>OX637865.1:13199324-13921824 GCA_951802705.1 Netelia virgata | reverse complement strand
AAAGAGAGTATCCCCCGGGCCATTAATGCGCGCACAATCCAGTGAATTGCAATCAAAACAGTACGAACAAAAATTGTGTTCCTTTTTTTTTCTTCTTCTTTCTTTCTTCTTTTTCTACGTAAATTTTGGTTCACTGGGTGACAAAATAGCAATGGCCGTTTTGTAACGATTGATTTGAGTTTGTTTTTCATTTTTTGTTCTTATTTGCATATATTTATATTTTTTTTTCTTCTCGAGATTAAAACGAGGGTAGAAGTATCGAGGTTTATTCGGGTCGTGTGTTCGATAGAAAAATGCACGAGTCCACGAGGGGAGGGAAGATGAAAGAAAAATCGAGGACGAAGTTGGTCAACGTATGCAATTTTGTTCACGTCGTTGATTGAAAAGATGTTAGAACTTAAATACAAAAGCACAAATTTCTTTTGTCCCGTTTGGTTAAAAGAATGAGAAAAACAACAAAAAAATAAAAAGAAGCGAAAACAATTGTCGATTGTTTCAAAATTTACCAAAAAAACAAAATGATTTATTGGTCAATCGTATAATTAATAAATTGATTAATAATGAACGAGAATGCGTGAGGGTGTAAACGGGATTGAAATGAAATGGAGACGTTCCGAACGTTTATTATCATCAACGATTCCTCTCACCCTCCGGGTCAAATTCTAGCTCGAAAACACTGTTCTCTCGCCGTTTTGTCGAAATTGCTTTTTTCGCCATCGTTAACGTAAACACGCTTGTCGTGCGTTTCAAACTCGTCTAATAATTCACCCCCTTTTTCCCGAATGGGTGGCGCTACGTACATTTTATCGAAAAATGCATAAATACATCCCCAAACATCCAAATAAAGCAAATAGATATGTATCTATATATATAGAGAGATAGAGAGAGAGAGATAGGTGTGTACAAGTAGATGTGCTTGTTGATAATACGATATACAGTTCGACCGACCATTTTCCTGGCATTCACTAAATAAATTGCAAATGCTCTCTCTTTCCATTACACCGAGTCCCATATAATCCCTTCGGCCTCTCTCTCTCTCTCTTCCTTTTTTCCCTCTCTTCCTCTCCCCCTGTTCATGCTTTCGCGAACTCCCCGCACCTCGATTTACAGAGTCAAGTGCACGAAAATGTATAGCTGCAACTGTACTTACACGCACACGTGTTTCTATCTACACTATGTGTATATATATATATATATATATATATATATATATATATATATAAATATATGAATATGTATATGTAGATATATATAGTGGTAATTGTATACAGTGTGCAAGTGGGTATACGCGGCTACGGTTGCCACTGGTGCGATACGATGCTCCGGAATCCTGGATGGCTCAATTTCGAGACTCTCTATTCTCTATCCACCGTACTGCCACACCACCATCGCCCTACACCACCGTCGAGCTAACACGAGGGGAGTGCTATACTATGTAACCCTCCGACTGACGAAGACTCGCGAGAAATCCTCTCTATACGACTACGGTAGCTCTCTGGTTGCACCGGAACGAGAGATAGCGAAGGTTCCAAGGGTATGAGAGAGGGTCGAGGGATGTTGCGAGCGTGTGCCTCTATGTGTGTTGCATGAAATTGACTAGATGCGAACGAGAATGCGAGAACGAATCTTTTGTGTGTATGTGTGTGAGTTAGTCAACGTGTGTGTGTCTGTAACGTAGCCATCGAATAAGTACGGTGTACCTACTCGGTGCACGATTTTCGCACTGTCGGAAGATGGGAAAAAATGTGGGATGCGCGCGCATACGTGACCGCGTACGCGAACGCATTAGGGGTAGGGGATTTTTGCGGGGGAGATTTAGAACGTCCGGCTACCACGCTCGTATACTTTATGGGATTCTTTTTGTTATTCGACTTTCGTCACTCGTTATAGTTCGTGGCTGGTGGAAGAAGAGATGCGTGGAAGCTCGATGCGATTGTCATTTACCAATGTATAATGGGAAAGGAGTCGTTTTTCTCGAGGTCTCGGACCAGGAATAACGGATCGTTAGGGGCTCTCGAAACGAGTTTGTTGCACGACCCGGCTCGTCTTCTGATGGATGACGTTGTTATTCCAGCTCTGCTCGGGTGTACGCGGGAAATACTTCCGGTACGAGGCTGGATGGGGTTACTCGAAGTAAAAAGTGTCGAAGTTTATTAAGTTTAAAAACTTAGTCTCGAGCGAAAATTGACAATGGCGAAAACGTATTTCGAGTATCGAGTACAAAGTTCAAAGAATAATAACGGGACCAAGTTCAAAAAGTACTTGCAGTATTAAGTAAAAAAGTTGAAAAAAAATACTTCAAGTAACGAGTAAAGAAATTCCTAAAAATGCCAAGTGTCAAAAGTAGTACCAATTGCCAAAGTCCGCGAAACAACGAAGTATATTAATATTAAGTGCTGCTCGAAATTAGTGTAATTTCGAGTAAAAAAATTGAAAAGTAATTACAGCGTCGACTACAAGGGTGATTGAAATCACAAGTGACGCAAATATGATAATAAACTCTATCATGTTTCAACCATTATTAAATAATAATTAAACCCGAAGTGTCGACTTTTAATCGAATCACGTATAAAATAGCGATAACGCGTATACTTTGATCAAATTTAAAGCCTCACTTTTTCCACGAATTAATTACTTCGTACCGAAATGCGATACTCGTTACATCGGTGTTGTCGCCTTTCCTTTTTGATGTGGGCAAAAAGCTCGATCCACCACACTTCTCCAACGTCAGTTACGTGCTCGATTATATTTACGGTAAATTTCACGATATCTCCCTGAGCACGTAAAAAGTGGATAGGGGGTGGGGAGGGAATATATATATTTTTGAAGCGGTTAAATCCGAGAAGTTACAGCCTGTCCAACTCTCGAATGGCTTTGTGAAAAGGATGGTATATGGATATGTCGAGCTGGAAATACGAATATAAGGCCTCTCTTTGTCCTGGAAAGACAACATATGTGCCCTGGCCAAACATATACATATATATATATATATATATATATATATCGATATAGGAACATTCCACCCACACAACCGTCGCGTATATATGTACGTAAAACTTTTCCGTCTATTCTAAATTTAACTCCAAATAAACTCTGTCGTTGAGCTGGTTCCTATCTCGGTTGAAACGTTTCCAGAGAGAGCCGATACCTCGGCCAGCTGTGGCGTGGCGCTGGAACGAAAAAGGCCAAAAGAAATCAAATCGTATCTTACACGACGAGACCTCGTTCGAACGAATCGCGCTCGTGTATTACGATCGATTTTCTTTTCTTTTTTCTTTTTCTTTTTTTTTTTCTTCCAATAAATTATTTTAATCTCTCGCGTATCGCTAATGACACTCGATAAATTTATCGTCGAAATTTTCGTCCCGTGACGCGTACGAGTAACGACGAATGTTGAATCATAAGAAATTTATCGGTTGTTACGAACGAAAGGAAAAAGAATGAAAACAAAAATAGACATTCTCACTCGAATAAACTATTGATAAAATTGTCTTTCTTTCGGATAATAACGAATCGCGATGATGCACGATGGAGCAGACTTCTGTGTACATTTCGACCGTCTCTTTTTTTCTCTAGAGGAAGAGATTACTGCGGGATGTGGGGGTTAAAAAGATAAAGTTCTTGTATAATAAATAAATATACAAGCTTATACACTTGTGTTTATAATAGAACACGACGACGAGGCAGATCCCGATTTTCTAATGAACTCGCCCTATTTCAAAATTGCATCAAGTTTCGCATCGGATCTCATTTCCCACTCTTTATTCTTTATTCTTTCGAACTATCAGACACGTTTCCAATACTCGTCAGCTCAATTATTCTCATGGACCGATACATATGCACCTATATATATATATATATATATATATATATATATATATATATATATATATATATATATATATATATAAACATGTATATATAGGTATATATGTTTATAGGACAAAAGCACGGAGAATCGCACGGTCGACGAGTTACATGAATAAACGTGAGCTAGAAAATCTTGACACATACAGTGTAATACGCTTTTGTGATGCATCCTGGTATGCGAAGGCCAGGATCGTTGAAAGAGAGACAATGCTGAAAAGCGGAGAGCTATTGTGGGTCGAGTTTCAATATTTTATAATTTATATATATATATATATCAAATATATAATTAAACTTGAAAATTCAGCTCAAACTTCTCTCTCACTTTACGTACAGATAGTTGGTTGAAAAGAAAAGAAGAAAGAATACTCGTTAACAACGAGTGTATTCCTCAGGATTTCGAATTTTAATACTTCGCGAGGCAAAAGATGCGTATAAATCATCGCGCGGCTCGGCTGAAGAACAAAAAAAAATGCTCAATTTCATGCTAATTAATTTTTGTATGCCCTAGTGCGTGCACAATATAATCTCTATCCCTCTCTCTCTCTCTCTTTCTCTCTCTCTCTCTCTACCATTCACTTGACGTGTACCTGCATTATTAATAACGCGAAGTGCATAAGCCACCCACGAAACGTTGCGCCAGAGCGTGCATTCAATCCAAGTTCTCAGGCCTCAAACTATAACATATATACATGTATATAGCATATAAGGGGTAAAACGTACCGCAATCCATACTCCGTGTCCCAGGCTGGTTTATAAGTATACGATGGCGAAACACGCTCGATATATATAACTTCGGTGCATCGATCTCACCCCTTCGCTTCGCGTCGACCTCCTCGCTCTCCCCATCTCCTCCCCTTCCCTCCTCATCTCTCCTCACCTATCCCTTAGTTTCAACCCCGCGAGAGCAAAGCCGTCGGGCGAAACTTCCCGGCAAACTGAGATTGCTTCGAGACTCTCGAGGTTTAGTTCGCCCGAGAAACGTGGGGTTGTTATTGGGAGGTGGGGTTGAAGGTAGGTGGAAAGGGCTTTTTTGGGGTTGAAGCTCGCGTCGTGACGACGATGCGGCTGCGAAGACCGCGTTACGTGTCACTTGGCCGTGTCGCCTGCTTTTAATCTTCCTTACCGCCTCAACTTCTCGACGCCGGATCTTCGGCGCTCTCCCTCCTTCCATCGAAATACGTGCGCGCGCTACCCTACGCGTCATACTCCTACGTGGCTCTGTGACTTGTCGCACGCGTGCATATGTAGTTAATATATATATATATGTAGACGTTAACACGTCGAAACTTTTCGCGTCGCCCACGTGTCGTCGAGAAATTTGGCCGACAATTTTCGCCCGTATCGTGTATATCTTCGAGGAAAGAGAGAGGGGGTGGGAGAGAGAGAGAGAGAGAGAGAGCGTACGATATGGCAGAAGAGTTTCCCAGGGACGAGATATTTTAGGAGATTGGACCAAATAGCGATATTTGATTCACAAAAATCGAAGGGTCGAGGTTCGTGGACCGGGGTTGGTGGTGAATCGTATCGCCCGCGAATCGGATTTAAAAATATTCGAGGAACGTTGCTTTTTCACGGTATCGCGTTGTTGCGATACTTGAAAAAGATTGCTTTTTTTTTCTTCCTATCGGAACGTCGAGAAACGTGGTTCGACCGTGGAGGTCATCGAACCACGGTAATTTTCTTTTCTCTACGGTTATCAAGTTACTTCGTTCTTTTCTGCTCGAGACACTCGTTTCTTTTATTAATTAAATTTGTATCAACAATATTTTCGCGTGTATTTTTTCCTTAAATCTAAATTTTTAAAAGTAATATTACGGCGATAAAGAAACGCGCGCGAAGTCGAGAAGGTGGACGCATTTCTCACGTATTAAAATATGTATTTGTCCCGAGAAGCGAGCGAAAAATTCTGTATCAAGAATTCCGACCAAGTTGAATTTTCGTTCACATTTGAAGAAACATTATGCTTTTTTTTTAAATTAATTGCACCGAATGAAAAACAAATAAAAATAGTTTTTACCAGCTTTTCGCGATGCGCGCTGCCGCCATCTGCAAATGAGACGCGCGTTCGTCCGTTTCACCACACATGCAATTACTTTTGTACACACACACACACACACACACATATATATATATATATATACAAATTCATATGCAAATGATAATGGCGTGTGTATTTCGTAATCCATATAGCAACCGTCCATCAGCATTTTGCCACGGAAAGCCGATACCCGTCCCTCGAATTTCCACCCTACAACTCCGTGTAAATATATATACCCGTCTAAATATTCTCATCGACGGTACAGAGATCCCTCTCTGTCCGTCAACATGCGCACTCGGGTGTGCACACACACACACACACACACACACGCACGCACACAGAGCACTCCGCGCCTCGGTATAAGACCGGGTGGAACAACCGCAAGTGGCCGACAGATGTTGGCTATCGGATATGCTCTCACGCCGCCCGGAGGCTGATGAGCGGAGTTCGAATGAACTACAAAAAAAATTTATATACCCGCGTAAATCTATAAAAAAAAAAAAAAAAAAAAAAAATTATAAAAACAGTAATTTTTTTTTTATTTATTTTTTTTCTTATACAAACTTAGAGCACGGAAGCCGGAGAACTACGAGCGTCAGCCGATGAACAGATTATACCAATTTGAATGTTTTCTCTTCGGCAGGCGCACACAGAGATACGTCTGCTGTGTCTAGGTGTCTATGTTCCTCGATCGCTCATGTTCTTCACGGTATACGTGCTTCTCACCCTCGGCAGACATGTGATAGTCCGTACCGATTCTCTCTCGCGTGCATATCGTGTGAATTCAATTCGTTTCGAAACTGACATAATCACTCGGTGAAATCTGCCACTGTTGAGGCTACGTGAATATATATATATATTTATTCACAAAGCTCAGAATCACTCTCGCTCTCGCACACATACGTATATAAAGGGCGATAGAGAGAGAAAGAGAGAGAGAGAGAGAGAGAGAAATGAGTCTACTCGAGAAATTGTTGGCTGATTGGAACCGTCCAATTTAATCGGATGTGCTAATTTTAGAGGGCCCATTGCCTGATCGCGAAACGAGCTATGTGTCAGCGGGGAAACTTCTATAGACTTTCTCGCTCCTCTTCGCTTCCGCACGTACATGTGATATATATATTATATATATATATATGGGAGATCGTATGAGGAAGTCCGCGCAAATGGTCGATTTTCCGTGGTATGAAAAATGTGAGTGCGATGGATGAGAGTTAGAATTTATAAACGAACAGTATTTCGGGAAATTTTGGCTTTAAAAGAAAAATGAAAAATCGAATCATCCGTTTGACGGAGATTGAATTTTATTTTTCATGAAATGTCGATCGTAATATTACGTACTGCTATTTTGAGAAAAGAAAACAAACAAACAAGATAGTTTTCCTCAAAGAGATGTAAATTCTTGGACACAAAATTATTACGTTGGGTTTAAGAAAATCGAGCTTTTTCGATAACGTTTCGGTTTTCATTAAACGAATATATTTAACGAGGTACCGTCGTTGATTGCTGGCCAGACGGGAATTTCGAATAAAGCTGGCCTCGAGCCGATTCCCCATTGACGTAGAACCATCGACTATAAAAAAAGTGGTCGATTCGTGAATTTTTTGCTTTTCAAGCCTTTACCTACGTCGGTAACTACGCGAGTCGCAATGATGACCCAGTGGCTCGTTTCAAAGCGCTAAATTACAATTTAATTCTAAGGCAGCCGAGTTCGTATTCAGCCTGGAAAGTCAGAATCGAATGTAATTTCACCTGAAAAAGAAAGAAATACAAAAAAAAACAACCAATTAGAACGAAGAAGCGAGTTAAGGGTGCTTTTTTCACACCCCTATTGTATAAAACGTCCGATTGGGTCTGAAATTCGGACGGTAATTACAGTTCGGTGCCCTCGGATAACATCGGGCTCGTTCTGATTCGCTGAAGAAATTCTGACGAACGCGAGTGGTCCATTTATGCAATCGTCCCATTGTATGTGTATAGCTATATATATGTGTTATATATATATGTCGAGAACGAACCAGCGAGCCAACACGACCAATATGCCGAGAGTTATAATGTCCGTTTAATTTCCGGGAACGGTCGTGGCCAAGAGATGAAACGTTTTGCCTAGATCTCTCTCTCTCTCTTTCTCTCTCTCATCCCCCTCCCCCCCGCTCAAGGGGTTAATTCATTTTTCTGGCAACCGAGAGGGTGCTTCCTTTACCAGCGTATCAAGATGGAAAAGTAGGTACCATTGGCACAATTTGGTCCTCGTGAACTCGTATACATAAATGTATGTACGCAGATGCAGTCGTGACCTCAATTACCAACCCCTGTAACGATCGATAGACCGGGCTCACAAAGGGTCGTTAAAACGAATTAAATAATTCTCTCGTTTTTTTTTTTACTTTAACTTCATTACCGTTTATTTTTCTTGCTCTAGGAATGTACAATTGATCGAAAAAAAATAACGTTTTGTTCTTTTCGTTCGTGTTTTCGCAGGAGCGGAGGACGTGTTCAGATTCACAGGAAACGAGACGCACACGGATTACTTCCGGCTGGTTTTGAGAGACGGCAATTATCTGCTCGTCGGCGGAAGGTAAATATGTATATATGTTTTCTGTTTGATTGCTTCGTTGAATTATTGTCCCCTAAATACCGAAAATATCCCCTCTTTCGCAGGAAATCGACCCAATTAATATTTAGGTATCGATCGTTTGTATTCGATTCGATTTATAAAAGGGAAATTTGATAGTGAGAAATTATGATAATTGATAGAATTGAAAATTTTGATTGATTTTGTTTGTACAATGTCGGTAAAACCGACGAAAAACAATCTGGAGTAGTCATATATCTATAATTTTCTCCGATTTCGTGCTCCTCTCTACACGCTTTCGAGATACACTCGAGCGTAATGGTCTCGTTAAAAAAGTTGTATCACACCATTTCGTAACAATAATGTTAACTGGCCCGGTTTCTCGTTTCAAAGTTTCGAGTACGTCGATGTTGTTATTAATAAATACTTTTTCGATTCCAAAGTTTCTGTAAGATAAGCAAAAAGTTTGATCGCTTGCATCGACGAGCATCGTTCGAATTTAAGATACACAACGACACTGATTATTTATCGATATTATCGAAATTTAATTATATATTTCAAACTATTATTTAAGAAAAATGAAAGCTGCATTTTTGTTTTGGAATACTTGAGAATAAATTGACACGATTATTATCTTCTAGATTTTTTTTCAAAATAATATTTCACAATTATATAGTATTATTTATAATACAACGATCGTCCAATAATTTTGATCCTCGTTGCCTCTTCGAGATAAATATATAAAAACAAATTAATTTTCCGATCATTTTCGATTATACATCGATATTTTAAAAAAATCGATATTTAACGATTTTTTCGATAAATTTTGCGTCTCGCAGAAATCTCGTGCACAATCTCAGCCTGACGGATCTGACGGAACAGCAGAGAATGACGTGGTACTCTGCTGACAAAGACGTAAAGATGTGCGTGGTAAAGGGAAAGGACGAGGACAGTTGTCAGAATTACGTGAGAGTCCTCGTAAAGACGGGACCGTCGAATCTTCTCGTATGCGGCACGAACGCTTTCAAACCGATGTGTCGCGATTACGCGATAATGTCGGGAAAGTACACGATGGCCAGCGAGAAAAATGGTCAGGCACTGTGCCCGTACGATCCCCAGCACAACAGTACTTTCGTTTACGTCGACGGTGAACTCTACACCGGTACCGTCGCAGATTTTTCGAGCATGGATCCTCTCATTTACCGAGACAGAGAACCATTGAAGACCGAACAGTACGAATCGACGCTTCTCAATGGTGAGACTATTTTTCATCATTTTTTAAAAACAAAAAAAAATCAACCTTCGATCAAAATAACCGGTGCAAAATTTTACGATTTTTTTTATTTACTTTTTCCCTTTTATATAAATATATCTTAGACAGTCGATACGATTGAACTTTGTTAAAACAGTTTGTATTAAATTGAAGTCAATTATTTTAGAACTGATAAAACGTGTTTGCATTCAAAATGAGAAAAAAACTTATAAATATATAAATATAAGTATAATTACGTAATAATAGACAATTTTTAATAGCGTCGATGGAGCAAAATACATTGAACAATGTGTCGGTCAGAATTATTCGATATTCGGAATTGATAAAACGTGTTTGCATTCAGAATGACAAAAAAAACGTATAAATATATAAATATAAGTATAATTACGTATATGCTTATGCTTGGTAATAATAGACAATTTTTAATAGCGTTGATGAAGCAAAATACATTGAACAATGGGTCGGTCAGAATTATTCGATATTGGCATGAAGTCGAACAATGAGCTCGGGGAATCTATTGAATTTAAGATCGGTTAATATGGATAATTTAACGAGGGACGAATATAGGAGCCGGTTCATTAACCGTTTCGAACAAATTCATGATAGTATTAACAACCGTTCATATCAATGCCTATCGATAAATCCCATTGTTCCCGGGAACGAACGTACGACAGTACGTTCGATTAATTTTCGGGCTTTACGAGTATCGCTGAATTAACTCGAATTAATATTTTTCTTGTAAATCTTGCGAAGAATACAAACAAATAAAAAATGAAAATGTGTTTAAGGATTAAAAAAAATTGTTTGTTTCATCCTTGTTTCTTTTTTCAGGACCGAACTTCATCAGTTCGCTGACCCATGGAGATTTCGTGTATTTCTTCTACCGCGAAACGGCGGTTGAATATATTAACTGTGGAAAAGTAAGTTTTCCTTTATTCTCGACGACGGAGTTACGGACAAATGAGGTTGTGGACATTGAAACGGAAAAGTCTTTCAAGAGTATTCGAAGCACCGAGTTGTCAGAAAATTTGATTCGAACGGAAGATGATGTTGAGATCGGTGAAAATTACAAAAATTTGTTTAGTAATCGTTGAAATATTTTATAACTATTTTTATCGTCGAAATTTTTATTTAAGTTTTGCTCATTTATACTTTTTTTTATGTTCTTGATTCAGCTTTCACGTATTCAAGTAATTTTTCCTTTCAATTATTTTAAAGAGACGTTTCACTAAAGAAATGATTTTTTTTCAGAGTTTATAAAAATTTGCAAATTTTTCCAACGACTTCGAGAATAATTACCGTTTTTCAATTTAAAAGAACTCGAGGATGTCGTCGAGTCCACGTGCAAATTTATTCTTCTATAAAAGAGTCGATTTTACTGATTGAGAAAAAAATCTATGAAGATTTTTCTTTTCATTCCCAACTCATTTGTCCAACGTGGAGCAACGGTGTCGAGTCGATTTGATCATCGTCCGCGGCGCCTATAATACTTTATTCAATTCCTTTTATTTCTCAGGCTGTATATTCTCGAGTGGCGAGAGTCTGTAAATACGATCGCGGTGGTCCCCATAGATTTCACAAGATGTGGACTTCATTCTTGAAATCACGTTTGAATTGTTCCGTTACCGGGGACTTTCCATTTTACTTCAATGAGATACGTGAGTATTCGTCCCTTTTCTCCTCTGGCCGTCTCGACGAGATTGATCTCGTCGTTCGGAAGATCTTCCTATTATCTCTCAATTTTTTTTTCTTGCATTCCTTTCGATTGATCGAAAAACCATCGTTGATAATTGCAGAATCGACGACGGAATTGATATCCGGCCAATATGGCAACGTCTCGGCACAATTGATTTATGGCACTTTCACGACACCGGTGAACAGTATCAGTGGCTCGGCGGTCTGCGCCTTTTCGTTGAATGACATCGCCGCCACTTTCGAGGGTGACTTTAAGGAACAAAGTGCTCGAAATTCAAACTGGCTGCCAGTATCGAGTAACAAAGTACCGGATCCGCGTCCTGGACAATGCGTCAATGATTCGCGAACTCTACCGGATTTAACGTTGAATTTCATCAAGGCTCACTCACTCATGGATCAGTCGGTTCGAAGCTTCTTCGGACAACCGATCGTTATTCGAACGAGTTTTCAGTGAGTGTATATTCTCTCTCTCTTCTCTCTCTCTCTTTTCAGTCGTATGAAAAGATTATCTCAATGATTAATTATGCTTATGGAATTGCAATTCTTTTTTTTTGCAACTATCCAACTAGCTTGAACCATTGACTTTGTGGGAAGTTTTTCTATCACATTTACACTTGGACGACTATTCCTTTTTGAAAGAGAATCACGATATGATGAAATTTTTTCAGCAAAAGTTTGCTTTTGTTCTTCATATTTCAATGGTAATTTGTAATTAAATTAAAGCACCAAAATGGATTGGAGACCTTCAGTTTTTTTTTTTTTTTAGAAATGTCATAGTTGAAGTTTGCAAGTCTCATTCAGACTTTATAAGAGTAATTTATATCCTATCAAAATAGCTTTACCAAGGCGAATCGAGTCGCTTGAATTAGTGCAAACGAAATTTATTATTAATCGCAGGAAATTTTTAGTTTTTATTGAAAATCCTGCAAAAATAACTTTTCCTTCAATATTCAAGTGACAATGTCTTGCCGATATCCGAGTGACTATCGAAAACTGTGTGTTTTCGATCTTGTTATTTTTGAAACGACAAGCAATACTAAAATTAATCAAAATCACGTCTCGGCGCTATTCCTGTCGACACTCTGACATTATGAATAAATAGATAGAAATTATCATTGAGTAATATACAATATCTCTCTAATTAGCCAAACCAATTATATACCGTTATTCTATCATTAAAACTTCACTCATTCCCGTATTATTCACGCTCATATTCAGTTTCGTGCTTGTCTCGAGTTTTGTTCGAATTTTCCTCGAATCGAACGAAAAGTCACTCGCTATGTGTTTCATTAGTTTGATTTATATTTCTGCAAACAGTTACAGATTTACGCAGATAGCGGTAGATCCTCAAGTAAAAACGCCAGGTGGAAAGACGTACGACGTTTTATTCATCGGTACCGACAACGGAAAAATCATCAAGGCGGTAAACGCAGAATCTGCGGATTCCGCCGACCGTGTAAGTCCGGTCGTCATCGAGGAGATACAAGCGTTTCCTGCGACGGTACCCGTGCGGGGTATAAAAGTTGTACGAGCGACTCAGGCGAGCGACGGTCTCGAGGATGGTCGTCTCGTCGTTATAGCCGACAGTCAGGTGCAAGCGTTGAGGTTGCATCGTTGCTACAGCGATAGAATATTATCCTGCGGAGAATGCGTCGCTCTTCAGGATCCTTACTGCGCCTGGGACAAGGTCGAGGCCAAGTGTCGGGCCTTGGTCGGTCCTGCTGCGACAGACGCCACGAGATTTTTGCAGAGCGTCGCGACCGGCGCTCATGCCTCGTGCCCACCCAGCAAAACCATCAATAAGGACGCCGGTAGCGTCGGTGCCATATCGTCGAATCACAATAAATTTCCACAAGATCCCATGACCTCGAGCAAGGAAAGCACGGGAGGAGAAATTATCAACATAATGCAGGACGAGGAGAAAAATCATTCAGGTTACTTGATCATCGATGATATTGTTCGATTAAGGTTTTTCTTTCCAATAAAAAGCTAGATTTCGGGGTTATATTGATGAAGATTTCAAGTTTTCGTTAAATAAAATTTCTCGAAAAAGAAAAATAATACATATTTTGAAAAATATTCACGTTTAGAATAATCATATTTCAAAATGATTGACGTATTTCTAGACTCTTCTTGTACGAGGAAATGTATTTACGATCAAATTAAACCCTTCATTTGGAATTGCAAGCATATTTTGTAAAGTACAATAAAAATATGAAAAATACAAGAAATATCAAATTTGTCGAATAAACAAAAAACTGTACAATTTTTCGCAGGTCCGGAAGTTAAGGCTGCCAATCAAACGTCTCAATATTCCGTGGAGACGTTGGTTATGGCCGTTGTCGCTGGTGCTTTAGCCGCGATGCTGGTCGGTTTCATAGCCGGTTACCTGTGTGGTCGCAAATGTCGAAAAGACGAGGACGACAATTTGCCCTATCCTGACACGGAGTACGAGTACTTTGAGCAGAGACAGAATGTCAACAGGTTCGTAAACATTTGTAAAGAAAAAAACAATAATATAAATACCTCGAATGGTATTTATTCTACAGACGGAAATACCTCGCAAACTTTTCACCGTCGTATTTAAAATTATTTACAAATGGAATTATTTCACGGTCGTCCCGTTTGACAGGGGAAGGTTGATGCAATTTTATATTGTGCCAGGGGAGATTAATTAAATTTTCCCTGGTCGACGGAGTCTTTGAGGTAATTGTCAAAGAACCCTGCAAAGTTTTCGTATTAAAAAAAAAACGACGCGCGCTCCCGCTCTTTAGTAATTACACGACAAACAATATTTCGAACAATAGGTGTAAGCCTCTTGTCTCCGACGGTTCATTTAAAAGGAAAACAAAAGCAGTGCAAATTGGAACATGGCGCATTGCTTTTCTTTCCATAATTTATTATCATTCGTAAAGGCTTGAGCGCGAGAAGGCTAATATTATCGAGAAAGCTACCGGCTCGTACAGCCAGCTTTGATTCTCCTGAAAAAGGCAAATGTGCGAAATAAAAATAAAAAAAATTAACCGTGCCGAGTTTCGTCGAGAATGGGTTTTTCTAATTGTCAAGATGTATAATTTTGTCGTTGCAGCAGGCTAGCGCCAGAGCCGAAGCTACTGCCACAGGAAGAAGTTACGTACGCGGAGCCGGTGCTGGTGCCGCAACCACCAAAGTTACACTCGCCGAAGGGTACGATGAGAAAACCACCGCCTACACCGGCGGAGACCCTCTTTCAATTTCCGGATGGTTACGGCTATCGCGGTCCTCGGGATAATTTCGGCACCCTGAGATCACATCAGGGAGACGCGTACAGGCGTAACGACGGTTTCGCGACAACGCGAAGCGTCAAGAAGGTCTATCTCTGAGAAACGAGCGAGGAGGGAGGAGGCCGTCACAGGAGTCTCGGACGGCCAGCGAGAAATCGTCACAACGCGACAACGGGTAGAAGTCGCAACGTGACAGCGGGAGGACAATCGAGCCGCGAATTAACGGGACCGAGACAGCTCGAGTCCCCGTCGCCGCCCTCCAGCGTCTCGTCCAGTTCCCCATCACCTCCCTCCTCGTCGCCATCGCCCACCCTCGTTCCAATCGCCATGAGTGGCTCGCCCCCGCCGCCAACGCCACCGTGCAGTTTCATATACCGTTCATAGTTTCCCGTTGTATCGCGATCACGAGATTCGTACGAGGTCGTGTACGACCTTACCCTATCGCGTTACTTTGCGAATCTCACGAAGAAAATTTCGTCGAATCGCGTTATTACCAATTGTTTTATCGTACAACGCGGCAGATAAGGACTTCGAGCTTTTGTCGCGGGTGTATGGTCCTGATTCTCGAGAAAAGAAAACGAACGAACAAACAAACGAACAAACAAAAAACGAAAAAAGACAAACAAAAACGGAAGACATCGTTTTTCGAACGGAAAAACTGTCGATCGAGCGTGTGTATAAATATTTGTCAGCTCGATATTCGTTTTTTTGTTCTCTTCTCGTCGAAAACACAAATTTACGGTACAACGGGAGAGAATTTTATCGAACGATCGCCACCGTTTTTAAATCGAACATCACGACCGACAGGATTTCGTTCTTCGTTTCTTTTTCTGTCTCTTTCTTTTGACCAACTCTAATCTTTATTTATTTATTCGTACGTTTTCGTATACTTTCGTTATAATTTTCAACGAAACGTAGTTCAGACTTGCATTGGCACCCATTTGGGCCGAGGAATATTGAAGAATAGAAGAAGAAGAAGAAAAAAACCTAAAAAAAAAAGGAAAATGAAAAAATAACAAGTCAATTATATCGATGAATATAAAATTATTGCGAGGATGGTATACAGTTCTCGAATCGTTGATGCTTAACAGCGGCGCGTGTTCGACGCCGTTGGTCGCCTTGATAAAAAAATGAAAAAAAGAAACAAAAAAAAAGAAGAAGAAAGAAATCGGACTGCGAAATAAATGAATCTAATTACGATAGGAGCGTACCGGGCCTCGGGGGTATACAAAAGTGAATAGACGCTGAAAGCTCGATTTCTCGAGGGAGATTTAGCCAGAGGAGCGAGACAGCGAGAGACGAAGAATAGATGGACGGCCGGTTAAATCGCGAAAATCGCGGCGTTGATTTATAACACACGATCGAACTTTGTTTTTACGAATTGCAACGATTATTTGAACAATCTATTGTTGGTTTTTTTGTTTTCATTCTTCGTCATATTTCGTTAATTGGAATTGATTTAAGAAAAGAAAAAAGAATATTACATTGTACCGTTAATACGATCTCGTGTTCGTTGGACTGGGCGCTTTTCCGAACACTCGCAAATATACGTAATTAAAAGACCGCTAATGAAAGAGAAATGGAGATAAGAAATACGAGAGAATGAGGAAAGGAGGGATAGAGGGCGCGATATTGAAACGATGCACGACGAAGTTTTACGAACGAGACTTCGCGTATGTAAATATAATACATAGATACGACATACACACACACACACATAACTATACAACAGTTAAGAGTTATTATAGGGGGATAGCAGAGAGAAAGAGAGGAGAAAGGAGAAAGAAGAGAGGTGAAAGAAAATTGATAGCGAGAGGGAAAGTCAAGTCCATCTATCTTGGGCCCGAACGATGTTTGTAGAAAATCTATCTTAAAGTGCTTCTTATTTCAGTGTGTTTAGAAGTAACGCGTATGTGATATATTCTATATGACAAGATGTTTTCTAGACAATTGGGTGATGAGATGGATCGGATTGATCGGGGGAGAATTTTAAAACTTAATTAAGTAAATTGGACTCTTCGATTATCTCGCGGGGCGTTCGAACGGAGACGCATTGAAACGACCGGGAAAAAAAAAAAACGAAACAACACGCCGATGACAAAAGTCTCTCCGTTGTTCGCCGATCATCGGCCATCGATCGTTTTGATGGTGTTTTTTTATTTATTTATTATTATTTTTTTATTCGAGAAATCGAGAATGACCCCATGCATTTTTTGTATTCTCTCTTCCTTTTTATTCTCTTCGTTACACCGGGTCAGTGAATTTTTTTCTCGTTAAAATGCCAATTTATCAAACAGGAGGGACTTGAAATAAAATTAAACAGAAAAAAAGAAACGCCCAAAAATCTGTCACGCACACACGAAAGAAGAAAAAAACTAGAGACTACACGATGTAAACCGATTTAATCGTAATTTTTTGTTTTCGTAACGCGTCGTTAGGAAATATTATTATTATTATTTTTGTTTATCGTCGATCAATTGATTCGATCGATTCAAACGCGAAAGCCTCGCCGCGACGTTGTAATCCCCGCTCCGTGAAACGCAAAGACTGAAAACAAAAACAAAGAAAACAATGATCCCACGTCCGGGCGGGCATTCGTTCGTTCTAAATCAATTTCTCTCTTTAGATTCAACTTTTATTTCCTCTCGACCATATCTTTTTGTCTCGATATTTTGTATTTTCACGTCGATCACATTTCTTCTTTTCTTCCATTCCGTTTATTTTTTTTCACCAATTTCTTTTCATTTTCTTCCTCGAACCACTAGTACAAATTTTTCGTATCGGGAAAACGTATATACATTTTATATTTGTTACGTTCGTGCTTTAATCGTGTAAACGAAGCTCGGACGACAAATATTTGTTCGACAATCCGACACGGAAATGTAGGAGGGATGATATAGTGAAAAAAAACGTAAAAAATACACACACAAACACACAAAATGCCGCGCGTAGAAAGAAAATTCCAACGGGGTCGTGCGTATTATTCTCTCTCTCGTAGCCGCCCTATTTTGCCCCCCACCCTGCGATTCACGGGACCGAGAGAGCGGAAAGAATAATAACAAAGACAAAACTAAACAAACAGGAACAAAAAAAAACAAAAAAAAGGACAGCAGAAATGAATTTATCACGTTGAGTCAACTCGTCGCTATTTGTATACGAGAATTATTATCATTGTCATTATAATTATTATGATTACTATTATGATTATGATTATTATTATTATTATTATTATTATACATACTAAACGATATTATACCGAACGGATATAGAAGTACCGACCCGTAATATTTTAAACAAAACGAAAATAAGGAAGAACAAAATGAACCCGCGAACTGTTTTTACGAGTTCTCGATAATAAACAAAAAGATGCCCGTTGAATATTGCCAATTGCCTAATCGCGGTTTTAGTGAGGCGATGCAAACAGGAGTTGCAAACGCGTTGCGAGTTTTAAGAAAAACAAAAAACAAAAAAAAACATAGAAAGAGAGAAAGGAAAGAGAAAAATATGATCTTTCGAATTTCATAATTTGTAGCGGAGAGGGAAGAGAATCGATACTTATATCAGACCGCGTGGCGTTATCCGCGCGGCACGAAGCTGCCATAATATCCTTGATTCAATATACATATGTATATATACATAAATATATATACATATACATTTTCCACGTCCCCCAAATCCCTAGTCTCTCGCGTCTTTGCTTTTTCGGGGATTAAATTTTTTTCGTAAGCTTGTTTTCGTGAAAAAAAGCGAAAGAAATAACACGATGATATTACCAAGATTGATAAAGACGCCGCGAGTATCCGGCGAGTTATCAGCTCCATCGAGACTGATAGTGAGTTTCTATAAGTTTTTTTCAAACGTTTTTGTTTTATAAACGAAGAAAAAAATGACGAAAGACTCAGGCATGATACCAAAGATATTTAATTGTATAAACTTAGACAGCCGTTGATCATTGTGATGATTATCGTTATAGAGACTCGCACAAAAGAGAAATAGATAAAGAGAGAGAAAGAGAGAGAGAGAGAGAGAGAGAGAGAGAGAGAAAGCGTGAGAGTGAAGAAATGAAAGGGTAGAAAAGAAAGGCGTGAAAAATGAAAAAAAAAAATTATAAAATAAAAATAAACGGAAAAGCGTTTATTATTTATCGATAAAATAAGTGATCGAGGGTCTCACCCCTATGCACAAACGAAACGGCTAGTTGACAAAAACACATACAAAAACAAAAACAAAAACGGACGGAGACATTTTTCATTTTTTTCGTTTTATTTTGTTGCTTTTTATTTTCTTGCACGATGCATCGAGAACGAAAGATCGTCGTTCTCGATGTCGTATTTTTTGTTCTCTTCGATTCTAAGCAAAGCGGTTCAAGCACGGACTCGATTGGATAGAAAAAAAAAGTTACTCGAAGGAAGAAAAGAAATATCTGAAAAGGGCAAAAAAGAGATTGCAGGATACATCGCGCCGATATTGAAATGAGATTATGCATGAAACGATCCTGCTACGCCCCCCCCCCCCTAACCCCTCCGATGTCTATACATATTATTAAGACGAGCTTTGGATACCACTACTACTACAAAATATTCGAAGCGCCTGCTTCGGCGACGGAATATTACGGCGTTATGCGTTTCAAGTTGTCTCTGAGCCAGTTAGTAACAGATTCCATCCAAGAATTGAATTAAATGAAAAAGACGAGAAATAAAAAACGAAGAAAAAGAAGAAGAAGAAGAAGACAAGACAAAAAGAAAACAAAGAAAATAACCAGAATAACGATGAATTATTATTGCGAGTCAAGTGCGAGTAAGACACCGTTCGTTCAGTGAGAAGTCGCTGCGAGGCGAGACTAATTTATTAAAGAATAAGGAACGAGCCCCGAGAAAAAGGAATATTTTCAACAAATGGTTTCATGCATCGTCCCATTACAATGATTTTTGTCCGGATTGTTCGAGGGAGATTTTCGAGTCGTTCGTTGAGTTTATTGATTTGAGATGGAAACAAAACAAAAGAAATATAAATCAGCAAAAGATGAAAGAATGAAGAAAATGATGACGATGATGATGATACGGAGAGAAGGAGCTCCTCTTTTTTCCTTAAAGGAGCTTTTAGACAGAGAGATTGATTGATTGATTGATTGATTGATTGATTGATTGATTGATTGATTGAGAAAAGTACTACGTATGGGGCACGAGAAAAGACGACGAGGACGATATAGTAAATAAGTAGAAGATTAGAACAGTATATAGAACGCTTGAAACGTATATTAAACGATATTGTAACTTTTTTATAAATATATTTTTCCGTCGGAGTCTAGCGTAGGTAGAGAGAAGAAAGAAAGCGAGAAAGAAAGAGAGGGAGAGAGAGAGAGAGAGAGAGAGAACGAGAGAAAAAAAGAACAAAGATAAGAAGAAGAAAAAACAGTTACGATGATTATAATTTAATATCTGATGCGGCATATTATCAAGGTCTAGATCCCACTTTTAGGCGTCATAGTTTTTAACGAGTTTGGCCAAGTTGTACGAAACCTGTATTAAGAGTCACTTGAAAAACGGGGTGTTGACAGCCGAGGATGAACAAGAAGAAAAAATTATAAATAAAAAATACAAATATTTAAAATAAAAATTTAGTACCTAAAAAAATCAAGTCTGGAGATTAATTTGAAAGAATAAGAAAAACTATTAGCGTTGAAAGCGATTAGCCGCGACGGGAAAAAGTTTTCTTGCGATTCGACGAAGTGACGAAAAAAAAATATTGTAAATGACGTCACAAACGATGAAACGAAAAAAAAAACGGACGAAATTTTGTTTAATTCTCGTCTCGTACGACACGCCTCTCTATCGTTCTCTTTTTCGTTCCGGGTCGTCGCCGAAAAAAAAAACAAAAAGAAAGAAAAGTCGCGCGAGGGTAAAAACTGCAATGAAAAACTTTTTCACGTTGTTGCGATTAATCGAGAGAAGGAAGTTAAAGGATGAGAAAGAAAAATAAGAATAACGACAATTGCGAGAATCGCCGCTGTAAACGCGGTGAAACGAATGTTGGTCGAATCGTTGTTTCGCGGGTGATTTCGCGAGTCCCTCTACGATGTAAAAAAAAGAAGAGAAAAAAAAACATTAAGACTAAGGGAGAAGAAATAATGAGGAGGGGGACGGAGAACTAGTTATTAATAATCGATAACCGATAATGAATCTGAAGCGAGGCATGAAAAAAAAACGATTTTTAAAAGTACTATATAGCATTTATCAACGATAGAGGAAGGAGAGAAGGAAAGAAAAACGCGGAGGAGATGAAGAAGAAATAATAATAATAATAATAATAATAATAATAACGAGAATGTAACATGTATTTTGCTTCTTCCTAATACAGTGCCGTTTACGCTATTTTTTACTATAACTATTAGACAACCGGCTGAGCAGGACCCAGCAGCATATGTTATAATGTTGGGAAATTCAGCCATGTATTACTAATAATTATAGCCCGAATGCAACGTTTGGTGAGAAACAAATGAAAAGAGAAAAAAAAACGTAAAACGAGAACGAATCACGATTACAAGAGCCAAACCGGTCCGTATACATTATAAAATAACAACAACAAAAACGAAGACAAAAAATACTAAAAAAACCACACGTTACTTGGCGGCTGGAGGAGCGAACGCACGAATTCTCATCGATCTTTAACATTACGATCTTAGTTGCTTGCAGGAGAAGAATAAAGAAACCAGATGTAAAACCCAAAAATAACCGGCTTTCTCGAATTTTCCTCGTAAAAAAAAATCGACAAAAAACAACAAAAAAATCCACGAAATATTAGCTATTAAGGTTACGAAGCTCCGAAGCCGAAGAAAAAAAAAACATAAGTATAAACGGCTGTAATGCCAAAGACTGCGTGTACTCGTGAGCATTCACGAACGTTTGCCTACAGAATCTTTTCATTGTTGAAAATCTATCATTGCGAATGAAAACGTAAACAAACATGAAAAAAAAAACAAAAAAACAAAAAACATTGTACGAAACGAGAAAATGGCATAGCATCTAAATTTCGATGAGAAAGCCCGGTATGAGTCGAGAAACCCGCGTTTTTATTCCCAGCCTTGACTCGAGCCGCACAAAGAGAGAACAAAAACGTAGCAGAGAGCAGTTTCGTGAAAACAACAAATATTCGTAATTTAGAACACGAAATTTTCCATTGTTATTCACAATTATATAAATATATACGTATATGTACTACGTATATAAATATATAATTAGCGAATAATTCTGCGTCGAACGGTGACAATTAATTCATTCATACGCGTATATATGCATACTCGAATAAATTTATATAAACAAATATATATATATTTATACACGTATGCATATATACATCTATATATATACATATATATATATATATATATATATATATATATACATCCCACACGGAAACACACGATTACAAATTCGACGAGCGTGCTGAGCGAGAAAAATAAATAATAATTATTAAAAAAAAGTAAAACAAAAAAAAAACAAGAAACTAGCGATACGTGAAAGAATTAATGAGAATAATCGATTAATGGAGGTACATTATTACCGACGATTATATTATATAATGACATAAAAATTATATTATACAATACTATTTATAACACGGAGATAAGAAACGGTGGTGAAGAGAGGGAAAGAAAGAAGAAAGAAAAAAACCAAAAAAACGCGACGGGCCGAAAATTTGTAGTTGGCAGTAGGCTGAGGTAGAGGACAATGGCACGTCTATTACTAATAAAGATTTAACGATGAGGAATGAAAAAGATGCGTGGATTAAAAAAAAAGCGTAATGATAAAAGAACGGTAAAATACGATATACATATATCGTAAACGCGAAAAAGGTACAGTAGTGGATTTACTATGGCTGAAGTAGAGTGAATGCTGACGTAGAAAGCATGTGCTGGGGCAGAGGCGTTAAAAACAAACAGTTGTAGAATTTTGTGCGAGAGAGAGAAGAACGTTTGAAAAATTGTGAGCGAGGAAAAAATGTGAAAGAATGAGTGAGTGTGTGTGTGCGAGAGAGAGAGAAAGAGAGGAAAATCTTTTTATTTGTTTCTAGCAACGCTCATTGAATATGTGAGATATCTTTCGATCACACACGAACACAGAACAACACGTGCACTATTTAAATATCGTACGTCGCACATTCATACGCAATGAGAGAATTTAAATTTAAACGAAAAACAGAACAAAAGAGGGGAAAAAAACAAATACGGTAAATCAACGCATCTGCTGGGATGATATTTTTCACATCTCCACCCGGTGTCACCGTTCGTCACCCAAAATCGAAACGATTATAAATGCCATTTATACATACAACGCATATATACACACAGACACACATACACATGGGACATTCCATTTTTTATACATCCGAGTATACTTGTAAGAGACGAGCGAAGCGGAACGTTCATTTTCTTCGCGATATTTAAATTTTATACACATGCCATATTTTTTTTATGTTTTTCTTCTATGTTCTTTATTTTATTTTTTTACACTCCTAAAATGTGTTCGCAATAGCACAGTCCTCGAGAGCTCGTTGCTGCTACTTCCTATTTCTCGAGTTGTAACGCCTGTAACGAAAACGCAATCCGAACGAGCCAATATCGATCGTCATCGATAACGTTAATTTTGCGTGAACTTTTTTTCTTCCGTTTTCGGAAAATCGCCTCTTGGAAATAAAAATAAAAAAGAAAAATACCATACCCAATCATACCCAACTTGTACGTGCGTAAAACGCACAAAACAGTAAAACACACGCGCGTGCGCGCTCTAAATAAGCAACAACAAAAACAGAAACTCGCATTATCCACTATGGATATAAATAACGTTCGTCGAAGGAAGCGTAAAATAAAAATAATGGCGGAGAACATTTACATTGAACGGATGTAATCGACGATGCGAAAAAATAAAAAATACGACACACGCGCTTGTAATGGTACTTATATTTCATACTAACGTTTGGGAACGAGCATTTTTTCTAGAAGAATGGTCTACAAAAAGAAAACAAGAAGAAAAAAAAACAACAAGAAATAACAAAAAAATAATAATGATAAATAATGAATAAATAAATAAAAAAGCGAGGCGCGCGTGAACGCAGAGAATGTAGAGAGTAAGAGCGAAAGAGAGACAGAGAGAAAGAGAGAAAGAGAGAGAGAGAGAGAAAGATGATGGAAGGAGGAGGAATGATTGATAATGTCGGAAACTCATTTAGCCGGCGGACTGCTGTTCATAGTGCCCTGTTATAGTGGGCTCCGTGGGCAGAGAGACAGTGACGCATTGAAACGTGAATTGTTGTCTGAAAATATGAAAAAGGAGGAAAAAAAAAGAATAGAAATGAGAGAAAAATCGATGAACTCGAATCATCATCCGTCAATCATGAAAAAATCAAGAAACTCGAAATTGATCATCGATTGTCGACATCGAATTTTGTTTGT
This sequence comes from Netelia virgata, assembly GCA_951802705.1. NCBI lineage: Eukaryota > Metazoa > Arthropoda > Insecta > Hymenoptera > Ichneumonidae > Netelia > Netelia virgata. The sequence goes on along the minus strand of OX637865.1, from coordinate 13,897,662 downwards.
TGCGATTTCTCGTCAAGATGGAACGTTTCGTGATAAGTGACAAATCGTTCGTAGACGGACGATCCAAAAAAAAAAATACAAATAGGGAGAAAGAAGGAAAGAAAAAAAGAAAATGAAACTGTCGCAATTCTAGTTGTCTGGTTCTCTGACCTCTGCCCACGTTGCCCTGATCTATTTTTCAGAATACGCTATTGTGATTATTACTATATGATAACATTTAAAAAAAGATGACGACGATGATGATGAAAAAAACAATGAAAAGAAGAAAAAAAGGTAAAGAAAAACGACAAAAAAACTTGTCCTATAGGAATTGTTTGTTCATTATTCCGAGACTTATCATTTGACAAAATGTTAATAACCTGTATTATCGATAATTAACGCATTATACCGTCATTATATTTAGTAACGATTAGAGAGTGAGGCTACTACCACATTAATGAATTAAGTACAATATATACTATTAATTCATTAGACTTTATATATATACATATTTAAAGAAGAAAAACGTGGAAAGAAGGAAAAAAAAGCGAAACGAAGAGGTAACGGAGGGAGAAAAAAAGCACACAAAGAAAACTCATTACGAAACATTACTCTCGACAAGACTATGTTTATCGTTTGGCATTATATATATATATATATACTATATATAGATATATATATAGATATATACACACACATATATATGTATATATATATATGTATATATAGATTGAATCATTGTACGACTGCCTCGGATTCAATATTTTCAGGCCACTACTTATTATCCGCCATTTCGGTTTTTATACCCGTTTTACATTTCTCGATGATTGCGTTATTTTATAAAAATCATCATAGGTCTAGATTGTATCATGAAATATTGAGTAAAAATAAATTTGATTAGGTAATAAAATCGAAACGCTTCGTTTACGTCTTATTATAACCTGCGAATTTTCAAATTTGAGTGAAGTTTGTTTACATAGGAGAGAGAGAACAATGATTGAATACTTACCGGAGATGACCTATCGATGTTCGCCGCTGGCTGTGTACGGTCGGCAGATGCTACAACGGTACATTTAAGGTGGGTAGTAGCCACCCTGGCCGCTCGGAAAATGGGTATATTATAAAGAAATTCATAACCTCGAAAGTATAAGACGAAACATTTTTATTTTTTAACGCAAGGTAAGAAACACCTTTAAGAATGCCTCAAATAAATGTTAGTTCATAATAATAAAAAATGGGGGCGCTACAGAAATTTCTGCGCGGCCCCTCCGCACGACACACGCGTATGTTGCTACAGGTGGACCACCGACATGGTGCATCTAAAAAAAAATTGCCTTATTCGTGGATAGAGTCGCTACAATATAGTGTAGCGGTTTTTTTCGACGTTTAGGGAAATTATGGTGGGCCGAAGAATAAAAAATGTGTACTTTTCACCGTAATTTAACGAGAAAAAACGCCAATAAAAAAAAACCAATCAATTTATCGGAAAAATCCTACGCTACCTTGTAGATAATGCATCTAAAAGTATTCTGTACAAATTTTCCAGCAATCGGACCGATAGCTTACGAAATTTACTTGACGCCAGTTAGAAAAATACAGTTTTGAGATAATCGCAAAAGAAATTAAATGTCCGATTATTCGGCTAACGGTGCGGTTTTTGTGGGTCCTACCTTAAATCAGCGATTCCTGGTCCATACATGATCTTGGGCCTCCTTTTGAGAAGATCTACGTGCTTGGCGTATTTCTTTCGTGCTTTTTTGTGCTCGTATGCACTGCTCGAACCTCGCGGTCGACCACACGCAGCGGCTCGACTTTCCTACCGAAAAATACCTATAACTTCGACAATGTTGCGACTTTCGATATCAACCACGGCTTAAATTGTTTGTAACATTTCAAGGTTTATTATGAAAAAAAAGGAAACTAAATTACAGGGTGAACAGCCGCCTTAACTCATTGGGATAACGGGATTCCATATTTGGAATTTTTAGTGAAACATACGCTTCCATAGACGTTGATATACATATTTGTGCTATCGGTCGACAAGCAGCGTCTGGCATTATCGTGGCCGAAGTAACAAAATGGCGTAGAAACGTTGTAAAAAAATGAACAAATGGACACATTATTTAGTAGTGACAATGCCAGGACTCGATCTTAAGATCGAAGACGCACTTCATTCTCTGACAATATTGTGCTAGCTCTACACTCTCGTCGAGGTTAGTCGAGGCGAGGTTCAACGAGGTTATGCGAGGCGAAGTAACACGAGGCGACGCGAGGAAATGTTCGTCTACACTCGTGCCTTTGCTCAGTTTTTCCCTGCATCACCGGCAGAATGGATGTGCTCGAAGCGACAGCTGCCGCAACTTTATGTGTCTTTGCTTATATGCATTTTGTTAAAGCATACCATACATATAACATTGAAAAAACGTTGGAAAAGAAGGCGATAGTGAATAAAATCTATGGGGAATTTGATAATTTAATAGGAATATCAATGTCCGACTTTGAATACTTACTAAATAAAGTTTCACCTATTATTGCTAAAAAGATACTCAATTTTGAGAGAAGCAGTGCCAAATAAAGTACGACTGGCTATAACTTTGAGGTTTTCGGTAACTGGGGAGTCCTACAAGTCTTCATTATACATTCAGTCTCCAGTCAACAGATATCAAAGATGGTGATCGAAGTATGTAATGCACTGAACGAGGTCTATTATCAAGTAAAAGTAAATTATGAGACCGTATTTTATTCATTTATACACTATATTATAAATATAAGTATTTATTCCCAAGTGTTCACTAGGCAAGTACAAAATCTCATCCAGTAAGTCATATATGGAATAGCAATATTAACACGTTCTCTGCCAGGTAGGCCACCGGTGACCGGAATATTAATCTGTATTAATCACTCTAATAGAGAATGTGTTAATCATTTTGTTAGTATGTTTTGTCGATAGGATTACAAAAAGCTTCGTGTATTAAATTTCGTTGCCTATCAATTGTTTCTTCAGGTAAGACTAATAATAAGTTAGACATAGAAGGTTGGCATCGCGTTATATTCTTCTGATTTTGGATAACACTTTCATCATTGAAAATGTGAAGCCAACTTGGATTTGGAACGCTGAAGGTTGAACGCTGTGCCGTCTGTTACACTCGGATATCTGATAAATCTTCCATCGTCCAAAATACGAAGTGTAGTTGGGTCTGGAATGCTTTTTGATGTTGAAGTGTGAGCCCTTGTTTCAGTCTCGGAACATGGGATGACTTTTCGTTGGTTCAAAATATTTATAGGCGGTTCATGCGAAGTAACAATATTAATTTTTGGTGTCGATATGCGGTCCGGATTAAAAGTCTGTGCAGGTTCCGATATGATAATGAAGAAGTTGTAGGTCGACACGGCGTTTGACCCATACACTCAGACTGAGTACGTCTGGATGAGTTTGTATGAGATAGCCTTGAGGAAGTGGACGCAGGAGAAGGAGAAGGAGGGCAATGTTCAGGCAAATTAGCAGCGTTGTTGAGACGGTTCCGGCGCTTTATAAACATTCCGTCGATCTCGTACATGAAAAGTTCACGTTCTTCTTCTGGCAGTCTTTTTAACTTTTTTGCAAGTATCTTTGCATAATAATCGCACTCATCTTCATCGTCCATTTTGTTTGCAATACGATTTAACGTGTTACATGCTTCTTTCATTTGCCGTGCAGTTTCTATTAACTCTGGAGGACGAGCTCGTCGCTGTAATGTAGGGCGAGGAGGTAGACTATCCGCTTCGCTTTGGTTCACAGGTGATGCTGGTGGCAATACTTTACTTTCATCTTCGTCTCGTATATCTTCGTCGACTTGTGAACTATTTCCCTGAAATTAAATTATTTATTTGCTTTTATTTGAAATTATGATTTTTTATTTCAGTTACCCACAATTCCTATGGAATGGATTGAAATAGAGCAAGGATTCCGAAGGAAATTGCCCCACTGCATCGGGACAATTGATGGGAAGCATATCGTTTTACAATGACCAGCTCAAACCGGTTTCAAATATTACAATTAAGAAAACTCATTCAGCATTGCGCTTTTGGCATTAGTCGATAGTGACTATCGTTTTGTTTTTGTCGACATCGGAAGCCAAGGCAGGATAAGCGATGGTGGAGTGTTCAGAAACTCCCTGTAATGGCATAAAATTAGCCCCAATGCTCTTAATTTGCCAACGCCATCCCCCTTTCTGGATTCAAATGTGGACATACCCTTACGTTTTCATTGGTATTTCCTTTTAACATCAACATAATTAAACCTTTCCCAGGAAATTACATACCGGGCTCGTCGAAACGTATTTTCAATCAACGCTCATTAACTGCCCGAGTGGTACTTAACATACAATTAGTAGAAAATACTTGCGGAATATTGGCTGCTAAATTTCGAGTTTTTAAGAAACCGATATCGTTAGAACCAGAGAGGGTTTCAGTTATAACCATTACATGCGTTCTGCTGCATAATTTATTCATTGTCAGACGAAATAGAACTTCTGCGGTAATATATAACCCTCCAGGTACCATAGGCATCTGTGATACATAACAGTGAGACACTAGTTCGACCCGGGTCTTGGAGAAATGAAGTTGATGAAAATGGTGCCATAAGGCGTATCAATGAAGATACCGCGTAGACAAAAATAAGAGAAAAATTTGTTTCCTACTTTATAAAGAAGCCTCTGTAATATGATACATTGTGTAAACTCTATCCAGGGATTTAAGTCACAAAATGTAAACAATGTTGATATGACTTTTTATTGAAATGTGTGTGTCAACAAATAAATTGCGTATTGTTTATTGTATTCTATTTAGGTATAAACTTTAACCATATTTAGAACCTTGTCATACTATATAATGCAGATGACAACGTCAAAAAATTACGCATCAACGATAGGGTTGTCAGATTGAAATTTTCTCTGACCCGGAGATTTAACAAAATCAGTAATTAGCTGGGTGTTGAAAATTTTTAAAGAAAAAACCACGTTCACCAATTTCACGTTTATTCATTAAAGAAAACAGATGTAACGTCATACATATTTACATATGAAAATTAAAAATTATACTTCTGGTTGTTCCTGCACGCAAGTAACATTTCCTTTTGTTCAGGTTTTATTATAAACTCTGCAAACTCTGAACATGTCATATTGAAATTTACTTTGCTGCATAATTCTGCATTCACCAAACTAACTCTCATTCTATTCCGTTCGTCGGTCCACGGATTTGATGAGAGTAAAAACACTCGCTCAACAAACGCATTACTTATCGAAAACGATAATATTTTGGAAACGATTGTTCATAATTCCGGCAAATCATAATTTCGGAATATTTTCGCCCACAATCGATCCAACTTATATTCGTCGCCTTTCATCTTCTTCAAAGTTGTTTTCAAGAGAGTAATCTCATCAAATAAAGCATCTTCTTCAATATTGTTTACTTTCGCTACTTCGTCTGTTTTCGCGGCTCGCGAGAACGGACGAAGCGTGCACCGCCGACGATTCCCAGAGATATTAGATCATGACTTGTAGCCCGGATAAATTTTCTGTAACCCTGAAACTCCGGGTGAAACTCGAAGACCTAGTAACCCTAGTCAACAACATAATGCTAGCTCTACACTCGCGGCGAGGTTAGGCGAGACGGGGTTCAATAAGGTTATGCGAGGCGAAGTAACACGAGGTGACGCGAAGTCCTACGACCGTCTACACTCTCGCCTTTCTTTACTAAATTCGCGCGGATCCACACATCCGCCATTTTTTGGCGTAAAATTGACAAGTTCCGTCTACAAAGTACGGTTGCATACTAACGTGAGTGAGGAGCGCGGCTAGCGCGAGTGTATCGTTGCGCCTCACCTCGCTCCGCCTTCCGCCGCGCGACCGAAAAACCTACACCAGCGCAAGAGCAGAAAAGGCGGGGAGAGACTCGGACAGCTGACGCGAGGGCCCCATCTACATTCTCGTGCTCGCGCTACCTTGCCTAACCTCGACGACAGTGTACAGCTAGCATAATACGCAAGTGATAAAGACAATTACATCAATAATGCTAGCTCTACACTCTCGTCGAGGTTAATCGAGGCAGCGCGAGCACGAGAATGTAGATGGACTCCTTGCGTTATCTCGCCCAGCCTTCACCTCGTATTTTTCGCCTCGCATAACCTCGTTGACCCTCGTCTCGACTAACCTCGACGAGAGTGTAAAGCTAGTATGAGAGACTCAGAGCTCAACAGACCACGAGCGATTCGAAAACGCGAACTGTACTTTCTTCAACACTGAGCAACCGATCGCGTTTAAAATTTGAGGGTATCTAGAGAGTTATGGCAAAAAGTCTCTAAATGTTTTTTTGACCAAAATTGTCAAAACAAATTTCAAATTTTTAACGCGGTCGGTTGCTCAGGGCCGGAGAAAGTACGGATCGCGTATTAGCGTCATTCGTCGCCTGTAACACAGTGGCTCTTAATGTGACAAAGTCCAAATGTGATCAACGTTTTCGTAAGGTGATCGCACCTAGTGGGTATAATTTTTAATTAAATAATTAGATACTTGCAACGTGATTTGTAATAACGTCTTCTTTAAAATATAACTTAAAGCTTTTTAATAATACTTTTAGGGTATAATATAATCAAAGTAATTTGAATAAAAGAAAATGTTTGTATTGTAACATACCCGCTCACTGTCAATCGTTGTCGTGCAGTCATTAATGCCTCCCATAAAACTTTCAAGCTGGTCGTATAAGAACCAAATTGGCTTGTAAATCTTATTCTCGCCGGCTCCTGACTTTAATGATGCTTTCTTTTTCCTGAGATGACCCCGAAACGTCGCTAATATTGAATTTTTTTTGGTTTTTAGATCTTCTATTGGAATTTTCATAATGTTGCTTATTCTCTTCCATGCATCGTTGACCTTGGTTTTATCTTTGTGTTGATGGTGTTTCGGGTCCCATATTACTGGTTCCGCTTGATATAACTTGACAAACTCTGCCAAGTTGTCGTGGCTCCACACGTTCGTCATTATTTCGACGTGAAATACAACGTCCGTCTACAAAATCTGGTTGCATACTGATGTGAGGAGCGCGAGTGTGTTCGCTGCGTCTCGCCTCGCCTCCACTTGCTCCGTGCCCCCGAAAAACCGACTCCACACGAGAGGAAACGAGGCGAGGAGAGCCTTGGCGAGGTGAGGCGAGGGCCCCTTCTACATTCTTGTGCTCGCGCTACCTCGCCTAACCTCGACGAGAGTGAAAAGCTAGCATTAAAATTAGATGGAGATGTAGCTTTCTCTTTGTAGAAACAAGCAAAATTCGAAGTTCAAAAATTCTAGAGCCAAAATTTCTAAAGGCACATTATAATAACAAATATTATCGATGCGACGGTCATAACAATACGATGTCGTCTTAAATATTGATCCCTATGGTTGTGGAAGGCTGTGGATAAGTGGCGCTTGCGCGCGCAGTTTTTTCCGCGTTAATAAAACTCTCTTATCATTCTTATCGGCATTGTAATAATACGGAGATAACGCAGAACGGATTAATACAAACACAAATCATGCCGTAATAATAGTTTTACCTCCAATATTCTCTTCTTTTATTTTCGATATTAATAAAGGCCTGCAGCCCCAAAGTGCAAGTGTTGCGCGAGGTTGCCGAGGTGCGGCGCTGCGGCAGTGTAGATTGTTTCGTGCATGTTTACTATCTCAAATTTCGTCATCGACGATATTGGAGGAGCAAAAGAGGAAAAGGGTGATGGTAAAATAAAACGTTTGTAAATTTACAGACAAAACAGCGTCACATTTTTCATTTGCATTTATTCATAGAGCATACCACATTTCGTGAATTTAAAAGTATATTACGCGCATTAAAAAAGTACAAATATTTACAAAATACTGTTGAAAAGAAACAAAACATGGATAAATTTTCTGACGTGCCTGGTAGATTAACATTGTCGAGTAAATCGTCCTTCTTGTCCATTCTTCGACCGCTTGTTTTTTTGTTGCATTTTATTTTTATTTTTTTTTCGTCGTACATGACTAGTTATGCGGGCAGCATATTGTTATTATTGGGGTTTCCGAGTCTTCGTTGTCGTTATCGTAAATCTAATGCATGATTCTCCATATGAAACAAAATGATGCCGAATGATAATAAAATTATTTTGATCGTCGAAGCTTTCGTCTCTTTCATCCAACCTCTGCGGCAGGAATGTTGCAATGGATAAATTTTTCCGTTACAGTTGGGGACCTTTTTTTTTATTCGTTTACTTTTTACTTTGTATATTAATACGAGATATCATTGGCAGTATCCATATATATATATATATATATACGTATATATATATATGTATAATTTTTTTTTCGTCGCATATATACGCGCGTTGGCAATGCAAAATTCATTCGTACTCGCATGTGTTCGTCGTTAGATGCTCGGTCGGTAATTGATAAATATATTTATGTATAACGTCGTGAAATACGCTACTAATTATATTTACGAATATGTTTGTTTGTTTGTTTGTTTTCGTGCATAGCGGTATATAAAATTTTCTAAAATTGTGAACTCGTCGTGCGATTGTGGGATATTTTTCATTCTCCTCTCGCATCGATTCTTATTATTATTATGTACGAAAGCGCATTTAGTCGTGATCGATGTGCACAAGCTGTTTTTTTTTCCCGAGTATTCTTTCTCAAGCAATATATACGTATTTGTTTGTATATATATAAATATGAGGCCTCTTCACGAGGAGAATCATTTTTTTCGCCAACTTCTTGGAGTTTACTCGTTATTTGCCTTTTTGTCATTGTACTCATATAGAATTCCTAACAAAACTGGAATGCTGGGGCTTCGAGTTACACCAGTTAAAAAATCATGTTGGAATTTATGACAAATAATGTTACATTTATAAGTCGACAAGTAATTCGATGTTTTTTCCATCTCGAGATAAACATGAAAGAAAGAAATTACTTTCGAACATAAAACAATTAGATATTGGCAAATAATCTATCAAAATTTGAAAAATGTTTGTATTACTTAAAAAATTATGCTCGCCTGGTACGAAAAATTGACAAAGGACGAGAAAATTTTAAGAGGCTTAAGAAAAAACGAATGACCTTAGTGGCGAACGCCTCATATATACACCGGTAGCTCCGAACGAAGCCTTGCAATTGTTTCAACATTAATCCGTTTTAACAAAAAGAAAATTGTAACGCTGTTTCGTCTCTGACGTCGGTATCGTTTCTAATTGGCAATGTTATTTTTTCACGCGAGATTCCTCGTTTACCGCGACATTCGTTCCATAGAATATTTTGTTTATCCCTATCGGTAAATCCACCTCCTACCTTGGACACGTGTAGTTACAGACGCGAACCGAAAACAAAGTTTAGAAAAACATTATCAAGGCGTACGGTATAATTGCATTGAAAAAGCAGTGGAAGCTCGAGGAAATATTTCGTAGAAATTGTTTCGTTCCGTATGGAAGTCACACGATAGCACACAATCTCCACAAGCTCGAATTTATTTTCTATCGTTAATCTCGTCATTAATTATTCTCGTTCGATATCCATCTCAATAAAAAATTTGGCTCAATTTTTATTACACTTTCGGTATGTACAGGCCGCGTTTCTCTTTTTTTCACCGCATTTATCATCACTTTAGGTCTTTCCACGCTTTAAAATACGAGTTACATCGAGTACGTTTTCGGCGTGCGAATAATTTTATTGGTCGCAGAGTCACCATCGCAAGTTATCGCGACGATCCATAATTCTTTTGCTTTGAAATTGCGCGTTTGTGATTCAGTCGAGTTTCTTAGATGGGACATTTTTTTTGTAGACAAACTTAAGCTATATATAATTCTTTCACAGGCGGGATGAAAGATCGGTTTTTTTCAAGTCAGATTTCATATATCATATATATATATGAATATATGCAGTAGAACTTCCGATAACTTAATCTTTTAAAAGTTAAAAAATTTCGTACACAACTTTCCTCGTGAATCGTCCATTTGTACTCTGGCAAGCGAATTAATGAAGATTCGTCGATCTCAATATCACGAACTTATCGGAAGTTGCACTGTAGTTCGATATAAACGCGATTGCCTGTTTCTCGCAATGCAGCACATAGTTATTTGTTTCGGTCGTTTCTTTATCTAACGTACAATCTACGGAGAATACATATTCATTCGATGTGGCTTGATAAGTTTTTCTTAACGGCTAATATCGATAGTCGGTTAATTATATTGCGTTATACTCGATGCTTATCGAACGTCTAATCTTTCATTCATCGCGCGGTGCTCCTAACAACGAAGGCGCGCTCATGCACGCAAGCACATTCGCGATTATTATAGTACGTGCCCCCGATTATTCTCAAATTTTTATGCCTCTTTTTCTCCTCGCTCGAGAAACGTCAGACGAATTATTCGTTATCGGAGCGGACGATCTATAGGAAATAAATAATTATTATATATTATCAATCTTATGTTGCTAATGGACGCGACGGAATAATCATCGTGAGACCGACGGAAATTGGACGTTCTTTGAACCCGTTTCACACACTCCCTTCCGTTTTGACGATAACGCACGCGACAGGTTCAGGGGGGGGGGGGGGGCTTATAAAATGAAATTATCCACAAACGGCAAAATTTTCGTTCAGATATCACTCAAACGAGATAAAACGAGAAAATAAAACTAACGATCCATCGTTTGTATTTAACGTTTCGTTGATTTGGGCAGAGCTTGTCGCGCTCTAGCGGTCATACTCGGCACTACCGAGGTCATCAGCAGTTTCTGCCAAAGATTTTATGACAGTGTGTTCGAGATAGAAAACAAAAATTTAATGTTTCTCATGAGTACGAAGAAACACTTGAAATATTTTCAATAAAAGCGATAATTATACAATTGTATCGACGCAAAATAGCTGATGTCCCGGCGGTGACCTTTAGTTACCGCTAATCGCGTTACAATCGCTCTGTATTCGTCTCTCGCCGGCTATTTTGGTTTGTGAGGCTGCTACGACGGCGCGCTCTGGTGGTAGCGTCATTAACTAGGCAAACAAAGTATCCGTCGAGGGAAAACGATTGTAGACCACAAAATAACGAATATTCGCGGTCGTTGAAAAGCTTGGCAGCATCACGAATAGTAAATTTGCGTTTTTTTTCTTCTTGTTTTTATATAGAGTCTCACTCCATTTATATCCTCATCGTGGATGGTAAAACAAAAACACACACAGGATCCTCTCTACATACAACTATCGACGACGATCTCACCGATCTTGGTGACGATATCGTCGAACGTCGGACGTTCCCGAGGATCCTTCGACCAACAGGCAACTTGCAGTTCCTGGAGTGCCGGTGGCGCCGCTTTGTGTGCCTTCCAAGGCAGCGTGTGCGACTTTAGTTGGGCGAGTACGGAATCGTCATTGAGCTTGTTGAATGGTAATTCACCCTGATGAAATACTTCCCAAACGAGACACGAGAACGAGTAAACATCGCTCTTCGTAGAATATTCGTCCTCGTAAACAGCCTCGTAGGGCATCCATCTCAGTGGCAATACTTGATTACGATGTTTCGTGTATTCCTGATGATACGGCTCTTTGGTCATGCATGGCAACGATATTTTCAGCGTTAAATTGCTCGCTATCAGACAATTTCGCGCGGCTATATCCTTGTGGACGAGACGATTTTCCGCGAGATGTTTGAGTCCTCTGGCGGCCTGATTCGATAACGAGAGTATCTGAGCCACCGACAATTGAGGAGCTCGTTTCTTCGTCTCGTGGGACGGACTCGTACCGTTACTGGCGTTGGTGCCGTTCGATTCTTTCCTCGACGCTATCAAAAATTGTTTCAAATCGCCCCAATCGGTGTACTCGATTATCATGTAATCCGGTTCCTCCTCGCGACAGAGACCGATGAGCTTGACGACGTTCTCGTGATTAAGTTTGTGTAGAAGATCGAGATGTCTCTTGAATTCCTGCAAAATCGTCTCGTCCTTCGTATTCGTCAGACTCTTGACCATCACTATTTGTTCCTTCTCACCGTCGACCTGATACTTTGTCGAAAATACGTCACCGAATTCGCCACGTCCTAGTGGTTTCAATTCTCGTAGATTCGCCCGTGAAACGGCTAATTTGTCGTAACTCGATTTAGACTTTTTCGAATGATTGCTACTCTGACTCTGCCCCGTTTCCGCACCATCGCTCTTGTGCGAGTCACGATTCTCCTTCGGCTTGGAGGAACCCGCTACCATGCCACTCGATCCTTTGAGATTCGTTCCCTTCAGTTCCGTCTGCTCCTCTTGCACCTCGCCGTTCTCCAATTTTTCTGTATATAAGAGGAAAATAAACTCATCGTTAGTCGTTTTCCAAAGTAATTCATATGTAAATTATTTTTCTACGTTACCTTCAGCTTGTTCTTGTAAATATTGTTGCTTCCTGCGTCTACGACGATAACGACAGTACAACATGAGACCGACGACGAGGACCATGTAGGCAGCAGCTACGCTCAGAGTTATCGTCACGGTTTTGGTCATCATCGAGCCATCGTAACCGTCAACGTCTATATCAGTTCGATATCCATCACCGGCTTTTGAAAGAAAGACAAAATGAGAAATTATCCAAACATAATCTCGGTGATATTTCCGAAAGGGTTGCATTGATAAAAAAAAAGGAAAGTACCTCTAACGTTCATCTGGACTTCGATTCTCTTGAGTCCACCGCTGTTACCGGCCGTGCAACCGTATTTTCCCTCGTCGCTGAGATAAGCCTCCTTGATGTAGAGACTTCCGTTCGAAAGTACCTGAAGTCGAGGATCGTCGAGATTGTTCAATCGCGAATCTTTGTCCCACTGGATTTGAGGGGTAGGATCACCCTCGGCGGCGCAATGCAACATTACAGGATATCCCTCGATAGCCTCGGTCGGATCTTGGGGCAGTTGAGTGAATTTCGGCGCGACTGCAAAATCAATTTCGTTATTTACGAAATTCGTTCGGAAGACGATACGCCGGGAGATTAAAGATGGTGATTTTTAATTCTTATTCCATTACTCACTGACGACTTCGATATCGATCGTGTGATTGATCGAGCCCTGAGCGTTAGCAGCGACGCACGTGTAACGTCCCTTGTCCTCTTCCAATACACCGTTGAAGTGCAAAGTTCCATTGACATCCTGAACGTGTTTGGGAAATTCTTCACCCTCGCGTTCCTTGATCCATCTGACTATTGGATTCGTCGTGCCTTGTGCCTTGCACGAGACTTTTACGGTCGAGCCGAGTTCCAGTTTTTTGTCAACCGGTGGTGGTGAAAATTTGAGCTTTTCACGAATGACGAGAGACGCTGCATCTGTGATCAAAGGTGGGAATCCTTTGGTCGTTATCTCACAGGCGTAATTACCCTTGTCCGACAGATAGACGGATTTGAAGTGAACAGTCACGTTGCCATGACGATCGGAAATTCTGTGCCTCGTCGGTCCACCGGTTTCTTTCAATGCCTCACCGTCTTTGAGCCAATGTACTCGAGTCACGGGTGGCTCCATTCCGGCGTACGAGCATGTCATTGTCGCAGAATCACCCTCCATTACTTCCAGGGCCTCGGGTGAACTTATCACACTCGGAGGAGCTGAAAATACAGTAATAAAAGTTTACTCGTGTGATATCAATTATCATCAAATATTATCTTAATTATGGCACGTTTTTTCATCCTGCGAAAAGTGAATGTTCATAGTTGATAGTTTTCCAACTTATGACCGACAAATTATGACAAACTGAGAATAAGAGTGTGATATTCGTGTTGTACGAGTAATTTCTGATACCGTAAATCTCCTATAAAATCTTTTTAGACGAAAACAAATTTCGTCCCTCCTCAACCCCCCAAAGTCTCGGAATTAAATTCCCAATGTAGATCAGCGTCATCTGATGAGGGTCGAAATTTGTTTTCGTCCAAAAATACTTTGTTGCAGGATTGGGGAATCGGTAATGTCTCGAACAATACGAATATCATATTTTTAACCACGGTTTGTTATAATTCATCAGTCAAAAGATGACTAAATTAATATTATTTACGTATTTTCAATATAGTCGCCCGGAAATTATTTCAAATTTCAGGAACGAGAATTTTGTACTGTCAAGTTTCTAGAAATACCCTTCCAATTTCGCTTTATTCACAAAATTTTCTCAATGCCATTCAATCCTCCGGCTCTTTCTCCGGATCTTTCCTTTCTCACTTCGTAAATCAACGCTCGCCAATAAATCGATTGAACAAACCGGCTTCTGGCAATGTAGCCTACTTACTCGAAACGACGACCTGAACGTTCATCTCCGTTTCTCCCGCTAGATTCTCAGCAACGCACGTGTAATTACCACCGTCCTCGTTGAGCCTCGCTTTACCGACGATAAGCGTATTGTCCTGAACCCTGACAGGACCAGAATCACTGATAATATGACCGTGCGGATCTTTCCAGTAGACTCGAGGGGTAGGAAGGCCGGATGGTTCGAGGCAGCTGACTTGCAGTTCTTGATCCTCGCCGACAACGGCCAATTGATCGGGCAGTCGAGGTTCGAACGACGCGATGGATAAATTTTGAAGATCTGACAGGATCATGGAAAAATATGTGATTAGTAAAAGAAAAAAGAAAAGACAAAAAAAAACAAGAAGTAAATTCTCGTTCAACTTATTTTCGTTCAATCGGACACATTTGATGAAAATCAAACGACTTACATGCAATTTGTAACTCGGCCGTGTAAATCTGTACGGTCTCGTCCCTGATACCGTGACACGCGTAAATCCCTTGATCGCGATGCTCGGCGGCTCGGATGACGAGCGTACCGTTATCGTGAATGATCTTCTCGTCGTCGGACTCGAGTGGTCCGATCGACTTGAAGTACCAATTTACTAAATCCGCGTTCTCGTAAACGCACTTGAGGACTGCCGGTTCGCCACGTTTAACGATTAAATTTTGCGGTACGACTTTTATCGTTGCCGTCGTGTTGCCCGTTATCGTCAATGGTAAACTGTCTTTGATCGGCGACGAGCCAGCCTCGTTTCTTGCCAGGCACGTGTAAACGCCGTTGTCCTCCGGATCCGCCATGTGAATGTGCAGTCTCTTGTTCTTCTTGATCTCGACACGATCGCTTCTCGCTAAACTCTCGGTATTTCTAAATCGATCGAGAAAACAGTCAGTCAATAATAAATAGATCGATTATCGATCGTCGATAAATACTAACGACTCGCTATCAACAACGATCGAGAGATAATACATTTTTTCTTCTAACGATTAAAAATAGTGTACAAAGTGCGAATCGTTAGTGAAAATTTTTATTTCAGGGAAAAAAAACAAAAGGAATTTTTATTATTTGTAAAAAAAAATGATGAGACGTAATTTTGTTCGATTAAAGTTTGAGGATAGAAAAAGAAATACTGACTTGAACCATTCGTATCTAAGCTCGCCGGATCCATCAACGTGGCATCGTAGCTCGACTTCGCCGCCGATTTTAATCAGCGACGAGAATTTCGGCGAAACGAGAACGACGCTCGACTCGCTGATCCCTGAGACACAAAAAACGGACAAAAATTCGACGATGTTATACAGAGCGGGCTGTGAACTATTTAACAAAAACAAAAAAAAAAACAAAAGGAACGAAGTCTCCATGGTCTTTGATGCGAGGGTAGCTGACAGATTTAATCGAATCTCGGGCGAGCGAGGTTCGCAGAGACAATTGAGGAGGAAAAAGAGACTTTGGAACAAAAAAAACATCGAAGAACAAAAGAAAAAAAGAAAACGAGCAGAAATCGCTCGAGTCAACGAGCGATTTCGACGATCTTTTCGACGGTCTTCGCGCTCCGTTTCCGCACTCAGATGCACAAGGCGCTGTCTCCCGCGATTTTTCTTTTTTCTTTTTTTGTAATGCACGCGGGACGATCTTAGGCGCTCGTTTTGCGAATCTTCTCTCGGTCTCTTCGGTCGATCTCTCTTTCTCTGTATGGAACGGAGTCTCGGCGCTGTGGAAGGGAAGAACGCGACGACGACGAGACGAGAGAAACCGGCGGGACTAAATTTTTTTGCTCGCCTTTCTCTCTCTCTCTCTCTCTCTCTCTCTCTCTCTTTCTTTTCTGTCGAGACCACGAGCGAACCGGGAGACTTTGTGTATTGGAATACGTACACGCAGGCGCTCGGTGAAACATAAACGAGAGAGTCGTTTCCAGGAGCTCGTGCATGCAGAAAGCAAGAGAGAGAGAGGGAGAGGGAGAGAGAGAGAGAGAGAGAGAGAGAGAGAGAGAGAGAGAGAGAGAGAGAGAGAGAGAGAGAGCATCAGAGAGAAGGGGTTGGAGGTAGAGATGACTCGAAAAGACGAGAAATACACAAGACGCTCTGTTGACGTTGCGTGGCTTGAGACGTCGATGTTTTTCGTTCTCCGGTACAACTTCGTTCAATAAGTTCGTAAACAATGGATTTTCGATAAGTTTGATGCGCCTGTACATCATGACCTTGGGTTCAAGAATTATTGCGTCAACTCGACCATGTGAAAAACGAGCTCCTGTTTTGCGAACAACGGCCTTAGTGCGACCTTAGCACGACCCCTGTATAACCTGTATAACCTCAGTAGGAAATATTTTCGAGCTATCGAAACATTATCCACCAATTTTCGCATCTTTTCCCAATATTGAAGGTCACCTTGAATAACAACAAAGCATTGCAAAGTTTTATCTATGAAAAAGCTGAAAATTTAGGAATCCAAGGTGACCTTGCTCACTGAGAGATGTTGCAGTATTTTTGTCCATCGAGTGTGAGAAGACCGTTCGACCTTGAACAATCTTAAACATGACCATGTCGTTTGAAGCTACATCGGGGATGAGTCTTATCAATTTGTCCATCAATGCGTTAACCCAGAACTCTCTAAGTAGCAACAACGAGCTAAAAGTAGCGACGCATCAAACACGAGTGCTATATATCTATATATACGGAGTCGCGTATGATAAATGAAAAGCGCACGGATGTAGGAGAAGAAGAGGAGGAGGAGGAGGAGGAGGAGGAGGATGAGGAGTAGAGAAAAAAAAAGAAGTGCCGCGGTAGGCGTGAATGCGAGTTTATCACAGCGTAAAAGTGAATTGAAGTACAAAGATGGCGACATTGTCAATGCCAGACAATGAGACAATAAAAGAGTGGCAAAAGCCTTCTCCCCTCTAGCTCTTCTGTGTGTGTTTCGTCTGATGGTCGCGCGGGAGTGCTTAATATATATATTGTATAATAGAACTGTGGCATATGGGCGCGCAAAGTCGCGAGAGCTTTTACTTTTCTTCTCGTCTCTTTTTTTTTTCGTTTGTTTTTATTTATCTTTTCGAGAACTCGCTCGTTGCGTCGTTTTGTAATGGATCCTGCGTGTTCTTCCTTCTCTCTTGTTTTTTTTTTGTTTTTTATTTTTGTTACGCGTTCACGAGATTTCAGCCGAGACGGCAAACTACAGAAGAAAGAAAAGAAAGAAAGAAGAAAAAAAAAGAGTGCGACTCTTCATTCTCACTCGATATTTCTTCCTCGTACCCCGAAGGTCTCGTAATCTCTCTCTCTCGCTCTCTCTCTCTCTCTTTCTCTCCGTCGGTCTGTCATTATGTGGCAGGAGACACACAAACCTTTTGCCGTCGTTTTATAAGTACCGTTACAACTGCTACTGGATATTACGGGACTCTGATGGTGGTACGAAAAGCTACGAGATTTTTCGCGGCCACTCGAGCAGCTTTTCTCTTACCCGGCCTACTACTCGGAAAGCCGTGTTTAAACGCACAAACGAAGCGCAAGATCAAAGCGCCAGCGAGAAAGAGCCAGAGAGAGGGAGAGAGAGAGAGAGACCACTAGAGCGCCCTCTGTGCGTTCTCGCCCGAGAAAAAAAGCGTGTGACGACCCAAACACGTCATCAGGGATGGTTGGGGGTGAGAGAGAGAGAGAGAGAGCGAGAGAGAGAGAGAGAGAGAGGCGTTTATTATCATCATCCCCGTGCTGTAAGCATCTTCACCACCTCAGCTCTCCCTGTTTCCTTACCCTTGGATGTGTACCGCCGGATTAATTTCCGTGTTAACACCCAACATAGGACATTCGCGCGTCTTTTCACGTGTCACATAAACCCTGTGTCACTCTTACTCCCCCCTCCCTCTCGCTCTCTCACTTTGCATCCGAAGCACGTGTAAAATGTGTTCTCCAACTTGAAAACTTGAAACTCGAAGGTGTGTTCCTCTCGCTGTATTCTTTTTTTTGTCGTTCAATTCTCCGTGACGTTGCTGTATTTTTTTCACACGTTTTGCACAACTAACATTTTAGGAACGTTCGATATTAAACGACTCTGATTATTTTTATTTATTTGTTTTTGAACGAACGAATTTTTTATGTTGTTGCTTTTTTGTTTTTAAATTCCACCACGACTTTAATTCTTTCGACGTCGTTGGTCGATCGATATTTTTTAGAAAACGATCTTATTTTCAAAATTCAATTTTATCGACCCAATTTACCATCTGTTTTTTTTTTATTCTCTCCCCCTCAAAAACGTCAATACTTGCTGGTGGAGTCGCGATCGATCCGGAAGTGAGTCGTCCCAGACGACTACAATCCAGGAGTCCCGTCTCGACGTCCTAAATTATAAGTAGTTCGAATCTCTCTATCTCTCTCTCTCTCTCTCGCGATTATACAATCTGTCTACCCCTTTCTCTCTCCCTCTCTCTCTTTCTCTAGCTGGTTTGATCCTTTCGTCGCTGTCCTGCGGGTTTACCGTTGTTATGATTCCCTTTCAAATCATCTGAATAATCCAAGATTCGCGTTCACGAGAGTTTTGCTGTATCTCTCGGACTCTGACTACACTTATGCATACAGAGCTCCCCCCACACACATACACACCCCCACTCATATATATCTATACATATATATACACGCTTATCATGTATCGTTGTACGATTCGTCGTCGAGTTTATATTGCGAGACGTTGGTATAAAGGGGTGAGTTTTCCCCATGAAAAGCAAACCGTTTCTAGTGTACGATTCGGCATAAACACATGTGTGTGTGTATATATATATATACATTGTACACAGACGGGAGAGCAAACCGAAAAGGGTGGGAGAGGAAGCTCGTCGTTTCGCGCACGACTGTTTATTCCAGATGAGAACAAACAAGCAAAACTACCTCTCGACGCTATACGTTACTTTATGTTTATATATCTATATCGAGTACGAATGTACTTCATACAGAGGCGCGTGTTCCTCTTTTTGTACGAAAATACAACACGGCTGTGCGAGGCGCTTAAATCGTTTGAACGTGGCGGAGATACCCACCGGGACGCCACCGATATCTCTCCTCTTTCTCTCGTTGTATTTCAAATCCTGGGTATCTCTCTATCGCCCGAACCCGGATGTGCGCGCTCATCCGTACGATCGGTAGTACACCGAGCGATATTCGGTACTAATCTGCGCCATCGTATATTTATATATATATATATATATTTAGTATGAGCCTTGCGGCAGCGAGCATGTATTTTCCATTACCATTTTTACGTTCCATTAAATCCGTTTTTCTCCCACGACCGGAAGCGAGCCGTGCAATTTTTTTTTATCCACGAGGGGGCTAACAATATTTCAATCGATAACTCGATACATACGAGGCTCGTTTTATTGGACAGGTATTGGGTTTCGTCTTTGTCGAATGATGCGTTAAATTTTTTGTTTTGTTTTTTGTTTTTTTAAATTAAACGAACGTTTCCTCGTGACCAGTCTAGGCCGAGGATAACGATGATAACGTCGTTACTTCGCGCGTCGTTAAACGAGCGACGTTAAAGTAGGAATAGTGACAATGTTATTCGACATTGCTCCGTTTGAGAATAATAATCGTTGCCAGAGTCTCTTACGTATATTGACTAGACGTGTGTCTTGAGCGAGCGAATGGAACGTAAAGCCAAAAGAAAAAAATAGAAAAAAAAAAGTAAAAAAACGAGGAAATATTCCCTTTTTTACTCATACGATATTGGTGTACTCGAGTGGAGGGTGCGCTCCGCGCACTTTGCGCTATGATAAAAAACGAGACAAAAAAGAGAAAACTAGAGAAGAACGAGAGAGAGTAAAATAACGAAGAGAACAGCCGGAATACGTGTACCATAACCTATCTGGATAAGGGCCAGAGAGCACGAAAAATCCAAGAGTAAAGCATACAAATATAGATATATTTACATTACGTATAAAAAATACATACATACATGTATATACACACACACACACACATACATACATATATATATATAACGTGTATATCTAAATACATATATATATTCATTATATATAATGGTTGAAGGAGCAGAAGCGCCCGCAGTTTCGTGACGTCGAGCAGTCTGCTCTGCCGCGAAAATCTCTCTCTCTCTCTCCCTCTCGCGCGGATTCTCCGCGTTCCAGCTCTTGCTGCTGCTCTCTGGCGCGCGAGCGCAAACCCGAACGTGCTTCGCTCGTATGGCTTTAGAGGTAGTAGAAAGAGAGAGAGAGAGAGAGAGGAAGAGAGAGAGAGAGATAGAGCGAGAGGAGGGGGGGGGGTAGAAAGAGAGAGAGATAGAGCGAGCAGTACCAACAGAGGGGAGGATGGGGTAGATGGCTCGAGAAGGGAACGAGGAGGGTTAGCTGAGAGCTGGAGGGGTTGAAGGGGAGCTGGCGGACTGGCAAACGTTGGGGTAGTTGCAGAGGCCAAGGGAAAGCCGGTACGCGAGGGAGTGAACGACTCGTTCCAGGCAATATATATATATACACACACACACACACACACATATATATATACGTATAAATGTGTGTATGGTTTATATATATATTACACAGTGGCTGATCGTGGGGGTAGTATGGGTCGTTGCCATGGCGACGATGCCAGTACTACCGGGTTTCCCTACTCTTCCCTTGTGTTTGTAATGGTACGCGATCCTGGTATTGTGCCGTTGGTGGGCATAACGGTATAGGGCTCTTCCTAGGTCCTCTCTCGGTCGATGCAAACGCACCATAAAGTTTTATGGTTCTCCGCAGGCGGCAGACACAGGCATACACACACCACTACCTGTATTAGAATCGTACGACTCGCTCCCCCCTCTTTCTCTCCCTTGGCCGGCTCGTTCTCTATACTGGATCTTCCTAACGTTGCTTCTCCACGATTCGCGGACTTTTCTCTCTTCTAATGCATTGTACACACCCACATACACACACACACTTACACTTATATCTACAGTGCATGATGTTATATATCGTTAGAATGCAAGGAACGAAATCGGAATTTTCATTTAACAATTTTTAGCACGCAGGATGAAGAAATCAAACAAATATGTTTTTTTTTGTTTCGATGGAAATGTTTTTTCTGTCTTTATTTTTTTTGAGGATACACTTCCGGTATTGAACGTAGTTCTATCGGAGAACAGGATGAGACGCCCCCGAATTCTCTAGCTCGTCGAACGTATTTTTTTTTTTTAATCTTGTAAACGATTCGATATAAATTTCTGTTTTATAGGAACGTGATGTATTTTGTGGGATTTTCTTTTTTCTTTTTATAACTCGCAGATACGTACACGGGTATATGTGTTTCTACGTTGTTGGGCAAATCCTCGAGATGCACGTGTACGAGAAAGGATGCGGAAGGAGAGAAGTGGAAAAATGAGGGAAAAAAAATTGAGTTGAGTTTTTTTCACCGCGTGGAATTTACTGTATATATGATATAATATGCATGAATGTTCCATAGTGCGCTTGTTTATGTTAACGGAATGGAGTCAAAAAGCCGAAAATCACGACGACCGTCGAGAATTCGAGGGCGCGTTTTCAGCAATGCTTGCAGATAATATATATATATATATATATATAAAACAAATGTATAATACGAGATGGGCAGGGAAGAATACATAGTACGCTTGACTCGGCACGGGATAACGAGCAGTCGTTATTTCAGCTTCTCTTGCAATTATTATTATCCGCCTGATTATTATTAATATTATTATTATAATTATTATACCGCGTAAAATTTATTAGAAGCTTAGGACGGCCGAAAACATATTTGCTTCTCGAGATTCTTGCTAAAAAAAACGTTACCACGCACATTTGTTTTTCAGTATAATTTAATTTACTTTCATTTGGTTTATTTGTTATTTCTCGGGCAAAACATTCGTGCAACGAAACTTTTTTTCATGTTACTAGTGTAAAAATCATAGAGGTAGGAAAACAAAATTCTGGCGAAATTCCAGTTACGTATTTTTAAACGTTCGATATCGAACGAACGTCCGTATCGATGCTGGGTAATCTAGGGACTTAATGGTACCGTCCAATCGACAAATATTTAATATATTTAGCAGTGAAACGAAGGAGAGCGAGACAGCGTAATAAAAATGTCCGGTTATCTCTTCACCCGGTATCGTCTCTCGCTATCATTGCTATTTATATATAACGTCTATATATATATATATATATAGGATACGTTCAAATACGTAGGTGTATATAGACAAGAGATCCTGTCTGTCCCCGCGGCTGGAGATAGCGCAATGTCGATCTCGAGGAATATTATTGCGAGCGGACGGAATCAGTACTTTTCAAACTCGGCCCATCTCTCTCTCGACTCTTTCTCGCCATTCCATTTTCGTTCGCTTTGTTTCTCATTCGCGTTATTTCACGAACGAATCGTCGAAACGAATACCTTTTTTTTCTTCAACCTCGCGCTTATCCACGAGAGAAAAAAGGCCTCTTTCGGTTGGCTCGCGATACAGTATAGTAGGTATTCGTTATTTGACGATAGAAAATAATTACCACCCGACAGCGAGAGAACGCGTGTATGGCCTCTGGAGACTTCTCTCTCTCTCTCTCTCTCTCTCTCTCTCTCTCTCTCGATCTATCTCTCTCTTGTTTTTTCTTTTATTTTTTTTTTTCGTTATTCTCGCTGCGCGGAGCAAGACAGGTTGATGGCTCCTTGAGGATTCTCTTGCCACTCGGGGCACGTATACGCTTATACATCGTCACCCCTCGCTCGCACGCGCCTTTATGTATGTATATATATATATATATATGTATATATATATATGTATGTGGGAGTGTGTGGATGTATATGTATGTATATTAGGGGTTGCGTAGCTCAGGCGCCATGACCCCCCGTTAACCCCGGTCTGGCTCGTCCATTATCACACACCCGGTATATTATTTATCGCATTCGCACGAGACACCCAGTATATCCCTCGTCTCGAATAAAACCGCCATTATATCGTCCAACAAAATTCTACTATCCCCGGCTTATTAAAAACATACCTATACGTTCTATATAAATTAAAATATCATGCCGAAAATAGAAAGAAAGAGGACGGCAGATTATCGATTATTTTTCGACCGAACGAAAAAAAGTACGAAAAATTGTAATTTATGTAATCTTTTATTTTTATCGATTTATGAATTATACAGTGTTTTTTTTTGACATTTGAAAGTTTGAAAAGATCATACCAAGCTTGAGATAAAGCCAGATATATTCGAGACGTATGAATACGCTTTTGTATATATCGGGAGTTTCTCTTTTCACCGGAGGGTTGAAGATCACTCACTCACTCTCTCTTTCTGTGTTGAAAAGTGACAAAAACCTGACCCTTCCACCTTTTTCGTTGATGCACTCTCACAGCCAATTATGCGTAAGCTATATATATTCGAATCTGGATATATTCATATATATATATATATATATATGAATATATAATACACACAATGGGTCGCGTGTCTCGTGCTTGAGATGGGTACTGGAGAGCCTCGTGCATCTTCCAGTCGCTACGAGTGTCAGCCTATACAGAGACATATATATATATATACCCGCCTATATAAGTTGGCTTCTTCACGAAACGCAGCAGAACCCGAGAGAAAAGTGAAGATACGACGTGTGCCCGTGGGTGTTATTCGTAATTACACATTTTTCGAAAACGACACGTTTCACGCGGTACGAATATCGTTCTTCAACTTTTCATCCTCTTCGCTGTAATTTTGCATGCCTCGAGCTCGAAAACGAGACAATTATATTTACTCGCCTAATCAAAAATATT
This sequence comes from Netelia virgata, assembly GCA_951802705.1. Lineage (NCBI taxonomy): Eukaryota > Metazoa > Arthropoda > Insecta > Hymenoptera > Ichneumonidae > Netelia > Netelia virgata. The sequence goes on along the minus strand of OX637865.1, from coordinate 13,873,666 downwards.
TTCAATAGCAACGTGACTTGAAAGATTGAAAAAAAAAACAATCCGTTCCAACACCCGACTGCATTTCTTTTTTTACGCGTCACCTCCTGTTCTCAAAGGTTTAACGGAATTTTTCTGTTGGGTTGAATGTAAAAAAAAGAACAAAGAAAATTTAGAAAACGTAACACTGATGGTGTTTTGCGGTCAAATGTGTATATGCGCGTGTGGCAAAGAGCGCGTGTCTCTTCGCAGTCATCGCACTCTATGTTCGGTTAGCAGGAGAATGCCATCAGAAAGACGAAGATAGAGAGAGAGCGAGAGAAAGAGAGAGAGAGAGAGAAAGAGAGAGAAAGAGAGAAAGAGAGAGAGAGACTTTCGCTCTGGCTTCCGCGAGAGTTTCTCATCCCTGTAATTCCGAGATTAAAGGGCTATCCGGTCGATGCCGTCTCTCCAGCACAAGCGAGCGCTCTCTCCTTCTCCCTCTCTCTCTCTCTCTCTCTCTCTCTCTTTCTCTCTCTTTCGTCCTTTTCCGCGAGAGAGAACTCTCTGTTTTACCATACACACCCGCACGGTGTATGCGCGTTGCCAGGCAAACCGCGAAGAAGACGATGTACAGCGGTGCAAAGAGAGAGAACGAGTGAGAAAACGGCAGAGAGAAAGAGAGAGAGAGAGAGAGAGAGAGAGAGAGAGAGGGAAAGAGAGTGAGAAGGAGAAAAGTCAGCACGGTAAAACGAAGGTGGAGGGACGAGATGAAAATGGTTCGGGTAAAGTTCGCGATAGACTAAACGATCCTCCGCATGAATATCGATTGTCGAGAGACAACGATGAGAAGAGAGAATGGCGGCAGAGAGCATCCGCTATTAACGAGGCTGGTGAGACTGCATAAGGGCTCGCTGCAATTCTTGTCTCTCTCTCTCTCTCTCTCTTTCTCTGTCTCTCACTCTATGTCTTCCTCCCTCTCAATCCGCAGTTCAACTATCTGCGAATAACGTCGTTGTTCTCTTCCACCATTGTCATCCAAATTGTCCGTACTAAAAAAAAGTGACGTTTTCTTCGAGTTTTTTTTCTCTCGCCACGGGCGCGCGGGCGGGAGCAATGGACGGGGGGAGGGGAGGGTGCGACGTTGACGGGAAGTTCGATATATCTGTCAAATTAATTCCGCGCTTGATGATGCGATGCAGAAACAAGAGAAAGACAGGAGAGAGAGAGAGAAAGAGAGAGAGAGAGATCGACGATCATTAACGAAACCACGTATTGATGGGAATAATACGAGAGAAGACCGTAGACATTCGAGCCACCAATATATCTCCCATTATCGTCTCCGGCTTAAGAGGCAGTGTTACAGGCTACATGCGCTTCGAAAATTTCATCAGCCATAATACGAGCACTAAACAACCGATCAGGGTAAAAATTGGCAGGTACACAGAGAATTATGGTAAAAAGTGGCTGTTGGTATTGTTGTTCCAATATTTTAGCCATAATTCTCTAGATGCCCTCGAAACTTTAATGCTCAGTGCCGGAGAAGGTAAGGATGGTGTTTTCGAATCGCTTGTCGCCTGCAACACGATTTTCAAAATTTCGGAAAAATAATACCAAGAGCCACTTTTTGCCATAATTCTCTGTGTACGTGCCAATTTTTAACCCGATCGGTTGTTTAGTGCTCCTATGATTGCTGATCAAATTTTCGAAGTGGAAGTTGCCTCTACCATTGCCTCTTAAGAGTCAGCGTAACAGACGACGAGCGCTTCGAAAACGCGATCCGCATTTTCTCCGGCACTAAGCGACCGATCGCGTTAAAATTTTGAGGGTATGTAGAGAATCATGGCAAAAACGGGCTAAGAGTTTTTTTTCCAAAATTGCTGCCCTAATTCCCTCAAAATTTTATCGCACTCGGTTGCTCAGTCCCGTAAAAAGTACGAATCGGGTTTTCGAATAACTCGTCGCCTGTAACCCTGTATTGTAAATTTCGAAAAAAAATCTCTTAGCCACTTTTTGCCATAATTCTCTAGATACCCTCAAAATTTTAACGCGATCGGTTGCTCGGCGCCAGAGAAAATGCGGATCGCGTTTTCGAAGCGCTCGTCATCCGTTACATTGACTCTTAAGAGCAAAAGAAAAATAAGAAATAAACTAAATAAATAAGCAAATAAAAAACGTTTCATTTTTCCACGGTTTGCCCTCGAATTATTGTCACGCGTCTGTGGGAAAATAGATATAGAGATGAGGCCGTCGACGACGATGATGACGGTTCGCCGAGGAGAAATTTCCGGCACGGTCCTCGAATGCCCGCGACCCGACTCTTCCATGAATGCATAAAAAAAAGAAGGTAACAAAAAAAAAAATTTAAAGAAAGGGAACGCAGAAAAACGCTCCCCGGACTCTAAATTAATTACGGCTCTTACTAATTAACTTTTTTCTCGCTTTTTACTAATTAGTTGGGCGACGAACCCGCGAAGGGACGCGGAAGGTCTGCTCGCTAGATCTCATGACATGCTTCGATATATATATATATACCTACACACACACTCACACACACATATATATATAGTGTACATATATATATATATATATATAGTATAAACTTCCATATAGGCAAATATTACAGGTGTGAGACGAGAAAACTCAGCGGGGTTCGCTTGTTAGCTTCGCATAAAGGGATAACGCTCCTTGCGCTCACGCGTAGGTAACAGAAAAGTGTTACAACATTCTCTTCTTCCCCTCTCCCTTTCTCTCTCCCTCTAAAAATCGTACGAGACCATGTGGTACAAGAAGAAAGAAGAAACTCGCGTAAGCGAATCGGGAATGAGAAAAAGTTGTTATTCAGTTCGTCGATCTATCAAAAACGAACTTCGCACTGAATCGAATAAAGAAACGTTACTTTCTAGCCAAGTCGATTATCGACCCATCGATATTGCAATCGGCATCGAGATAGAACATCATCCGTCTAATTAATTTCGTCACGGTTCTATCATCGTCTTAATTCACGTGCAACTTGTTTTTTCATCGAGGAACAAATATTGCAGTGTTTCGAAAAATCGGCGATGAAATGAAAAACAAAAAAAAACAAACAAACAATAAGTACGAACATATTCCAGTTCTCCATATTGTGAATTCGCCAATCTTATTAATATTTGTATTTTTTATATTATTTCTGTTTGTTTTGAGGCTACAATAAACCTTCAGTCTCGATGAAAAATGAGAATCGAAGGACTTGCCAGCGATTCTTTAATTCTCTGCAACGGGATTCTCGGGCGAGTATATACATACATATATAAATGAAGGGGAAGGGGAGGGGGATTTTAGTAGCCAGTATAATATCTCGCTTGCTCCTTTCCTCGAGCATTTTGAGGTTGTATGCCACGGCACTGTTCCTCGAGAGTTCTTCGCTTCATAGATACGCTACGTATATACATGCCTATAGTTCACAGTTAATATATATATGTATAACATGTATGATATATATATATATATGTATATATATATATATATATGTATATATAGAACAGTGGCGAACACGGCGCGCGTTGGTTTAAAACGCGCGCCCCGCACACGCGCAATTTTCGTGCTTCACAATGGTGATGTATACGGGGAGTTTGCAACGGTGTGTGCGTGTTTAAAAATGCAGCGGCTTTTCAGGCGCCATACAGCTTCACTTCTCTCTCCCATAGAATGGCAGAGAAGCAAGACAGAGAAAGAGAGAGAGAGAGAGAGAGAGAGAGAGAGAGAGAGAGAGAGAGAGAGAGAGAGAGAGAGAGAGAGAGAGAGAGAGAGAGAGAGAGAGAGAGAGAGAGAGAGAGAGAGAGAGACAGAGTGGAAGAGAGGCTGCTGGAGACTCAACGATTAGCTCTTATATAACCTCCCGCTGCTCTCCGGCGTATCGTCGAGCGTGCGTACCATAGAAATACCATACCTCACTTTTTTTCTCTCTCTTCTTCCCTTCGCTCGTTTTTTTCCTGCTCTCGTTGCCCACAGCACGAGAGAGAGAGAGAGAGAGAGAGAGGCGCGAGACAATGAAAATGCAAGCGGAACCTTCTGAATTGAATTCAACCTCTTCACGTACTTTTCTGTCATATACGCTACGACGTCGTCGTCGTCGTCGTCGTCGTCGTCGTCGTCGTCGTCGTCGTCGTCGTCCTCGTCGTCGAGGGAAACGGAAAAAAAACAAGGAGGTAAAAAAAAGCACGAGAGAAAGAGAGAAAAAAAAAAGAGAGAGAGAGAGAGAGAGAGAGAGAGAGAGCGCCTAGTAGAAGGGCTGGATGAGAGGGCTGAATGGGGTGAGAGGAGTAAAGGAAGTAACTTCATGCAGATAGAAAAGAACGCGACGAAGCGAGTTCGAGAGACGCGCAATTTATCCCGCGACTCGCGAACGTGAATTATTACGAGGATTCACGGGACGAAGAATTTTAACGTTGCGAGAAGAACGATCGTCTATTATTTTTATTTTTATTTTTTATACACAACGACGAATGTAAAAAAGAAAAAAGAAAAATCGTACTCGTTCGATTTTCCGCAGGGTTAAACGTGAAACTGGTGATTTCTGCTGATTCGCGGTAAAGTCCTGTATCTTCCCTTGCTAGGGTAGACACATATGTATGTATATATATATATATATCGAAAAGGGTAGGGGGGGGGGGGGTATTGCAAAAATCGATAGAGCCGACGGGGCGAATTTAATCACGAATATACGGGAAATTCGTCGGACGCGTAATTCGTATCACGAATTACAAAAATTTACCTACACGATTTTCCTTTTTCTTCGTTTTTCTCTGTCTTCCTTGCTCTTCGTTCGAGTCAAGGATTTCTTTTTTTCCCTCTTCTTTCGCGTATCCCCATTGTACTCGCGGGAAGGAACGTAAATTCGTTAGACACGTACGTTATTAAAGTCCGGATTTCGTGATCCCATGGTGTGTAATATTCTGCGAGATGTTATATCTATATGTCGGTGTGTATATGAGGGAATATAATGTAGAACCCGTGTATATGAAATGTACCCGGACAACCCTTTCTCGAGCTTCCAGGCTGAACAACTTCCTTTCCATTGTCACACGGGCAGAGAGAGAAAGAGAGAGTGAGAGAAAACGAGAACTCTTCGCGTTCTAGACACACTGCTTCAATTCAAAAATATATATATATTTATATAATATATATATTACATATATATATGTATATATATATATATATATGAACGTACATACAGACAGAATACGCTATATGACGTATAATGTACCAGGGACCCAGGCGAGATCGGGCGCGACAGGGAGATGTTATTTTCTTTTTTTTTTATATTATTTTTACAAAGAGCTCCTTTCGTTCTCTCTGTCTCTCTTTCTCTCTTACTTGCAGTGTATTATCACCACGAGTTTTTTTTTGCGCAGGGGTTGCTGTAAAGACAAGTCAAAAGAGAGCGAAGGAAAAAAATTGAAAGAACGTGTACACGACATACCGATATATATATATATATATATATATATATATTTATGTATGTGTGAATATAATAAATATCCATATAGGTATAAACCTATGGATATTTAAATACGTATATACGGAAGGATTATTGAAATACTATATTGAACGTAATCTCGTAGAAATATTTCATTCGCTCGCAACCATCCCCTATTTTGCGCCCCGAGAGAAATCATCGGATTTCCGCATATATTTATCCACCTCCCTCGGAGATTGTACGTAAAATTTCTAGCGACCTCCGCGCATCTCCATCCGAAGTGATTAAATCGCGAGACTTCGACGTACCGAAAGCATCTTCTCGTGCGTCGTATATTTCACGTTTTTAGCGCACGAATGAAAAAAGAAACGAAAAAAATGTGAAAAAAATTAACGCCTCAAGAACGCTTAACACGTTAATTCTCTTTCGAACGATGTATTTTTTCGTTGGATGCAAAAAATATCAGAACCGCAAAACGAATCGAAAATAAAAATAAAAATAAAGAAAACCGACATATTTATTGAAACCGGTCTCGTTCTCTCTCACTCGGGGAAGATGGAGATCGTTGGAAAAAGATATGAATTAAAAGGATTGAAAAAACAAAGGAAGTAATTTTTTCTTTTTTTTCTTTTTCTTTCGTTCGATACTTTTTTGTTTTTATCGAGAAAGGGATTTTTCATTCAATAATGAAATGAATAGAATTCACGGCGCTCGGTATATCCTCCTACGTCTCTTTGAGTCGTTCGTTGGAAGTAAGTATATGTTTGTATAGTCGCGCGTGTGAAGCTTTTATAATACGAACTGTCGGAGCTTCGATAAATCGCACGTGAGAGAGCTGAACACATTTTCCCTCGGGAAACTCCGGTAGAGAGCCGGATTATATAAACGCGCGGTATAATTACTAATTGGCAAGCGTTTTATCTATAAAGAGGTAAATTCGATAGAGAGCAAGGAAGGGTGAGGACGGGAGGGGTAGTGAAAGAAGAACGAAGGGATTGATCCGAGGGTTGCGTTACAGAACTCAGGCATATATTTGAATTATATCCGTGAGTATGCAGGGTGAGGGATTTAAAGTGTCCCGAGTCTACCGGCACTGTCGGGGATGACGGTAAAATTTTTTCGAACGAAAGATCACGAGCTCTCTCTCAATTTTTTGCAAATCGGTCGATCCTTTTTTTTTTTTTTAAGTTTTCAAATAACTTCAAATCATTGAACGCTAAAGACGACATTTTTTAACCCTCAACCCGTGAACCCGGGTCGTTTTCGTCCGGGCCAAAATTTCTTCTTGATATTTCTTGAACTCGAGTGGTATTGAAAGAAGTGTAGGTAGGAAGGTTTGTGAGTGAGCGTGACCAACTGTGGTAGGTAGTTTCATTCGAAATAGTAAAGAATGAAAATTGGGGCAGGATGTTTCCGGTTCACGGATTCCGTGAGTAAAAGTGACCGTTCAAGAAAAGTATTTATTGCGCATATTTTGACATCGTGAACTACAAGAAAACAATTTTAATTTATATATTTCAGTTTAGAACGTTATTATGGCAGTCAGAAGCGCTGAAGAAATTTATTAATTCCGGAGGCGCGAACAGGTGGGATATTTTGGCGGCGAGGCGTCGGAGGAAGAAGATTGCTTCGAAAAGGAGGATGACGATTGTAGTAGTGAACAAGAATGTGATGAATACAGCAGTGCCGATAGTGACGAGAATGCTATCGCTAAAGCGAAGCCGGAAGAACAAAAAGACTACGGTATTGGACGGAAATACATTTATGGTAAAGGCAAGACAAATTGGTCAATCAATCTAGCCGAAACTCGAGGTCGAAAATCAAAAAACTAATTAATGCTATGCTCGATGCGGCAAATTTGTCTGTGAAGATCACCGGATTAATCTTTGCTCCGATTGTATGTAAAAAAGAAAAATACTCTTTTCTAATTAACATAAGTTCAAGTTCCCCTTAATGTTAACTAATGTTATTTGTAGTGTGATAACAAATAAATAAAAAATACAAATTATCTTTGACGTTGAACGTTGTTTTTCTTTGACACCTCGTTCTAATCTCCCAAAAATATACTTATGTTCCCTTAACTGAATAGGATATCTGGTTTATTCCTACAATAGAACAATATTGTTTTCCTTAAAAAGCAACCTTTTTACTTTAAATAACCATTTGTAAAACATGTTTCCCATGATTTTTACTCACGCTGTATTTAAAAAAAATGTTTTCTTAGCACATTGTTTGATTTTTGATGAAAAAAAATTATTAGAAATAAAAAAATAAAAATCTCTTCTCCCTTCAAAAGTACAGTCTGAAGATCGACCATGAATGTTTTCAGATTTTTTCATTTATAATTGCGGTTGTGATAGCGCGAATACGAAAACGACCCTGGTTCACGGAATTAGGGTGCCTAAAAAACGTTCACGGATTGAGGGTTAATTCCCGCCTATTTTCCTGTAGCGAGCCAATCGTGCGTTACAAAAAAAAATTAATTAATTCTCGGTTTCGTACGACGCAATTTGAAAAAAAGTGAAATAAATAAAGAAAATGCAATAAAAAAAAACGGGTATAAAATTTGAAATTATTAAAATTACATTAAAAATCGCGAAATCGTGAATACCTAAAGCTGACGCGCGTCGCGCGATTTTACCGTTGCTATTGTGAGATATTTCCTTTATCATTGTAAAAAAAAATGCGCGAGTCCGCGCAAATTCCAATTAAGAAAGGATCGGGCGCGATATGTTAAAAAAACACACACATGCAAAAACACGTACTCGCGTATAGGAAACACGTTGACGTAGGAGGAGCTCTCGTATACGAATCCATAAAACGTATATGGGAATAAAATATAAATATGTACATTTATATTAGAAAAGCACTAAATGCACTCACAGGCCGCGGTGCACTCGGCTGTGACGAGTGTAATAATAATTATGTAACGATACATCATAACGAGGCGACGAGCCGGGTAGGTAAAGGGACGAAGGGAGGGCGGGGGATCGCTAACGACGCCTCGGCTCGCGCCCTGCCTTCTCTCTCTCTCTCTCTCTCGCCCTGACGAGTATTAAATAATATCCTCGTGTGCATATTATGTATAGATATATTTCACTTTTCCTCTTGAATTTTCCTTCGTTATGCATTTTGAATATAATGTTAGCGCGCGAGATTCTCGTAATTCGGTGAATGACGTTGTATCTCCGCGTTGATACGCGTGAACGCGTTTTCTGATGAAGAAATAAAAAAAGCATAAAATAAAAAATATATAAAAAAAATACAATAATAAATAGAAATAATTTTACGACGAAACGGCCGTGTCATGTGGAGAAAAAGAATATGCATATACATTCGTCATTCAGGCAAACGAGAGAGAAAGAGAGAGAGAGAGAGAGAGAGAAAGAGCGAGACAGTCGCAAACGATATTTTACGAGCGCCCTCTTCATCGAGCCACGAGACGCGGCCCTTGACTTTTTCAAATCATTAAAATATATGAAGTGTCCTTTGCTCCTCCAGCACGCTCCTCGTGCGAGAACCGCAGTGTGTATTACCGTCGGTTCGAAATTCACCGTCTCTTTTCTCTCTCTCTCTCTCTCTCTCATTGCCCCCCAGCATTGCAGGAAAAACGCGTAGCCGGAATTGGACAACGCCATCGAGCGGGGAATATTTTCTAGACGAGAGGCGCGATAACTGGTACGGTGATTGGAGATAGGCGCGACTCAGACGCTTTTCATATAAGCGAAGAAATTATTTGGGGGTAGCTTTTTTCAACCCTTAGCCAAATTATTTAGGAGTACCTTTTTACAACCCTTAGAAAATTTATTTCCGAGTATTTTTTTTTTTCAATCGTTAACAAAGTTATTTACGGATGGTTCTTTTTCAACCCTTAGAAATAATATTCAAGGGTAACTTTTTCGAACCCTCGGAGATTCTCGTCAGTCGTTAAATTTCGCTCCTGTAAAATAATTTGTATCGCCCGGATTTTCATTCGCTTCAGAATATGGGGAAAACGATGATAAGATTAAGGAGGTTTATCTGGTCAACGAATTAACAAACAGATATTGATAAAAAAATCAGAATATAGTTATCAGTATCTAAAAATTCATCTCTTAAAATTTCAAGACCCGAGGATATCTTGTTCATGAGAAATAAACAAAAACATCTTTCCTAAATTAACATGGGCCTTTATCGGTTTCACTGATTTTTCCGTCTATAAACATTAAATTCACAATCATTGACAAACAGTTTTTTACGAAAACATTTGTAGATCTTCATAAAATCGATCGAGTACTCATGAGGTTCGTAATAAATCAATTTGTCTCGAATAATGCTGATTTCTGTGAGGCTAAGCTTGACAGTACTCCGATCATGGCAACGTAGGGTGTTTTCCATTGTCCGATAGCTCGATGATAAAGCGACAACACGAGTGACAAAATTCTCGTTCTATGACAGTTGTACGGGTTATGTGATCGTGGCATTGTCAAGCGTACTAAGCTGACTACGCTAGTCACAAAAAAGTTCTTTTGGCTTACTCGTTACCAGATAAACCTCCTTAAAATCGATAATCGATCGATTATCATCGAATTATTTCGCGAAGACGTGATTTCCACTCACATTGAACGTCTATCTTGGCTGGTGAGCTCTCGATCGTGTAACCGGTAATTTCGTGATGAGCGACGCAAACGAAATTTCCGCTGTCGAAAATTCTGTTGACCCTCGTGATGTACAAGTCACCACCGACTTGATGTCTTCGCGGACTTGGCGCCAGCGGCTGGCCCTCGATCTTCCACGAGTACTTGACACCCGTGTTCGGTTGAGTCTCGCATCTCAGTCGCACCGGTGAACCCTCGACTACCGTGTGATCGGCCGGGCTCACGGAAAAATACAAATCTCCCTCTTGCTGACAGATTATCGATGTCACTGTGAACAATGCAATAAATATATAACGTTAATTATCGTTGAATTTATAAAACAAGATTTTTCAGATTATTATACAAAATTTTTAAAACTCCCCAATTTTTCTATTAATTTTTGTCGTACGTAGGTATATATTGTATTCGTTTTTATTTCGTACTTATACACGAGAACTAAATTACTCGTGTTTAAAAAACGGAACGTTACAAAATCTTACGAAAATCCTGATAAATATTATTTTCCATTTATCACCGATTGTTCATCTCCATCTCGTGAATTCTATATAAAAACAAACAAAAAAACAAAAAAACAAAATACAAGGATAATGAAATTTTTGCATCATTCGTGACATTCGCATTGATCTAATTGTTATTATCGTAAAATAACGTTTTGCGGTAGCACAGCTTTTTCGTTTCGTCTCATCGCTGCGAGACTCGCGGGAATATCGCGAAAGCCTCGCGAATTTCATTTCATCCACCCTCGTCGATACGCGGCTTTCAATCCGTCGTATTCGCCTCGAGTCGTCGTTCTCTTTTTCTCTCTTCTTCAATACGTTGTGTTTTTTTCTCTATCGTTTTTTTTTCCCCCGCGGTCTTCGAACGTAAATGGTACATATTTCCCAAGAGTGATACACCGCATAATTTTTACCGATAAGGCTCAACTGCCGGCACGCTCGAATATTATTACGCATATATTTCGTATATTTTTTCGTATATCCGCGTATATATGAAAAAAAAGTTGCTCGTCTAGAATCGTGGGTGGGGAATGGAAAATGGGAGGCGGGAAACCGGAGGGTTGACTAAATGCGATAGACGCGTTCCCCGAAGGACTTTGAATCTCTTCGCGTCTCACGTCGCAATACCTCGACGATTCTCGAAGGCTATTTGTTTCGAAACAACTTCGCGCTTCATGAACGCGGACGCGAAGGCTTTTCAACCCCATCCGTCTTTTTCGATTAAGTCGCTCGAGCGAATAAAAACTATTTTCGCGTTAATATATCGTTGGTGAGAATATAAATTTACGCTCGAATAATTTCTTAATATATTATGGCGCAAGTGGGTCAATCGTATGAAGATTATTATCGATTTTTCATCTTACGTGTTTCGAACGCATCGCCGCTCTCGTCTTTCGATCTTGTCACGAGAAAGAGAGAGAGAGAGAGAGAGCGTTGAAAACTTTATCGATGAATATATTTCACGTTACCGTAAACTTCGAAGTATTTTTCATTCCTATACGTTCTATTGGTCGATCGCTCGCGAGAATGATACGAATTTATTTCTTGTTTTTTTTCTTTTAATAAATAATTGATATTTACGTGATCTTTTTAATAAATAATTGATATTTACGTATTTTTGTTTATATGGCTTTTTTTTTTTATTTAATTTGAGATTTCAAATTAGAACGAAGAATAAGGTTAATGGTTAATGACGTCTTTAACGATGACAATTATTTTCGTTTGTTCAGCTTTTTTAAAATAATTTTTTATTTGAGATTTCAAATTAGAACGAAGAATAAGGTTTGAGATGGGAAATTATGTCTTTAACGATGAGATCTGTGGAATTTCTCGAGCAATGCGATTCGAATCCACGTGATTGTGGAACGGCGTGTTTTTGTACCTTTCGAGAGGAAAAAAAGCAAAGCTCGTTGTCCACTCCCGAGAGAAAAATTCGAAACTATGAGACGGTCCGGGCCATGGGCCGAGAGCCATAAATCCATCAAGGGCGGCCCCTCGTATACTCTTTTATTTATCTTGGTCGTGGTCCTCGTCGTCGTCGTCGTTTCTTCGCCTCAGTTGCTCTCTCTCTCTCTCTCTACCTTAATTCTTGCTACGCGAGGGTTACCGCAGGTATCGCGTCTCGTTTCGCCGGCCTATACGTTTGAACTCGTCCGAGAGAGTCGAAAAGCCCGTTGCCAACTCGCGGTCGTACCTCTCTCTGGATCCCTCGAACCTCTCCAACCAATCATACGTCTTATATGTACACAGCGATATCGATATAGCCACACATACACACACACGGACACATACATATATGTATATATATAGATATAATAGAAATAATATACCATTCGCGAAGGTGCGACCGTTAGGACAAAATCAAATTATACATTTGAAAATGTATAATTCATTGTGAATTTTTGTATACGTTGTTGAGAATTACATTGGCGAAATTAGAAAATTAGAAAAAAGAACTATTTTGTCGTTGCTTACGTTTCGAAATAACAAAAAAAACCCGACGTTTTGGGAAAAATCGTATACGAAGAATAGCGAAACGTACGATTTTTTTTTCATATTGATTTTCAATTATGAAGAATATTTTTCTACCAATCCAAAGTCCGGAAATTACAAAATTAACCCGTCTTCCGGTTTACCTCGCTACGACGTATACGCGGCTAAAGTCTTTCGGACCAACGTGTGGTAGTAATCGCAACGATGCAAAAACAAAAAAAAGAAAGAAAACAACTAATTTAGTAGACGTAGTTTCTCGACTCGGAAGCAAACAAAAAAAATGCTTCGAAGGTATAGTAAGAGTTCGAGTTGTTTCATCTTTTTCTCTTTACGATCTTTTCCTCTTTGGCTCGTTGTTTCGATAGATTTCTCAAGTGGCCATTGATCTCTCTATATTACTGTATAAATCGCGTGAAAAATTCTGAGAGGTCTCGCACAATTGAACGGGACGGGGAAGGGAGGACGGAGGGGGAGGTGGTAGGGACAGAAGAGAGTAGGGGATGGTGGTGGTCGGTATACAAGAGTTCAAAGCGCCGCTCGCCCAACACTACAAACATTTTCCTCCGTAAGTACCCTTTTCTCTACGCTTATTTCCTTCCGCGTCACTCTTTCGCCTCCTTTCATTGTTTTTTTTCTTCCTTCTTTTCTTCGCCTTTTTCTCTTTTTCACCTATACATCTACATCTACATCTACATCTACATATATATATATATATATATATATATATATATATATATATATATATATATGTATTTCATTTTTATTACTCGATACGATTATTCACCGTGAAGTCGGAAAAAATGATTAACGGCCGAGGCCGCGGTATGGGTTTATAAAGGGTTTGCCACGGGAATATCTCGTCGAGCCAATTACCGTCTATTCGCGGGGTGGCCGCGAGAGAGCGCGCCGGGCCGTGGACCGCCGGCGGGAGAGGGGGCATGGGTCGAGGGGGTGGAGAGGGGGGGGGCAAAGCTCAAAAGAACCGGGGCTCTCGCGGCTCTTCAGCATTGGCCGACTCTCATCCGCGTTTCTGGTCGCGCAATATTCGCGGTTCTATGTATTTTTTTCTCTCTTTTTCTTTCTCTCTCTCTCTCTCTCTCTCTCTCTCTCTCTCTCTCTCTCGCTGTATCCCTATCGCGTCTCTATGTTAACGCGAGTTATGCCCTGGTCGTTATTATTACAGGGGAAAAAAAGGGGAAGACAAAGCGCACGCGAATTCAGCAAATTTTAAATACATATATATATATATATGTATACTAATACATACGCGACGGGCCAATGGTACAGACACAGTTGAAACCGACGAGAACAAACGAAAACTCCGCGCCTCTCGGCGATTTTTCCACGGATTCGGAGCCGTTTCGACATTTATTCCATTGTTATTTCCACCGTTTTTTTTTCTCTCATACTTTGTCTTTTTTTAACCTTCGCAGCTCCCTCTCGTTACAATCTCGCTATTAAATAATCGACGACGATATTCCGATAAGATACGTGTAATTATTTCGACCCTTTAACGTCGTTACGAATTAAAATATTGGCGAATATTTTCACGAACATTTTCAGGCGAATTGTCGCGTACGTTATTACGTATAATGTTTAGTTATAATAATTTTAGCGAGCTAATAAACGACGAAACTTTCGATAACGTTGCTGCGATTTTATTTGCCTTTGGTTTTATTTTTTCATTCGATAAAAAAAAATTTGAAATAATTCGCAAAAATTTCCCACGAAATATCGACGAGTTGCAATTTTTATGTTTATAATCAATCATTTTTAAACATAACGTTATTTTGCAAATTAAGAACGTTTTGCTTTTGCGTTAACGAAAGAGATAAAAGATAAACGTTCGATACGTTTTTCTTTGTTTCACGCGAGAGATTGAAATTCGCGCGACGCGAGAACGAATGATAAAAACATTGTAATTTTCGCATCGTTCAATTAAGAATCGTATAATACGTACATCGAGCGATTGTAACGTAGATTACGTGGCATAAAACTCTTAGCGTGTAACAATCCGAGCGCAAAATTTGTCGAGTTTGCAGACTTCTCATTAAATTCTCATCAACCTCTTCCTATCTCCAGTCGGTCTCGCACGTTCGTGTTCCAACCTCTCTCACTCTCACTCTCACTCTAGCTCTCACGATCCACCAAGATATACGTATATACATATCTTTCGTCCATCGAGTACGTATTATATACATATCTATATAAATGAGATGGTGCGGTATGCAGTTTGTAGCAAATCGAGTTATGTATTCCGTCGTCGTGAAACGAGATCACTTTTCCATTAATGCCACGCGAGAGTTTCGCCGGTAGCCGGAACGATGCCATCGTGTGGGTTGGAAAGAAATTCGAGAGAGCCAGAGAACGAGAAGGAGAGAGAGAGAGAGGGGGAGATGGATCGCCGAAAAGCGTGTAAACGTAATAAAACTGACGAGCGCGGAGAGACAAAGATAGAGATAGACCAGAAACGTTGGCGATGCAGGCGCAGCTGCGCGAAGAAAATGTTTAGAGATGAAAAACGTTCCCGAAGGGAGAAATGTAAGAGATAGAGAGAGAGAGAGAGAGAGAGAGAGAGAGGAAGAGAGAAGGAACGAGTAAAATCATTGCTTACGCGCGTACCAAGCCTCGAGCTTCTGAGAGCGACCCCCCTGCCCGCCCTCGGTGCTCTTTTCGGCACTAGGTCGTAAAAGTAACTCTGTTTATATCTCTGGGTCCGGTACAGATTTGACAACAGTTCGAGAGACAGAGAAAGACAGAGAAAGAGAGAGAGAGAGAGAGAGAGAGAGAGACTGAAAAACTGCGGTGCGGCGTTTCTCTCCATACCGATCTTTTTTCCTCCTCTTCCATTTTTGTTTAACTAGCCTCGTCCGCAAGCTGGCACGGATATATTTACGAAGAAGAAACGGCGCGACCGTAAGACTTCAGGAGTGGTGTAGTGGAAATGGGTGACGCCGTCAGTTCGAGATCTTTCGCGCCACCCCGAAGACGACGAGTGATGTGCGCGCGGTTCATTTTTGTATATACGAATATATATATATATATATATATATATATATATATATATATATGGTAGCGTATACATGAAAAGAAAAAAAGGAGCGTAAATTTGTATATACCGAGAGTAGAAAGAAGAGTGCCGACGCGTTCTTTGAAAGATTGCCGATAGGCGCGATCGTAAAAAAAAGAAAAATATATATACGTAGGGGAGGGAGCGAGGGGTAAAAAAAATATGGCGGTGAAAAGGGCGAGGGAGTCGAGATGTTCGAGAGAAAAATATACCGACATTGTGGTAACGAGAGGAAATGAGAAAACAGAAATAGAAAGATAAGAAACAGAGAGAGAGAGAGAGAGAGAGAGAGAGAGAGAGAGAGAGATAGAGAGAAAAGTGAAAAAGTCGAGAGGGAAATTGTACTCATTTCTTTATTCGTGGCAAAATTCTTCGGGTTGCGCGAAAGTCGAAGAGGCTTTCGTCGTACGAGCGAGAAACATCGTACGACCGTCTCGCTCTTTCTTCCCCTTTCCTCTTTTCCGTTTCTCGCGCCGTCAGACGCGCTAGTCCGACGCGGCGCGAATTTCACGGTCTTGGACATTTTCACGGGGCTCTGAATCTTTATATCTCCCTCCCCCCTCCCCTCCGCGGACCGACCCTTCCCTCGTGCATGGTATACGTAGAACAGAGACGTTGGGATGTTCGTTGTATACACTGTACGTTCTCTTTCTTCTTCCTCTTCGTCTTTTTGTTCTTCGTTTTCGTTTTCTTCCTCGCTCGTCGGCCTTCTCGTTTCCCCGGCCAACCCCTCGTATTTTCTCGTTTCGCAACCTCGCTTCCTCGGCACGAAGATGGAGTCTTAATGAAGGAGGAAACTTAGTGTGTGTGTGTTTATGTATGTGGAAGAGAGAAAATAAGAGAGAGAAAGAGAAAATAAGAGGAAGAGAGAGAAAGAGAAAAAAGAGAGACAACTATAATCTCCTCTCTTCGACTCTTCCTCTCGTGCTTCTTCGCGTGTACCAGGCTCGCTGCGAGCCACGGACTCGCTCGCGTGACAGAGCGTAAACCTTCTTTCTCTCTTTCTCTCTTTCTCTCTTTCTCACCGTGGAAAGAGAAAAGAGTCGGCAAGGTCCGCAACAAAATGTTACAACGTCATGCACGCGCTATAGACACGTCAACGGTCGAACATGACCTCGAAATTATTTTCTGACCTTGATCAATATTAATTACAATCATCGTTCGAATTAATTATCACATCGAAAGAAAATCGATCGAAATATTCGTTATCGATTTCACTAAACTAGACTAAAATCTCATTATCTCGAATTTACGTTTCTCATCATATTGAAATTTGTATTTCCTTTTTATCACGAGTTTCATCACGAATCCATTTTATCGCGATATTTTATTTTTTAATATTTTTGTTTTGTTTTGTTTTTTTCACGAGACTGACATATTTTCGTTTTGATTATGCAACGAGCGTGGAAAATTCGAGCTACGTTGAAATTAAAATTCTAAAGGTCAGAACCAAGGGCAGGGGGATGAAATACATCCCCCCCCCCCATATCTCTCGTCGTCGATAATATTGAAATATTTTCTCGCGCGATCCACATTACCCCCATCTACTATTTAACACACATCCTCGACGCGTACATATTTCAGGGAGGGTTATAGCCCTTTCCGGGCCCTGAGAACGTGAGAGACGGCTTATACGGCGGTCTCCTTCGCTCATCCGTAACCCGAGACGTGTAATTAGGACCATCTATACCTACTCGCTCCCTGCCTGCCTGACTGCCTGCTCGCCTTCCTTCTCTTACCTACACTACCCTAACTAACTACCTACCTACCTACCTACCTCCTACCTATCTGCCTAACCGACATCGCATTACCTGCTGATCGAAGCGAGACAGAATCTCTATTCTCGGTTTTGTTGGAAATTCCGATATTCTGCGGCGAGACGAAACGATCCTCTCTCGCGCCGCCAACCGCACGTAATAATGTCTTACTAATATCTATAACGTATAACAGATTCACGTTTCGTTCGAAACCATCCCTTCGATACCTATATATACACGTATACGAAACGCGACGATATATTTAACGAGAAATTATACGAGTCGTTTCGTGTCGCTTCGATCGCTCGAAAAAAAATGAAAAACGTTAGAAAATAATTTCAAAAAATTGGACGATATAGGAACGTTATATTTCAAAAGATTGTAATAAAGACACAAATTATTGTCAAATATTTCCTTCGAATGATGAAATAATTTTTAAAAAAATATTCGGTTTAATTATTATTTTTTGCTTTGTAAAATATAAAAAAAGGATATTTGTAATTTTGGAAAATGGTAACTATAATGATCGATTCTCGAATGTATGATCGATAGAAGGAAATATATAGAGTCTTTGGGCGATTAAATTGAAGTAGAATTTAAATTTTTTTCAGCGACGTCGAACGACCCATATATATATATATATATATATATATATATATATATATATATATACATATATATATATATGAAAATTCCGTATTACGTGTATATCCTTATATACGTATGTATATCGACATATACCATTGCTAATACTCGTCAAACCGGTCGACCGGTCGACACGTGCTGCAAATTTTGCGTTGCACCGTCTCCAGAGCACACTCCTCTCTCGCCTCTCTACTCGTACGAAAGATCTCTTTTCATCCGCCGCACGAAACGAAAAAGGACAACCCTCCCTGTATCGCATTTCGTACGGTGGGTATCGCTCGTGAGTATATTCGCGTTCTCGGGGAGAGCCGAGCTTCCCACACTCGGGACAAGATCGGGGGAAGACGATACGTACGATTAGCAACACCCGCCGAGAGATCGTCGAACGTGAACATCGTAATCAACTAATTGCGATTAATTGATACGAGAGAAGAAACAAAATTTATATCTTGATCGATGATTGTTCCGAAATTGCATAACAATATACTTGAATAAAAATCGAATTAATTAATTATTGTATTATCGACTTTAATAAATGATAATTAACGAATGAGAAAAAATGTGATCGAATGAGAGTTGAAAATTCGTTCGAACTTAATTTGATTCCGAGCTGGTTTGAAAAAATCTAAGAAAAAACAAAACAAAACAAAAATAGTTCGTTTAAACAAGCATCGAACACTCGTTAGTACGAACGCGGTTATCGCACCTTTAACTATAATTGCGATTAATCGATCCGCAAAAAAATAATTTTTAATTGGAATTTCTCGCGCAATTAAACTTTCGTGGCTCGTATTTTGCGCGGGTTGCTCGAAAAGAAGAAAAAATAAATACATATATATATATATAGGTACATATATATTACGAGCAGTTCGTGCAAAACTGTACTATATATATATATATATATATATATATATATATATATATATATAGCTCGTTCAAAACCAAGCCACGAGTAATTATCGTAACGAACCAACGGCGATTAACGGAAGCGATCCGAAATAATAAAATAAAAGCTGTCTAAATTTCGTCTAAATTCTAATTCCGTTGGAGCGTTAACCCCGTAACGCTCGTTCCGAGAAACGATATTATGGAAACAAAAAGGTCGACGAGAGAGAGAGAAAAAAAAGTACGACACGTACATAAAAAGGACGAGTGATCGCGGGGAGTAGATTACGAGTCCCGAAAATTAATCAGGGTGCCACGAGCGCGGCTCGATCCTACGAAAGGGGGGTCAGTGTATTCTAGTGTTTCGCGCAGCGGTTGTGATTCATCCCCTTGCTAGGCCGAGACAGTGCTCGATCGCTCTTTCTCGCTCTAGCTTTATACTTATATATATATATATATATATATAGAGAGAGAGAGAAAATTACATCTATAGTATAATACGGTAGTACGAGAGTGGTTATATAGTACAGTAGAAACCCACGGGTGAGAGCGTTATAGTCGAGCGAGCACGGAGTTCAAGACCTCGGTTAGAGTACCGAAGAGAGAGAGAGAGAGAGAGAGAGAGAGAGATACCGGGAGAAAAGACGAAGTGTGCGGTTAGGGAGAAAATGAAGAAAAAAAGGAAACAACGCGCCGCGAAGGGAATTTTACACACACACACACACACGTCGCGCGCGCATGAACGGATTGATGCGAGAGGGTACCGGAGAGACGAAATAAAAATGAAGATACGGATAAGTGGATGAAGAGAGAGAGAGAGAGAGTGAGAGAGAGAGAGTGAGAGAGAGAGAGTGAGAGAGAGAGAGTGAGAGAGAGAGAGAGAGAGAGAGAGAGAGAGAGAGAGAATGGGCAGACGGGCAATTTAAAATGTTAATTAAATTCATCAAACTCGTCGAATTCTTACCGAGGCAGAGTAGAGACAGGCTCCGCGCCAGGAAGCACATCCTTCGCGATTGCTCTTCTCCCCACCCCTAATGGGGAGCGAGAGAAAAATCGGATAACGCAAAGATAACGACGAAGAGTCTTTCTTTCTTTTTTCTCTTCTTCTTTTTGTCTCGCTCTCGTCCTTCTTCGTTCGTAATTTCAAACGAATTCGATCGTAGTATATAAAGAAATAACGAAAGAGTGAAAAAAAGCTCTTATTTATCGACGATGCACAATTCTCGAATCGCGCGAAGTCTCTCCCCTTTGTGTCCGTCGTCAAAGAACGGGAGGTACTTCACTCGAACGTCATTCTCGCGTTGTTTCTCGGATCCGACGACGACGACGACGACGCCGGGCGCGTCGCGAGACGAACGAACGAGACCGAAGGGAGTTAGGAACCGAGGGAAATAACTTAAGAAAGAAAAAAACGAGTAAAACAACGGATTGTCGAGCGTGATTGGTTTTTCCGGAAAAAGAAACAAACAAAAAAACAGGAGAATCGTATAGATAAGAGAAGTAACGAAAGAAAAGGAAAAGTGACGAACTATAGAAAATATTGCGAGAAAAACGGCGTGCTAACGAGCGAACGAACGTTGCGAAGCGAAGCGACGCGCGGCACTGGCCGGACGATATCGCGATGTCGAGACCCAAGCCGGCCGCGGACCCGGACGAGAGGAGAGCGAAAAAAAAAATTCTCTCGGACGGTACGAACGACGAACGAACGCCTGCGCGCGCAGCCCTTCTCGCTGTTGCCCTATGCTCCTTGTGCGATCCCTGGCTTATCGACGGACGAGATGTTCTTCTCGA
Organism: Netelia virgata; assembly: GCA_951802705.1. NCBI lineage: Eukaryota > Metazoa > Arthropoda > Insecta > Hymenoptera > Ichneumonidae > Netelia > Netelia virgata. The sequence goes on along the minus strand of OX637865.1, from coordinate 13,852,973 downwards.
TTCCCTTATTGTTAGTATTAAGGTAAAGCGTGACTTAGGAATGTGACGAAACTCGTCGAGTCCGACGTTTCGAAAATGTATGGGAAATAGGAACGCGGGAGATTTGAATAAATGTTCTTCTTACGCGGCTTTTTTACAATGCATATTTTATATATATATATATAACCATGTATATATATATATAGATATATTTATCATTACTTCGTACACTTTATGACAGATTTTTCACGGTCTCGTTGTATCGATTTTGTTGTTGTTGTTTTCATTCACTTCATGATTACCAATGTTATAAGAGATTCATAATAACAATCTAAACAGTCATATAATTACAACCTTAAGATCTATAATATGTATATGTATATATATATATATATTTATATATATATATATATATATTCAATTTGTTTATTTATTTATTTATTTATTTATATTTATTCATCTTTTTCTTTATATAACTTCTTTACACGTCTAAAATTGTTTTTCTTCATTACACCATCGCGTTTAATAATGCGCGCGGCGACTTGTCGCAGTCGTCGCCTGATTCGACGAAAAACAAATCGAATCGTCCTCGTTCCATATATCCACATCTAATTTACAACGTATTGTGTACTTGCGCACAGCCTGATAAGCATGTGTACGATCGAAATGTCGCACCCTCGTGACACGCGGTTCCCGTGTACGATAGTTTGAAAACGAAAGCGACGAACGGAAAAAGATGGAAACAAAGATAAAGCAGAAGAACGACGAATCGAGGAGAAAGAAAGAAAAAGCATTTGCCAATTTGTTTTCTTTTTTGCATCGTTTTGTTGTTGTTCTTCTTGTTGTTTATTTACTTTCACGAGAGTCCCTTTGTTATTTATATTATTTACAGACTAATTCAAGCTTTTTTCCCCTTGAGATCGATCGAACGATTCGTCGATTCGCATAATCGATCGGAACGATCGAAATTTTCGTGATTCGAGAGCGCTAAAGGATCGTATCGGATTTTACGCTCGATATTTCTTTCTCTTACTTTTGTTTTCCTTCGCGAAATCGCGACCTCCTTTATGAAACTTACAAAAATGTTCGCTCGACTGACGAGCCCGTGAACAGTTCTCCTTCTTATCGTTCGTCCTCTAAAATTCATTCCGAGGACCGTATTTTCCTCGAATCCCGTTCATTATATTCGATATGTTTTCTCAATGAATTATTTTCCTCCACTGTGATTCTTTGGCCGCTTATTATTATAAATGCGTAGCTTTGGTACCGGTGAGCCGCGCGATGGACACGCGATACACGTATCGACGGAGATGAGACGCCGTGCCAGATATTGTCGATGATATGTTTTTCATTTCGTCATTCCCGCGGCGCTCTACGCTCCTTCCGCCATTTCGTCGATCCCGAGCGTCGCAGCGAGCGAGAACAAAATGGCCGCGCGAGCCAGTCGCGTGATCTCTTCGGGTTATCGGGTGATATGTCAATCTCTCGCTGCACATCGCTCTCTCGATCGATGATATGTTACACCAGCACGTCAATCTCCCGTTCTTTTCTCCAAATATATATTCATATATACATACACACACGCATACATAAATATATATATGCATGTATGTATGTATATACGACGATTTTCGTGCAAAGACGTGCACGCGCAATCGACCATTTGCTCACTTCCTCTCGCCCCAACCGGCACTGTTGTAGAACCACGACGAGGCACTCTCGTCTCTCGTTTTACTCCACGTATTGTCAAGCCCGCTTCCACCGCCGTCCTTACAAAACAAACGAAAAACAAATTAAAATGATAAAAAAGAAACACGTCGATAAACCAAGCCGAATACGACATTGTCCACATTTTTTGAAGACGCACGATTTGTGGAGACATCATTTAGATAATGTAAAATTATTTTGTTTCTCCGTGTCTTTTTGAAAAAATCTTTTTTTTTCTATTATTTTCCGTTACTTCGTTGTCTTTAGTGTATGTATTATTGTGTTGGTGTGTTTGTGTGTGGAAATAGCAATGGGCGAGTTTAATTTACCACGACATTCAACTGATGTGGTGTCGGAGACAGGTAGTCCATGTTCGTGTAATAGGACGAATAATTTTGATAGCACTGCTGCTGCGATGCCGTTGTCGTCCACGCTAGCCTCTGATGATCACCTGGAAAACCACCACCGTTCTCCGTTACCGCCGGGCTCCAGATACTGCTACTGCTTCCCCCGCTGCTGTAGACCGTACCGCCCAACTGTAAAGGAGAAAAACCCTTTTATTCATAAGAATGGCACTTTAATTTACTAAAAGTTGGGATTTTTGAAAAAAGCTATTTGTTTGTTAACAAGTTAAACATTTTCGATTAAACGTTACCCTTAAACTCGAAATAAAAGAGAAGAGACTTTAGTTAAGGGGTTAGGTGGGGTTGAAAATCAATTGTTATTTTTTGTATCTTTTAGTATAATATTTCTAGAATATTCTCCCAAATTTCGAAATAAATGGGGATGAAACTCTAGAAGATAGAGCTTTTAGAAATTCCTCGGGTAGGAAAAATCAGCCGGGTGCAATCTCTCGAAACACTATTTTTCAAGTCGGTGGACACAATTTCTCACAAACTAATGCATCGATCTTATTGAAATTTTGCACACTTCTTCGAAATAGCATTGACTAGTGATTGAACGAAGGATTTTTTTCCTTCTCTTACAACTAATTTTACAAGGCTATACTTAGTGTAAATTGTACCAAAAAATGTATTATTTTGCACACGGCTTTGCTAAAAATTCAAATTTCAATTTTTTTTAAATCCTTCGTTCAATCACTAATTATACTTATCTCCTAACAGAAAATATTTGGTTTTTTAATTTCTCATAAAGCTATCACGAGTTATCGTGTTCACCGCAAACACACTTTTTCTTGAGGGGTCTGCGAAACCCAGGCTGAATTTTCAACATCTTTTTATGAATTGTTTTTAAAATACTGTTGAAATGTTAGTCTTTGATGTACATTTTGAATAAAATAATTAATATATAATATGAAAAAAAAACGAGAAAATATGCTTTTTTTGGCTTCGAAACCCATCTAACCCCTTAAAAAATGATCCCTTTACGAGCACAGGGTTGAAAGTGACCATCGACGAGTAAGCAAACATCATTTCTTTTTCACAATCTACGGTTGGTAACTTTCAATCGTGTGGATAACGAACGAGGATAACGCAGGGCAACTCCGTCGGTAATGTCGATAATCACTCGGTCGGTAACTTACACTCGGTGGCGTCGTGCTGGCTGCCAGTAGCAAGCTCGTGGCGCTACCTGCTGGCTTGTATTGGGGTGAATCCCTGAGCAGGGCTGGTGAACTTGCTGCTGAACCACTCGTACCGCCGCTTCTGGAAATACAATGAGAGGAAAAAAAGGAATCTTGATAAGCTTCGAGAATGTTAATTAAAGCGGTTGGAGGATTCCGCGTTTGGGAACTTCTCTCGCTGTTTCATGGGCTTAGAGGCTTTCAAGTCGAACGGACTTCGATCGAACGAATTTTTTTAACGGGGACAGTTTTATTTCTCTTAGGGATTGAATAAGGTCGTTGCGATCGAATTGGGGAGGTTTGCATCGATACCCTTCAACTACCCTTAAATCTTATATATAGGCGAGATTTTTCTTTTTTGACTCATTATCCCATTACTCACAGGGGTGTCGTTGCCGGCACAGCCGCAGTAGGGGTTGGTGTCGTCGCTATCGAAGGACTCTTTCCAGGGGGTGGATTGTTCCCCGAATTGCCCGACGGTTTCTTCGATCTCGGTGTCTTGTCCTGTTGATGTTGCTGCTGTTTCTGCTGCTGACGACACTTTGCCCTTCGATTTTTAAACCATACCTGCGATTTTGACATGAAAAAGAAAACAAAAACAAATACAACGGGTTAATTTTTGACAAAAATTTCGCTAAGACGAAATAATCGAGCACAAAAAGTCATTTTCGTCGATCGTCGAAGATCATTTTTCAATCGTAACGCTTCGAGCTTCGAATTGAATTAAACTCGTTTTATTTCTTCGGAAAGAAATTTCGAATAGTCACGATTTTGTGGAATTTAATCGCGATCGAGAGTTTATATAAATTAAACTATAATCGGGGATGAAAAAAGTTTTGGCGCATACAGGGGGTGAGTTGAGAACACGCGTGAGAAAGGAGAGCCGCTGAGAAGCCCCGCGCGATCAATGTTAGCGCGAGTGGCAACCTAGCTTGGGTTTCTCCGGATTTTCTGGGGAGGAAACGGGACGACTAGCCGTCGCGCGCGCGACCCCGTGAGTTCTTCTCACCGGTGACTTTATCGATATACGTCGGACTTTGTGCATCCTCGGTGTATTTCGAAACGTTCTTGCACGGGCATTATTCTCGCGTACGTTGAGTCTGACGCGAAAATCGACATGGAGTACGACCTTTCGCGATTTAATTTTGTTTAAACCAACAATCAAGGGTCGACACGACCCTTGACCGGAAAATCATTCGAAAAACAATTTCGAAACGCACGAGAAGAAAAAATAATTTATTTTTATTTATTTTCAATTATGACAAATGCTCGAAGTTTTGACATTTATCAACAATTTTATAAGAAATATCACACGCGTTATGGAAGAAATATTTAGCACGATATTATCTTTCATTATCCGAAATTGCTTCCACTTGGTATTTCTTTCAATTTCATTTTTTAATTTATTTGAAAAAAATGATATTTCATGATTTTTCTTTCATGTCTATTTTTACCCTTGTCAAGTTTGCAATTTTGGGGTACAACGAGGGCAAAACACGAAGGCGAGAGCATCGGCGCTAGACAATTTACGTTGTTTCATGCGGTGAAAAAGTCGTACGAGAGAAAACCATCGAATTGGCCCCATGAGGGGGTTCACCGGAACCCAGAGTTGCTCAGAAAACGTGCGCAAGACTATGGGTCACGAAATCGAGCGCAACGACGAGACGCGATTTCCAAGAGACCAGTTTCAGCATTCATTTTTCTTTCTATCCTTCGATACGGCGAGGCACGGACCAGCCAACCTAGCTCGTCTCGGGCCAGGTGCGTCGAGCGAATGTCCCGTAATTGGCGGGATGCGCCCTTTTTTTTGCTCCCTCCGGAGAATCCTGATGAGGGAGGAATATGCGAAGGCACGCGCCTTTTACTCGTGCCAGTCTGTCTCTGACTCGAGCGTCACGAACGGAAGAACGTTCAACGAGAAAAGTCATCGTCGTTCGCTCGATTTGTTTCTTTCAGTTGTTTTTTTCTTCCGGTCGCGTTTCTATTTTAAAACATGCCGGAGAGAAAATCGAACCCGGAGCAAAATTTTACATTTTGTTTTTGAATCTTACTGATCGATTTTCAAAATAGTCAAATCTTGCTTCGGTCGACTTTCGTTCGAGTTTTTTTTCCGTGTTGTACTAAATTTCCAATGTTGTTTCGTTGATGACACGATGAGATTTGAAAATTAATTATCACGGTTGTGCAATCAATGTCGCGTAATCGATAAGACAATTGATCTTAAATAATTATGCATTTACGTTCATATTTGGTGCGATTTTAAAATTCCCGAGATTTATCGTCCGGTGAGTTAAAAAAAGATTTCTTTTTTCCATTGCATGCGTTGGTTTTATCGTAGTTGTATTTGCGTGATTTCGGACGAGTACAGTGGGAAATGAAAGAAAAGATGTCGTCTCAATTTTAAGGCGATCAATTTTGCATCCTTAATCAATTGAATTTAAATAAAAAAATAATAATAATTCGAAAGTTAGAAAAACAAAATTCCGATTCAATTTTTTCGACACAGTGCCACAATATTTACGTACAGAAGTTACGTTGTAAAAGATCGTATCGATTGCGCATCGAAATTTCTAACGCGGAGGGTAAACATTCACCCCAATTCGTATTTTTACTTTTTGTAAGCGTCGTATTCCATGATTATTTTACCGCTGGATGGAAACGAACCATGAGAAACCATACCGCATTCGTCGCGCCGTAGCTTCTCCGATTACTCGTCGCCTATATACCACGCTCCGGTAAATTTCCAGTCTACGTATGTCACAGAATTTTGTATTTTGTGAGAAAAAGAGAAAGAATCGCGGTGAAATGGAAACCAATTATTTATAGAAGTTCTTGTTTCATTGGCATGCTCGAACCCTCGTGCGACATTCATCAACTGTACTGTAAGCTGATAAGGCAAAAGAAAAGTCCAAAAACACATTAAATTTGAATATTATCAATTTTTCCATATGAAAATATTTTCCATATCCTTAATTTTTATATATAAAAATATTTCATTATTATTTCATATTAAAATATTTTCAACATCATTTTGAATATTATTAATTTTTTAATATCAAACCTTGATCCCCGGTAGACCCAAAATAAATTTTCAGACTACCTACGATAATAACTAATTACGCCCGAAACAGAATCATCCCCCTATGCCATCCCTGTTCCGTTATTAAATATGATTTTCATCATCTTCACTCGACGATCCTGACCTTCGAAACTCTCACATGTCCGAATCTCCGAGTATTCTCTTTTATTCTCTCGAGCCGGTAAACCCCATTTCCCAAACAACCCTTAACCATCAAGACCACTCACCTGTACTCTCGATTCCGGTAGATTAATTTTCACAGCTACTTCCTCGCGCATAAAGATGTCCGGATACCTCGTCTTCGAGAAAAGACCCTCGAGTACGTCCAATTGGGCCCTCGTGAAGGTCGTACGTTCTCGTCTCTGTTTTCTCGGATTACCTTTAAAACCGATGGCGAGAGGGGGATGAAAAAAAGAGCACACATCGATAACTTTTCATAACAGGCACAGTTCGATACAACTTTTCGTATGTACGTTATATTATACTAATACCAATATATATATATTGTATATCGCACACACGCATATATATATATATATATATATATACGACGGTATTATATCGGTGAGGTCGTAAACGTAATACCCGGCTCCCTATCGTAAATCTTCTTAAATAAGTACCTTCTCGCGCGGCACACCTATAACACTCCCGGTATAAAAGTACACGGTGGTTTCGAGATATCGCCCCCTCCCCTTTCCTCTCTCTCTCTCTCTCTCTCTTCGGCCCCTCTCGCAGATGAGGACTAAAGCACGAGCAGAGTTCGCGGTTATATCGGAAATAAGTGAATTTGTGTTATAAAACAATGGCATGGGTGAAAAACTTTGGATTTAAAACGTGTGGTAAGAGAAAAAAAAGGTTCGAACGAAATAACGTCAAGAACGCGTTGTTCCTTGGATAGGTCGTTCGTGGTCTCGCCAAACACGCGAATTCAGTCACGCGGTTCAACCCCTCTGTATGCGCCACTCTCTCTCTCTCTCTCTCTTTCTATTTGTCTCTTCGAGTGTATCGGTGTGTCTACGTACGCGAGACTATGTCTTCGTCGTCGTCGTCGTCGTCGTCGTCGTAGTCGAAGGTTACCACCGATCCTGAGAGGTTTCACCTGACCCTTGGCTAGCGTTCGCGCGAACGTACGGTTAAAACCCAACGTGAAATTCCGAGAGACCGAGTAGGTAACTGTACGATTTCCTCGTAGCGCGATGGACGAGTCGATTCGTTCGTCGAACGCGCGTAAGGGTGAAAATTGTGATAGCGCGCTATTTTTTTCTCAATCCTATTTTCATCCCGTCGTTCGTTAATCGAAAATTCTGAATCGATAAATCAAAGGACAGATTTTAACGCCAGGCGCGAACAATTTTTTAATTCTTCCATCGATTGTTCTCTTATTCGCGGTTGAATGAATGTTTTTTTCTCGATTTTTATTTTCGTGATATTTTTCGACTCGAGATCGTCGATGGAATAAAATTATGAATAAATAACGTATGAAATAATGGTAGATTGTAAAAATTGATTTTTAGCACTCACAGTAGTAGGACTCACCGGCAGGGTTGCAACCGGGAAATCCGATGGTCGAGTGTAATGCTTCCATAGGTGGTATGCTCAGTGCACTTACGTAGGGATTGGATTTTAGGGCGCCATACGGTCCGGCGGCCGAAGCGCCGAAGCCCGCAGGCCCGAATAGTTCCGTGGCTGATGCCGTCGAGGCGGTTAAACCGCCGAGATCCGTTGCGCCGGCACCCCCGCTGCAACCGGATGTACCACCGAGGCTGTTTGGCCACATCACCACGGACTCCACCACGGGACGATCTCGGCCTCGGCCTCCTCAACGAATGAGTGACGCCGACGTCGATAACGACGTCCCGAACGTTGATTCTACGAGAAGAGAGAATATGAGATTCAACAAAACAAAAAAAAATAATATCACCGCGCTAATCGCTATCGTTCCTTCGTTATCGAACAAAAAATGACACGAAGAGAACGATTTTTCTGTAGAATAAAAATTGTAAAGATAATTTGAGAAAATTTAACCATCGGTCAAATGTAAATTAGGAAGAAGAACGAATATATCATGATTAGAATCTCCTAATACGACTTCGCTCTAGGAATAGTTTCGTTGATAGATAATGAATTTTTAAAAATCCAATTTTTATCAAATTTGAAAATAAATTTTTGCAATGTAGCTTGAAACTTTTATAAAATAATTATAATACAAATCTCGTCGGTATCGTTCGTTAAAAATTAGACGAAACTTTCTCGATGGGGTTGCGATGCGAATTCATATTTCGAAAAGTGAGTTTGGTTTTTTAACGAAAATTTTCTTTTTGATTTCGATTCTCGACGTTGAGATAAAAAATGTTATTAAAAGTGGTTCGATCTTGAAGATAATAACGACCGTGATAACTTCACGATCGCACAAGTACCCGTACTCACCCTCCCCCAAAATTCCGATGAAACTCGCGACACGAAAATCCGGTGAAAAAGAAAAACGTACGCGTCAGCTTCACGTACCCGTTAGTCCGAACTAATGAGATATAATTCGATGAAACAATGGGACGATATAATGCAACAGACCGTGCACTCCGTGACTATAACATCGGTATACGCGTATATAGTTTAGTACGACTCGCGGACACAGCTGGTGTGAGCGCTTAAACGACCCAGAGAGCTCGCGGACGTTCGGATAATCCGTAGGTGCAACTCGACTCCTCGTCGCGGGCGTCCTGCATACTAGTAGACTAGTAATGACGATAATAATCGAAATAATAATATTAAAACAATAACAATATTAAAACAATAATAATAATAATTATTTCTTTATTATTATTACAATAAATAAATAAAAATAACGAAGCAGGACGCACAGCTGTGACGAAGACGCAAGCTGGACGGAACCTCCTCGCTTCTCGACTTCCAAAAAAGGACTTCTTTTTAGTCCTTCTCTCGTTTCTCCACCCCTTTTAGCGTCTTTCGGGTTAATTCTCTATCGAAAAAAAAAAAAACGAGCGAGGGGGTGGGGTACGTAGAAGCCGACTATGTAGGGGCCAAAGTGCAAGATGAGAAACCACGAAAAACTCGAGACGGAAAAAAAGTTCCGAAAAACCTCTTTAAGGGGGTGAGGTGAGGGGGCAGCTCTCTCGAAGGATCCCTCGAGACGAGGGAGGATAAAGATAGAACGTAAGAATGAGAAAGAGAGAGAGAGAGAGAGAGAGAGAGAGAGAGACAGAGATATTGAAGACATTGGGAGTTCTCCAATGGCGACTCTTCGTCTCATCTTCCTCCCCCTTCAATCGTCGTCATCTCTCGCCTTCTTGTCTTCTCTTTCACGCTCACATTTACAAATACGTGTATATATATATATATGTGTGTGTATGTAACTTAAGTTTATAATCGGGTGTGTATATCGTATATACGGACGATAGAGGGAGCGCTAAAGTTTCGACCACGCCGTTGCTTTTTGCTCCATTCGTGGCCGCGACCGGAGAACTCGCCTCTCTCTCTCTCTCTCTCTCTCTCTCTCTCTCTCTCTCTCTCTCTCTTTATCTCGCTGGTTCTCGAGACTCTTAAGCCGGGTGTATTATCCTCTCGGGTTACCGCGCGCTCATGGTCTTCCCGCGGACACTTCTCTCGTGGCCAGAGAGGACGAACATCCAGTGGCCTTCTACTTTTTCCACTTCTTCTCCATTCTCATATTCTTTTTCTTTTTTAACATTAACAAATATGCCTATGTGTATATATATTGTTCTCTCGTCGACTTCTCATTCTTCGTATAAATTTATTCCACATTATTCATTTATTATTTAGGCTCTCGCTTGGTGTGTAAAATCGCTTCTCTCTCTCTCTCTCTCGCTCTCCCTCTCGATTTTATCGAAACATCTGCGACACTCGATGCATTGATCTATAGATAGATTGACGATGAGAGACAAGGCCGGTGAAGAAAGAGAGCGAGCGAGAGTTGAAGGGTGGAGGGGGGGAGAGGGGGCGAGAACTGATGGCCAGTTTGCTATCGCAGCATTGTTCTCTGGACTGTCGTGCACATGTTTCGGATTATCCGACCGAGTATTTCTTCCTTTTTTTTTCTTCTTCCTCTTTTTGTTTTGTCATTACTTTTATTTCGCCTTCTTAATTCGATCGTTCAAGCGTTTAATTAACGTCGACCAATCGGCGGACGATTCAGAACGAGACAGGGGGAGAGAGAGATAGAGAGAGAAAAAGAGTGAGAGAGGGGTTCGAAAATGTTTTGTCACTATCGCGCAAGGTAAAACGAACGAACGTCAAACTTCGACACGATGAAAAAAAAATTCCATGGTAAATATGTTACCTTCGTATGTTTTTTTTATTTTTTATTTTTGCATCAACGCGCATATTAATTTATTCGTCGGCGATGCGTATGGCACGTACTTCTATCTCGTTGTTTTGATCGCATTCCAATCTGATCTCGCACTCATGACAGTGTCAAGATATCACTGAGTCAGATATGGTAACATATATATATATGTGTGTGTGTATGTATGTATATTTATATATCTATATTCGTAGCTGCTATTCAACGTATGACTCTTTTTGAATTACATCTGGCGCTCGTTAAATACAACGATCCAAGAAAGAGAGTCACACGAAAAATCGTACCGTTAAATTGTTCGACCAAGTCCGAAATACGTACGCGTTTATATCTTCCATTGATTAAAAGAAAACTCGAAATTCATTAAAAAAGTGTGAAAGTTTACAAATGTTCGAAGCAAGTTTTTTTCTTTTCAAATTTTTGAAATGTATAAATCGAAATTTTCGTTATTTAATTTTAAGCAATCAGTTTGACGCGTCTAACAAATATTTCGTAGGGATCGAAACATCGGAGTGTCCGATTATCGATAGAACTTTTGTGAAAAAATATTACAAAATGAAAATACAAATAATTAGACTTTATATAATTATCGTAATCCTGATAAAAATTATTGCAACTGGAAGACTCGTGGCACAATACGTCGCTAATGTAATGTCGTTCGATGTCGAAACGCCGCCGTCGCGTCTCTGGACACGTATTTAAGATCGAGGCTCGAAAAATCCGCGAGCTAACGGGAAAGGATAAAACACAAAGACCTCGTTAAACCCCTCGACGACAACGATTCCTCGACACTCTTGACAACTTCCGCCTGAACTGATTTCCCTCTTTTTCTTCTTTTTTAATAAAGTATTGTTTCATCCCGTTCATAACCCCCTTTCCCGGGGAGAAAACACTCGTTCGCCACTTCTCGCGGGATATTAAAAAAAAGTGACTCGCGTTCGTGTGTACATGCGCATACGGTGCCACCCTTACGACGTATAAACTAGGGAAAAAGGGAATGCACTAAGGAGTACCGAGGACCGAGAAAAAAATGCGACCGGTTGGAAGTCCTTTGGGGTGGTCCGGTACACGATACCTCCCTTTACTTTTCTAATCCCCCTCGTCTCTCTCGTCGACCAATCCAAGCGAAATCGCGTACACTATTCTCTCTGACTATTCGCATATATATATATATATATATATATAAGTACGACTCACCCTCCTCCCCGCCCCAAAGTACGCGTACCAAAAGTCTCTTTTTCTCTCTCGTCGCCCTCTTCGCGGTTTTTCCTTTATCTTTGTGCAATCTCACCGTCCCTCTTTTTTCCATTACAAACCCACCCTCGCTGCTTCACCTATATATATAGTTAGAAAAAAAAGAAGACGAAAAGGTCCAATGGGCGAACGAGTTCTCTAGGACTTTCGGCGTTTTATGAAACGCCAAGGGTGGCGAGAAGGAAAAGAAAGGAGAGGAGAAAAACGAAGTGAGAGGGAGAGAGAGAATATCCGATGGAATTGTGTGTTGCGGTAGCCACTCGATTGGCCCTTGAGGGTCCTTCGAGTCTACACGACCCTAGACGAGCCGAGGCTCCGGGATAGCGTCGAGTTAAAAAAGCCTACGAGCATCGAGTGTTCCATGAGCCCTCGCCCACCCCCTTCATCGCACGAATCAATTCGGACGGAAAACCTCCCCTGTGGACTCTCTCTATCTCTCTCGCTCCCATCATCATTATCAACAAGAGGGTGAGAGGGGCAGGGCCGCACTGCAAACACTTTGTGTTTCCAATAGATGGATGTACGCCACCATCCCTAATGACTACTAAATCCCCATTATTACGTACGTTGAATATATTTTTGATATATACATATATATATATATAGAGAGAGAGAGATATAGATATATATGTATATATTGAGTACAACGATTCTGAGAGTATACAGTACCGCTAGAGGGCAGCACACACATAGACACACACGTACAGACCATTGATATTCGCGATTTAGATATTCTTCCATGTGCATGCGGATATGTTATACATGAACGAGAGAGAGAGAGAGAGAGAGAGAGAGAGGGAGGAAGAGAAAGGGCTGTTCGGGCGTAGAATTCGATTTGGGGACTCCCTGTATCTCGTCGTATCATCCCCCGCTGACAGAGCGGATTATCCTCAAATCATTGGGATCGTTTGACTCTTTTAACGCGAGATTGAAAATATGGGGATTATAAATCCATGGGAGAGGGGGATATGGGTTGAATCGTATAACTTATTATCCACGAATTGATAATTTTTCGATCGATTTACGAAAGTCACAGGGAATTATAATTTTCTTGATAATTTTATCGAATCGATTAATTCGTACACGAACGCGAATGAATTATCGATGCAATTAGCGATAATGGCGTGGAGACGAAACATATGAATTGTTACAATATGTTATCTTTTTTGTTTCTTTTTTTTCGCAAATGCCTTTGACCCGTAAATTCGTACGATTATTCCTCCTCGTCCCCTTTCCTTTCCTCGATTATTCCTACGATTCAACGTAAAGTCCATCGGTGTAAAAATTCATTGACAAAGAGAAGAAGAAGTCACAGAAAACGAAGAAGAAAAAAACAATAACAACAACAACGACGAATCGTTCCGCGAGAAGCGTAATGAGTTTCGAACGAACGTACAGGAAGATCTCTTTTTCGTTCGCCTCATCCGGCATAACTTGGGATTAACTACGGCATATTTTCTGAGCTACGTGTCTCGTATGTGCCATCGACGTATATACGACACTGTAATACTCGTTCGTACAGCTTGCTCCAACCGAAGAAGACGAGAAAGTGGTGCGGTGGCGGTGGGGCTTGAGGGGTCGAGGGGGTTGAGATTTTGCGGGGAAGATGGTCGAGGGCAGCCAGAAGTGCCAGAAACGAGCAACGGGGGTGAGGGAGATGTGGCGATAGAAGGGAGGGGACGAGGAGGGTGGGAGTACGAACCCGACGATGAGAGAAGCATCTGGTGCACCAGCGTTTCAAACTCGTCGTCGTTCGTGTTCGCGAAACCGCACACGATATACACGCATACGTATGTATATACAGGTCGGTAGAAAGAGCGAGAGCTGTCGTAGGAAGTTAAGTTCTACCGACGAGTCGGCATTGTTTCCACGAGTGTTTGCACACAAGCGCATTGTTCGCGATAAGGGCTCTTCTGTACTTCTCGTGGTTGCGCGGGCCACCGAGTTTCCACTCCGCACGATTTCTATTTCTATGTGTTTCATCCATTCTCTCGAAGGCGCACACATGTACCCTATTCTAGAAGGAAGGAAGGGGGGGGGGGCGTAGAAACGCCGTCGCGCGTTCTACGTTTTTATCGAATTTTGCCAAGATATTTTCAATCACACTTTTGGGCTATGAATCGAGAATTCGTGGGAAATGGAAAAATGTTGATAGTTAATTGGGGAGGAACAGATGAATTTTTAAAAATCGAAGATTTTAGTTAATTTGTTTCGATGTAATTGTTATATCGAAGATTATGATTTTGCTCGAGGGTTAATTTTATAAAATTCATCGTTATAAAGCGTGAGAAAACGGAGGAATCGTCGTGTTGAGAAAATCTTCGAAATTCATTCTCCGAATTAATGAATAATTCTTCGTAGGTAACAATTATTCAGGACTTTGATTGTAATATCGATATCAAAGGGGAATAATTTCATCCTTGTTTTTTTTTTACAAAATTCTTCGATCGTGCGAGAAACGAAAAATGTCTCTTTACGAAAATTTCCGAGTTTGAAGACGAGCGAGGGAATAATTTCGTACGAATCAACGATATTATTAAATACGAAATTGGTAAAATTGTATAAAATTTATTGTCGAAACAGCAACAAAAAAAAACTGCAATATTTTGTTTATGAATTTTTTTTGAAAATGTTTTCCTATGAAGAGATTTTGCCCGCGGGTTGATACGTAGTATTTCGGAATATAATGTAAGGAAAACGTCCTCGTTGTCGTCATAGTCGAGCCTTAGGCCACGATGATATTCTTCAAAAAAATAGTTGAATGCAAGCGATCTTTAAACTAACCCCTAGCCCTTCTCGTTCTCACTCGCTCTCTGTCTCTCCCTCTCCGTCGCTCCTTCGTCATTCCCTTATACCCCGGTGGCTACATACCCATATTGCATGTTTTGTCAAGAACTCATTGAGCGTAAAACTTAATTCCCGTGGAAATTCCAACCGCGATGTACTATACACAGGGCTATAGAGAAATTTATATGCGTATGGCTATATAGCTATATATATATATATATATAACTATGCACTTCTTTCTTCGGTACTACGACGAGAATAAAGAAAGACCTATAGGTATGATGCACGATACATATACCTATCTCTTCGGCCTGAGGGTAGTTATTAGCTGGTAATACTCTCTCTCTTCCTCTCTCTTCTTTCCTTTCTCCAACCTTTTTTCCCGATTTCTCTCTCTCTCTATCTACCCCATCTTTCTCTAGTCCTCTCCCACTTTCGGTCTATGATGCAGTTGCACGTTGCAGTTTTACTCTCTTCACTGGTATACGAGAATTTCGCCATTTTCTGAATCTCTCTCTCTCTTTCGCCTTTTCTCATTCTTTCACTTCTTATTCTCATTCCCTTTTTCCACTGTCGATCGTTCTTTCTTTTTTTTCTCCCTCTTTTCTATCGTACGTCGGCATGGAATAAAATGTTTCCATCTCACTCCCTCTGTCTCGACTAAGCGGGCAAACAGAATTTTGAGAGGGTTTTTGTTCGGGAAATCCCTGCGGGACATAGGAAAAAAGAAGAGAGAGAGAGAGAGAGGTGATCCGCGGGTTCGACGTCGACGGTTTGGGTGGCCCCGTCAGTCCCTGTCTCACCACTTTTTTTTCGTTTTTTCTCTTTGCACGTGGTACATAGCTTCGCATAACTCTCTCGTGTATGTATAGAGCCTAATAGTTAGATTTTTGATACGATAGATCTGGATCATCGTGAGCGACGTTAAAATAGAACTTTCACACGTGATAAGATCTTACGCGGTACTCGGTTAGATAATAATTCTCTTTTCTCACATCGATTTCGTCCAGTTCTGCGTTCATCCGGAAAAATGAAAAGTTAGAAACATCCTTTAGGTAAAAGAACGTCGAGCGTAATTTCTATTAAATCACGATAATATCTTTTATAATACGATATTTATTCTATTTTTCGCTATTTAATTTAAAATCTCGATAATTTTTTTAATAAACAATATTGTTTTTAATGTATCGTCGTCAACGAGCAATGCGAATACGAATAACAGAATTTCATTCTATAAAAGACGTTCGATCGTTGGATTCGTTATAATTTTTTTGTCTCTCGTCGCTCGCGAGAATAAATACAATTTTATCGACGTTTAATTACGATTGATCGGTGGTTGATGGAAAGTTGGGCGATAACCTCGGTAAACCGCGGAGTACGAATATCGAGTAAACATCCCCCGATCAAAGAGTCGAACCGTAGCGACCGCCGTTCACCGAGCACCGACCGCGAATTCGCGATCAAACTTCTCTCCTCATTGCGTTATCAAACGCGCCGCGTTCGCGATTATCAGATTCGTCACTTTTCGACCCTCGCTCAAGAATACAATTTTGTCCTTATTTTTTCTTTCCTTTTTCTTTTCATTTCGAAATCGTCTCGTTCTTTATTCGTTTAAAAACTTGAATTTCGTCGATCTATACTCACTCGGAGTGTGTCGTGATGTCACCTCGTTATTCCGGAGCGTAAACGATATCACTGTCCTCTCTCTCTCTCCTTCTTTCTCATACGATAATCACTTTTCGCCCGTAAATCCGAATCCAAACGTTTCTTCCTCGAATTCTCCACGTTCTTCACAAAATCATAGACAAAAATACAAACCAACGTGACCCGATCGACAAATCGAAAAAAAGAACAAAACAAAAAAAAACAATTTCCTCCTTCCCCACTCGCGCACTCAGTCTCTTACACGTCAGTTGTTCACCTCGAGATACCCTGTGCAATAAAAACCGGATAAAAAACAAAAATTAATCTTTCGTTTCTCTCGCGATATTTCCGTCGCGAACTTGTCGTTCGACCAATCTTCGCACTGTGTCTCGCCTTCGTGACTCTCCTCTTTCGCACCGTGACAAAAACACCCGGCCGCGTTATCAATGACTTCGAAAAACATCAACAACAATAACAACAACAAACAACAAAAACGTACAAAATCTTCGCCGTCGCTATCTCGCGTTCTCCGCCTGTTCGCGTTTATGACATTGTTGCGTGACACGCGATAGTATTCGCCTCGAGAGTAGACCCGTCCGTGTGTTATCGCGACGGGACGGACGTGGGACGATTTACACGATGGACGAGATCGAGTCGCAACGAGAGATAGACCGGGGTGAGTTTTTCTAGGGGGGTGGGGGGGGGGGGGGTAGTGGTGAACGAGACGACGATGTCGACGATCAACTTTTACGGTTAGATATTCGCGAAATTACGTATATATAGACAACGTGTACCTATATATATATAAATATATATTTATATATATATATATATACCTATGTATATAAACATAGATGTATATATATATATGTATATGTAGACGTACAGGCACGCAGCGTCGATAGGGAGTCGGGATTGGTGAATAACCACGTTTCGCGTACGTAAATTTTCTCGTTCGCGATACGAAAGATAACGCAACACAGTGAAAAGATATCGCGAGGAACGCGAGGAATGCACGAGGTAATGAGTATCGTTGCGTCGATACGGATGAGAGGTGGGGTCGCTGTCCGAGGGCGGAGGGCTGGAAGGGATGTGAGCGAGAAAAGAATGGAGAGAGTCAGGTAAAAACCGCGAGTTAAAAACACACACGCGGGCCAGTAACGCTTACGGGAAAAGACGCGGTGAGTCTCGCGCGCGCGGAGATGCCGTCTCAACTTTTCACAGGAACTTTAGTTGTTACGCGCGATGCGTTCTGTTGGATCACGGAGCGCTCCCTTCGTTTCTCTCACTCTCTCTCTCTCTCTCTCTCTCTCTCTCTCCCTCTTCTAGCGTTCCTCGATCTCTCTCTCACGCTCGTTGGCACCTTCTCGCTGTCTCTATCACTGTGTGGCTGTTCGCTATCCACCGTCGGGTTTTCGAGGGGGATGCGCGTCGTTCGCGTCGCGTTACACACCAATTTTCTCTCTCTCTCTCTCTCTCTCGCTAGCTCGTTCGCTCGCATCCACCACCCCCTCTCGCGGCGTCGCGACGCCGCAGCGCATCGCCACCCGCCACCTCCAACCCTGCACGAGAAAGAGGGACTGCCGAGAGAGAGAGAGAGAGAGCTTGAGAAACGAGAGGGGCTTCTAGCGCTGGCGCGTCGTACTCCTATGGCATGGCATGTACTGTATATATATATATATATATATATATATATATATATAACTATAACTATAACTATATATATATATATATTATATATATATATACGTATATATCGTTTCGAAAGCGCAGTAGCAGCAGTAGTCCCGTGTTGCTCCGGGCTTTCAGCCAGCTGGGTTATGGAAGGCCCTATGCCGGGTAGGCTTATGTCTATAGATATATTGGAGGCGTTATAACGTCGAGGGGAGATCGCTCGCAAGTGTGCCGAAGAGAGGCATTACATATCTTTTGCGGTGGGCGGGGTCTGTTCCGGAAACGGGCGTGGCCATTGGACGGATGATTGTACGGGGGTGGGGAACCAATCGACGACGATATACGACGAGGCGCGCGCACGCGTTTTAATATCATCGGTATCTACCTACTGTTATATACTTATATATATATCTATACATCTTGAGATATGTATATATGTATATCGAGCGTATGTACAGCCTGGTATACAGTGAATGTGTGCATGACATGATATATATATATATATGTATGGGACTATTCATTATCTGCTGTTCTCGAAACTCAAGGGACCGAGATGACGAGAGAGTCGAGAGACGTCACGACGATTTTCATCCCGACCTAGTCGTACGGTTAGATGATTTTTCCTCAAGAGGCTTTTCTTTTTGTTCGACTTCGGACCGCTTCGTTGTATAACTATTGCGCGAGCTGAACTCTCGTGTTTTCAGGAATTTAACAATGGTTTTTTTTTTGAAAATTTGCGGTTTGTGGAATCGAGTCGAGAGTTCGAGTGTTTAAAAATCGGGGCGGTTTGATCATGTGGTTTAAAACAATTAATTCTGATGGTTATTGGAAAGTAGGCGGAAGTTTGATGTCATTTTTACAAATATTTTTAATGGGACAGTTTTTGGTACGGAGTTCTTGTATTTTTTCGGTTTTTACTCGAGGATCATCGAAGCAATATTTAAGAAGAAGTTACACACGAGGTGGTCGTCGCTGATGTCTATAACGTTTTCGAGAGCCTGACGCGCGATCGATGGGCGAAATGTTCGAAAGAGAGTAGGGAGACGGGGCGAGGATATATATATCGAGTGTATAAGAGAGAGCGGGGTCAATTGCATCGTGGGTCGATTGAAACACTATAGCTTTTCTGGATCGCTGTGACTTTTTTCCTGATGAAGTTTCCACTTGTCGTAATTGCTCGATGAATATGTTTTTGTTCGATCGAGAGTATGGCAGCGATTCTGGAAAGGGAACTCTCGAACTTATTGCATAATGGAAGCTTCCATTCCAGCTGCGTAGTTGTCTATGATCCATTGTTATCGCGTATTGTTATCGAAGTTCGGTGGAATTCGGCAATGCTTCGGTATTAATAGGAGTTTGAATTGATGGGAGTATTCTAGCTAGGCTTAATTGCAGGCATTTACAGGTATACAGACCTTGAATTCATATTGATGAGAAAGAAATTAAGTACCTCACAATTAGCCGTGCATTCTACCTCAGGACACAATGAACGTGCTCCAAGCATTATATCCTATTTACAAAATTGATTGGACACTTTTTATTTCATTTCCTTTATTTCACCTTTTTTCCGTACAGTTTATTATCATTGTTTTTTAAATTTCAACATTTTGGTTTAAGTCAGAATGTACATTTGTTATTTAGATGTAAAATTTATTTAATCTCTTGATCGATTAATTAAGTCGATATTTGAATTTTGCAGAAATTATTGAAACAAAAAAAAATTGAGGCAACTTTAAAAAAAAAACTCTAAAAAATTGAGCCCGCTTTAAACTCGGTCTTTAAACTAAGGTCTTCGTACGGCTCGGTGTGAGAGAGGAAAATGCGGGTTTTGTTAAACAAGAGTGCAAGAGGAAGAGGGAAAAGCGAGGAGAGTGAGATAGGAATGGATTTGCGACCATAACGTGTGTTGTGTATTACACAGTAGTCGCAATCTTGTCGTTTGAAGCTTTTACATTAAGAACCTTTGGGAGTACACATTTATACCATCGGCTTACATAACTAAACTTATTATATACCTATATACATATATATATATATCTCGTTGTAGATACACTTTGGCAAATAGGTGGTCTGCGAAACGGTGACTGCCTTAGTGAAATATCAATAATTAGCAGCTTCGAAGTGTCCCGACTTACGTGCCTTACGCACAATTTATTAATCGCGTCGAATTTATACATTATTCGTCAAACCCAACTCTTCAGTCCTCGCGTAAACCCGAAGCCACGAATAATTATTCATAAAACTATTATCGTTATAAATCTTCATCCAATAATCGATAATTATCGATTAATCATTATTTATAAATCGAGCCCAGCAATTTTCGTTCTCGCTCGGAAATATTATATTTTCCATGAAACGAGGATTCACGATAATCTCCTTTGAAAATTATGTCCGATATGACTTTTCATTTGTCACTGGCGTTTGTTTAATCAGTGTGGAATTGGAACACTTATCTGTTATATATAATACCAATATGGCCACCGGGAATACTAGAATTAATTGTATATCGCACGAACGGTAATTCTACGGGTTGGTCTGCTAAGTTTATCTGTTATTGCTTCGATCTTTCGATACGTCCTGTACAAAGTTGCATATATATACATATAAATGTAGTATAGGACACATATAACGAGAACCAGGTGATAGCTGTACACACAACCCGGCGGCAATGGGTGCGTCCGCACACTCCTCATCCATACTCCATTGCATATGTGTATGCACACATATAGACAGACACACACACACCCCCATATATATATATATATATATATATATATATGTATGTAGCCCACAGAGCCAGAGCACCAGCACGAGAGCAGCCACAACACAGCAATTTAACTTGCTCACGTGCGAGAGCGGTTAATGCTCTTACGGGATTTCGAAAAGATCAGCCCGCATTACTATACTATTAGAGTAGCTAAAACCGGCTTGCTTCCATTAACCTATAGCTATATAACGTTCGTATACTATCGCATATATAACGATAACATAAAAGTTGTTGTATACCGTATGTGTGTATATTGTGTGTGTGTGTGACCCACGATCGAATACACTGGGCCAATAACCACTTTAGTGGCCGTGTGATCCTACCTCGCGGTAACGGTGAGAGTATTATCGATTTCATTGGGTACGAAATTTTTACCGCCAATTTTCGTATTCGATCATCATTGAGCTACCCCTTTGTTTCCTCGACGTTGTCGAAAAAGAGAAAATTGAACGAAATAAATAATAAAAAAAATACAAATAACAAGACTGTTCGCGAGAGTTTCGATAATTATATTATAACACTATAATTATAGGGGTGAGTTTTGTTTCATCGTTGTGAATCTTTGGTAACGTGATTTTTGTGAATTATCAATCGTTCGCACGGATTTATTTATGTTTTCCTTGTTTTAGACATTTTAACTGAAAAAAGGGGAAAAAATGAAAAAATGAGTGGGAGTAAAATCTCGAAAATTCGAAAATTCGTGTCACGTTTCAGGGAGTCACGATGACTGTGTTCTGTTTGCGAAAAGATGGAGGGACTGAGAGAGAGAGAGAGAGAAAAAAGAAACGAAATGAGAATCCAATTGAGTGGGATGATCGTAGTATATAAAATACGATGGACTGTTCTCAATGGGATTCATAATTCTCTTGTGACACCCCCGCCTTCGTTCTATTCACGATTTTTATGATCGATAATGCGTGTCAGTCTGAGATCGAGAGGATCTCGCGAGGGTATAATGGAGATCGTCAATACCGAGAAAAAGAGTAAGAAGAATGAAGAAAACGTTGTACTTTTCATGGGGTTTGTCGAGGGGGATGAAAAATTTGTCGGTCATCGCGAGATATTCGTCCCTTCTGGGGACACTATCGTCAACGACAGTCACAACATTTGCTCTACAGGTGCCTCGTCGTAATTTCCATCTATGATATATTTACAAATATTTTATTTATCGAAAAACAAAATCGATAAATCGTTTTTTTCTTAATTTGAAAAGAAATTAATTTTGGTAATAAATTCATCTAATTATCGATAAAAGTGACATAAATAATAAAAAAAAAAACAAATATTAAACAACAATCGATACACAAGAATGTAGGTAACTCTTATATAGTTGAGGATTCTTTTGGCCACGTGTGGGAATCAAGGATCTTCACTGGTCTCCTCGCAGTCTGTCACAGCTTCCTCCTCGTCACAGAGAAGATCGTGCAACATATATAAATATATACTCTCACGTCGCGTGGTACATAATTTGATTTGTCCCAGACAATGCTCGGATCTCTCTCTCTCTCTCTCTCTCTCTCTTTCTCTCTGCTCCCGAAGCAGCGCAGCGAGCTAACGGAGTATGCTTGGCTGCACGCCGGGGAGCCAAGCCACGGCTCTCTCCCAAACTCTCGACTTCCATTCACGCGTTTCTGCACTGTAATACTCGCGGGACCACAAGCAACACAGATATATCGATCGTTACGATCGATCCTCGAAAATTGATTATCGCCATCTCGCGTGTCTCGTTGCTGCACCCTATATCGCGTCATTCCGCTACCACGAATCGTCATTATCGATCATTCTTCCCGCCACCTTGCACTCTCCCCGAAGAATGCAAGATTTCATTCTTTTTTTCACACGCGTTATCGATATACACGTAAAATTTACTTTTTTCATCTTGTTCACTCCGTTTTTTCTTCTTTTCTAGTGAAAAAATATTTTTTTTTATCCGTTAAAAAACATTCGCGTATACTTATGATATTTTGCGGATAATATCGTTCGATTATCTTGAGATTAAAGTTTTCATTAATTAATTAATCGTGTCGTAATTTATAATAATAAGCTTGATTGAAAAGTGACCTGAGCTGACTGTTTTTTTGTTTCAAAATAATAAATATTTACTATAAAATTCATATCTTAAAAATGGAAGTAATATATTTTACTATATTTTCGTAATTTTATCTAATGAGGGTTTGTGTTGCGATTGAAGAAAGAGAGCAGATTTTTTATATTTTTCGATTCCATTCTTTCGTGTTCCCACATTTATTATACCCTGTGTCCAATCGTCGCTACCGTCTTCGGACACTAACGAGTTTTTCATCGTCCGTGTCGTCGTCCGAAGGTATTCTTTACCCCTGTGCAAAGTCCCGGTCGCACGACCATACTCACCATTATACTCTGATATATGTAAAGCGTATATATATATATATATATATATATATATATATATATATATTATACGCTCTATCCTATAGTAGTAAAAATTGAAAGGCGTTCAGTAGCCGGTGAATTCGTCTTCCGTACCTGCTTCGACTTTTCCACGTCCAACGCACCCACAAACCTCCAACGTCCGCTCGGTATTGTCCAGCTCGAGAATAAGAAAATCAGGATGTTCCGCCGGACGTGAGAGATTTCCGTTTTTCTCGACCGCGTTGTGGCAAGTGTATACCCGTATTATTTTCTTTCCTTCGACTTCGAGAGATCGAGATTTTTTTTTCTTTCTCCCTTTACTCACGCGTCGGCGATAAATCTATATGTTTTCCCCTGTGAGAAACATAAATAATTTTTTTTCACCTTACCGGTTGGCTGAGACACTTCGAGGGGGTTTTCCCGACCCATTTTTTTTCTCAAAGCATCCCTTAAAATTTGCCTTACATATAACTGAACTTCGCGTCCGGTGGAGTTCTCTAATCGAGAAAGAGAAATTCAATTATTAATCGAAAAAAAGACATTTTTCCTCTTTGTTAGAAATTTATCAGCGTTCGCAATAAATTTCTTATTCAATCAATTCGATATTTTACGGAACAGAATGTATTTAACTCGAAATAAAGCTTCTGAGCTTACGGTCACTCTACCGAGGATGCTCACGAACCTATTATTTTTCACGATCGTCGTCTGTAAAGTTTCATTCTCGGATGGAAAAGGAGACCATCTATATACATATATATATATATATATATATATATATATATACGTATGAGTAAGTACGCGAGAAATTAAAGATTTTTCCGGCGGCCAACTTAGATTTTTTTCAAATTTGGGTATCTTAAGTAGTTGGTGTTGAAAAATTGATACTACTTTAGGGCTCTGACAGATTTCATATGAAAACACATAAAAAAGCGTAAAAATTCGGTTAATCCAGTTTTTGACTAATAAATTATGATGTAATAAGAATATGAATTTCGTTTTGAATGAGTAATTTTTGATGCTGCAAACTATAGTAAGAGCGAACGAAATGCAAATTGTTTCTAGCATCGAGGGAAGTCCGAGAAAAAAAACATATTTTTGGATTTTTAAAGGTTGGAGCTCTTATCTGTTTTTGTAATTTAGTTTTCCTTTTCAATAACAAAGCAGTGTGAACAAAGTCACCATAATTTTATCGATATTTTGATAAAAACAATTCGTTAAAAAAATCCGGCGGGATTCTCAAAGCGGTTTGAAAAATACGTCATCACAAACTGTACACCATAGGGTAGAGCCAGCAAAGAGTACGCACTTTTTAAACTTTTATTTCTAGAAAAATCAACTTTGATAATAAACTATATATGTTTTTATTTGAATCAATCTTTGATCATTTAAGAACATTATTTTTAATATAATTCTTAAGTAATAATGTCAAAAATATAAAAAAGCCTTAAACCTAGAACTCGCCCCGTGTGCACTCTTAGGTTTCTGTGTGGCAAAGAGTACGCAGTGATAACTTTTCATAGAACCTAGTGTGATCATCAGCCCTGGCACTAATTACAAGCAAAGGCCCCGAATTCGATGTAGTTTGTGCACTCATTATGCCACCAGGCTTCACACTTATTGCATTGGATCCAATCTGCTTGCGACTGTTCAACATTAAAATCCAAGGCAAAGAGGGCATCTAATTACTTCTCAACCTGTACTTGTAGTCTTATTTATTTTATTTCGCTCATTTATTGCTTTCTTATTTATTTCTGCTTTCTCATACAAGCTAAAAATACGCGTGCCAACTCTTATCAAATCCGTGTTTTTAGTTTATCGTTACAATAATTTTGACCGCAAGTCAAATGGCGACCTAACTTCTCGATAAAATCAAAGAAACATAAGTATTAAGTATAAAACATTTGGTGGGTACAAATCGCAAACCTTACAAAAATGTGTTTAAAATTGTTAAAAAACAAGATCAAACACATCGGAAATCTATTATTAGACATAAAATTGTAAATAAGTGCCGTAACGAAGCGAATTTTTGTCCACAACCTTGAAATGACATATGCCACTGATAAATTAGGTGGTGTCGCGAATACAAGAAAAAATAAAACAATTAGAACTCTTTGGTAGTGCGCACTCTTTGCTGGCTCTACCCTACTCGAATTTGAACAAAATCTGCGACGGTCGCCAAATTTGTTTTCAATTCTAGCCTTTTTAACTTATATACTTATATATATATATATTGTACAAAGTTACAATATATATGTATGTACAATATATAGTATAAATGAAGTAAGAAAGAAATAGCAAGGACAGATAAAAAAAAGATCGTTCCTCTGCTCCGTGAGTTCCGTTAGGGGTTGCACAGACCCGAGATTTCCCATGGGGGGTTTGGTCTGGATGAGGTCGCTCCCTGACGGGAGAGAGACCGGAGAAGAGCTTCTCGGAGACCGTCAGCGTTGCCGCACCGCTGCGGCTATTAGCGATCACAAATAGGCTATTACGTGCCCATTAATACAACGTTTTTCCTACAGCTCTTTTTTCGACCCTACAAACTATATATATACATATATACATATACACATATATACATATACACATATATACATATATACATATACACATATATACATATACACATATATACATATACACAAATATACATATACACACATATATATATATACACATATATACATATACACATATATACACATAGATGTGAAAGCTCATTTGGTACAAGGGGGCAGTTTTGCCCAGTTGCGTGTCGGGCCGGTCAGCCACCAGTACAATCGAAACACGATTCCTCTTCGTAGCATCAACATTACCCAAAAAAAAACTCGCGGGACATAGGTCAGCGAAAAAGCCATCGTCAAAACTGCGTGTACTTTCTCTCGCAAATGCAACTTGAGCATTTGGCGTCTGGTACACGTATACCGTATTGGTGTGCATATATGTGTGTGTGTGTTCCTGTCCCTCTCTCTCTTTCTCTCTTGGCGCTCGAACGTGGTGTAAGGTTTCGCGTTGTTCAAGAGGAACACAGGCGTTCTCCCGAGAGACAGAGCGAGACCGCACCACCCGGTAATCCGAGATTCACTTTGTAACCCCCGCGACGCGTTTCTCTTTCGCTCTCTCTCCCTCTCTCTCTCTCTCTCTCTCTCTCTCTCTTGGTAGTCGTCTGGTTTTTCTCCTGCAACCCCCTTTGATACCGAGCAGTGGACTGTGTACGGATGCACGTCAGAAATGGGCAAGGGGGCGCGTTTTTACTGTATATATGCCCGAATGAAATGTAGGCGCGTGCCATACGAAATAAATTCAATCGCAGGAGGCAGGAATACATTAGCTGTTTGTGTCCTTCGATCGTACGAATTTAATTATATGCCGGAGGTCAAAATCGGAAGAGAATATTTTTGAAAATTTTAATCCCACGATATATCACCCGTAATTCTTGAATTCAATATTTAGCGTCTTCTTTGCAGTGGAATTGGAATGATTTTGACAATCAATTTTTTCTTTTAATATTTTTATTACATTTTAGGTACTCCCTCATGGCGAGGGTTGATAATAATATTTTTATTCTAAATCGAAATATAAATTGTTTAGAAATTTTTCAACGTCTTCGTATTTCAGCCTTCCTCGATGTCATATTTTCTTGATTTTATGTTCACTTCTAACCCTCTCGCTATAAATACCAATCAATAATTAATTTTCCTTGTCATCTAGTCTAATTGTTATTCGTTATCAGGAGCCCACCTCTTCCATTTTTTCGAGTTCTTCGATTTCTTCTCTTTTTTCGTCCCACTCACTAGCTTCTTCCTTTTATCTCGTTGTAGTTTGACGGCATCGTGGAAGCTACCGCACTTCCGCCACTCATACATACGCGCATACAACATTCATGCAATCTACGTATTATATATATATATATGTATATCGCTATGTATAATACGTAGACTGTAACACAGTATAGAAGAAGCGAAGAGAGTTCTCTCTGGCAGCTCTCATTCTCTATTCATTTCAAACCCGTGTTCCTCTCCCTATCCACCTCTTTTCCCGACCTCGCTATATATCATCTTTCGCTATCTCTCTTTCCCTCTCGCTCTCACTCTCTCCCCTCTTTCTCGCTCTCTCTCTCTCTCTCTCTCTTTCTCCTCCGCTCTCTCTCTCTCCTCTCGCGTAACTGCGAAGCCGTTCGCGAGCATTTGCTCTTCGCTCTCGGCGTGTGCTAAGGGGATGGGAATGGTCGACGCCGCGTTTTGCTGATGCTATTCCTACATATATATCTATATGCGTGTAGCTACTGTTGATGATGTGGGTGAAGTCTCGTTCCCTCTATCTTTCTTTTTTTTTCAGCAAACCGGAGCATATATAGCGAGGTTGAGGAACGAGGACCATCGCACAAAGAGGGAACGAGAGTGAGTAAGAGAGAGGGAGAGAGAGCGAGAGAGAGAGAGAGAGAGAGAGAGAGAGAGAGAGAGAGAGAGAGAGTGAGAGAGTGAGAGAAAGACAGAGTGAGTGAGCGAGGGCGGGAGGGTGGGGTGGGGAGACACGAGGGAGGATCGGGGTGAGGTCACGACGACGGGGTCGTCGAGCACGAGCGTATAGCGTCGGCGGCTTCAGTGGTGAAAGCGAGGGCCGCGACGGGAAGGGAGGTGCGGGAGGGGGCGAATGACGGGGGTTGGAGGGATGAGGGTTGCGGGGGAGGGGGCTCGTAAGCGGCTTACGCCCGACGACCGGAGAGCGACTCCTCGCTAATTATTTATAGGACCTTGCTTTCTCTCTCTCTCTCTCTCTCTCTCTCTCTCTCTCTCTCTCTCTCGCACTCTCTCGCACTCTCTCTCTCTCTCGCACTTTCTCTCTCTCGCACTCTCGCTCTCTCTCTCTCGCACTCTCTCTCTCTCTCTCTCTCATTTTCTCGTCGTCTCCTCCGGGCTCTCTCGTCGAACATGGAGAATAACCCGCGTTGGGTATAACGTTGTCCCTCTACGAAGAGTGTATACCATATATAACCCCGCGCGCCCTCTCTAGGCGTTCTACCCACCCTTGCACTCGCTCTCTCGCGAAAACGATGCTACCCGACACTCGATATCAACGACGATGACGACGCTGCCGTGAGAGTTATCTCGTTATTACATCTACGCAAAAATGCAAAAATCAGTCGCGTTTCTTTCTTCGAGCAATTCGAAATCGAGGAGATCGTTGTTGAATGATAGCTTTTTTTTTCTCGTAGGAAAAAACTGTTTTTTTTGTGTGGTATCGTCGAGAATTTTTGTCACATCGAGAGATTCAAGAATTTCGGGGCTTTAATCGTATCGAAAAAAGTACCTAGGACGAAATACAAATTTTCAGGTCAATATTTTCATGAGTCGGGTTACGTTAATTATTTTTGCGTTCGATTCAAATTGATAGATAACGTATTTAACAAAAAAAAGAAACAAAACAATCTCTAGCTATTAATTTTCCGTTTACTAATGAGGCGTATACGAAGCTTGTGCCGAAAACACTGAAAAATCGTTGAAATTGCGAAACGAAAAACTGTCGTATTATAAAATATTTATTTTTATTTTTGAAACAACATTTGGTGTTATGGTTTTTTAAAAAAAAGCTTGAATAAACGCACTTGGAAAAAGCGTTCGTAACGGCAACACGGTAGAAACGAGTGCGTAGCGAAGCGTACATCGTGCGCTGAGAGAAACGTGAGTACGTGAGCACGAGAGAGAGGGAGAGAGAGAGAGAGAGAGAGAGAGAGAGAGAGAGAGAAGGAGAGAGGGAGAGAGAGAGAGAGGGAGAGAGAGATAGAGAGAGAGAGAGTGAGATAGAAAGGGCGGAAACCGACGGTCCATTTTTTAGGATTACCAATGGGATCTAGCTGCCGTGGCGTACCATTCGCACGCGTTACGTGCGACCACCGGAAAACGTTATATACACGTATAAATGTATATCTATATATTTTTATCCTCGTTTCAACTTCTCTCGTTCTCGCTTTTGGTGCAATGCACCCGTGGCTATGATGCTTGGAAAACCATCTAGCGAGCCTTATACGTATACATACATACATGCATACATACATACATACATACATACACACACATATATATATATATATAGTATAGCTATATATTAGTCGTCCGGGGGATTGGGAAATGTTTGGTTTGGAGGAGGAGTAAGAGGGATATTATACCAGAATGGACCAACAATGCGTTCGCGCCCCTTGACTTCCTGCTGCCTGACTGCCGCGGGTTTCTCTGATCCTAGGGTGACCTTAAATATATATATATATATGTATATAGTACAGCATAAGTAATATCGTAGCTACGACGTCGAATCTACGGTGGAGAGAAGATCCTAACGGGCGGAGGACGAGAGAAAAAAAAGAACGACGGAAAGATAGGCGCGTTTTTTTTCCTGTACGATGCTCGAGTGCAGATTTCTCGATCGCCCGGAATGTTTTTCTGCGATCGAGAGATGAACGGATACCACTCACGAAACTCCATTCTCCTTGGCGAAGGATCAAACGAAGCGTTTTTTTTTTCTATTTTTCATCGACGTTTACGTCAGGTCGATTGAATCTTCGAGGAGGATGTTGGCCAGTTTTTTTTTTTTTTCATCTTCCCTTATTAGCCAGAGACGAGCTCTCTTGACTTACCGAGTCGCTTATACCTGCCTCGAGGGTGTTTCTTTTTTCGGCACGAATTGATTTTTTTTTTCTTTTTTTTTTCGTACTTCGCGTCGGAGAATTATTTCGAAGACCCGGATATGCCTCTATCGATAAAATTTCACGATGCTTGCGAGAGCGATCTCTGGTAACGTTGTTGAAAAACAGAGTCAGAGATGAGCTCTTTATGTATTTTTGAAGGAAGGAGAAATTTTGTGCCATGTGAACGTCGCGCTCGCTACAAGGAGAGAGAGAGAGAGAGAGAGAGATCAAAGGGAGAAAAAGCCGCTGCGGGAAGCATCGTAGCGTTTGACGCGGTTCAGTAGCACAATGGACGGGGACCATTCTCTCTCTCTCTTTCTTTCTCTTTGACTATGACGATTTTTTTCAATTCAATTTTTCTCTCTGTTCTCTTCATACATATCTCTTGAAATCGCTGATTCGATTTTCCATATACCCGCGTCTTTAAATCGGCCCTCTTATGTACTAAAAAATATGTATATCTATGTACGCAGATTTTTACCGAGTTATAACGTAGCGCAGGGCATTTAAGCAATCCGTAAAATTTGACGATAGAAATCTGATTACGTTTTCGCGCTGACTCTTTTTTTATTTGTCTCTTCCGAGAGTTGGCTCTTTGATCCTTGGGCCACGAGCTACGTCGTGCCCCTTTTTTCATCCCCGTCCTTTTTTTCCTCTCGTTAGCGCGACGCGTTATTGCCAATCGCAAGATAATGTACATGCGATTGCAAAAATACCACTTTTCGGCGCTTGTGAGAATATCGATTGTCAAAAAGAAGCTTTCACATTCTTCCACGATATTTTAAGAAAAAGATCAAACAATTTTTATACAATTTCCAAATTATGAGAAATTTTGTATACTAACCTAGTTTTTAAATTTCAGATGAAATAAGCAATGATCATAATTTGTTTTCTGCCATTCATAAAGTTCGCCCGGGAAATGTCGAAACACTATATTAAAAACAACATTGTTTTCTAACGTTTAAAATTATCAGAATTTTCTTTTTCAAGTTTAACTTTTAAGAAAGCACGATTCGTCGTTTAAAAAGTTCGATCCTGAAGGCTCGAGGCACGGTCTTAAAAAACCGTTTATTATTTCAAAATCTTTGTTTTCAAATTTCGAAATTGTGAGATATATATAATTGTTTTCATTTAAATTCAAAGAGTAAGATCAAAATCGAACGTGAACGAATATAAATCCTTCATCCGTCTCAAGAATGAATGATAAATTGTTGAAAAAGTTCGATCCGGAAGGGTCAAGGGAGTGCGTTCGATCGCGGCACGCATCGCGTCGCGAGGGTTGTCAGCCGATAGAAAGGATTGTGTTATATATTCGAGCGGATATCTTCCGCGAGAAGAGAAGCGTGTGCGCGTCTCGCGCAAGGATAGGTCTAGGTAAGTCCGGGCTTAGCCCGGTGACACAGTGAGGGAACGTTAACGTTCCGCTCGCTTGCCAAGAGAGAATGAGAGAGAGAGAGAGAGAGAGAGAGAGAGAGAGAGAGAGAGAGAGAGAGAGAGAGAGAGAGTGAACACCAACGAAAGCTGTGAGCTTACCGCGGCTCCCGAGTTGTTATAATGGGATCCGGCTAAACGCAAGCCGATTTTAACTCTTCGTTGGTATGTGCCTCTCTCCCGCCGCTACTATTATATGTCCTCCCCCCTGCGCCGTTCTCTCGCTCCTATATGCCGCTCTGCTGATGTTCCTCCGCTACTTCTCTCTGCACTCGGCCAAGTTCAAGGCCATTGTCATTCGAGTGCCAACGCCCGGACTTCTATGCTCGAAAATATACATATACATAGATATATATATATATATATATATATATACGTAGTGAGGAAAATTAAGGGAGTTCTCGCACGAGGTTGAAATAAAGATTCACGACTTAACTCGTTGCGAAGTTCAAGATCAAGATTTCCAAGTTTGCGAGTATTCCGTTTAACCTCCACGTTCGTTAATAAAACATATTTTCCCGTTATTTTTCCTCGATTCTCACGAAATTTCGTTGGCTCGAATGAAGATATGACCTCGATTCTCACAAATTCTCACGTTTCATTCTCGCGAAATTGTCGTTTACACAATATATAAACAAACAATATTTTTCTATTTATTTTTAAGAGATCGTTAGTGATGCAAAAAAATCGGGAACGTTTAGCATTAAATCGATAGTCCCCCCATCCTTAATTAGGGGATGATAGCTGCACGAAACTTTGCACTATCGCGATCATTTATCTCGATCTATATTCCTTTATCTCCGAGACTCAATCTCTCTCTCTCTCTCTCTTCCTCGTTCTCTCTCCTCCCTTTATCATTCTCTCTCTCTCTCTCTCGCTTTCTCTCGTCGCTGGCTGTACCAGTTATGAACGAAAAAAAACATCCCTCCTTTTGCATTCAACGTTGTACCATCGAGACGAGAGAGACCCGGTGGCCATATCTCGGTAATATCGGCCCTCGTTATTTCGATGATAGCGCGACGCGAGCAAGGAGAGCTCGTGAAGCAAACGATAGAGAGGAGAGAGTCGAGCCCGGATTACGCCGTCAAAAAGTGCGCTACGTAAACGGACGATCCGTCCAATTAGCGTAGCGTACGCTCTCGAGTATCCTACTCTCGTACCTACTGCACGCCACCCTCGATCCTTGTTTCACCCCAGTCTATCCCACACGCTCTCTCTGTACCTATACAACATTATGGTGTAATACATGCATACACACACAGACACACACACATATATATAGACACGTTTATATGTGAGAATATAGGATGGTTTGATGTTCGTTGCCATCGACGGATCTACTTTGTTATGTCGGCGTTTAGGCCGCTTAGAAGCAAACTGGCACGGGGGTTTTGTACGCGCGATATAGTCTTGGGTCGTACGAGAGGCGGGTATGTGTTCATATACCCTGGAGCTTATAAACGGGGAGTCAACGACGCTAGGTACATCGGGATCGAACTGAGCGCTTATACCTTCTCCAATGATTGGCAATCCCCGACAGGTAACCCTCCTCGGCAATGCTGTATAGATATATCGATATCTAAGTAATGACGACGATGGGGTGTACATGGTGCTGGTAGCTATCAGTCTCGCCCTCAGGCCTTCGAGATACGTACCTATATATATATATATATATATAGCTGTCTAATCAACCCCTATCTTTCACCCTTTACTCTCTCTTACTCTTTCTCCCTCTCCCTCTCTCTCTCTCTCTCTCTCGCTCTCTCTATTCATCTTGCTCTTTCATACACCTGCACGAGTTTAATGGACCATCCTGAACTTTGTAGATAAACTTATCCTACGCTCGATGCCCTGAGATGAAAGCCAAAGAGCTTTTGGCGTGTACGCGTACCAAAGGCAAACTGTATAGATGTATCGGCGAGCTGGTGGCGGTCCGACAGAAGCTTCAACCCCCTCAGCGGAAGCGATGAATAAGGCTGACTGCAAATCAGTTCCATAGATGTCCCTTGATTTGTATTTCGTTGTTATCGGGTATAAAAGTTTCGACGATCGTTATCGGAAAGAGAACGACAGAGGGTAAATCGACGGAGAAAAAAACTGATGGATTTTAAAAGAAAATATCGTTTAAGATTTTTGCAATGGGATTTCCATTGAAAACATTGAATCTTAGTCGAGATTGTATTCTGTAATCTCGTCAGAGTTCGTGAAATGAACGATATATTTTGATTTTTGAAAAAAAAAGTGATGATTCATGAATGTCAGGGGTTATTTATAGAGCGAAGCACTCAGTGAGAACGTTGTTAATTGATGAAACAAGAGAGCGGTTACAGGGATGATTTCACTCGCATACGGTGCGAAACGCGAAACATAGATACGAGACTGATTCTCGTCGGGAATGGCTCGTTGATTATACCTATGTATCACATCCGACCACTACATTAACGGAATTGACGCCTCGAGCTATGTGAGCCGGGCTCGTCAGTTTAATTAACGAGAGAATAGACCGAGTCCGTGAGCTTCGAACGTATACCAAAGCCATCTCGCTCGCTTTTTGTTGGATTGGTCCTCTCAATCCTGTTGCGTATATCGTTACTCATGCTGATTGCGTATCGCGTCCAAGAGTCACTCATTCACATCGTTTTGCCATAAATATGAAAACATTTTCGGTTCGTGTTATTGCTCGAGGCGCTCCTGGGCCACGCGTCACTCGCCGTAAATCGCAGATCGAGTTGGCTGTCAAACAATTTGCAGAAATCGTCGATTGGAAATTATTTTATTCGCACGTATTTTTTCCGACGGGGATAATTGAAATGTGTTCAAGGGATACAAAGTGAATCGAACTAAATGCGAGAGGTGTAAGCACGTTTTTTTTACTTTTTTCTTATGTTTTATTATTATTTTTTGTTTGTCAAATGGAATATTTGAAAAATATTGCACCGTGTCTCGAGTATGAATCACATTATCGATTGTTGTTCGTCTCAAAAGCGAAGATGCTTATCTTTTGACTTTAACAAAATTAATATTTACGAAAATTCTGACGAACGCGAAAGTTTCGAATTTTACGAAGTCAGAAACTTCGGATCGTTTTTCATTTAAGCTCGACTTAAAATTATTTAATCGCATTAAAAAAAAAAAAAAACAAAAATCACTTTATAGATTCAAGCTTTCTCGATAACGTGAGCGAAATTTCCATTTTTCAAAGTTCATTCTTTCCTGCGCTTTTTGTCAAAAATTCATTGATTAACTTATTCAAAAGTTGTTTAAACAAATGGATATTTTCTGCTTCGATCGGATAGAAAGTTTCACAATCGTTATTTTTTTTATCCGAAATGGAAAATTTTCACATAAATAAATACAAAAAAAACGTTTCAACGTCGCGATTTTTAAAAATTTTGCATCAACGCGCCGCTTACTTTTTTTTTCAAATTGTCTCGTTCTCAAAGTTCACCTTATTTTTTCGCTCCGTTTTACGCATTATATCGCGAATACATTTTTTTGCATTCGCACGGAGGTTGACAAAATTCGTATTCGCCAATGTGACTGCACCTGCTCCCGCGCGATACACCGAGCGTTAGTAGAGTGTGTAATTACACCTGAGCCACCGTATGTAACCGAATCGTTCGTCCGACCTCAAACGTAAAATCGTTACGTCCGCCGGTCGGCTTTCAAATACGTGCGCATAGAGCCGTGAGAGAGAGGCAGAGTGGATGGCTGTCCTCTCGTTCCCACCGTAGGAACGGGATGGGATAAAAAAATGCGCATACTTGCGGATATCCCCAAAAAAAAATGAATAAAAAGTAAAAAAAAAGCAAAAAAACAAATACGACACACTCGTTGCTTCAATAATATGCGACGTTTTATTTTTGCGATGTAGGAAGATCTTTTTTTTTCTCTCCTTGGTTCTCTCATGACGTGACGAAGAACAAAAAAACAACAATAAAAACAGGATCGAAGATCTCGTCACACTTGCGATTCTTTTTGTCGTTTCGTTTAACTTACACGCGTACCATTATTTTTCGTTACTGTTTCTTTTTTTTTTCATCTTCTTTCTTTTGCTTTTTGCCTCTTGTTTCTTCTTTTTTTTATGTACATTGGCGTCGAATCGTTATGATATTACAAAGTAGAGCGACCTTATCGAAACTAATATACGACAACGAGGATGGGGAGGGATGTGCACGATATATTCGCTCGTTTTCTTTCTCTCTCTCTCTCTCTCTCTCTCTCTCTCTCTCTGTCTCTCTCACTTTCTTTCCGTATTTTCTCTTTCACTTGAACCTTTTCGTATATCTTTTCGTGTCTCGCTTACTGATATAATTCATATAATATTTATATATTTATAATTAATATATGCGTACGTCCATAAGTCTTATGAATGTTTATATATACGAGTGTTAATGGCTGTGTGTGCGTGTGTGTCTGTGTGTGGGTGTATGTTTTCTGTGTATGTTTATCGGAATATATTTTTCGCCGGGAGTTTTCCGGATGTGTTCTCAATGGATCACAATAATAATTATCATACATTAGGATTGTATACACGAAATATACACTTACGATTATTTTTGTTTTGCGTCTCGTTTACCATATATCGCATTTTGTCACAGTCAACAAACGTTTGCGATATATATATATATATATAAATCTCTACATATATTTATATATAATCGATGATAATTGTGTGTATACAACAGTCTATTTTCACAACTTGGTGGCGTATGATTTTTTAAAATTGATTTATTTGTTTTTTTTTGTTTTTGTTGAGAAAGCAAAGGGAATTCGGGATAAAAGTTTCGAGAGCTCGACAGTGAAGTTTGAATTTCACCTTGTCGTCGTTCCCTTAGCACGAGAAGTCGAAACGTTCGATCGTTATTATTATTTTTTTGTTTCAGTATTCAACGAAGTGATACCCATCGATTTATCGCTTATAATGTTTAACGACGGATTTTTTAAAATCGTATTTGAATCTTTATTATTATTTTATTTGTTTTTTTTTTCTTTAATTCGAAGAAGAGCTTCGTGACTCGTACATCTTCATCACTCGGACACACATACACATACACATACGCACATACACACACAAAGAATCATCTTTTATCGTTCCATTTTCCCCCACGCACACATTGTAGCTACAACATATACTTCGTCGTCGTTCCTACTACTCGAATATTCGTGCACTTTATTCCTCATTTATATATATCTTTATATATATATATATATATATGTACTATATTTAACCATTACGATGTATATTTACAGACTTCGTTTTATCTATCCGGCTAAGCGCGGTCTTCTTTTTTTTGATATGGATGATTATCAATGTTTAATATCGATGACAGTAATCATAATAACTATAATAATGATGATAATAATATTAATACAATGATAGTAGTGGATACGATAGATCGATGACTAATGTTAATTTTATTTATAAAAAGAAAAGAAATGGAAATAACAATAATAGTAAGATGGCGACGTTCTCGGTGGTTGTCAAATGTCTTTAAAAAGTCGAGAGATAATTTTTGTTGAGCTGTCGAACGGGACGAGGGTCGAGGGTGTTGAACGAAAAAATTATTACGACTTACCGAAGAAAAGAACAAAAAAAAAAAGGTTCGTTACGAGATCTGTTTCTGCGATTGCCACAATATAATAATAATAATAATAAATATACACACCTATTTCACGAGACCGAGATAGAGATTGAGACAAAATCATGAAAGTTATCTACACGCGGAATCGAATTTGCGGAGTCATTCGATTTTTTCCTGCTTTTTCTCCTTCTTTAATTATCTTCGTCTCGTTTTGTTATCAACTTCTCGTCGAACGATTTCGTTCGTTTCATTTTTTAACCGGGCACTCGCTACGCTAATCCGTTTCTCACAATCGTCGTTGCCCCGCTGAGAAAAATGTTCGAATAGACGGTCGATCGTCGCGTTTAACGTTTTTATTTTTTACAGCTCGAGCGATTCGAATTTTTTCGGTGACAAATTAAAAAATTCGAGGATATTTCGAGTCCAATCGTCCGTCGAAATTTTGCGTATCGGTCGAGAGTCCTTTTGCGCCAACTACCGAAAAACACGCGTGCACGTGATTATCGCTGGGAGGATTTTTATTTTTCGTTCGTTTATATATATATATATATATATATATATATATTTGTGTTTCATGAACCGTGAAAAATGTTTACAAGTGCTTAAGCTGTTCGTGGGAGGATTTTTTTTTCATACACATCCAGGTAAACATGAGTCACGGTCAAACGTAGAATGTTCTATCACGCGACACGCGCTATATCGATGAATATTTTTTTCTTCTTTTTTGTTTTCGTTTTTTTCGATATTTTATTTTTAATGCACATCCGCAACTACGCGCGTCCACCGGGGCTGCATTCTACAGCGACACGGGGATGAAAAAGCGCAAGGGAATCCCCGTGTCAACTGCGAGAGAAGAGATCCGAGTGGTTCGCAGCAAGGGCTTCGGAGATTTTTCGTTCGCGAACGCGAAATTTCGACAGCGCGCTGCGAGAAAACGAAAACAAAAGCAAAATAGCCGCGTGATCCTCGACCGTTGGAAACGCAAAAAACTCTCCGTGTATTCGGGCTTTTACTCGAATTTTTCTTTTTTTTCCTCTCTCTCTCTTTCTTTTTTGTTCGATCGCGTTGAGATTAAAAAATAACGTAGAGGCGACGATCGATCCTTCGTTCCATTTTTCCGGACGTCGTTAATGGTAGTTTGAAAACAAAATTCAAAAAAATCAAGGAAAAATAAAAACCCGGGCGGATGTGCTCGTCGCTCGAGTCTCCTGTCACGAATGATCTGTAGATATCGACGATAATCTCGTCGTCCGTACGACGATTCGGAGAACAATTCTCGCGTCGGTATTTACACACATTGTGGCCAGTTTCGTCGAGTCACGAATTCCTTGGATCGAATATTGATAATTTATCATCCGCATTTTTCGATCGTATAGCCTTCAATCCATACGATTTTCCTCGATTTCGTCGTCGCGTTTGCTCGTACCGTTCTGACGAGTGTCCTGAAAGCTCGAGGACGAAGATCTGTGAGACCAATTTCTTTGTGACATCGGAAGTTCGTAGAGTCCATTCGCACCGGTTCTACGATTCTGATAGATCTGTTGTCTCTGTTGATTCTGCCACGCGTGTTCATCCTCGTCATTGACCTCCGTGCTTTCCTCTATGTTATCTTGGTAACGTAATTTCGTACGATCGTAGCGCTAAACCATCGCCTGATATTTCTGATCGGGAAGTATGTAAGCGTCGGACGAGTCACCGGGCGAGGAGGCCGTCATCTCGTTCGCCGATGCGGGATTGAGATGATGATGGCCTAGATGGGACATGGACGAGGTCAGCGTCATGTTGTGGTGATATTGAGGATGATGATGATGATAGTTGCTCTGTGGGCTGTGATGCATGTGACTTATCTGCGTCTGATAATAATCGCCGGACGCGTAAGGATTTTGATAAGCGTTGTACGCGGTCTGACCGGCGTAACACTGGCTAGCGTTTACCGAGCCGGGCGATGCCGAGCTCCATGGGAAACCATACTCGCTGTGATGTATCTGATTCATGGGAGGTGGATACGACGAAGGCGGTAATTGACTCGAGCCTGGTGTCAATGGAGGCGATGGCGTTGTCAACGCGCTACTCGCGCCGCTGCCACCTGTCGGTGTCGCCCCGAGTCTCGGATACGTCGAGTTCGTCGATATTAACGGCGAGTTCGGTCCTGGTGCTTCCTTGCCGCGTGGTGGCGACACTGGCGACGCTCGTCGATTGTTAGATTGCGATTGGGACGATTGCATCTTGCTCGCGTTGTTGCTCTGGGCTTGACTAGCGCGTGGCGAGCCTTTCGGCGTCGAGGTCTGTTGCTGTTGTTGCTGTTGCTGCTGTTGCTGCAACTGTTGTCTGCACTTTGCCCGTCGGTTCTTGAACCATACCTGCAAGCAGACAAAAGGAATGGGGATTCGTTAGAATTTTAAGTCGCCTTCGAGGAAGATCGAGCGGAGATGAGATGTTTCGTAGAAGAGACGGAGGACTTTCGTTACGCGGGACCAGAATGGTGGGTTAGCGGTGGCGTTGCAAAATGGCGACTCGCCACTATTTCATTCTTTGGGTTAAATTTCATAATGTGAAATAGTTTTTCACGGAAATTACTTTATCGACGCAATGGAAATTTCTCGTAGAACGCGAATTTGATATTCTTGTTTTCGGGAATGAGCAAATTTATCTTTGAAAAATCGGGAAAACTGACAATTCGCGTTCTACGGAAAAATCCCGATGAAAATATAACTCTGCAAAGTCATTTTTCTTAAGCTATTTTTTCGACTCTTCTGTGGATTTTTCCTTTCGACTTTCGAAACTTTCGAGGTACAAAAAAACGTTGGATTTTTATTTTATTCAGATCGACTTTCAATGAAGTATAACAAATCTGAAAACTACCGCTGGTAACGAAAAACTAGAAAAAAAAATGAAATTCTCATTCCTTCACCTCGAGTCCGCCGAATTACCAGAAAATTGCCATGATATACAAAATGGTATCGCAAAAACAAAATGGCCGTCCTAAAAATTCGTTCGTTTTAAACCTTCCGTCCGAAACGATCCGTCGGATCGCAAATTCCTTTCAAACGTAACGAAATTTTCTCGATTCGTCGCATCGTACTCGAGCACGATAAATACCTCTGTTCGTCGCGACTAAGCGATAGGGTACAAGGTCTGCATGCGACCGACGGAAGAAAAAAGAAACGAGAATAAAAAGAAAAAGAAAAAGAAAAATTCAAAGTTTCCATCGCGAGCGATTACGAGCGGGAGGAAGGTGGCGAGAGAGCACATCGAGAGGAGTGGACTGCTCCATGAAGCGAAGGAGTAACGTGGTAAAGGGATCTCGAGGGAGAGAAAACGAGGGGGCGTGCGGGGAGTTAATCGGCGCAATGGGAAAGTAATCGCAGGCGGATGGGCGTAACATTTCATTGAATCCCAACAATAACAGCATTTTCAGCGCGACTCGATCGCCCTTGCGAGCGACTAACAGTACTGGCACATACTACTACATCACATATATATATATATATATAATATATAGTCTGTATAATATATATATATAGTCTGTACAAAGCACGAGCTCTTAGGGCGCACGCTCGACTGCACCGGAGATTTTCGTCGACGTACCATTGCCGCTTGCGGTATAGAGGCGCACGTGAAAAAAAAATATCATACTTATACACGTAACCGTATAGACGAGAATCAAAGCTCTATTATATTATGCGAAGCGAGAGAGCAAAACCCTGAGTCTCGCTGACAGGGATGAAGACCGAGTGACGAGACGTACACACACAAACACACACACACGCACGTGCTCATATATATATATATATATATATAGGAGGGAAGTATGGGGGGTGATTCGGGGCTGGAAGGGACGACACATCGACTCTCTCTCCATCGCTCTAGCAAACCGAGAGAAAGAGAGACGGGGATAAAAATAAGGGTCGTGGTTACCTATACCCACGCCGTGGCGTTACTGTAACAACAAACATACGCGTATAGAGTACTAACTTCGTAGATATACATATATACAGATATATATATATATATAATATATCTGTGTATATGGTATAGAAAAAGCAGCATCCCTTGTTCGACTGTACGATATACGAAAGAATACACACGTATATACACCCGTGCATTCGTTTGCGTGGATGCCGCAACCTCACTCCCCCCCGCATCCCGCCCCTGGTAATCCCGGAACAATGTAGCGAGGGTTGCGAGGCTATGAATCTATGCCCTCAAAAGCGTGCTCACCCTTCCTCCCTCCATTTTCACTAAGATTTGGCATTATTATTATTGCTATTATTATCTTTATTATTATTATTGCTATTATTATTATTATTATTATTATTATTATTATTATTATTGATATTCGATTTGAAATTGTACAACGAGGAAGATATTTGTGAATAAAAAATTTTCGAAAAAAAAAGCCGACAAAAAGGTTCATATCGGAGTAGAATAGTTTATGACACTTTTCGATGAGGCACTCGTGATCGGGAGACGTATACGATGCAGAGAGGGATGTATAACGTTAACAACCGCAAGAGAAATGATCCTGTCGGCGTGGGAAGGGGGTTTGAGATGCGCGCGTGGTAAGGGCTGTGGGAGAGAGAGAGAGCGAGAGAGAAGTCCCATTACCACCCCGTGTTTACACAGCGACACCCCTCGGTCTCTTTCTCGCGTCACGGTGCCAAAGTGAAAGCCATATCCTGTACCGAACGACGTACTAAGTATACCGTATGTATGTATGTATATAATAGCGAGGGAACGAGGCTACCAACCCCAAAAACTAACCCAACCGCCCGCGGCTCTCGTCGCCATATTTCTCATCTCGTCTCATCTCTCGGTCTTTCTCTCTCTCTCTCTCACACACAGATATTCTCTGAAACGCGAGGAAAGAGCAACCAGCCCTTTTCACTCTTCTCTCCCTCAGTGTATCTATATGCACGCTTTGGTTTGCTCTCCGACCCGTTTTTCATCGATGCTTGGTTGTACGAGGTGCAAATTACGATCGACCAACATCTGGTATCGTGAATAAACGTGAAAATATGTGACGGGACTGGTGACAGCAGCTGCGTTTACATTATTATGACAAATATATTTGCGCCTCGATTCGTGACGTCGATTCAGACCAACGATCTTGAGATCGAAGTTAACAGAGACGCTCGTCCGGGCACAAATTCTGTAAATATACGAGCGAATTTTTTCGCCGCTGACGGCTACGATCTTTTTAAAACTTGGAGGGTGAAAATCATTTCGTCCAAATCTGTTCACGTTGCTCGCTGGTGGTAATGTTTTCATTTCGAT
Source organism: Netelia virgata (assembly GCA_951802705.1). Classification (NCBI taxonomy): domain Eukaryota; kingdom Metazoa; phylum Arthropoda; class Insecta; order Hymenoptera; family Ichneumonidae; genus Netelia; species Netelia virgata. Next base: position 13,810,798 of record OX637865.1, on the reverse strand, counting down.
TTGATCTTTATCAATAAGCGAATGTCGATTTTTTTTTTGACTCGTTTCTCTCCTTTTCGGTGACCTAGGAGATTTTTTGCTTTTAGCGATGATCGCGCAGCTGCGAGAGACTCTCTCGTTCGTATCCGAGTGCACACAACGGCGCGTGTGGCACACACACACTGGATATAGCGAAATAGCGAGCGAGACCTAGCTTTCGATCTCTCTCCCTCTCTCTCCCTCTCTCTCCCTCTCTCTCCCTCTCTGTCCGTTCTCGCGCAGGGGCTATAATCCACGAACAAATCAACTGGGTTGCGCTCTGCCGTGTCGCTTCCCGCACATTTTATCTACCGTATATGTCTATATATATATATAGACACGTATATATGTGTGTATTCACTACCAAAAAGTTCACCCCTCGATATTATTCGTACGAACGAAACGTCGGGCGGTAACAGCAACAAGAAATATAATCGTACACGAGCCAAAACGTATCATACACACATATATATATATGCCTATATGTATATGTGTAGTGCATGAAGCAAACGTTACCCTTTGCTCCCGCGAACGCTTCGTTTTAGGGACATAGAATGGTCTGCCTTCTATATATATAATATCTTATATATATATCTATGAAGCGTAGCTATACCTATATTCACCCTTTCTAGTTGCGCACCATTCACAACGGCTTAACTCCACCCTGGAAACTCCCTTTCTCACTTCATTTCGCAGCTCTCTCTCCTTCTTCCTCTCTCTCTCTCTCTCTCTCTGTAACTGAATTTCCTTGCTGTTGTCCTATCGTCGTTACTCTCTGTCCGCCCGCTCGTCTATTCTCTGTGTGTTGCCCGTGCTCCAACCGCGAAAGCTCCCAGGCTCTTTGCCATCAACCGTACAGCGAGCGTTCTCGAAAAATTTCGTCGCGAGACTTTTACGACGATAAACAAAAGTTCTCTTCGGGAGTAATAATCAACGAGCTGTTGGAAGTATCGAAGTACGTTGGAAAAAAGTGATCGACGATGGTGTGAAATATACGGGCATTTACTTTTTCGTCCCTTAGAAGAAAAAGAAAAGAAAAAATTGAGATACGTCGCGTATGAGGGATGAAACACGTACGAAGGGAGAGATCCGCTCGTCGGTGTGAGAACGAGGCGAGAAATCGAGGAGTGTGTCGTATATAAAGCGGCAGTGACGAAATAACTTTGCGGTGGTGACGATGGGTAGCTATAGATATAACGTAGGTCTACGGGACTATCCGCAGAGTTGTGTAAATACGTTAAATCTCGGTAGCGCTTGCGGAAGCACGAAGTTTCTCGGGGGACTCGTTATACCTATCAAACAACAAGGCGGACGAGCGTGAGCCACGACCATTGACATCGGGAAAGGCCAATGTGAGACACACATGGGAGTATAAGGGCGCATGCGTGTGCTCGCACGGGAACAAGAATCACGTGGAAAATATTCGATCGAAGGGATGTAGTACACATACATATATATATATATAAATATCGTATCTATTAACGGGGTGTAAGAGATAGCGAAGGGGATGCGTGAGTGTACTACTTTATTAGCGAGAAGTTAAGCGATAGCTCGTATCGCTGTTATATTGGAACGACACGAAAAAGGAATTAGGGGATGAAAGTCGAGGACGTCGAACCAAAGTGTGTCCGACCATAGAGGACTTTTACTACTTGGAAATTGAACGCGATCGTTTCTCGGGAATTCGAACGAATTCTGTTACTTTTTAGACAGTTTTCTTTGTCTATGCTGTCTAGTTCGAACTCGGGGAAGTCGTTTTTATGAGATATTAGTTTTATGAGAAAAATGTTTTTTAAAAAAATTGTTTTTTTTTTTTTGGTTTATGTTACCTGCACTCTTGATTCCGGTAGGCTTATTTTCATGGCGACTTCCTCGCGCATGAAGATGTCCGGGTACCTCGTTTTTGAGAATAGCCCCTCGAGAACGTCCAGTTGAGCTCTCGTGAATGTCGTTCTTTCTCTTCGCTGTTTGCGCTGGTTCATTCCTAAGTTTTCGAGAAACAGAAGAACAGAAAAATATACGATTAAATAACGCGATTGATTTTGATGCGTTTAAAACGGAGAATTTATTCGACGTTTAATAAAATGTCAAATGTTAATTAATAATAAAAACTTGTATAATACGCTCGAACGCTCGTTATGACGTAATAACATAATTTTATTTCACGCGCAAATTTCTTTGTTTCCTTAATTGCAGTTTTCACATAATATTCCCCAAACATAGAATTACGATAAATTTGCCATTTTAACGTAAATCGTTTAGTAAAACGAATCGTAAACGTATTCGTTTCAGGCGTTCATCATTTCATTCGTATATAAAATCCACAATAAACCAAATCCTACTTGAAATCAGATGCATTTAGTAAAATTTTCGAATTGCATTTCAGGTACTTCGATTTCGATAAATCACATCCGATTTGAATAAAATAAATGCAAATAAAATAAATTCACCGCTCGACCGACGATAATAATTAAAACACACATCTTTCGTACGATTCACGCTCCGTTTATTCGAAATATTTCGCAACTCTCGTTACGTTTATTCGTTCTCGTAATGAGAATTAGGAGAAAATCACGAGATTACAGGAATTCACGAAAAAGAAACATTAGGATCGTGCGGTAGAGTCCGCAGAAGTTCAAAATTGTTGTATCTTCCGCTTTCGCACCGTCACGTGAATGTAGAGAGACGGTAAAAAGGAGTGAGATGGGTAAAGGAGGGTTGGTTCGTGCGTTGTAGGGGGTTGAACGAGAGAGCGTTGCGAAGCCGCGATAGCGTAATTTTCGACTAGCGCGTATATAACCAAGGGTCGGAACAGAGCTGGAACAACCGCGCCCTTAACATCCTTCGCTCTTCCTGGCCGTATATAGAGAGGTGGGTTCCCCCGGAACAGGCGGCTCTCGCCGGTATGCTCGTGCAAGCGGAGAGATCGTCGGGAATGACGTGAGAGAAAGAGAGAGAGAGTGAGAGCGAGAGAGAGAGAGAGAGAGAGAGAGAGAGAGAGAGCGAAGTCGCTAGAAGAGAGATGGCGCGTTCTCTCCTCCGGTTCGAGCCCGCGAACCCAAGCCGTGTGCGTCCAAGCCCTCTCTCGCTCTCTCGGTGCTCTCTCCGCTCGTTTCGGGACCCACGTAATCCGCTTATACGCGCGAGGCGATCGAGGGGGCGAAAGACCAAGGGGGGAGTCAACATAGAGAGGGTCAACGTGCACACGCGGTATATACCGATGTATATATATATATATATATGTATACAGGAGCGATTGCACATACGAGCAAAGTGAGCGAGAGAGAAATTCGCGCGTCTCCTTTTTTTTCATCTCCCTCGTTCTTTTCATCAGCTGCCCGCCCCCCCCTCCTCCCACCACCCAGCTACCCCGAACTCTCAGGTCTTCTCGTTCTTTTCCAATATCCAAACCCCGGCCGTACGATACCGCGAACGATGATGATTGTGTGTTCGGTCGCGTTTCGATATTCTCTATCGAGCTTACGATGAAAATGATCAGGAAAACGAAATAGAAGTGAAAAGAAGAATTTTCGGAAGGCTCGTCTATCGCGGTGTTATTTTTTTTTTAGAAACCAGGTGCGTCTAGATTATGCGACGTATTTTTAATAGATTTGAAAAACAAAAATAGTAACACGACGAGATTTTCGGAAATAATTGATTATTCGGTTATTTTGAAAAAATGTTTTTTTGTTCGAATTTCCGCGATGAAATAATTTGTTTTTCATTCTATAAAAACAATGATGTTTTCGATTGATTTATTCGTTCGAGTGAATCGATAAATCGTTAGCGCTCTGTAAATATAACGAAAGAACGAACAAATTCTTTTTTTCCACATCGTATCGTAAGTCGTGAACTTTAATTATAAATATTTCGTGCAATCAGATCCTCCAAAGCCGATTCTCAAATCCTATTACAATCATACAGCGGTGATCGTTTTTCAAGGAGGGTTTCGAGTCTATGTTCGAAAGACGATGAAAGTTTTTCGGTAGCCGCGTTGACGATCCTCCAAAATACATCGATCATGCCACATATCTTACATTAGGTACGTTGTATCGTTGAGCGATTATGCATGCGCCGCACACACACACACACATATATATATGAAGGATAGAGAAATATGTGTCCCAATAGCGCGAAAGAGTAAAATGCAGCGAGCTAATACGCAAGCTCGTAGGATTTAAGCGCGACAGCGTAGAAAGAGAGAGGGAGAGAGAGAGAGAGAGAGAGAGAGAGAGAGTGAACGGGAGCGACTTGGTTCTACTCGCGCTAACGAACCGGTCGAGTGGGCTCTAAGGGGATACGGTACCTGCGTATACGGACAACGCGAGCCGAGTGGCGGTAGCGGCGGCGGCGGCGGCGGCGGCGAGAGTCATCATTCTCTCGTACCGCCGCATGCCACAATGTCGCGCACATCTCACAGAGTGTAGATCTCGCTCGAGATATCGCGAGACACTCGAACAGCATCCTCTTGAGACGAAGACGAAGAAGAAGAAGAATAAGGAGGAGAAAAAAAGGGGGATGGAAAGAAAGGGAGTACACAAATTCTTCATATTATAAAGTCTCTCAAAGGGAGCTACCGAACCGATAGCCAGAGATGTATAGGCGGTGGGCGCGACCACCAACCACCAATATGTAGCACAGAGAACGAGAGAAAGAGAGATAGATAAATAGAGAGAGAGAGAGAGAGAGAGAGAGAGAGAGATGAAGATTCTTCTCTTTTCTCTCTTCTTCTCTCCTCTCTTCGTCCATAATCATCGGATCTATGATCCGTATCGGCTTTTGCTACTGCTGGTCATGGATCTTACTTTCTTTTTTGTTCTCCTCTTCTTTATTTTCGTTTCTCCCTTTCCTGGCCGTGTCTCTGATTATCGAGTGGGCGTCCCGTCGGGCGCAACGCACGTGAAAACGATGCGGCCGAGTCATCGACGCGCGTGTAGGTACTCTCTTCGACAGGGACGCGGGCAAGAGTCCCCGCCGGCTACCAGTTCCTCACGTGACGCAAGACTCGTGTTCGAGAAGACAATGGCGTCGTGGGCGACCATTTTACGTTGCTCGCGCATAAACCAGTTGTCGATAAAAATTCTCGTAATCAAGTGTTTTCTTTTCACTCGTGATTTAAACAATTTTTTGTCTTTTAACGATTCAATTTCAAGCATGAAAATTTACGAGTGAATATTCATCGTAATTAATGTCAATATTAATAGAAATCGATTAATATCAATATTACAATCGCGTTGAAATATTAATCATTATATATTAATTATGGTATGGTGGCGCGTTGCAACCCTCGAAAGATCAAAAGTCTCCGAAAAATCACCCCGAGCATTGTGAAAACTCAAACGCCTAATTTTCCTCCCCTCTGACCCCTTCTCTTGGCGCGCGTTCCTAGAATACTTTCGCTAACGGCTTTTTACCGAGGCGTGATAAATCGTCAAAATAATGGACGGTGCCGGGGGTTGGTTCGATGGATCGTCAAGGATCAGAGCCGAAGGAAGTCGCGTGTATGCCACTCCGCTGTTGACTGTTATATAGACGAGGCCAGAAGTTAACGCTGTCGTGTACCGGCTCGTTGGGGTCGCTCGGCCCGCGAGATCGGCTAACCCCTAATGCCTTGGCAAACACCCGCTGGGTACCGGGAGTATGATTCGATTTATTATCGTCGAGAGCTTCTCTCTATATATATATATATATATATATATATATATATATATATATATATATATATATATATATATATATATATATATATATATATATATATCTACTACAGCGTGTGCGAAACGAAACGAGCGTCGAGATAAAATCGGCGAGACGAGAAGCACGATGATGATATAACCCGCGATTTCAGCGCATACCGTCGCTCTACTCGAACCTCCTCTTGTCGTTTGGCTCATTGGCCCGAAATGAGATCAGACACAAAAGCTCTCCGGTCCTAATAGCAAATTCGTTTTCTGTTTATTGGATTTTTTTATCCAGAGGGTGCGTTAGTCGAGTTTGAGCTTTATACTATAGATATATATATAAATATAGATGAGGCGGTGGGGACTTTCAGTCTCGTGTATTATAGTGTACAGTATCGTGTGTACCTATATGTATATATGCATGAACATCACACGATATTACAGAGTGGCGTATGTCGAACGAGCGATTACGTTACGAGATCCGTGAAAGTCAATGGACTCTGCTAATTGATAAGTAGATTTCACGGATGTTTCTCTTCGGGGAAGAGAGATAGACGAGGCTTTATATACCGGGAGTTTTCGAGGCAGGGAGGTGAGAAGGGTATAAGAGGAGGGGAGAGAGAGAGAGAGGGCACGCGGGATCCAGTATTATTGGCATATTATCGGCAGATTTGTGTTGCATTATACGGAAGTATTATATACCTACCGATGTTGATACGCGAAGTACAGTAAAACGTCGATTATCCGGATTCGCATTATCCCCGCGTGATACACCCGTTTGATTTACCTTGTCGCTTGGATTAATCTACCGACCGGATATTCGAGGCTTTACTGTATCGAACTATGCGATTGTAATACATCGAAGGTCACGAGATTCGTCAACTCACAATGAATCAAAGGTCAATTACCGAGTTTCGTATTCAATTTTCCGTCGATATTTTTAGCTCCACTAATCGTAGATCTTACAAGCATATCGTATTAACGAAGAAGAACCAATTTTCGTTTTTTATATATTTCGAAAATATCATATCGTTATTGAAATAAATGCATAAAAGTCATTTTAATAAATACATATCGCACATTTTTCATAATCTGAGAGCGTTGGGTCGTAGGATTTTGCAATAGGGTACATTAGGGACTTAAGACGTCGAGAGACGAGAGAAGGGGGGAGGAGGGGTTTGACGAAAAAACCAAGACTCGAGAAGAAGAAGAAGAAAAAGAAGAAGAAGAAGAAGAAGAAGATGAAGAAGAAAGAAGAGAGAAAAAAAGAGAAACGACTCGTCTCTCGACTGCTTAAATATTCATAGAATACGAGATTCGCGAGAGAGGGTGCAAAAGTAAAGGGCGGGGTAGACAGGCCGGAAGTTGGTCTCGTCTCGTAGCGGGGCCCCGCATATCGAGGATTTGTCACGAGAATGGTCCAACGAGAGTAAGAGTGTATAAATATACACATATATATATATAGGAAAGAAGGAAGAGACTCGGTCGAGTGAGAAGCGAGCGCCGAGAAAATCGAAAATTAATTAAAAGCTAAAACGAGGGGGTGATGGATGCGGACGTTGTGCAGACGGCCGAGGGACTTTTATCTCTCTCTCTCTCTCTTTCTATCTCTTACTCTCTCTGTTTCTCCGTGCCGCTACCGTTGGATTACTCGAGGGGCCGTGGGATGAAGGCACGTGCGACGACAGCTAACCCAAAAGTGAGATGAGGGCTTTCGCGCAGCATCCAGCTAGCTAGGCTCTCTCGCATGGGACAAGAAGAACGCTCTCGCGTGAATAGACACTCTCTATCCCTCTCTCTCTCTCTCTCTCACTCTCGCTCTTCCTCCCTCTTGGCTAGTGTATATCGTTCTATCTACCTTTCTCTCCTAAAAGGCCATCAGCTACGAAAACATCGGATCGCGACTTTGCGTTTATAGTAGATAGACATGTGATTGTGTGTGTATATATATATATATATATATGAGATAGTACACGACGTGACATATACCAATACATATGTATACGGGACGAGTCGAACGACGATAAATTCTGAACGTTAAAATGGGAACTTTGTCGACATTTACGGGATACAAAACAAATTTTGAAACCAGCTTATTTTATTTCAATACAAATTTTTCTCCGTAAAACATTTAAAATAACTTCATATGTATTTCGTAATAATAACAAATCATTATTATTTAATTTCGATGATTTTCAATTCAAATTATTGCTCGAATCGAATGAAATTTTGTTTTAGAGAACATTGATTCGTACGAATCAAGGACATTTCGGCGTAATGGACCACACAGTGAGTCGAGAGGGAACGAATGCCTAATAAATTCCCGCAGGAAATGAGCGTCGACTAATTTGTGCTGGAATCGTGTGGCCGACGGCAGGGGGCGAAACCGGAGAACACGCACGCGTCGCCTCGTGTCGAGCGCATCGACAGCGACGAATAAAGAAAAAGGAAAAGAAAAACAGAACTTTGAAATGGTATCGAGTGACAATTGATCGGAACAAACGATGTATATATATATATATATATTATATATACATGCGTATAGTGAATTATAGAAACGAATCGTGAACGAGGGTGGCCTTCGGCTCATTTACGTTCTCGCTAGAACGAGAGAGAAAAAAACATGTCTTCTCTTTCTCTCTCTCTCTCTCTCTCCCTTTATCATCGACGTCCTTCATTTTCTTCGGACTTCTGGATGTAAGAGGAGAGTAACCGAATACCAACACATATCCGGTACGAGACACGAGACTCTATATATTTAGTAGACGTATAGAATACTAACCTATAGTTGGTATACGCTTTAATAAATATATGTATATATACACACAAGGATCAGTAAAGTATGTATAATCGGATGAGTTTCATGTTACGAAGCTAACCGACGCCTTCCTCTTGCCTCTCGCACACTCTCTTTCCGTCTCTCTCTCTCTCTCTCTCTTTTTTTTAATACCGTCGGACGGAGAACACGCCTCTGTCGAGGCGAACGTGTTCGCGCGTTTATAGCGCGTTCATCCGAATACAAGGGAGTACATTAGTCGTATCAGGTATTTGCTTTTCGTCTCTCGCGTTCCGCTCGAACGACGCCCACGTGTCAAGAAAAATAAGGAAACACGGAAGAAGTATTATTTTTCGTCGAATAAACTCGACGATTTGTGCGCGTTTCGTTAATTGATTAAAATTAACTCGTTTTCATTTGCAAATTCATCGCGATACGAGAGTCTCGTTAGTTTTAAATAACGTTGAAGATATTATTTTTATCGGGGAAAAAGAAATATAATGAAGGTTGGAAATAAATAAACGAGAGGAGAAAATCGTCGGCAGAGTTGGGTAAACAGAAAATCGTTACTTAGCCAGTCATTGGTAACTTGTTGAAATAGATACAAGCAAAATAGAGCGTACGTGCGAGAACGAAGCTTCTCGTATCGTGTTTAGTGTTGTATGCGTTACAACCCCCGGAGCTACGCTACGTGACATTTCACTCAGTCTCGAGTGTTTACCCTACAATTAGGTCTAGATTTGTATTTGGTTGCCGTAGCTCGTTCACATCCCTCTAGTTCGTCTCTCTCTCTCTCTCTCTCTCTCTTTCTTTATACATATATATATATATATATTCACATGTACAATTCTCCCTCTACACCCCCTGACCACCAAACCCCGGGGGCATTGACAATATCGTCAACCAAAAACCCACCCACTCGATACACGAAGCTTCGAGTTGCGTGACACGCGTCGGTCGGCTCGTGTTTAGGGTCTTCCCTTTGCTCTCTCGAAACCTCGCCCTCCTCGTTTCTCTCGCGTACCGCGCGTACTCAAAGCTCTTCTCGCACTTCGCATTCCGCGTGTGGTCACTCGATTCTCGCTACAACGGCATTCTCTCTCTCTCTCTCTCACTCTCATTCCGCACAACTATCTTTCTCTATCGCATTTGGTTCGATTCTTGCTCGATGGTGGCACGTGCAACGGCACGCGGCCACCCCCTCAACCCTCAGAACGGATAATTGAGTGATTGGGTGATCTCCCTCTCTCTTTCCGACAGGTTTATTATGGTACTTTGCCAAGCAAGAAAAGGTTGAATAAAGCACCGGCGGGAGAGAGAGAGAGAGATATTCGACGGATGCTCCGTTTATGCCTCGATGAATTAGCATAAATGAATAAAACGATAAATATTGCTCGTTGCAGCGAAATTATGTATTTCTGTTTATTTTATTATTTGTCTTTCTTTCTTTTTTTTTCTCAGGAGCAATCAAAAGTTCTCAGCGAGTTAATTAATTCCTCGTACTCGATAGTGACGACATTTATTTTTTAATGAATCTTGTTAAATAAACAAATAATAACGTAAAGAAAAACCATGGAAACGTAAAAGCCGAGACGATGAAAACTCTCATCGGTTCGTTGGCTTTGAATAATTAAGAAAACGGAACAAGACTAACGGAAATTTGCATAATCAGTGACAAACTTCGAATCTCATTTAACTTTCATTACCGAAAGCGCGAATTCGCTTCCTACATCCTATCGCGAATAAATATCAAAACGATCATCCTCTCTACATCGACGTAAACTTATCAATGACAAATTGTTCCCACGCCAAGACCGATCGACGAATTTTTCGATCATCCCTCGCGAAGATGGCAAAATTTGTGCACAGTGCGAGCTTTCAAAATCCACTTCTCCCCCCTCCTAAATTCGCGTCACGCGCCGACATCGACGTTGCTTTTACTTTCGATGTGACGTAAACATCGAGGGTGAATATATAACGCGCTGTACCCAAAGTGTCCGCCCGAGAAACCAAAAGCTTGTTCTTACGATGAGCGCGGAGTTGGCCGACTTTGAAACAAAATAAACAATTCGGTCAATCTCGCGCTTACCACCCTTGCTTTCAAGTTCAAGTGCCGTGTCGTAACGCCATCGAGGAGGAATGAGAATGGGGTGAGGTGAGCGAGGAAGAGAGCGGGGGGGGGGTGGTCGAAGAAACGAAAGCGCGAAACCCTCCAACTGTAATGGACGCGTACACGTGCGTAGGAAAAAAAAATGATGTACGAACGCGCACGTGACGTGACTCGTTTCTTCATCGGGATTCGTAGAACGTATATCGAACGTTACGAAAAGTGTATCATCGTTCTTGAGAAATATTTTCTATTATCTCGTGCGATAGCGAAACGGCACTATAGAGAAAACGGCCCCTTGCTCGCGTCGCGCGTTTCCAATGGCGGCTGAAGAAGCGGCCGTGCAATAACCGTCTATACCTACTAGTCATATATATATATATATATTTACTTTGTATATATATATAGTAATAGCGTACGAACGTAATACATCGAGTACGTATGGAGGAAGCGGGAGCAATATAGCCAAGTTGGAGGAAAAACGCTAGCTCGCTCTGGCGCGCGAGAACGGATCCGTGTTTCCATGGAAACTCTCGGCGCGCGGTACGAACCTTCTCCCTCTCTCTCTCTCTTGCGATTAAACGTTGGTTGGTCCTGCACGGCCTGCTGCCACCCTGATAAGCGGCTTACTATCGTGGCACTCTCCTCTTCACTTCTACACCCCACCCACCCGTTCTCTCCTCACCCCACGTTATACCGCCCACCTCTTCGCATCGTCTCTTCTTGGTTCGCGCAGCCATCACTACCGTCGGGCCAAACCCTGGAGTATATCCGACGAGGCGAGGAGAGAACCCCGAGAGGCATGTACGATATAGCTACGCTCGATTCAATCCCCCCCCCTCTCTTCTTCGCCCATCGCGTCTGGTGAGGTGGTCCTCGCAACCAACCCTCTTTCATCTCCAACCCCCGCACAACCCCGCGCTTTCGTCCCTCTGGCTCGTCGGTCTCGCGCATGGAGGGTTTTCCCACCATTCCTTTCTACCCCTGTGTTACATGGAAGCGCTCACCCTCTCTTTCTCTCTCTCTATCTCTGTCTCTCTCTCTCCCTCCAATTCTCATACTCTTTTGTCGGAGGATAGTGTTCTATAGTGCAACGTGTATGTAATGGTAGATACACGTGGAGTGTACGAGAGTGAGACAGAGAGTATATTCACGAGAGCATCCATTTTCAACCCCGCTCGGTGAAAAGCATAGAAAGGGGAGAGAGGAGGGTGGGAGGGAAGCGAAGACGCGAAAGACACGGATGTCAAGCGGACTGGTGGGTTTCGAGGGAGCAGGAAAAGTGTATGTATGGAAGAACGAGGGAAAACAGGTGAACGCGAGCGGAAAAAAAACTTGAGAAACAAAAGTATTATAGAATGGAGCGACGATAGTAGGACGGAGAGCTGGAAGGGTCGAGAGAGGAAAATAAGAGCCGTCCGGTCGATTAGCGCGAGCCTCGTTGAATTTTCGCCACGATGAATTTATTCGTCGTCGCGAAAGACTCGGGATGTTTACTCGAAGGAGTCGCGAACGAGTTCCAGGATTGTTGGCTTTTCTTGTTAAAATTGTTTTTCATATTATTCGCGTGAAACTTTAAAAATTTGTTGCGGACGAAAAAATTGTGTGTGTTTTTTAAAAAAAAAATCAATATTGCGGTCTGTTTAGTTCGCTGCAGAGAAATGCCAGGAATTAGACCTGCGCGACAGACGAGAGAAACGAGAGACGAAGCAGAGAGAAGAAGCCCCGGGGGTTGTACGCTACGAGCATCGGTACGGCTTCGATCGATGCATCGATTTGCACGAGGATCGATAGAATGCGGAAAGTCGGCCAACTTAGAACCCGAGCTAATACGCGCGAGGACGCATTAACGTCGATTGTTAACGTCGAAAATCATCGTTAGCCCATAAGTTACGCTCGCGCAATTTATATTCAGGTTGGACCAACCCTCAAACCCTTTTATCCACAAATCTTCAATAAATCTATCGCGTACGAAAAAAATTCATTACTCCTTATTCCTTAAACGTAATTGATTTCTCGCGTCATCATTTCGAAACCTCTAACCCTTTTGAATGCTAACAAATTTATCATAAATGACGAAAAACATTGTAATTCAAATTTTCGAAACCCTCTACCGAGTCTCGACAAACTTTCAACGGTAAATACGCAAACCTAAAAACTAACTCGAATACGATCTTGTTTTCCATCGCTTAGTGACGATTTTAATTGTCTCAAAGTATTAAAAACGTGTGTTTATTGAAATAAAAGAAAAATGAGCATACCTTGTGGAAACGCCGAGAGACCATGATCGAGCGGATGCGGATGAGGATGTCCGTGCGTAGCAAGAGCGAATGGCGAGGGTAGTCCAGGGTGGGGACCACCCGGATGTGGATGAGAGTGCGGATGAGGATGAGTACCAACACCCATAGCTGGATGACTATGAGGATGGTATTGGGGACTTCCGGTCGGGGCGCACGTAGCGCCCGCCGCCTTCAGATACCCCGCCATGTAGCCCGCGAGGCAAGCCAGCTCACCCGCCACTGCTGCACCCTTATCTCTTTCACTATCGTTGACACCACCGTAACCACCCTCGTACCACCAGTGTTGTTGTTGTTGTTGCTGCTGTTGTTGCTGTTGTTGTTGTTGTTGTTGTTGTTGTTGTTGTTGTTGTTGTTGCTGGTGTTGTTGTTGTTGTTGTTGTTGTTGTTGTTGTTGTTGTTGTTGCTGCTGCTGGTGTTGCTGCTGATGTTGTTGATGTTGTTGGTGATGGTGCTGGTGCTGAAGCTGACGCTGATGCTCCTGATGCTCCCTGATGATGTTCCCGACAACGATATTATTGTTGCTGTTACTGTTGTTGTTGTTGTTGTTGTTGTTGTTGGTGTTGTTGTTATTGTTGTTGCTCAGATGACTCGCGAGGCCCGTTCTCGTTTCTGTCGCGGACGTTACCGCCGACGTCGACGACGTTGCCGGGACTAGTGACGACGACGACGACGACGACGACGCCGAATCCTTGAGCCTGAACGTCCTCGTGCCGACGTAATAATTCTCGTATTCCTCCACCTGTAAACAAAGGGCTTGGTATTTAAGTATTTGGGTTGTTTTATAGACTTTTTGTTTTATAGGAAATGTAAGGGTTTGAGTGAAAAAAACAACGTTGGGGAATCTACGAAGGTTTTAAAACGGGGGGGTTTTAGACGTCACGAAGCTTTCGCTGTTTTTGTACGAAGAATGTTGATGGAGATTCGTGGTATGGATTTTCGCGATTACGCGAACCGACGGGAGGTTGAAAGTTGTACTCGTTCTGACGTTAACTCATTTTGAGACTGGAAAAAACGCACCCTTGGTCCATTCGGAGGAGTCGTAGGCAACGAGAAAATACGTGAGCTAACGGCGTTCGAGCTCTTCGACGCGGACGTGCCCGTGACAATGATAGAATTAGTATTCTTTTTCTATACGAGGCACGAACCCCAAACCTCGTTCGTCCAGCAGGGTTCACTCGCATAGAGACACGTCGGTGCGACAATGAACACCGGAAGTGACCTGGTACCATTGTCGAAGAATAAAAATACGGGAGAAAACATCGCGTCTACGTTTTCTTCGTGATCGAGACACGCTCGAAATTTGAAAAGTTCGAGGTTGAACGAAAACGATAAAACGAATCCTAAGACTCACCGATTTAATCGAGGAACTCTCGTGATATCCGGGATAATTCGTCATGCACTTTTTCTGTATCCTGCAATTATTATATCCAGGTCTACACTATCCTTCATCAAGCGCGAAACGTTAAACTTGAGACAAACAAACAACAACAAAATTGACGAACATACACTTGAAACAACAATCAACACACGCGAGCTTTCACTCTCGTAGATTCGCGTAAAAATTTTATTTCGCAACGATCCATCGTAATTTGTTCGAGTATCGCGGATAAAAGCAGGAAAATTTGACACTTTGAAATTGAAAAAAAAACCGTTAATTTGCTAAATATCTCGAGAAAATTATCGATATATTTTCGTTATATTGATTATTTTGTGAACGACACTTTAGCGCACGTTTTTGTCCGACTCGATACTTCGTTTCGGTCCCTGTTTAGCCGTAGATCCGACGCGAATGATCTGTCGGGGACCCGAGCGACGGAGTAGAGAGTTACACCGCGCGCGCACTACTGGATGGACTCGGTCAAACTGTGACCCGTACCCCCACCGTTGGATACCTAAATAGTTTTCCGGGGCCCTGCGAGCGTTATCGAGTGCGAGAGAGCGAGAGAAAGAGCCGTAGAGAGAGAGAAGGGTCCGTAACTGCGGTGTCCCTTTTCGAAAAACACGGGGGTGGGGGACTTCTTCGTGGGCCGTCGGAGCAACGGTAGCGCCCGACGCGCGCTACCCGTGGTGGGGATTGCAACGAGACGACCCACGAGGCACGACCCCGCGCTACGACGTATTAATGGCGCGGGGCCTTACGTCGAAAGCGCCCTCGGCGCGTTGCGGACAATACCGAAAACCATTACGAAAATAATTTTTCGTCACAATAATCGCGAAAAATTGCAAATAATACGAACAAAAATTGTTACTTTTAATTTTATTTATGAAACTTACATCGATATTTTCAATTGCGTTATAATACGGATATTGTTTTTTGTTTGTTTTTTTCTATTACAAATCTGACTTAGGCGAGATTCGTCCGAAATTTATTGTCAAATCAAGATCGAATATTTTTTTCGTATCGAAAGTAATGTAATTTTTAATTTTATCGTGTTGATCGAACGCAAAGTAACGCATATATTCGACATTCTACATTAGTGAATATAAATCGTAAATATTTTTTAACTTGCAAAGAATTTTTTTTTACATATATATATTTATTATCCCCGCCTTTCTTCAATTATTCTCAATTCGAATATTCGCCTCTACTACTTGTCCATCGTAAATAAACGAAAATTCATATTCCCCACGCACATACGAAATATGTTTTTTGTTTCATTATCTCGTCGTCGATAATATCTCCCGGACAAAAGCGATCCAAAAAACAAAACGTTATAGATCCACCACAAGGGTATAATTAATTCAAAGGCCTGCACGTGGGACTTTGCGCAGAGTCGCGTGCTAAACCGGAAATGCTCTAGCGTGCCGAAGAGGCCCCTTGGGCTTATCCCACACATACGGACGCGTATCATCGTAAAGTTCTTCCTGGATGCGCGGCAACACGCACTAAACGCTTGGTTAAACAAACTTAACTTATTAACAGCTTCACCCTCTCTCTCTCTCTCACACACACAAATACATTCTCCACTTAATATACGAGATCAGTGGGTCAACATTAATGCGAACATCTGGTACGTCAAAGAGCCCGGAGAAAACTTTCGTTAAGGGATGCTCTCGGGTTGCATCGAGCAGTAAGAAAAAAGGGGAGTGCCGAAGAAGTTGAAAGAGTAGACAATGGGGATGACGGTGAGACTTTTTTTTCATGTATATGCACACGTTTGCAGATACACGTGTATGTATAGATTAGCTAGAAGTTGTCGAGGATATACACGGCGGTAAATATATGTACAGAAGCGCGAAGCACGTGGTGGGTAGGTGGTGTTTACACGGGGGCATTATGGCGGATAATGTTTGTTATAGGCTTCTGCGGGGATCGCGGAGAGAGAGAGCGAGAGAGAGGCTATATCCTCTGCCGACATTAAAAGGCCAGCTCCGGTCGATCCGCTTATGGCGGATGAGGCTCAAATTGAGTAGTGAGAGATAGCAGTGAACTTTCTCTCTCTCTCTCTCTCTCTCGCTCGCTCTTGCTCGTTGGCTGACATTCTCGTGGTGCATGTGGCGAAGAGCAACAGGAACGCAGCGCAACAGCGCGTGCCAATGCTCTACGAGTAAAGAGTACGTATAGCTATATAATTCACCCCGTGTCTATAATCTAGATAAGGGTGAGCGCTTTCGATTAGGCTTCTTCGATAATACTCTCACTCTCTTTCTCTCTCTCCCTCTCTTGCGATTTTACATTCCAATTTTCATTGCACTTTGTCACAGAAAACGATTTAATGCAAATACTAATACAAATATCGTTGTAATTGTCAAATAAATATGTTTCGCGGGTTTCTCATCATCCCCTATATCGCCGAGGTGAGAAATAAATATTCATTCTCTTATCTCGCGACGGGTTTTTCATATTTAATCTTCTTTTGGTTGAATGTAGGGATCGTAGGTTTTCTTGTTACTTTGAAAATATTACGGGGGTAATTTTTTATTTTAAGCGATTCTGAAAAATGTCGCGACGCGACGATTCGACCAAATTTTTATGAGGAATTTGATAATTAATTCTCTTATTGTGCGAGAGAGAATTGTAAAATGTTAGGGAAATTCGTATCAATGTAGATTTTTTTTTCATGTCCGATATTTTTTTTTACTTTCATGGAAATCGAGTGGAATATTTAAGACACCCTTTATTTTCTCGCAAGTCCGAGCTCGTAAGCGATGCTGTGTCTATTTACGATATACCGTGTATAGGTAAGGAGTTGGGGCGTTTTAGCGACACTGGAAAATTCGTTTCGCTCGTTACGAGCGATAATCGATTTCCCCACCTTCTCTCAGCCGCCCCCGTCGAGAAAATCCTAAACCTAAATTAACTTGTCTCGAGTATTCTCGCACTGTCTGTATATTGCAGCTTTTTCCTCGAGAACGCGAGGCAATAAAATGTCTTGCTGGGCTGGAGAGGGAACCTCGAGAGCGAATATAATACTTTAACGTTAGAGAAAGGGGGAGAGAGAGAGATCGAGGGAGGAACAGAGAGATGTAGAAGGAGCAAACCCCGAGCCAACAATATAACCAACCTCGTAGTGCAAGGTGCCAATGAGATCGGTATCAAAGTTCCCTACGTACCGACGGACAACCCACATCCGGTACAGCCCCTTGAACTTTCCTCAAATTCCACGGACTACAAAACTACCCTCTCCGATGTCTCTAATTACCTCGATACCGGAACTTTGCTTATCGATAATACACCGCAAAAATAAAATAATATTTATCGACATCGGAAAAAATCAGTATTTGAAAAAAATTAATTATGTGAAATAAAATTCATTTAATTCATTCCTAGTCGACTGAATTAAAAACAAAACTTACGACGAAAAAAAAGCGTAATATCCTGTTGACCACAGAAAAATATGAAATAACACTTTGTTCGAGAGCCTAAAATATATACGGCTCGTTGCATTTGCCAAATTGTACCTCGTACGGATAATACCTGTGGAGAGTGAGAAGGGGGAGGGGGGCAAGTAAATCGAAAAGGACTCTAAAATCTCGTCGCACGGACCAAGTAGCCGAGCGTTTTCCATCTATTGTCGTCGTGAAACACGAGAGAGGCTTTTAAGACTTAAACTCTCTCTCTCTCTCTCTCTCTCTTTCTCTCTCTCTCTCTCTGTCTCTCTCATTCTCTCCTTTCCACGATTCCCTCGATTCGAAGTACCGTGTAAAGTATTATTCGCTTCTACACGGAATGTCCCGGGGTCGAAGCCTCTGGTATGGCTTCGACCCCGGTAGATGGGGTGTAAAACCCCTCTACCTGTCTCTTTCTTTCGTCGCAGGGGGTCCGTATCCTGGCGCGAGCGTTAAGCATATCAGCCCCCCACCCCTCTCCCCACCTCTACCGAAAAAAGACCCCCGAGGAGCGTAAGACCGCGGGAGTAGGCCGCAAGACCGAGAGCCAGACGAGGATTGGGAAATTCCCGCATTTTCGTGTCGCCACTAACGATTCTCTTACCCTGTCTATTTCTTTTTTTTTTCTTCTTCTTCGCCTTCTTATTCTATCTTTTTCTCTCTTTCGTATTCAGAAGCGCGCGCGAGCCTCGAGGATCTTTGCGCAGACAGGATGCACAATCCCCATTGTCACTCACGACGCCCTTCTGGGTATTAACTAACCATCGGTAAACATTATTATGAGGGTGTCGATGGTACACTGGCAGGTCATTTGAGCTATGCAGTGCGAGAAATATATATATATATATATTCTTGTGGTCTCTGGTAGGGTGAAAAACAATGGTCGAAAAAGGTACGGCGACAGGACCTGTATCGAAGTGTTAGCCTCTGGTCGTCGCTTAAATACCTGGGAAGCGGTAAGCACGAGTCTCAGAATTCGATCTCGTTGAAAATAATTCCAGAGATAAGAAACGAACCTCCTTCGATTTCTAGCGAAGTAATTCGTTACATGAAAATTCAGCCATAGGTTATGAAGCAAAATGAATATTCAAGGAAAATACAAATTTATACTATTTAAATGGAAAATACAATAAGGGTTGCGTAGACATATTGAGATTCGCGCGTTTAACGGGTTAATGGATGATATTTAATAATGATAATTTCTTTGTTATTCGAGAAATTTAAAAGCCCCTCAGCTAAGCATCTCTGGTCGAGGACACATTTTTTCGAGCTTACAGAGATTCGTACAAATGAACGTCGCGTTATAATGTCGAGAGAGAGAGGAAAAATGGATAATAAGAATAATTGCGAATGAAAAAAATTCACCCTCCGGGCTGTTCATAGCTATTTGTCAAGGGCGTTATACGTAGGCTATTCTTCGAGAGGTATGAAAAACCAGATGGGGGGGTCGCGCGAACGCGAGAGCTATATATATGAACGCACAAACTCACCCCCGGAGCAAGAAAAAGGGAAGAAAAAGCATCCGGGAGTCTGCGCGCAACGAAAGATCCTCCTCTCGTGATCCTGTTCTGACTCCGCCCTATTCCTCTCTCTCTCTCTCTCTCTCTCTCGCTCTTTCTCTTGTTCTTTTCCTATTTCCGTTATCCCCACCGTCGTCAACATTCCGTCGCTATATCGCACTCCACCGTCGCAATTTGATCGCGCTCGCAAGTAATTTCCCATGCGACAGAGAATTCTTTACAAGCTGCAATCGCGTTATAATATTATCGTGCTCGGCGAACAAAAACATATCGTTGTTTTCGCGATTACTCACGAAGAATAGAAAAATGAAGAGATTGACGCCTGGAGCACATCGCTTCGTCCGCGTATTTTTACGATCGAGGAAAACGGCGGGATGGGGGATCGATGTTAAAGAGTTAGGAGACTCAGCTTTTTGTTCATTCTATAAATATCTATAGAGGAATATATGCGCGTCCATATAGTTCGAGGGGAACCACAGAAACCGTTGTAAAGCATTTACGATGTTTACATCGCGCTTAACCGAACCCTTAACCATCGTTGCAAGAGCCATCATCGATCGATGATGGTTTTCACAACGTTGCAGTAGTTATACGACCGCGTTGTTAAAACCTCTGTCCCACGTCGATTTTTCTTTACGACGTATTCTCGTTTCGTGCGTACGAGATTGCACCCTCACGACACTTGTACTCTCGCGTTTTCAGGCATTATTAGTAGGGAAAAAAACTGGGAAGGATCATAAAAATGGACAAGCAATATTCCTCGGACAGTCTCGTAACGGCAGGTTGAACAAAGAGAGAAAAAATAGGCGAGGAGCACCGAAGAAATTTTCCGCAATTTACGGTGGCGTTCCGAGGTCCTGATTTTTCCATAGTTTTTCAACGTTTTTTGTTCTAACCACTCGTTATTTTTATTACTCTTGACGCTCTCTGCGTCCAAAAGAGAATGTCGGAGAGAAAGAGAGAGAGAGAGAGAGAGAGAGACAGGAATAGAAAAAGGGCGAGTACCATATTGCTTATTGCTCACGGCGCCGAGGTGATTATCGCCCAGTCCTCAGGGAAGAAGGGATTAAGACACGACGGAGAGATAAAGAGTGTCCCGATGGAATTTCCACCGTCCGAGAAAATTGTGCCCGATGTTAAACGAGGTTCGGAGATTTTATTCGATAAATGGAGAGAAAATCGAAGGCTGACCGACCCGCGGATATAAATTCGAGCGCTCGATGTCCGAGAAGCTCGAACAGAAGCGATCTCGTCCGTCTGAATTTCAGGAATAATTTTTACGAGCAAATATATATATATATATATATATATATTTATATTTATATTTATATTTATATTTATATAAAAGTACACAGATACAGACGCGACGAGAATTAATATCGTTCGAGCTTAATCCGCCGCTTCGCTATAATATAATCGGCTAATTAGCGGAACTCGAGAAGCTGCCGTGCGACCGGTGAACATCTTCAATATTATCCAATTTGTTTGAAGAGCCCCGGATCGGTGTTAGCCCCGTCGTCTCTACGAGAGCGCGCGCTCGTTCGCGGTTGGGCCTGTTTTCAAAAGGGAAAATATCTCGCGGCATCGGATTGAGACAAAAAAATATGAAAAAAATAAAATCAAATAAATGACGGTAGGAGGAATAAATACAACAAAAAAAAGAAAAGCATCGAGCTCGATGCGACGAGAGAGAGCGAGAGAGAGAGAGAGAGAAAGAGAGAGAGAGAGAGAGAGAGAGAGAGAGAGCCCGGGCAGAAGTAAGGATCCGCTTTTTCTTCGTTCCTTGTTGTTTTTTGTTCTTTCTTCTTTCGCGTATCACTCCGAGAGACATTTTTATTTTTCTCCTTTGGCCATGGCCCTTGTCTTCGCGACGCCGGGATCGCGATGCGAAAAAAGAGCCTCGAGGAACCATTTCTATATATGGTTATATCGTTCCCCCAACCGCGACGAGAACAAAAAATAACGAAAAAGAAGATAAAAAAGAAGAGGAACGCCGTCTCGACGCTTGTTATAAATGATACGAATTCATATACATAAATATCGAATACAGTTGTATATTTACGACGAGTCGGATATCGTGGTAGCAACGTATACGAGAAAGACCAAGAGTGTCTGTGTGTGTGAGAGAGAGAGAGAAAGAGTGAAAGAGATGAGTGGAGTCGTGTGTGCTGCAAGGTCGTCAGCGGGATCTAAAGAGAAGAGGCGAAAAAAAAATAAGAGGAAAATACAAAAGAGGAGGATGAGGAAATATATATATATACATGTATATGTATAATACAGGAGAGAGAAGAGAAACAGAAACGGGTGGGACCAAAAGCAGAAGCAACAGCAGCAACAGCCAAAGCGCAGACGAATTTATAGAGGAGAAATTAGGAGCTTTATAGGAAGGTGTGCGCGGTAGCCGAACCGTAGATCATCATTAGAGACCCAACTGCAGGACTGTAGAAATCCGTACATATATATATATATATATATATATATATATATATATATATATATATATATATACGACATAAGCGAGCATCCACACCGCCGATTCTTCTCGTTCACGCTTCGCCCCTCTCTACACGCCTGTCTTATTTCTTTCTCTTTGCTCTCTCACGGTGAGCGCTCGACGCGCAACACGCAAACATGCACGAATACGCGAACGTTTACGCGAGAGAATCTCACGAAGCGCGTTCGCTGCAGAAAACGCTGCAGAAACGCCGCGAAGGATCGTTTCTTTCGTTGCATCTCGAAAAAAAAAAAAAAATAATAATAATAATCGTAAGCAATTTGATAGTAAGAACGTGACGTTGGTACCGAGATGGCGTTACGCCGGTACGTAGAAACCTGCGAGTGTGCAAATTTCACGAGGTGGAAGATATTTTACGCCGAGGCCTATATGGGCATAGGCGCGTCTTCGCGTCGTCTCGCCGGGACTCGAAGCTCGCACTCTCGCGAGCCAAAACCGTCGCGAATATGGCGACGGTGAGAGAGAGAGAGAGAGAGAGAGAGAGAGAGAGACGGGGGACGGAGGTTGATACAGACGTCGATGGACATTTATACGGTTTATATCCGTCGGCGAGTGAAATTTTCTTGAGGGAAAGGGAGAAATGATTTTAATGGGAAACAACAAAAAATCGTTCGAGGACTCGGCTTGTGGTAAATAAAAATATTAACGATCGACCGTAGCGCTGTAATGTCCCGGATATTACGAGAATTATAACAACAACAACAACAAAACCAGAATATTACGTCGATATCGATATATTTGATATTTCTGAAGAAAAAAAACAAGGGGTTTAACCGAGGGATGAAATTATTATTATAAATTGCCATTTTTTTTCCTGCGATCAATTTTTTTTCGATATTCTGGCACCGGCACACGTGGAAAACCACCAAATAGTTCCGCCCATCGATAGTCGCCCTCCACGAAGCTATAGAGAGCCGACAATGACGCTTCCGCTCGGCAAGAACGAGGCCCATTGTGGTCCCAAATTGTCGGGAGGTTCTAGGCACCACGAAGGGTGGAAGATCGTACCGTTTTACCGTGGCAAAACCGTAGAAGCTGTATCGAGGAGTTGCATAGGGGTAGTTGCCACACACAGGGGTAGTTAATGGGGCGATACATCCCACGCCCATAAAACCGCCCCTTCGATTTTTCCAGTTTCGCATCTCTCTCTCTGTCTCTCTCTCTCTTTCGCCTATAAACTGTTGCGTTGTTTGAAAGAGCATGCTGCTAGGAAATCGTATAAATATGTCTGGATCAAGAATTCCACGATTTTTGCAAGCAAGCAAAATGGTCATCCCTTAATCACTATAAATTCGGCTACCGATCTCTCCAAGATGATTCGACTCAGACCCAGACCATCTGCATTTTTATCCGGTAGTGGTGCAACGCACACCGTTTCCACAGAATTTTACCCAATAAATCCGACAAAAATAAAAAAAAACAGCTTTGTCATAGACCATCGTTAAATGAGGAGCATCTAATCTAATCAAAGCGACGTTATTTAGGACTAGACTCGCACATTCCATTCTGAGGAGGAAGCAAAAAGACGTGTCAATTTTTGCATCGTGACTCGATTTAAATGGGTAATTAATATTACATCAACGCTATATTCATGTCTCAACGAATTAGGTACAAGTTTCTTTAATTATTTCACTGTATTATTTCGCAAATTTGCCTCATAGCTAGCTAGGGCATAATAAATCTATCATCATCTCTCTCTTTCTCTCTCTCTAAATCTCCTTCTCTTCCGACATTGCTAGAAAAATCTAATCGTACGTTAGATTTTCTTCCATTTAAAAGCGGTAAACCCATTCATCAATATCCTCGCACTTAAATTTATACTCGAACCGCGATCCAATCCGAGAAATAAAAATTTCATGAACAGGCTGGGATTACGTTTTCGAGTTTCCGAGAGGGTTTTTCCCACCGACAATGCATTTATAATTCCGTCTGTTTCCGTCGAAGCCCCACTCCCACGAAGGCCAGTAATCCAGACATCGGGCTGATATTGGCGCCTCGATGGCGCCAGAATCAATTCATCGAACAAACATAATGCATCGCGACGAGACTTTTATTTCTCGCAGATTTGCTTTCTATATGACGTGCGTTATTGAAAATCATAACCCTCGATGGGCATTGCCGGTGGTCCGGTAATACCTTTCGCCGATAATGGCCCTCTCTCTCTCTCTCTCTCTCTCACACAGACACCCTCATACTTTCTCTCTCTATACATAACTATATATATATATATACAGGTAAAGATTAAAATTAAACGCGCGAGAGCTAAAGAGTATTTCGAGAATAGATTCTTGTTCCTGGATACGTTATTAAATACATCGTTTGTTGGCACCGCAGCTGAAGTCTTTTCCTATGGCCCTTCCTGTTGAAGAGAGTCCAGGTTCTCCGCCCGGCGTGTCACGAAGAAACAGTTAAATGCTCGTAGTTAGATTGGCAGCAAACACCATCAACAGCATTTGGTACAGAGACGAGAAGTGTATATATATATATATAAGTCGAGTGTAATGCACCGTATACAAAACTTGGTAGATATGCCGATACAGCCACACAAATCCCCGACAGGCTTAACCCTCCGTCCGTCTGCGACCGAGAGTGAGATAGAATGAGAGAAAGGAAGAGAGAGAAAGAGATCAGAGAGAATGGCTTATGAATGGGAAAATTGGTTAAGCCCTCTGTGTTGGATCGAAATCGGCGAAATCGGCGGCAAAAGTACGAGAGGGTATAAGATGTCGAGAAGAGCTAACGAAAATGTCCACGGAAGTGTCTCACGGTGAACGAATAACATAGTTAATACCTTTTAGCTATGTATATATATATCGTTAAAGTCTAGTTGTCACTATTTACCCGTACAAATCCTCCCCTTAAAGACATACCTCTTTTCTTTTCCCCCCCCTTTTCCTTTTTCGCCAAACTACACTCTCTCATCTCGTTTCTTCGCGCTGGGTCAAGCGATCTCTTGCACGAGCCACGGGTTCGAGAGATCGGCTCTTAGGCCTAATTGGCGCGAGGGAGAAGACTCGTGGCTACTCGGATATCCCTGTTGGATTATCTCTTCACGAAGCTGAAAAACTTTGTAACACAAAAGGTAGAAGGTTTTTAATGCGTTCGCAGCAGCTCGAGGATCTTTCGACACCACCTGGTGATCGTCTTTATCATTTTTCTTACAAACACACCCCCTCCTAGATCGTTCCTTTGGCACCCTTCGAGCGACCCCCCGATAGTCGCTAAAGGGATGACACCCCCGTATCTGGGAACGCGCAGTCTGTGTGTACGTAGCTCGGCCCGAAACGAAAGAAACGAACGAGAACGTAAAAAAAAAAAAGAAGTGACGAACAGAGAGACGCGTAGGTTTAAAAAAGAGAAGGAAGAAAAAAAAGGCAGTTGGCGTCCCTCGCTAGGTCAGGGCTCCGAATATCGCGCGAGGTTACGGAACAAAGGGCGCGAGGGGGCGCGTTTTTGGCCTAAACAAACGACGTTTACTCGTCCATCACGCTGTTCGCGGGTACGAGCGAGCCCCCTGGGTAAACAAAACGCGAGCTCGTCGCACCCGTGCAATACTGCTTTTTCTTTTTTTTTCTTCGAATATCGATGTGTTGCGTTTCTCTATGTGCGAACACGAAACGAACAAACATCGCGCGTAGCCCCCACAAATTGTAACAAACCGATCTCTGTGTAACTCAATTACACGCTCGGGGCTCGTGAATTTCACGATGATCGGTGCGTCCTTCGACGTACAATACGGACCTGCCCTGGATCTTGGCCGCGTTGCTTCACTCGAGATGAGAAAAAATCGTGTACGATCGAGAGAACGAGAGAGAGAGGGAGAGAGAGAGAGGGAGACGATGATTCTTTTGCCAACTCGCAATAGAAGAGCGCTATATAAACACGTCAGCGCGCCATTGTGCAAGGATGGATGCGAGCATCCTCACGACTCTCGCATTGTCCACGAAAAACTAACGCTTTGTAACTCAACGCTGTACCATGAAGATCGCCTCGAGGAGAAGCGCCCCGTTCGTTTTATTTTCTTTTTTTTTTCATTTTTTTTTCTCTTTCTCCGTCTCTCCTCCCATTCTTCAGGTTAGACCGACAAATTTCATTTCCGGACGAGCCATGAGCAATCCTGTCACTAATTTGTGTGAGCGACGAGATGTACGCGTAGAGATCGAAAAGTCCGTGCAGGGGTAGAAAATAGCCTACGGGGGTGACTTTGAAAAGCTTCTCGCTCTCCCCCTTCTATCTCTTTTTTATCTTCCCGGAGATTTTACTCGTATACAAATATCGAACCACCCGTCGCGATCTCACGATGAATCTGGATCGATTGAAAGAATGAGAAATAATAATCGTGGATAAGTACGGCTTGATCGCCGAATTTTCATTGTCGCGGGGGCTTATTTATCATCGCGCGGGGACGATGGAGATTTGGTGACTTTCTTTTTTTTTATTTATATTTCATCTTGACAGTGATCCGTAATATATATCGTTCTATAAATCGTAACGGTATAATTGCCACGTACGAGGTCGAACGATTTACCACGATTTCCTTCTTCGAATGGTACGACGGCCGGAAATTGGCCGCGGAAAAACAAAGTTCCCGGACGTAATCTCGGGAAGAGAGAGGGAGCGAGAGAGAGAGAGAAAGATGAAACGCGTTTAATGTTCTGTACGTATTATCGCTAAACGCGTCACTAACGGGAGAGAGTCGTACCATATTATACAATTTATATATATATATATATATATATATATATATATATATATACATATATTATACGAGACGTAAATAGGACGGGGAGGATTATCCTATCCCGCGGCAAAGCGCGCTATCCCCTCCACCCTCCACTCTTGCACCGCGAATGGCTCATTAGAGCGTCAAGAATCTGCGCTAATTCACAGCGAGAGAGCGGCTCTTCGCTTTTCATTCACTCCGCGATTTTCTCAAATATACCCACGAGTTCGCTCACGACGAGACTACGTTAACCCCCTTTCTCGTAAGGGTTAATAACTTTTTTGCGGCATGTCCCACGCGAGACTGGTTTTCGGGCTCGAGAATTTTTGAAAAGCGAGACAAAGCGAATGATAATTTTTTTTAAATCGTGTCTCAAACTCGTGGATGATAATTTTTTCGAGAGATTTTCGAAAAAATCAATCGCCAGTAAAATGGCGAATTTCGAGACTCCAAATATTTCAAGACATTATTCTTATTCTGATAAAACAAAATATTTTTCATCGCGTTATTTGCTTGTAATTATTACCGTTCGCTCGTTTAGTCGGAAATAAGTTTCGAGGTACGTTGATTTTTTTCTTATTCCAATCCCCCAAGCTCGTTACACGGCTAATAATAAGGAATTTCCTTGTAACGAATTATTTCAACTCCCGCGTAGCGGATCAGCCAAGGCTGAGAGAAGTCCGGACATTGGGGAATTTTTGAACATGAAGCGAGTTTGAATGACCGACCGATCGAGAGAAAGAGAGAGAGATAGAGTGAGGGGGTTGGGGGAGTAGAGAGAGAGAGAGAGAGAGAGAGAGAGAGAGAAACCTCTCTAATATCCTCGTCGACACGGCGGTGACAGCGAGACTCTCGGACTGACAAGTCCGCACAGGGAAAGACACATTTCAGGATGTGAGAAGGGGTCTCTCGGGCAAGAGGAGGTTGAGGAGGGGAGGAGGGGTAAAGAGGAAAAGAAAGGGAGACAATTGTCCTCCAGGACGCATATCCACCTGTCAGGTGCGACTTCACAACAGGTACGTCGTGACGTTCGACTAGAGCGAGGGACCGAGAGTGAGAGAGAAAGACAGTCAGAGGAACCGAAGAAGAAGAAGAAGAAGAAGACCTTTTATAGCAAATGCACGACTTTATACTACCAAATACAAGTTTTCACCATCGTTCCCGGCAGCCAGGCGGGACTATACGTTTCCTTCGGAACGAGAACACGACTTTTGTGTCAGAATGTATATTCATCGTTCGTCATCTCGGACTCTAGGCGTTGCGAGAGCGAGGAAAAAGTGCATCATCGGCGATCGCAGACTCTTCCAATATCAATTTTTTGTTGTTTACGAACAAGCACCCGATTGGGGTAGAGTGGAATGAAAGAGAGAGAGAGAGAGAGAGAGAGAGAGAGGTAAAATATAGGAGAAAAGCCGAAGGAGTGTCGGCGGAAGTCGATCCTAGCGACGAGAGCTGTCACGTGATGTTTTTTGGGTCCGCTGTATAAATGCGAGAGAGAGAGAGAGAGAGAAAATCTTTGCTCGATATTATATATACATATATATGTGCTATGGTAAAGCATCCCATCGGCCTTTTAACCATTTGACACAGGGGGCATTAGGCGAGGAGAGCTAGAGGGCCACCCTGTGACTGCGCATCGTCGCGCGCAAACTATAAGATCTCATCTCTTTCGTGGCTCGACGTAGCTACGTAGCCCAGAAAGAGAGTGAGAGAGGGAGGTTTTTTTTCGAGATATAGTCGAAGACTTTTGAGATATAGGCCGAGGAGAGAGAGAACACAGAGAGAGGGAGAGAGAGAGAGAGAGAGAGAGACTACCTGTCTCCGGTTCTCTCGTATTCATGCCTATCTGAAAAAAAGATTGGAGCGCATTGGATCGTCCAGTTTCTTCTTCTTTTTTTTTCATTTTTTCACCTCGAAGGCTTCTGCATGGCTTATGGAGGCGTACGACGAGAGGACGTTCTCTGATTCATCGCGGTCATGTGTCCCTTTCTCTCTCGCTTCTCTCTCTCTCTCTCTCTCTCTCTCTCTCTCTCTCTCTCTCCCTCCCACTCTCACGCTCACCGTCGCTTCATCTTTCACAAATTTTAACTTTTATAACGTTCTTCGCGACGAGTGTGTGTCACAGGACACCCCGTTCGGGTTCCATAATCTCTGTTGATGCACGAGAGTCATATGACGAAAAGCTTTTATCGTTCCAGTGATCCTTCGACGTCTCGAAAAAAAAAAAACAAAAAATACGGAGATCGATACCGTCTATCGTCGTCGGTGAGAAAAAAATCTTTACGTTAACGTTACAAAATAAAAAAGAAATTCTTAAAAAACGTAAATCAATCAATGTAATTAATCGATATTATTATTCGATGACATTCTATCGATTGCCTTTGAATTAACTCGATACGATCTATATATGTTATTTTCAATTTCGTTTCAATCAAATTGGAAATAAAAATTATAATTGTTTTCACGAATTCACGATTATCGATTATGCGAACGTAAGGCGTCGAAAGTGACGAGTCACGCTACGGTATTATCCCTCATGGACGTCGCGTTATCGCAGGCTCTCTTCGCGCGAAGAGCGTGACGCAAGGGTGAGCAAAAGGTCTGGGAGTACGAAGATTAGCTCTCGTATTCCCCGGTAAAAGGCAACGTGAAACCCGTGGAATTAAGCGTGCTTCTTTTCACCCCCTAACCACCCTTAGACGCGTGGCCCTATTTGCACCCTACATATATATAATTTTCCATTTATTAAATCTCACGGTTCAATATCTCCATCGTATGATAACACAACCTCGTAAAATAAATGCTGCAACGTGTGACGTCGTCGATTTATCGACGATTCACGACATTTCAAGGGACATCGAGGATTCACGGAGAAATTCATAAATGAGACGCTGGAACGAGATGCATGCGAAAAAAAATAACAATGATGATAATAATAATAATAATAATAATAATAATAATAATAATAATAATAAACAACACGCCGGTCCATGTAACGTGGGGTAGCGTTTGATACGCGATAGGGTTTCGCATCTACCGCGATGTAACCTCGAGGGAATTTTCTCTCGGCTCCCTATCCACCCCTGCCCCGACTTAATCACTGGCAAACGACTCGTTTATTGCGCCGGGTCCCTTCGTGCATGTACAGCACGCATGGCAAAGATATACACCTAATTCCCGAAAGCCCTTTTCGCTTTGGGCGTCCCGTCGGGGGATCCTCGCTAATAGAATCGACAGATTTCTATCTCCCCGATATACTACATTCGCTTCTACCTCCTTGTGTCTCTCTCCGTGTGTGTGTGTGTGTGTGTGGGTACGTTTGCAAGAGCCGCGGTGCACCGCGAGAAGGGACATCGATGAGATAAATGTAATAAAGAACGTACGATCTTCATTTTCCGTGAATTCATTCCCCTTGGATTATTCAATATTTTGTTCGTCGTCAAACGAATGACTAATCGTTCGATCGTTCGAACGTTCCGTATAATTTTTTTGTTTTTTTTTTCACAAATTACAATAATTTGTTATTTTAAGAATATTTACTTTACTTTCGTATAATGAATAATTTTCGTTCGTTTAAAAAATTTGATAAAATAATTTTTCACAAAGTAATACGCGAATTTAGTTGTATTTTTAGTAATTATTTTTCACGATTATGTCGAATATTGTTTTTTCTTTTTGTTTCGTATCGTTTAAAATAATTACTTAGAACGTACAACGATTTTGTATTTTTTTTTGTTGAGAATGACGCTTTATGATTATAATACAAATTTTCTTGTTTCGTTACTATCGTTTGAAATTATTTTCTTTACGGAGTAAAAAATGTTTTAAAATGTTAAAAATGTTTAAAAATGTTTTAAAAAATGTTTGATGTTTTTTGTTTTATTAAGATTAATTCCTTACAATTATAACGAATAATTTTTGATTCGTTACTCGCGAAGCTTGCGCGTAAGTTCCTATATCTATATAATTACTTCTCTCGCGACACGAGCACGGAAACCAGTATTACGCCGTATCTGTTTAACCGATAAAATCATTATAACAGCTATCAGGTACGCGCAGGAATACACTCCACACTCGAGATCTCCTTCTGCATTATTATCATCGTTATTATCATTATTATACGAATATATATATTTTTTTCTTTCCACTCGGCATAAATCAATTACGAATGAAAGTGTAGCAGAGAGCGTCACCCCCCCTCTCAAGATAAATGTACTATATTTCATGCGTGTACACACAAGATATTAATGGGAATGAGTGGAAAATTTACGATATGAATTATTCCGTGGAATTCTTTCATTTCTTTCTTTCTTCCTTTCTTTTTTTCACCTTTTTTTCTTGATACTACCGCGGTTAGACGAACGATGCTCCGACGTACAGGTATAAATATAATAAGTAGCAACATATATCTTTTCTACTTTCGACTTCTTCCAACTTTTCTACCATACGCGTTCCTTTTTTTCCCCCTCCGACGAAACAACTCTTCTTCGATACTTTTTTTCCCTCTCTCTCTCTCTCTTTCTCGCTATCCCGCCAAGGCACTGGACAGGATTAAATACAATATTTGAATCAGAGTTGTATGCGCGCGCGCGCATCGGGACCCTCGTACGTCCGGTTCTCACGAGACGAGAAATAGGCATGAAAATGTGAGAGGCGAGAGAGAGAGAGAGAGAGAGAGAGAGAGAGAGAGAAAAAAAACGTTTTCGTGCCGCTCTCTTGGCATCGACACAGACCGCATGTGTATGGCCCACCTTCGGTTGCTCGCCTGTCCGCCGGACAATATGATTTTGGGAAGGCGTTTAGGATTTATAGACGATAGAGCGAACGAGAAGGAGAGATTCGAGTCCAAAGGTGAGATGTGTCCATGCACAAAACGCGCTCCTTTCTCTCGCTCTCTCACTCTCTTTCTCATCTATAAAATGCTACCTCTGATTTTTCCACCCTCCGTATCGTTCCACGCTCTGACAAAACACCATACAGTAGTTTTGTATACACGTATATGTATCTCTAATAGTGTCAACGTATCAGGCACCCACACACGATATTTTATAAACGCTATATATATATATATATATATATATACGTATAGGAAAACACCCCTCATCGAATTAATTTATATTTCCTGTCCTTACTTCTGTTACGTCTGTCCCTGATATACCGAGAGAGGGGGTCTCTTTCAGCATCCCTTCGTAATTCCATCGGGCCTTGGACCGGAGAAATTTATCGAGCGCGACCATAATATTATCAACTCTCGACAGGTCAAGGTACGGAAAAAAAATATTGAAGGATTACAAAAATAATTGTTCGTTCGATCCTTCGACCCTGGAAATACGAAGACGTTTCGAATAATGAGAAAATTATTCAGCAACGACTGATTTATGTATGAAAAATTTAATATACATTGTTATAATTTTATCACAATATGATGAAAAGATATAATTTTTATTCACCTAGAGAGACATTTATTAAAACGATCGTTCAACGAAAGGTGCAATTTTTTTTTTTATATATTTGCGTTCATATTTATTTTTGTTTTCGGAAACAAACAAAAAAATAGTATAAGGCGTGAACGATCGATTTTATTCATAATTTTATGCTTTTGGCCCCAACCGTGTGTGTCCATTATTGAAAATCGTCTGGCGATACATATTCGAGCAGATGTGCTCTAGTCGCGTTCTAAGTGCGGCTACCCGACTAACCAAGACTCGTTCGCTGCACGTCGTCGTACGCTAACTACTGGCTCTCTCTCTCTCTCTCTCTCTCTCTCTCTCTCTCTCTCTCTCTCTATATATATATATATATATATATATATATATATATATATATATATATATATATATAATGTACCCCATAGATTTATATAGCGATCACGATTGAGCGCCTCCATTCAAAACATCGAGAGCGATTCTTTTCATACTGTCCCAGAAGTGTGTCTACGTGTGTGTGTGTGTGAGCGTCACGAATACTCCGAGTTTTCTCCCGTGGGCTTTGCAAATATTTCTCCTCCTGCTCATGAATTTTCCATTCCTCGTTGTACTCGGTAACGTCGCATCGTACAACGTTACCGTACACACAGATAAGTACTCGATATTATTTCATCCCGGTGACGCGAAAGAAAAAATCTTACACCCGCACGCGAACGCTGACAATAATGACAATAATAATATTAATAACGACGATAATAATAATAATAAGAATAATAATAATAATAAGAAGAAGAAGAAGAATAAGGTGGTAGAAGAGCGTACGGAACTCGGAAACGGCAGATCGTAGTCACCGGTGCGGTTACGAGTATTTTAATGTTTTTTTTTAATTCTTTTTTCTTTCGAAAATAAGCGCATAGACTACGAGATTTTCGACGATCCAGGAGAATTTACGATCGATATAATTGTGAGCGCGCGTGCTTCCTACACGGAGGAGCGCTTTTTATTCGCTACGGCGGTAGCAGCGCTTACACGCTACCGAACTGCGCGAGCTCTCGCGCTACCTCGTTGCGGGACGCGGGAGGGCTATTTCCGATGAGCGGGTTATCAAACCGGTTTCGAGACATCGAGGAGACGCAAGACGAGTGGATAGAATCGCGAGAGTCGAAGCTAGAGCCATATTCCTCGATATCCTCAACGTATTATTGTATATATATATATATGTTTAACTATGGACAGACAATAGAGATATCGTTACAAAGTTTGCAGCCTTAATTAAGATAAGATACTTTTTCACATATCCTTTCCTCGAGATGTAAAAATAGTCGCGCGCAATTAATTCTTTTACTTACAATTAGCGAATAATTCGCTCGATCCTCGTCGTATTGCAGTCGCGATTTAGATTTTCCCGTTACAGACGAGATAAATGAAAATTAGGAATAATTCGAGATATCGATCGAACTCGTCGTCGAAGTAACGAACGATGAATAATGAAACCTGATTAATTATTTTATCCACGGTCGAATTATCGCACGGAATTTCGTTTAATCGAGAATATTTCGACGTACGAATTATCGTCGACGCAATCAATAATTCGCCGGATTTAATAATCGATCGATCAATTTGATCGCGCGCGATTATCGATCGATCAATTTTCCGTTTTTATTTTTTCGCTATATTACAGGGCCTTTGGTAAACTCATCGTTTGAATTTGTAACGAAATACGAATGCATCGAAGTCGCTGCGCAAGTTCGATTAATTCAACGATATTATTCACTGACGCGTTAATACATCGATAATTAATTAATTCGAGCCAAGCCACTTTTAATCCCGCAAAGCTTTACATCAAAAATATAACAGAATTGAATTCTTTCGCGATAAAAAACGGATTTTAAACTCCGATAGTGAACTCGAGCGTGAAAATTCCATGTACCTACACCGGTGCCAGATGGGGTTTCATTGTAGCGCCCAGAGGTCGCTCACAATTTTCACGGTAAAAAGGAAAAGTTGCGGAAAGCCGTCGCACTGTTGCCTCGTAAAACTACGTTTATGTATATATACCTAATACGTATATTTACATATATATATATATATATATATATACATATATACATATACCTATATATATAGATATATGGACAATGAAGAAACATTGTCATCACGTTGACCGGATTTCTCCCTTGCGAGGACCTCCCTCGTCGCTCCACCGGCCAGATTACAGAGGATTTTGCGGCTCTTTAGTGGGAAACGGTGTAAACTCTCGAAGCCACGTCCTCGTTTTCACCATCTTTTCGGTCGTGCCATTGGGACCAGAGATACTCGAAGATTTCGATCTCTCCTCTCGCTTGTCTGGTTTTCGTGTCGATTTTACCTCTCGCGCCTTCGTACCACCAAAATCATCCTCCCTCCCTTTACAACCCTCCCTCACTTCTTTCATGAGCGAGCTTTCGGCGCGTTGCATTTTCTCGCTTGTACCCCCCTTCCCTCTTCTGAATATGGTCCTTGACGCTCGACGCCTGTGGTGCGAGACCGCTACTTTAACCCAAGCGAACTCACCCCCTAATTTCTCTCGTTCTCTCTCACTCTCTTTTCTCTTCGCCCTAGACACCCGAACCTTACCTCGTCGATGTTATGTACCACCTCTTTGTACTTTATATTCTCTCTTTCTTTCTCCCTTGTCGAAACGATCCACCTTAACGCCTCGATGAACTTATTCATGTCGCGAAAGAGACGAGAGAGAAAAACATCGGCATGTTCCCGGGAATGAGAGGGCTTGTTGCCCTACCGCGATCTCTCTTTCGCTTTCCCTCTCTCTTACGACCGCAACGACGAAACATCTTTCATACTTTTCTCGTTTAGAGTGTTGCGAGGCTTTTTATTCTCTTACGACATTGTAAACGAAAATTCCTTGTCCCGCTTTATTTCACGCGAAAATCGGTGAAATATTGATCTATACCGGTTTTCCAATTAATCGATCATTTTGCTTTCATCGAGGATGAAAATGAAATTCTAATTTTTATAATATATCGAAATATTTTTTATTTTTACTTTTTATTGGTAAACAATAATATTTAGATAAGTGCAACATTTTCTCAGTCGTCGTGGTGGGAGCCCTCTTAGGGCATTGCATGGTGACCATAGACGTTATGGTGAAATGATCAATTTATGGAGGGGGGTCGGGTTCTGTATCGAGCAGCCCCAGAATTTAGCTTAGAGTAGGCCGAGCTCCATTTACCATAGTCCGATCCACAATAACCTGCTATACTCAAATATATATGTATATATATATATATATAGGATAGCTGCGATTTCACCGAGGCAAGCATATTATCTCTCGAAGCGCGGAGGCAAGCTTTTAGGTAGCATTAACCGTAGACTCACGCTCCGTCGCTCGTCATCTCTTCTCGCGTTGAGGCGAAGAGTTACATATACGTCGAACGCAGGGTTCTATTTTCCGTCTTTCATTCGCCCGTCGCTCCGCGACTTTCGGACGGGAAAGAATTTATACGCTGGGAAAGTAGACGTTTGTCCCGTGAGGTCAACGACCCGATCCCGATAAGAAAGAAAGGAGCGAGCGAAGAGTAATTTTGTTCTTCTTTTTCGTTTTCGCTTCGTTCGATAAATTACGAGTGACGAATAAAAGGTAAGACGCGTTAACGACGAAGAGTCATCG
Source organism: Netelia virgata (assembly GCA_951802705.1). Classification (NCBI taxonomy): domain Eukaryota; kingdom Metazoa; phylum Arthropoda; class Insecta; order Hymenoptera; family Ichneumonidae; genus Netelia; species Netelia virgata. Next base: position 13,775,232 of record OX637865.1, on the reverse strand, counting down.
GGTCAAGGTTATCGTAGACACGAAACACGTGCGGCATAGATCATGCGAGTTAACGGCAGCGTCTTTATGGGCGTGTGGTATACGAGAAGAAGAAGAAAAAGAAGAAGATGAAGAAGAAGAAGAAGAATAAAAAGAATAAAATAAGAGATAGCAAAAAAAGAAAAGGTAGAAGAGGAAAAAGGAGGAAGAGGAAGAAAAATAAGAAGAAGAAGAAGAAGAAGCAGCGAGAGAAGAAAAAATCAGGCACGGAGGGAAAACGTTATATATGTATAGGTGGTGCGCGGTGGAGATGAGAGAGTCGCAGTGGCACAATCGTTAATTAAGGGGTGAGGACTCCCGAGAGGCAAGGGTCGCGAGGTACACTCATAAATATTTCGTGCAAACGTATACGCGAGAAAAAAAGGACGATAATAAAAAATAAATGATAAAAGAAAGAAAGAAAAAAAAAAGAAAAAAAAGGAAAGAAGAAACGACGAGGAAAGACGAGGAAGATGAATAAAATAGAAATAAAAATCAGCGCGGAGTGGACGGCCGGGAGGAGGAAGAAGAGAGGAGGCGAAAAACGCGTTTGACAGAGACAGGCATATGGCATATATAATATATATACGAGCGAATGAAAAGGAGATCGCGGTGCCAAGAAGAAGAAGAAGAAGAAGACGAAGAAGAAGAAGAAGAAGAAGAAGAAGAAGAAGAAGAAGAAGAAGAAGGTGCGATTCGCCTCTCGCATGTACGTCCGAGCTGCTGCCGCGCGGGACGAATACTATTCCGAAGAAGTACAGTCCGGATAAGAAATTTCGACCAAAAAATGATAACCATCGATATCCTTTTAATTCGAAAACAATTAAATATAAAAAAAAACTTCACCGAACCAACAATTTTTTCAATCATAAATTACGAAAAATTAATCATATTTTTATTTAATCATTTTTTAATCATTCGATCAATCGTGACCAATGATATTACAAAATATCGATAAAACGATGGATTTTCCTTTACATAATTATAAGATCTATCTCATTGTTAGCTTCAACCCTTCACCTGCCCTTAGATCGATATTTCTCGTACAATCCACCCTCCGATTCTCCGACCTACGTAACTATATGTACTTGGCGAACGATCGAGAATCGAGATCGGTGGCTTCGCGTTCCCGTGCGCCCCTCGGGCCATATCATGCAACGAAATGAGCCCTCGCTCTGTGTATACCCTGGTACTAGGGATGACACATGGGTTGGCACACCGTACAGATACACAGACACACATACGTATATATATATGTGTGCGTAGCTACAACGATGTACGAGTCGAGAGTCCTTCGAGGTATCTCGCTCGCGGTCTCTTTCTCACTTTCAACCGCCTTTGCGTGTATAACCGTCGATACATACACATATTATACATATGTATATATATATATATATATAAACGTACAGAGGGAGACCACGAGCTTCGCCAGTTAACTCTCCTCCGCGCCTCCACCTCGTCCTCGTACGAGCACAGTTGGGTATCCGCGGAGAAGAGAGTCGCTCCGAAGAGAGCACAGTAGCGGCAAATACCCATAAATATAAAATATGTCCCGGCCTTTCACCCTTTCACACACCAACACCCGGCTTCGTATCGTCCAGCAGTACGTATAGCCCTCTACCTCCTCCTCTTCCTCCTTCTCCTTCTCCTTCTGCCCCCTCGCCCCTCTTCGTTCGTACCTCGCTCCGTAATATATATCAATAGTAATGTCCACTACAGACTCGCATTCACACATATAGATAAAATTTGTGTGATAGTGATTGTATATAAATATATATATATATATATATATATATATATATATATATATAGCCGTACGAAGAAAATTGGAGATGGCTGAGCTCCGCGCTCGGAGCTATATCCTCCGCTGCTGGCACCACCTCAACACCTTTGTGTACGACATTCCTTGCCTTCCTGGCTATACCGTCGCTGTTGCTCCTTCTGCTTGGTTCGTCGACATTCTCGCCGGTAGGATTCTCCGTCTCTTTCTTCAGATACGACAGCGTTATACATATTCTACATATTCTAGAGAAGATTTTCTCGTTTCACTATATGTCCTATACACGTGTGTATTATAATAAACACCAATCTCTTTTCGGTCCATTATTATACGTATCATATTCAACTTTGTGCTACGGGCCACGGATGAATATATCTCGAGGTTCGATCTGACGAATCGCGCATAAATGCTACCTACATATATATATATATATATATATAGTTAATTCGTTTCGAGAGAGTTAATTACATTTCTATTGACGCGTGTAAAGGGAAATAATACGCTTGTGTGCGTAAATATTTTATATGCGTACGTACGTAGCGCGCACCCGCGCCTTTCCCTCGTTATATATGTATAGCCGCCGCGAGGTTCTTCTAATCAAGACGGACCGGTATACACGCTTCGACGAATATAGCCGACGTTTTATACCGCTCCCGGAATGACAATATGACACGAGCTACCAGACTATTATACATATATAGGTACGTATGTGTATGTGTATACGTACATGTATATAGCGTGTCTTGTACGCCACCTACTAGTTGCGCGGATATAATGGTCCAGAGGTGACTAACAAAGCCACGAAATCGTGTAAGAAACCCTCCGTCTCTTTCGTCGGTTGTAATGCTCGCGGAGACCGGGATCGAGTGTCGAAACTCACCGCGGATACCTAGGCCTTATAATACGACAAGATCGTACGAGGATTAGTTAGTTACATGGTAAATTCAAGCCTAACCTGGATATTGGACGAGAAAACGAGAGTGAGAGAGAGAGAGAGCGATGGAGCGAGAAAGAGAGAGAGAGAGAGAGAGAGATTCACGAAGAGCAAAGAACCGGGAGAAGAACGCGAACACTTCATCCTGGCAATTCCCTCGTGTCGACGAAGAAGACGACGTCCGGGCAGAGGACGAAGGACGACGTCGAGGACAAGCCTATATACATACGAATCTATATATATATATAAACGAGAAAACCCGTTCTCATTATTATATTTCGTATTCGTATTTCGTATTCAACATTTCGCGAGTGTAAGAGAACCAGAGAGAGAGAGAGAGATACAGTTCAGGGTTTCCTTTGCGTTTGGGCCTGATTTAGCTTTCTCTATCTTTCTCTCGTTTCTCTCACCTCCGGACGAAAAAGACTACTACCGAACTCGAAGAGATACCTACACATATACAGACCTGTATATATATATATGCACGAGCTTCGTTTCACTGACGATGATGCTCGTACGGTGCGATGCTGCTCCTTCGTTTCTCTCTCGTTATACACGGACACACACGCGTACGTATATATATAGCGGTATTAAAAAAAAAAAAAAAGAAAGAAAAAAATCTCTATAAAAAGTTGAAAAGTGCCGCCGACGGAGTTGAGGGGCGACAATGGATGAAATATGCCGCTATATGCTCGACCCTACTGGAAGTTTTTAAGGTGTCCCTATATCGCTCTATCCCTCTCTCTCTCTCTCTTTCGCTCACCCTTATACCTTGGTGTGCGTATCCCATATTTTCGTCGCTCTCATATACACACCAACTGCGAGTATACGGCTTTTTACACCTGCGCAACGGCATCACCAACATTTTGAATCCGAGGAAGGAGGAGCAGGAGCGATCCAAACTTTGACACGCGCACACACGAGCTTCGTTATAATTTGAACCCGAGTCAGTCGTGCGATGCGTCGCACCAATCTACATATATACCTATATATTTGAGGTATATAAAAGTAGAAAGAGCTCCACACGCGGCCCGACGGCAAGATCGCCACGCAGTCTACCGCTCTCCTCGTGGCCCACAACCGAGATATCGTTTTTGGATTCTTTCGGTGGTTTCTCTGCCCCGCTACTTTTCTCAATCTCTCTCTCTCTCGTTTTCTCTATAATTCTATATAATAGAAAATACGGCGGAGGACACAGAGGGAGAGGAACAAGGACGAAAAAGGAATAAGAAAAAAAATAAATGAACTATCCATCGTGATTTCTGAATAGCGTATAATTATGTAAGTATCTATATTCATTATTTCTATACATATATACATATATATATATATAGATTCGGATGCAGAGGAATGCGGATGTTTCATCAAGTCGATATATCGAGAAAGTGAACGAAGGAAAGAGAAAAAGAGAATCGAAATAAACGAGAAAGGGCGAGCGCACGCGATCGCGCGAAATCTACAGGTGCGTTGCAGCGACGATTTTTGCCAAAGGCGATTAAAACCTCTTCGTACACTTTTTACGAACATATATATATCTGTATATAGATTTATTTGTAGAACTATCTTGGTTGTTGAAGCAAGGAAGGTGAAACCCCCCGAGGTGTTACAACGAAATTGCTAATTGGCTGCCACGTAAAAACGAACTCTGTCTCGTGAGAAGCAACGTGCGATCGTTGAATCGCGTACCTTTATTTCTTTTCTTATTTCTCGCCTCGCAGCGTCTTTCGCGCTCTTTATTTACTTTGAGAAACTGTCAATTCTCGGTATATATAAACATGTATATAAGTATATGTATATAGTTTAGGTCGCATTATTTGGCTAGGTGCGTCGAGAGTCGCGCGCCCCCGCATTCTCGTGGTCGAACTAACAGCGGATCACAAGGGCTGCTGCCCGGCTAGATTCATCGCGGCGCGTAACGGAAAAGTGAACGAGGAAAAGGAGACAGCGGGGCGGCTTCTAGCAGCAACCCCGTTGCGACGCCAAGGTCCTCCGTGACCAATTCTGTATATAGCTGTTTTCGGGCCACGACAATGAAACTGATTATTAGACCTACCGGGGGGTCTCGCTCTCTTTCTACTCTTTTATTTTTTTTTCTTTTTCCTTTTTTTCTTATCTCGACTCTTCCTCCGCTCACCCTCGTTCGTGCTTAAAAGTACGAAAGGACCACACAGGGACACGCCGAGTACCTACTTCGTAACTCGTGAGTATTATTTGCGAACGACGAGTAGGTAAGTACGACGTTTCGGGGTTGTTCGAGAGACAACGAGATAAGAAGATTTTTTGGGAATGTTTTTGTTTTGTTTTCGTTTTTTCTTTGAAAATCGCGAAGAATATCGTGAATGAAATTCACGCGTTGTTCTCTTATCGAGGGTAGCGATCGGGGAAAATCTGCGGGATGTTGTTGTCGGGGGTGAAAAATCTGGGAAAATCCATCGTGACGATGGAGTTTTTGCTCGGCGCGCGAGCCAGAGGCTCGACGAAGCGTGCGCGCATTGTATTATCGACGCTCGAGAGGTGCGGGTTTGCTCGTTTTGTCGAGGTTCTCAAGGGTGTACGAGATAATGCTAATCGCAGGGGATGATTTTTTTTATGTTATTTGTTATCGAAAGAATTTCATTTTGATTGAGAATCGATGAAAGTTCATCGATTAATTCATATTGTTCTATTGGAATAACAAAAACATTGAAATTTTCGCATCTACGTCGATGATAAATGATTTTTGCTGAATTATTATTGAAAATTGATCGAAATGATTTTGTATTTAAACTTGATCGAGTATTTGACGCGTGTATTCGAAAATTCTTATGATTATTCAAATCGTACGAAAAATGTGGCAAAACGTGATTTTACACCCACGAACGCGCTTCGAAATTTCCTGTCAACGTCCGTGCTCGTCATTATACGCGTTCCCTCACCCGCTGACTGACGTACACGCGGGATCGTAAATCATCGCAATAGCAGGCGCATCGCGAGAGGGAAAGAGAGAGAGAGAGAGAGAGAGAGAGACCTGTAGCAAACGAACGCCCGACTAATTTACGACCGCATTGTAAAGCTCACCAGTTCACCACGAAACGAACGCGAACGGAGAGAATTGTGGAGGCGAGCAAAATCTCCCTGGCGCTACGACACAACGAGAGAGAAAGAGGGAGAGAGCGAGAGAGAGAGAGAGAGAGAGAGAGAGAGAGAGAGAGAGAGAGAGAGAGATAATACTTGTTCGACTGCGGTCAAGCGTTTTCCTCTCCCGATGATTTATCCGTGATTTATGTCACCGAGTAATTACAGATTTTTCATCCGTAGAATCGACAATAGTAGCGCAGCAGGTTTATTATCCGTACACTTTTTCCGGAAGCTGGTCGAACGGCCACCGTGCAAAAAGCGCGGAAATCCTCGAATCAACAAAAAAAAAATTTTTATATACATATATTTCATATTTTATATATATATATATATATATATATATATATATATATATATTTGTTTGTTTTTATTTTCTCTATCGACATTCCATTCGTTACGATAAAATAATAATTTTATCATAGAGATTAAAATGCGCGTAAATGGAACAAAGTGTTTAACAAATTTGCAATCTTTCATTCGTACCTAAATATGATTTTTGAACCGCGTTTCGTCGGTGATTCTGTTTGTTTGTTTTTTTAATTTCTTTTTTATCGTATCTCTCGTTTCGAATCATCTCGAGAATGCGCTCTTCTGGTGTCATACGGTGTCGCGGGCGTTCGTCGCTGACTCACCGGTCCGAGAACGCAGCTGGGTGTACGTCCCCGAGTCGGGACTCGGAAATCTAGCGTTATATTATATTTAGATATATTCTACGCAGGTGGGTCTGATTTTGAGGTGTAGCATAGGGCGTGAATCGGACGAAGGCGCATCGGACGCGTTCTCTCGGTCAGGTTGACCTGACCCCGTCGCGTCAAAATCTGAGGAGGTGCACGGATCGCGCTATTTTCATCTCTCTCTTTCTCTTTCTCTCTCTCTTTCTGTCTCGCCCTACCACTTTTTTTCTGTAGCTTCGTCTCTCTTTCTTTTTTTCTTTCTCTCTCTGTCCGATGCACCGCTGTCCTATCTACGCCCGAATGACGTCTTCATGTCTCTCGATCTCCGCGGGGGCATTCCCTGTCCTTTCGTATTGTTCGTGAGGGATGCATTCTCGCCTCTGCTGTCCAGATGATTTTTTCTCTCTCTCTAGCGCGCTTTCTTTCTTTTTCCTACGGTTGAATGCACATTTTTTTTTTTACAAATGTATAACACTCTCGAGGGCTGTCGCTCGTTCCACTTTTAATTCGATTTCGATCTCTTTTCGCATCGGGCGTTCTTCCACTTGCAAATAAGTAGATTTTCCAATTAATTTTTCAAATTTCATCAGGAAAGGAATATTCAATTAATTATCGAAGGATGGTGAAATAATTTCAATGAATTTTGAACTCGTAGGAATAATTTCAAACGTCTACGAGGTAAAATGTTAATTACAACATTTATCGTAAATCTGGATGATTAATCTGAAGAATTAATTTGATTATTGATTGAAAAAAGAACGAATTAAGATCGATCATCATCAAGAACTTGAAAAGATTGATTTTTTATCACCGATTAGGAGGGACGAAAGGGAAACAAAAATTTGTCATGGATATAAATATCAAGGCCAAGATGATTATTTATTTTTATCGATTTATCGTTGTCGCCATTACCAGGAATCGATCGCTATAGTTTCGACACTTACGCGATCCGTTCAAAATATTTTATGTCCAAAATTTCCTCGAATATCCGTTACAAACGTAGATATACAAAAAAATCATACCTCATCACGACGCTAAGATCACTCTTAATTATTCTCAATTATACAAAACGCAGCAATAAATAAATTTTACCCACATAAAATATTCTTCATTATTCTGTCAAGGAAGCAATTTACGAACTAATGTTTTTCTCCTCGAACTCAAACCCGCTCGTGTTCATCGGAAACCCGTCAATTTTTACGTTTGATACTACAAACGTGCTTATATCGCGCGTAATGAGGTTGTACGTCGTTGAAACGTTACGATCGAAAAAGTGACGATTAGCGAAGATGACTGAGCACGGGCGGCGAATGACTGAAAAAAAAACATGGTTTACTACACGAGCTCCGTCGCTCGTGTAACGTCGCATCGGTGTAAGAGAAGTAGCGACAAAGGCCAGCCTGGAAGACACAAACGGACCAAACGATGAATAGAAACGACAGAATGATCGTAAAATACCGAGCTACGATATTCATCTATATATATATATATATATATATATATATATATAATTAGTTAGATTTACGTATGAATATAAAAATAGTGTAACAGTAGATTCGTGAGTGTAAATAGTCATGGTTGGACAGGGAAGAAAGTGTTTACGAGACGATCGGACTGTCTCGCGGTGCGTTTGACAAGCTCTTTCTCACTCTCGACAAGCATACATGTGTACATTCGTCCAGGCGACGTAACGCACGGCGCAAGTGTCGTTGTTAATTGGCTTCGGTAACAATTAATCTAACAAGCTCTCGCCGTAAGTTGGCCGGAGGTAACTCGCGAGCGAAGCATAGACCGCGATACTCGTCCGTGGAAGATCGCGTTGTCGTTACGAAGTAGACAAGAGGATGACAAATGTTTCTATATCTGTCTCTGGTAACGCATCAACGCCGAGATTGCTTCGTCAAATTTCTTTCGTACAATAATCGTTCGCGTTTTATTCTTTCGTCTTGGTACACAATTTTCGTAATTTCCTCGTAATATTGAAGAGTCTAGCTCGAGATTAATATTTCCCAGGTAAGTTTATTTTCAATTCGGGTGAGAAAAATTTAATAAAATACACGAAAATATATTTAGAGGAAAGATTTTTTGGATCGGAAATATTTCACGCGAAAATCTAACCGTTCGGTAAAGCGCGACTTGTCGCGATAGAAAATTGATTTTTTATTGGAAATTGTAAAGTTTCAATAAAATTGTCAAAGCGAAAAAATGTTTAAAATAAAAATCTTTATCGTTGTCTCTCGTATGCTTTTCTCCAGCTCTCTTTAGTGACGACAAACGCGTCTCGATATTTCTCTATATACGACAAGAATTTCACTACAGCGATACGAGAAAATCCAACAAAAACACAACAGACGATACTACGGCGCGTCTCTTACGTCTCTAAATTCCCGGAACGATACGAATTTCTGTATGTACACACATATTTATTACGATACGATCAAGCTCGCAATCTTTCTCATGTCGTTATATTATCCCAAATCCGTATAATCTTATTATTATCACGATACAACTATACAATATCGTATCGATCAAATTTCACTAATTCTTCAAATCTCGTCTTAATCCCGATCCTTCGATAATCGTTTCGCATTCGATTGAAAAATTAAGCCTAATGCAATTAATCTTGAAACTTGGCGGGTCGCAAAAAAATTATCAACGATGAATTATATCAACAAGAATTCGATCGAATAAAATGGGCGAGCAAAAAGATGTGAAACCAAAAAAGAATATGAAAGTGTATCAAACTCACCTTCACCAGTCTCGTTCTCCTCGTCGGGAGTCTTCTCAAAATGAACGAAGAATATTTTCTTTCTTGAAACGATAAACCAAGTAAGCCCGTGTTCTAATATCCGCTATGGCACGTGTCGTCGATATTCTCTCGTTTATTTCTTTCTCTCGTGTTACGGGGGTTGCTCCGAAAGGTCCTGGGTCTCCAAAAAAAGTACGTCTCTACGATATGTTACATGTATATGTCAATTTTTATCCGTATATATATATATATATACATATATATAAATGTATTAACGCACGCATATATATAAATATATATATATATATAAGCACAATATAAGTAAATCGTTTCGATGTAAGATCGTCCTGTCGACAATTCCCGCACGAAGATAAAATCGTCGACGATCCTCGTTGCTATTTTTTCCCTCTGTCCTGTCAACTGTCTCGAACTGTCTTCAAATTCACTCGCGATTAATTTCACACGCGCTTCCCGTTCGTGATTTCCTTTCTTCAATGTTCGACGACGATTCAATCCTCGATTTTATCGATATACATATATGTACGAATATATCTATATATATATATAGACAGATATATATATACATATATATTATATATATATTGATATGAATATACATGTATATTTATTGTATCAAAGAGAGTCGACCGTGCATAGATCCGTGAGCGAGCGAATATTTGTGGAACGGACAAGCCGAGTGTACGCACTCGTCTCAATGGAACATCCCGGGCCACAGCAGATTCTATTTCCCCTCTCACTCTTGCGCTCGCTCTCTTCTTTTACTCCCGGCAGCGTCGATATCCTCGTTATTCAATGTCCGCGTCAAAGGGCTCGATAACGTGTAGCGTAGTATCGTGGCCACTACCTCTCTCTCTCTCTCTCTCTCTCTCTCCCTCTCTGTCTCTCTCTGTCTCTGTCTCTCTCTCTCTCTCTCTCTCTCTCTACCTTCGTCGTTTCTATATATCAACGATATAGGTGCACTAGATTCGTCTCCCTCTCTCTCTCTCTCTCTCTCTCTCTCCCTCTCCTTTTGTGTTACCTCGCTCTTTTCACTAACACGCGCCGTCGTCGAATCCTCGATGCGAATCTCGCGCACACACCTTCCGAGAGACAGAGAAAGAGAGCGTCGTCGTAGAAATCGTTTCACGCGCGTCAGTTGTTGCACCTTCGTTTCACGTCGGGCCAAGAAACGCCCGAAATAAGAAAAAAAACGCAACCCTTGCGAGTCGCCCGTAATCTACATGTATTATAGCGTTTAAGATTGTTTTATTAAAAGGGCGACGCTCAATGTTCCTGAATGATGTGACGGGATGTTAGCGTTTCGCGAGAAGATTATTATTCGTCGAACTCGTTCACAGAGACTCGTTCCTCGTTGGGTTCTCAAACCATGGAATTTTCGCGTCTTCTTATCTTCGAATACGAAAATCTCGGGCCTCACTATATAGTTGCGTACGCGCACACGCTTACGAACGCATACATATATCTATGTACAACACACACAGGGACACGCACACACACGCATATATACATAAGTATATATATACGTATGTAGATATATGTAGGTATTATACATGTATATATGTACGTTTAAAACACGGCGGGAGAGACGTGCGAAGAGGATATCGAAAAAAAATCTTCGGTTCCCGGATACCCGTAAACTCGAGCGTTATTATTACCGGCGCGCGCTTTTGCCCCGATCCTCGTAGCGTGTGTTATAACGCGGGCTTCTCTATGCTGCTGTTGATCCGCGCGATGCCTGAATGCTCCGCTCCTACGGTGTATCGCGTTTCCTGGTACCGCCACGCTGAGCGCTGGCTGTTACATCGCGGGAGATCCTGTCGAGCGAACGTCCCTTTCTCTCTCGCTCTCTCTCTCACTCTCTCTCTCTCTGGCTCTATCTATCTCTATCTCGCTCTCTCTCTCTCTCTCTCTATCCATGCATACCCCTGACCCCTCCCGTGGCAACGTTTCGCCACTGCGCTGTCTTTATCACGCGCGCCACCTCCTCTCTCGACGCGCAGCTTCCCTCTCCTCGCTACGGCCACCGCCGTTGCCCCACCTCGTCCGCCGTGTTGTTCATCTTCCGCGAGGCTGCTATCGATAGAACGTCGCGAGAGACGTCGAGAGGGTGTGCGGTCATGTGGTGGGTGAACGAGCGGCGGTGGTGGGGGGAGAGAGCGAGAGAACCGCACGTAGGTATAGGCTGGAGTAGAAGTGACTCGGTAGTAGAGTGGTGGGGAGAAGGAGGGGGGAGGGGGGTGGGGGGGAGAGCGTTAGCGTTTCGGCAAACGATCGAACTCGCGGGGCCACCGTCGACTGGAAAGTGGGATGCTGCGCGCACGCGGAGATCTCGAGATAGCGCGCGTACAAAAGTGACGCGGCCGCCGGAGAGGGGGAAGATTCGAGACGCGGAGCGGGGATAGTTCTGGTCTCGCGAGAGCGAGCGTCGCAGCCTCCTTCTGGACCAAAATGGCCGTTCGTCGAGGCGGGGATTGGCCGAACGGAAACCATCTGGGCGTGGCTCGACATTTTGGCGAGCTCGTCGAGCCACGCCGGCTCGATCGCGTCTCGCTCTAGCCCCTTTCGCTTACGCGCAGCTCCCTCGGCTCCGCCGTCACGCCGCCCCACCTTTCACCCACCGATGAATGCCCCGTAATATATGTACCTGTGTACTCTGTCGAAACGCGTTTTTTTTTTTTTTTTCGTTTTTATTTTTTGCGTCGCGTTTTACGTCCCTTTTTTTTCGAGAACGCGTCGCGCGGTATGAGAAAAAAAGAGGAGGGGAAAAAACGTGCGAACGGGGGGAGTGGCTGACTCGGAGTGGTTCTCGATGTCGTTGGTCGATGGAGAGGGGGGAATCGCGATGGGCCGGGAGAGGGTAGGGACGCGAACCAGGGGTGGGAGATCGTTCCGGAAGTGGGAAAGTACTCGATCGGTAGAGAAGCGGAGTGGTGGCAAGGAGGAGAGAAAGAGAGAGAGAGAGGGAGAGAGAGAAAGAGAGAGAGAGAGAGAGAGAGAGAGAGCCAAGAGGTTTCGCGATGGAGGGAGGGTACGAGAGGAATAATAAAAAAAAGGAGGAATAAAAAGAAGCAGAAGAAACCAAATAGCCCAGACCCTCGCGAATAACACACGCGCGTTCGCCGCCTCGTCCACGCGATTTCTTGGACGAAGGAGGGAGAACGATGGAAAGAGGGAAAGCAAGAATGAGAATAGAAGACTTTTTTTCTTCTTATTATTCGCTCCCTTTTTTTTCGTTCCCTTCGCTTTTTTTCTTATTCTTTTTCTTCTTTTTTTTCTTTCTCTCGCGACGCACAGTTCTCGTACCTAATGTACTGCTTCGCGAAGCGATACGTACCTATCGTGCCACCCCCGACTCTCGATATGTACCCAGACATTTATATGAAAACGTAGCTACGTAACGGATTTTACGATATTACGCTGGTTCATTTTCTTTCAACTCTTCGCGCGCACCGTCTACCGGTCGGAATTATTTAATGAAAGTTCGCGGTCGCTCTTATTATTATAAAGTTCGTCCGTGATCGTGATAATTATAATAATGTAAAATTACCTCTTTGAGAGAAGCATCGTCGGAACGAGGGAAATTTATCAACAGCGTGTCGCATCCCTTTGTTCGCTCGCGGTGAGGTTTCTTCTTGCAGAGGGCGCTACAGGAGGGACCAAGCATTTATCGAATTCACGAACGTGTTTTCCTCTCTATCCTATATATATATATATATATATATAAATGTGACATCCTATATGGGCATACATCGCAGGTCCTTTATTCTTTACTGTCACAGAAGTTTAAAGGAGAACGGGTCCTGTCGTGCGCCTCTTCCCGATGTAATCCCTCCTTCGTATGTTTGTTTGCATCGGCCCAATACAAGTCTCGATGAGAGGCGGAGGCACACCCGTTGCTTTTTCGTCCTGCAGGCTCGCTATTCTATACATAATATAATATACATTTGATATAATACATAAGGGAATAAGATATATATATATATATATAGCGTATCGTGTTCCAAAATAGTTTCAATGAAAGGACCAGAAAAACGCCCGCTGAAATTGTACGTCACGAATGGACAGAAACGTCAAAATATCGTAAAGTAAGACGAGCGATATAGCGAGGAAAATTGGATACGCAGCTGACGAGACCCGAAAATTGTTCGTTCCGAAATCATTCAACCGTCTATGAATGGAAATCTAAATATTTGGTTGAAAATATTTTTGCTCGAGAGACACGGCACGCGAATTTTTCAAATCGCAAAAAACAACATCCGTTACAATACGGAAAATTATCTTTTTTCCATCTGGTACAAAGAGTTCGTCACGGATGGACCACTGTGAAGAAACCGAACTCGTCGTTTCGGCCTCGAATAAATAAACTTTGAATTCGAGTGTTGGAGATACTTTGCAGTAAAGTCGAGTTTGAGACTTGTTCGAAAATACAAGCTGGTCCATTTGATTCCTCTCCTACTGCCTATATTACATCTTTCTTACTATACTTCGACGCCTCGAAGAATAATTACACGTGTCCACGTTCGATAAAATCGACCACCTGGCGTACGTCATCGACGTTGGACCAATGAAAAAAACAAAAAAACAAATCGGACGCTCGTCACCGACGGACAGACGTCGATCCGTCATTGGCGCGTAACGAAAAAGTTGAATCGCATCGGAATATAACGAGCCGTTGTCCATCGGCACTGGAGTAGATTCGACGAATGACCATGGCGAAAGAACTCGCGATATTCTTCTCGTTCTCGTAGGTCCCGTCGTCGCTCCGTTCTCCGGCTGTCCCATTGCCCGAGTGGCTAATCCTACGCGCGAATGTTTGACAGAATAATTTTCACGTTAACGGAGAGTATTATGCGCTTTTATGCGAGGAGGGCGAGCGACGAGGCTCACGCTTCACCGTCGCGTTGCCTCTCGCACACTTTCGCTCGTGCATTGTCGCGCCAATAAGCCGTATCCCACACCGTACCCACTCTTTGTAGTTTCCATGGCACGGATCTAGGTGCCTTTATACCTTTACCGTACCTTTTCTTCTTTTTTTCTAGCATTCGCGTTCTATACGTACAAATATGTATATATATATATATACATATACACTAGGGGTTGTTTATACGTATATGTATAACTAGGGGTAGTTCGTGCGTGTACGTAGAGGATGGGTGGTTTGTGTGTGAGTCGTGTACCATAGTAATGCGGTACAGCGAGAGAGGCAAGACGATGTCAACGACATCGAGAGACGGGGGCTTGACGAGTTGCGAACAAGGGATGAGAAAGAAACGACGATTCTAAAGGACCGCGGTCGATCGAAAATTTCGCGTTAAAAGAAAAAAAATATCGCGTTGTGCGTTACGAAACGTCAAAAATTGTCGAGAAAAAACGTCAACGATGGAAATTATTATCTTTCTCGTTTACGACGAAAACGTCACTTTGCCAACTTTCGAGGAAGCGACGTTCGAACGGTCTGGTTTATAAAGTACTTGCCGAGATTTAAAAATTCGTTCATAGTTTATACGGATATATCAATGTTTATGATTGTGACGGAAATGTGAATATCACTATTTTTTTATTCGATGGGTCGAAGAGGGGATTTTCCTTTTACGAGGAAAATATGCTGTATTCTCCGTTTTTAATTGAACAACGTTCAATTAAAAACGTTCTTAAGGCGTTCTAGCTTCTCTCCATGTTTGCTATGCTTTGGTAGGCGTTCGATAATTTATATACACGTACATATTTACACCATTCTGCGGAAATGGTCACATCCTACTTAATCACGTAGCGATCATTGTCCCTCTTTCCAGGCTTGTAGACACGGAACGATTGGCATTTTTTTATTGAAGTCTTGCCTCGAGGTCTACCGCTATACCTCGAGCACGCGCCTTTCCCCACGAACGATGCCCACGCGCGTAATTACACGCTCGATTACCATAGATTTCCTGTGTTATCCCGACCTCCGCTTAGTCCGCGGTTTCGTCGAGCCAGATTTTTCGTGCGAAATGCGCGAAATGTTGCACCCTCGAGACGAGAGAAAGGTTGATAATTTATCGTAGGTTGGATCATTGTGGGTATCGTTGAATTTCTTTATTTTCAAAAGACTCGATGGTCGGTCAAGGGTTGTTTCGATGTTGATAACGGTGAAACAATTTTTCCGAGTGTATCGTGAAAATATACGAATATTGAATTCGATGAAATTCGCCAGTCTCGCACGTTGACAGTTGGTCCGGCCTACTTTCGACGCTTCTCCGTCGCTTTTCATTTTGTAATACGAGCGCGAGGTTTGTATATCCCGTGACGTCAACCACGAGAATGCCGGGTAAAGGCAAGCGAAAATGATAGGGATCGTTCGATTTTATACTAGTTACGAGAATGGGGAGAGGGATTTTTCGACGCGACGTTTGTTCGATCACTCGACACCGAGTTTTACGAAATCTCTCAAAAATAGGTCGGTGAATACGTCTCCCGTGTACCATGTTACGGCTGTGTTATATCGTTGCGGATCACATACCTCCTGGCAGCTGAGAGTGACAAAACGTGCCTCGTACCTTTTCAAATCGATTCAGAAAGTAGCTGGTTTGATTGTCGATTAGTACCACAAATGTTTTTTAAATAAATTGCTGTAAAAGTTTAGACTCGTTGAATTAAAAGTTCGAATTGAGGTATTGATCTTAACGAATGAAATGAAATCGGTGATCCATTTAAAAAAAAATGAATTTAAGGGGTGAACGTTCGAGTCGATTTGTTACGTTGTTTTTTTTTGTATCGGCATTGAGTATGACAGCGAGCATAAACGTGAATAAATTTTCATGACTAAATTTCCACATTACGTATACTTTATGATGATTATTAATAAAATTTAATTTAATAAACAACATGTCGCTGGTCATCTTCTCCAAAGGAGATTAAATTTAACGTTCAACGATATCCTAATCAGGTTTGGGCGAATTGACACTGTTTTTTCTTTGTAATAAAAGCCCAATCCCGGGCATGTGTGTAGCTTTTCCCCGTCTCCTTTTGCCATCATTGATGGTCGCGCCACACCATATATTTGCAATTTATATGCATACGCTTGACACCCTTCGCGACCAACGATGTAAAACAGATAAAAAAATTAATCGGGGAATGCGGTCCTCGCGAGTCTTTACTCGGGGAATTTCGAGTCTTGTCTCGAGCCCTGTTGCCTTATAAAAGTGGTGTGGCAGGTCTCTGTCTCGTTTCAACGTGTCTTCTCTTGTAACGATTCTTTCTCTCTATTAACCAGCTCGATATCAGAATTAACAAAACCATACAGGACAAGAATTTTGCATTTAAATAGTTGTCCGATAATCATTTATTAATATTTTTCTCTGTTTCTCATCGAATTTCAAATGCTTCTCACATTTTTCTTAAAATTTTAGCCATTGTTTAGGAGAAGCTTATCTTCGAAGTTTAACGTTTTTTACATTTCTTCTCAAATTTTACTTCTATTATTTGGAATTTTTATTATCCGAGGTGCCTTCTGCCTCGAATACATGTTCGAATTGATACGATAACGGTCTTTATAATCGACTGATGTTACAAATATCATCATATATTCAAACAATATCTACCTTATCGACCTAAAGATAAGTAGATAAGTTTCCATGAGTTACGGTGGAACGAGCCGCGATCTCTATTACCGACGACAGGACTGCCGCGAATTCGGGACATCGGCCGTTGTCAACAAGTTTTAATTGTCTACGTCGTCGCAAGATGGCAATAGTGACTAAGGTCGATGTGAAATCCGTCTCAGAGGTTGAAGAGCGAGGCACGAAGTGCGCATGGTTTTTCGGGGGTGAGGAATCACACGAAGATACGAATTTGTATTCGAGTCTGACGATTTTAATGACAATGTTAAATAAAATGGTAACACCGCTTTTTTTTCCTTTTTATTGTAATAATAAATAAAAGTAATTTTCATTATATTTTTCGAAAGTTATACAACACGAAACGAGTTTCATTCGCGAATCACGAAATCTTGTGATTATTACCTTTGCTACTCTGTGGATTTTCTTCTTTGTCGTATTTGTCGAGTATGTCGAGTCTGCTGAAGGATCCGATCATCGATCTCGGGGCTGAAGCCGTGCGACCGAAGCCACCCTCGCCGGAGCTCGAACTCTTGCTGCTCTTAGCCACTTTGACCGGCTTCGTTTTAATCCAGAATTTTATCAGGAATTGGAACTCGGCTATAAACGCCTCTCGAGGTGTGATCTGATGAAACGATTAATTTCATCGTTAGTCAAGTTTATATGTTATTCTTTGTTTATTTTATTCATCTAAAGTTTCGTTCGCGATTGATCGAAAAATCGTAATTTTTTGTTACCTTCTCCTCGACAGCGATTTTTTTCACGTTCCAGATGCACTCGAAGACCGCCATGATGAAAGATAAAATACAGCCGAACAGTAAAACGAGGAAGACACCACCGACGTTGGCCATTCCGAGCTCGCCGGAATCGACCGCGGTACCCGATCCTTCCTTCGAACAATTTTTCGACCCGTACGACCACCATTTTGTCTTGAGAGTACGAAGGGTGCCTCGTTCTTGAAGCTTGAGAATCGTTTCGCTGATACGAGTTCGATACGGTGAATCTGTGGAATGAAACGACAATTTACTTTGACCCCGAACTTTTTCATCCTCTATTTCATCGAGGGACGTGAATTATCATTAAACAATAAATACTGACTGGGTGGTGTCGCAATGCCGTAGCCTTTATTGTCCAGCAAACCTCCTACTTGCTGTAAAGTACATTCCTTCTCGACGACGTACTCGATACCCGTCGATTCCATGAGAAACGCGTAGCCCCTGTTGCTCTTCAAAACTCGAGCGACACCCTCTTCGTTGTTCTTCGCTAATACGGATGGTTTTGTTTCCTGCATCGTCGCCCACATACGTTGATACGTTGTTAAATTCGAGCCCTGTCAATTTCAGATAAAACCGTAAGACGCTCGATCGCGCGTTCGACCCTTTTGAATAAAAAAAAACCATGTAACGCGTCGCTCACCGCGAAATAAGATGCGGTAGATCCACCTGTAACCGCCCCGTATTTGATCGTCGTCTGAGCGGCGAGTTCGTCAACATTGTCGATCGAAACGTCCTGCTTCGTGGCGGTGAGAAAAGCAGCGAGATTAGCCGTGTACGAACTGACCATGATGAGGGTGAAAAACCACCACATACCGGCCACCATGCGAATCGAGGGTGCTCTGTCAAGGTAATAGGACAAAAATCATCCATCGTTTTTTTTCTATTTCCTAATTAAGGCCTAGGATATCGAGAATAATGAAGAAACTTATTTTTAGCTAGGACGAGGTCGTTATACGATACTTAAGAGATTTTGACATTTGCCATTCCATACAAAATATGCTCTAGTTCTCTGTAGCATCACTCGAGATCGAGAGTCTGAAGGGTACTTCGGGTTTCTCGAATGCAAACAGTATTAGTTTACCAACGTCCTCGTAGTACTTTAGGACTACTCCAAATGTTAGCCTAGAACGCTTGGCCCAGTATGCCCGTGGCAAACATTCTACCTATAAAACTATCGAACGATGATGTTGCTACCCTCTCGAACGTCTCTTTCGTCCTGAAAGTGGCTTGCGCCCTCT
Source organism: Netelia virgata (assembly GCA_951802705.1). Lineage (NCBI taxonomy): Eukaryota > Metazoa > Arthropoda > Insecta > Hymenoptera > Ichneumonidae > Netelia > Netelia virgata. Next base: position 13,756,333 of record OX637865.1, on the reverse strand, counting down.
TAATTATTTCCATTCGAAAAGTGGAAAAATAATTCCCTCGTACGTAAAATCATATTTCCAAGAGCATGTCAAACCTACGATCGGGAAAAGAGGGTGGGAGGGGCTGAGTCTTAGAGTAAAAATAAAATCATTGATCGTTCCATGAGAAATGCGAAAACTTTGTACGATATACGTGAATTTGGGAATTTTAGGGGTTGGAAATATTCGAGGGTGTTTTTTGGAGTATTATTACCTCGGAAGAATATCGGAACCCTGTTGCATAAGGGAGCCTATGGTCAACCAGAAAGAGTTCATGAGGTTGAAACTATTCTCGAGTTCCTCCGGTTCGGTCGCGCAGGGGTGAGAACTCACCCATTCACCCGGTGCCATTCTAACAAAGCGAAAAGTACGATTATCGCGCGATATTGTTATTTTGTTTTCTCTCTTACGAAGAATATTAATTCATGATGATTTTTCATCTACCTTGCGAGAATAAAAAGCATGACCGAAACTGCCAGAAAAGCTGTAGCCATGTACATCCACACATCCGTGGAGAACGGCTTGAGAAACGAGAAAAGTTCCGGCACTTTTTCCTCCGGCTTTGCGAAAAGTATACTAATTCCTGAAATTGTTTGATTCGTATCAATCGTATCGTTCGATTTAATCGGATCGTCGATCTGTACGAACCTTGATGCATTTACCTAAATTCATAAATGGCATCGTAAAGTCAACGGCACTTTCGCGAGCTTTCGTTATCGTCAGATCGCAAATCGCCAGATCGGCCTCCTGAAATATCATCGATCGGTCAATTTTTACTCCACCGAACAAATCGTCTGCCCTTCGTTGAATTTTACTGTCTCTTACGTGATCGAGAAGTCGTCTGACCAGTCCGTCCCATTGCTTCGTGTCTGGATTGTAATTTCCGTAGCGCAAATCCGACACGATTTCGAACTCGTATTTGAAATCCAACTCTTGAGCTATCGCGTCGATGAGATCGATGCAGTAGCCGTGATAACTCTTGCCGTCGATCAATGCGGTTACTCCTATGGATGTGTCTTTTACTTGCATCACGTACGGATCTCCCTTAATGAAAAAAGAAAGAGGATTACAATTTCTATTTTGTAATCATCAGTCGAGCGAGATAAAAATCTGCTGTTAATGCGTTAATTCCTTAAGCTCACCGGTTTTGTCGTGACTTTAATTTTTTTATCTTGTAAATTTTTCACGACTCCAAGCGAGCGCTGCTGATCGGTAACGATAATTCTGAGATCGCCATCGTCCCAGCAACCCGTCACGTTTACCGACGCTCTGTTCGTTTCTTTTAAGGTCAAATTGAATCCTCTTCGTCCGTTGTCCTTGAACGTCATCACCCCCGTTAATCGACCTTCTTTCGACATCTAAACGATGTTTAAATTTAGAATAAGTATTCGATCGTGTTTCAGATTGTTTTTAATAAATGATTAAAATTGATCGATTTCGCGATAATAACGACTTTCTCTTGGTGCTTAATTGGCTGAAATATTTTTAATAAATGTCGAGGATGGAAAGACTTTGTGAAATTTATTTAACTAGAATCGTGGCGGAGAATCGATTTTGTAATCCACGGTCGGTAATCCCCGATTACTTTATCGTGCGTGACGATCGATCACTGACCCCACGCATGATGTTGGTAATGTTGGGTCCGGCTGGATATTTTTGGGTGTCACCGCAAGAGAGCGGCTCGGGCTCGATGGTGAGCTGTTCGTCCTCGTCGTCGCTGTTGCTGATTCTCGCGTGTAAACCGAGCAATGCGTCGTTGAAAAGAAGAACCGCGTCGAAAAGACAAGCGCTCTCCACCTGAAGATATCAAAATACTTGTTTTTTTTAAAGGAATTTTCAAAAACAAAATATTACAAATCTTACGAAATACAGGAATTTAAATCACGAATGTGAATCGATCGATTAAAATAGGATTGAGACACTTTGCTCGCGGGTCATTGAAACGTTCTTTATTTTTTTAATAATCGAATACTTTATGAATGAGTTAGTCGAGCTCGGGCCGGAGCCTCGGCAACGCGGATATTCTCTTATTCTTTTTCCTCGCGGCTTTTCGAGGTGCTTAAATCGAGAAAGAGAGAGAGAGAGAAAGAGAGAGAGAGCGAGCGAAAGAGGTGGTGGGGATTTATCGAGTCCGGGGGTTTACTTTGGATGAGGGAGGGATCAGTGCGAAGATGCGAGTGGAATTCACAGTTTGGTCGGAGAGGCGAGCCAAGACGATGGATGACCGAGAGTGAAGTGAGAATAAGGCGGAAGCGCCAAGGGATGCTGAGAACGGCACGGTGTAAGCCCGAGAAGGGATGAACGGAATGATGATGAGAATAAAGTATACCACGGGATGGAGAAAAGGTTTGTGTTCTGTACGAGCACGTTGAACGCCTGAGTTCTTCTCTACATTTCTATAAAAATTATACGTATATAAAATCGGATCTACCGTAAGCCAAGTTTTTGTGAATTCAACATTTCCACAACATTCAAGTTTTGAAAATTGTTTCTTCTTATTAAATGTTTCTCTTCGGTCGAATTTCCATGAGAAATATGACCACTTTTAATATGATTAGTGTCCCCGACACTAAACCCTTTTTACTACGCGAGACTGCGCGATCGAATAATTTCACAATTGAATAATTTTACGATTTAACAATTTCACTTCACAATGCAGAATATTTTCTATAAATATTGAAAAATCTGGGAATCGATATATTTTTCATCCCTCTTAAATGTCACATTTGACGAAATAAAACTGTTCGATTTCGCCACAAGTTACGATTTTTCCCACAAGTCAAAGGTCTTCGATAATAACATTTGATTAATATTGCAGTAATGGAAGCGAACGTTGCATTTATGAGAAAGTTCATGCTTCAATTTGAGCTCGTGCCCTTCTTTACTATTTTACACTTCGAAGTTACAGCATAAGCTTTTAACGACCATACGATGTAAATTACCTTGGTAAGCTCGTACGAGTCGTCCATTATCATTTGAAAGATAGTAATATTCGCTTCGGAGCCATTGAGTACTGTCAAAAGCTGACGAGCTGGAGTATGCTGTAAGCAAATAATTGATTCCATTCAACGCAGTAGGTATGCAAAGAAGGGATAATACTGTACTCGACACGATGGGGTTTTGCTCATGGCGAAGGTGAGTATATTCTTAGAGTACTTAAGGGATGAGGGTGGGGGGGGGGCTGAATTTTTAAAGTTGATACTTTCAAATCCTCTCATCAGCTTTAGAGAAGAGTCGGAAGATTCGCTCGAATATAGCAGTAACGTGATTAAAACTCAGAAGAAATCTATCCTCTTCTCGCTTTAAAGCGATTTAGAGGGAAGTCAACTTATGAGCAAACCTTGGTCGAAACGAAAAACAAAAAACTCAAAGTACCGGAATACTTTTCGAACATCGTCGAGAATTTTTTCCTAAATGAGACTCGTTAATGTCAATAAGATTACCAGTCCGGTAATGATGTAGTTGTAATAATCGCCTAGAAGTTTGACCTCTCGTGCCTGGGTGAGCACAGTTATGAGATGATCGGGTTCGACGTCGAGTATAATATTGTAATCGGTTGAATTGGCGACTTCCTTCAACAACGATCTGTACTCGGGCCTGTCGTTTTTATCCATCCAATATCTCAATTGACGAACCGTCACAGGATTGTCGGTTGGTCCATGAAGAGCAATCGCGTTCTGGAGTCTCGATAGACCGGCGTTCGTCTCGTAAATTATGGTGAATTGTCGCCAGTTCATAGCTCGGAGCGTATCCGCTATAGCCTTGAAAATAGAATTATCATGAAAGCAAGGCGATCCTCCGTAAGGATTGCGGTAGATCTACCGGATAAGAAGATGCGAAGTAAAATATTGATGTGGTCGAGCAACAGTTTCCTCTCCTCCCATTATTTGTCACCACATATTTGTTAGTTGTAAGAAGACCAGAGTCTCCTCGAAACTTAAAATACAATTGAGGAATCGTCGCTTTGCATCATCGAGGAAAAAAAAGTCTAGAACCCATGCGCATGCGCGTCTAGGACGATAGACAGGTCGGAAATGTAAAAACGAAAGGTTTTCCGGCGTCGTCCGCGGGAAGGAAAACGCGCATCGTGCATCGCGAATACAGGACGAGTTTGAAGAGTAAAAATTCATATCCCCAGGCCTTTCACCCGCTTTTTCATAATTGAATTTATTACATGGGACACAATGAATTCGTTATGAGTCTCGCTGACTAAATTTCATTATATCTCGATTACGAAACATGGGCTACCCGGGACAAAAATTGTTTCGCGAACTTTCTCAACGACGAGACCGAGTGTACTCACCCTAGAAATTTTTTCACTGTCCGGATAAACGTTTATCGTCGTCGGCGGTGTTTCCGAGTCCTCGATGTTACGCCACGCGTATTCGATATGAGGGATGTCGAATTTCGCCGCGGTGCTCGACACGATGCCACGTGTGTGAGGATTTCCGGGACCGAAAATTCCAGCGACACCCTCGGCGATCAGCTCGCATACTAACGAAATATAAAATCGATTTTCCGATGATCGTCCATTTGTGAAATAAATTAGTAAACGAAGCAGCGAAATTGCCAATTGTCGCAACGTTTTATAAAAAAAAAAAGAAAAAAAGAAGGAACGAAAAAACAAAAAAAAAAACGGTCGTCTAATTAATTACAACGCGTCCGAAGCTCGAATCGCTTAACAACGTTATCGTCGAGGCGGGAGTATGTAATTGACCGAATGAAAATCGATATTTACATACGCCTCGATGTTCGGTAAAGGTTTTTTTCATTATTTATATTCGTGTCTGTTTCCCGATGCTCGCCGGTTTTTCCATCGATCTCTGTTTCGCGCGTTTGTCAGGTGGATCGTGGCACTGATGGGTGAAAAAAGAGAGCCGTCGTACAGCCAATTCCAATTTGCGTTTCGACGTGTGTGCTTCTCTTTTTTTTTTTGCTCTGTTTTTGTTTTTTCTTTTTTATTTCGTTCGTTCTGTTATCTCTTATTTTTCCGTATCTCTCTCTCATTTCGGGGATCTGTGCACACACACGTCAATTTGCGCGTATACGGACCCGTCGCGACTCCATATCCGTCGCATTTCTCGTTCGGCTATCTTTCTCTCGCGTGACCAGAGAGGAAAACAAGCAGGACTAACGAACGAGGCGCTGGGCAACTTGATATCGTTCGTTACGTCGCACCTCGACGTTTCACGATGGACCATCAGTAATACGTAGGCAAAATATCGTATGACCGATAAATTTCTCACGAAACAATTATTAATAGCCACCTCCTACGTTTCAAGGTCCCACGTCCCTCGTTCTGTTACAGATAACAAATTTATTTCAAAATAAATTGTTTATTTTTTGTAATCTTTATTATTCGTTCGTTCGAAATGAAATTTTTTTTTAACAAGACGTCGCCAATTTCGAATAAATTTCAATCCATAAGGCTTGTTTTCATTCCCTATGTCGAGTTTTTCGCAGTTTTTCATTAGATATTTCTCACTCGTCGCGGTACAGAGATTTTGCACGGTGGTTGACCCCATTGAAAAAAACAAACACACACACACATATCGCGTAATTCGCAGTGAAACGTAATAGTCATATTCAGAAGTTGTCGTTGACGTCTGTTCTCGCGAATCACGCCATATTTCGACTAGTCGAATCTCGAGAGAGAGAGAGGAACGACGAGAATACTGTCGCGAATACTTTTCAGCTTGTGCTCATGAAAGCTTATTCGCGCCGGGAGTAACATCGGCTTATTCACTCGCGAGTGGGCCGTATACGTGGATATAAGTGCGAGGGAAAGGGACGAAAACGTAAAATTGGGAGCGAAAAACAGTGTCGCCGGGGCGTTGAGAGAAGCGCCCGTTGTCGAGGAAGCTCAGAATCCGTCCTGACGCATAATCCGTAGTACGGTCTCGTTTTCTACTGGCATATCTCTCAGGCAATACGTGTATACGTTCTCTCTCTCTCTCTCTCTCTCTATACATATATATATATATATATACATATATAGACGGAAGTTTGGTTTATAAGCGCAACGTATATGCGCTACGCCACTTGCATTTTGGGCTCGACAACTTCAAAGTGAAACGCGAGTACGGCGCCAAATGTAAATGCACTCTGTAGTAATTCGAGTGGAGTTAACGACGGAACAAGTATCTCGCACCCTATTCCAAACCGGCTCTTACCAACCGTCGAGTAAATATAGTTTGATAGTATAACACGTGCTGAGTGCACGGATATGTCGCGCCTATCTATATCCACCTCGACGCGTGTATGTACTTTACCGTCTATGTTTTTAACTACGTATACGCTAGTTCGAGAACACACTTCTTAGATATATATATATATATATATATATATTTGTACTAAACAAGATTTCGTAGAAACTTCTTCGTTCAATCAATCTCAAATCCACTCACCTGCAATGCCGGTCTTGAAACTGTCGTTACTGACGTTAACCCATTTTATGATCGGCTGTAGCTCGAATGGCGGAGCGATCTGTTCGGTCGAAAGTACCATCAGAGCTTTCTTGAATGCCTCGTAGTGTTCCTCATCCCCGTTGTGAAAAATAGCCCCTGTAACAAAGAACGACGTTATTTTCTTTCCGTGCGACGAGGTCGAGCGGGAACTCGATGAGATCCGCGAGTTGAGGGGAGTGGGGATTTTACGAGAGAACATTCGTAACTAATGTTGAGAACGATAAAAATTATGTTCGATGATCGAAAATCAGAAATAATCATTCGCGTGGATACGTTGTTTTTTTTTGTTTTTTTTTTTTGTTTTCGAAAATGCGATCGATGGATAAATCGTAAAAAAAGATTGTGAGAATTATTTACATTTTTGTAATACTAGAAAGTTGATGAAGAAGCACCGAGAACAATTTGTCAGCCGGATTATTAAATCTTCGTTCCGGATTTGTTGCTCCGTTAGATCTTGCGGTAACGCGCCCTTTCTCAACGTTAAACGCATAGAAAAACACGTACGAGTGTGTGCGGCACGCTTGTTATTTCAGATGTTTATAATACTAACGCGTTGCATCCCGTTTCGCTGGAAACAGGAAAGAGAGACGAACGGAATGAAAAAGAGCGAAATGGAGAGAGAGAGAGTGACAGAGAGAGGAGAGAAAGAGACTCGTTTGTCGGCGATTGTACAAAACCCAGCACGATGTGAAAACGATTCGCGAGACTCCACTTGCAGAAACAATGTTGCTACCCCCTGCGGGAGTCTCGGATTTCACTGGATATACCGCGGTTCCGTTCATTCGCATGGGTCTACGTACAAGCGAAACCAACCACGCGTACGCACCGTATCCCCTTGAGCTTTTCGTATTATAAACGTAATGCTACGTCGTAACGGAGAGATAGAGGGATGGAACGCTAAAGAGGGAAGGGCGTCAGCGGTAGCTGGTTCAGGAGAGGGGGATAAGCCGACCCACTTCTTCGTTGAATTAACGACGCCACGGCCGATTCACCGTTGGAAGAGGCTTCCTAACGGTTTGTCAGAAACGCGAGTAGATGCAATGTCGAGAATATATATAGTCAGTTTACAAGCGTTTAATACATTACATCTCTTCTTCTACATCTATTTCTCGTTTCACGAGCACATTCTCATTCGTATACGCGCGGGCCGATTCTCATAGTTTCTACGTTTATAAAGCTGTGTTTTCATGAGAAATGATTTAACATCGTAATATTACAGCCGAGTGGTTTCACAATCCAGGAAGCAGTTGCCTACGCGAAAACACCGAAATTGCACTCTCGTATAGTACTTACAATTAAACGTAAATGTTTATCCACGTACGTATTTTTTATACGCGAAAATAACTACTCGCGTGTTACGTACCTATTAAAAAAATAATGAAAGTAATTGCAATTACGTGAAGAAAATATCACAAGGCTAACGGAAAATAAACGACGGTAAAATGTTTCGTATTTTCTTTTAGCTTCGCTTTTAGAAATTCGCGATTTGTTCGGTTGAACAATAATCAAACGAAGCTTACAACGAAAGTTTAATTTAGTTTGAGAGTAGCGGGTAGGTGGCGCATTTGGGGGTTGTAGTTCGCGTCCGATGAATGAACTTTCTTAATTAATGAAAGTAATTTCATTTTGCAACGCGTCGAAAAAGAGACGCTTCGCCGAAGGTGAAGTTCGAGCCATATATAGAGAAGGGCATGGAAAAAGCGTATAAACAATTGCCTTATGTTGTCGGTCAGCGAAGCTCGCAGCCCTACGACCCGCTTACGTAGCAGCCTGTGGTCTAATTCAGCGAATGGTCAGCTCGCTACGACAAAATGCAGATACAGGAATGTATGTACAAGAGTCACGTTTGCACAATTTCATCGACATCCGCCATTGGTAGTCGACGACGGGAAATGGGCGTCCAGTACACCGAGAGGGATCGTACGCAGCGCCGACAGGAGATAGCGGTTGCTGAGAGAACTAAGCTGGGGGGAGCAAGAGAGAGAGAGAGAGAGAGAGAGAGAGAGAGAGAGAGGAAGAGGAAGAGACGATACTGGTGCAATTCGGCTTGGGTTTGAAGGGTTGACGCCTGATGTGATGTAAAGGACCGGTTTCTCGTACGGACGAAACGGTAATCATATACGGGAGTTTCAGAGTGACACCATTCTCGCGAACCGTGGCTGATTAGGATATATATAACATTAGGAACCTTCATTATATGCACTTTGGACGAGTTTCATTTGCATCACCGAGACACCACGACGAGTTCTCGGAGGTTCCGCTATGCCTCTGCCTGTAGGTATCCGTTACACGCGTGTAAGTATCACACACCAGCCGTTTGCTGATGTTATGAAGATTATAACATGGAATTAACCTGAAATGCTAAATGAACGTTATTCGCGGCAATTTAACGCGACGAAGTTTCGTGTTTTTCGGGAGGCTCTAAATATCGCGAACTTAATGTAACGCCAAAGCTCTCGACGTTCTGCAAAATCTCACTCTTTCATCTAATTGGGCGAAATAGATTTAACCGATGCTGGCAATTTCTAGCATTCATTTTTCAACCAAAAAGCACTCAAGTAAATTCACTCGCTGGTAATTAAGGCGAGAATTTGATTTAACGCCGGTTGAAGAAACATCGAACGATGAAAAACGCACCTTTCGGCTTACAAAAACTTTCGAACTTGTTTTCTTTTGCCGAAAAATTATAACGAGTTTTTCCGAGAATTCTGGCGATGAGTTTATATGTTTAAAGTAGACGCGTTACAAAGACTCTCGGCATAATTATGTCGTTTCGTGATTTTCTCTGATGGCGTTCTCTCGTTGCAATGAAATAAAACAACAACAACAACCACAAAAAAGAAAACTAAAACACGAACAAAGAAAAGAGTTTGTTCCGTTTTATCATAAATGACGCTGTAAAACGCGAAGCGACGAGTAGTTGCAGTCCGCGACGGAGAACGCGGTAGATTCGCGATAGGACGTAAAGAACCGGCCAACTTTCGAAAGGGAAACGAGCCGGCAGGTGACGACGACGAAACTGTTATAGCGCGCACGTATATTACACGAGCGTCGCGATATATTCGGTACATACCGGTACACACTTCTGTACAAACACACTCTGAAAGTCTGAAAGTTGACGAAGAGGTAGCAGCTTACGGAGGGGGTACGGTAAGATGAGGGGATGAAGGCCGAGGGGGGTGCCCTTTTGAAGTTTCGCTCGATCCGGCAAAGAAGAATAGACATCGAGGCCGACGCGTTTCGCCTCATATATTTCACAAAAAAAAAGAAAAGAAAAAAGATAAAAAAAACTCGTGAGAAACTCGTCCGACTCGTAAACGTCAAAAAAGTTTCGCTTTTATGCTGGAAACCATTTCGAGAGCGAGTGAGAGCGACGAGAGAGGCATTTTTTATTTTAGAGAAAGTGAGTGAGAGGGAGAGAGAGAGGGAGAGGGAGAAAGGGGCTGGCTTTTGCACTTACGAGTAGCAGTGCGCTTGAAGCTGCAACAGTGGCACAACACGCTTCGCTGCCTCCCACCTCCGTCCCGAATAATTGCTGCGTATGCAGCTTTACCCACCAACGCTTACGCGCGCGTTCAGAGCCAGCGTCGTAACGTTGCGGAAGAGCTGGAGCACGCGCTTTTTACGCTTTTGCCAAAAAGCGTATTAAACGTTAAGCAACCCTGTTGACGGATGTCGCGAATTAACCCTTTCGAGCAGGGTTCGATTGCATTTGTTTTCGAGCGGGTGAACGCCTGACCGGCGTACGGTTGTTTCGAATAATCCGTTTTACGACGAGTTTTTTCTAAAAAAAAGAAACTTTTGTTTGAAAAATAAAAATCATCGCAATTCAAGGTTGGCAACGGGATTGATCGACGCGGGGTCATAATTACAAATAAAAACGAACTATTCCGGTTAAAGAAAATGAGGGTCGTGCCGCGGTTCAAAATTCATTAGGGGAAGGTGGTACAAAATGATCCCTTGGGGTAAAACGATCCTCGGCTGTTTTACCGACTTAATGTCGACATCTAGGATATTTTAAGTGAATTTCATGCTCCTACGACCGAGTCGTACAATCTCTGTCAGTGTCGCGGCGTCGTTGGCAGTGGGAAAGTTTTTAGCACAAAATATTCAAAATTACTGTGCTCGATCTCAGGTATGCCATTATTTGACATTATGTAATTTTAGTCTACGTACATATTATGTGATATGTGTGTTTATCTCAGTTTCTGTTACCAATTAGCAATGAAATTAATCGTCCTTCATTACATTATTCGAAAAACATGGGTTATGTTTTGATGTTTATTGTTAATAAGGAATTTAGGGCAAAACGATCTCAAGATCATTTTCTACCTACTTCCTACCACTACCTACTTCAAATCGTGTTCAGTTAACTTTATTTATACATACTTTTTAAATAATTAAGGCTGTTAAGCCAATGACACTAGTTAAAAAGAGAGTTTTGTTGTTAAGATTTTCTTCAGAATCGTCAATAATACTATAAAACTGCTATTACTGTTATAGAGATTTACGAGAATTAAGAATTTACTGTACGATTATTAAGAAAGAGTCGTTTAAATTTGTTGCCTAGACTGAATCTACAATAAAACTACCAAAAAATATTATTGAATGTTTTATTTTTTGCTTGAATTTTAAATAGTGGGGTAAATATATCCCCGGATCATTTTACCCGCACCCTGGGAATCATTTTCGACACAGGGGTGTACAAAATGATCCTTTAGTAAACCTTCGCGAAAACATTAATAAAAATTATTCCTAATAGCTTATGCGATTAAACGCTTACTAAATTTGTAGTTCGATTAAATAGCTACCCCTTAAATTTGTTAACTTTAAGAAAAATCTGCGTACACTCGTTTTATAGCTGTTTTCCCTTAGGGGGATCATTTTGTACCACCTTCCCCTACTTCGTCGCAGTTTTTCAGGTTTCGAGTCAAGAAAATTTCGTTCGCGACGCAAAAGGGTTGATATATTTTCGGAATTTTTGCGAACCTGTTGAGTACCGCGGGCATTAATATGAAAGTGTCAACCTATGCGGATATAAAGATACGTACGAAGCGCGCTAAGAGACCGAGGAGCCCAAAGCTCGCTTTCGATAGTTCCACCCCGAAAGATATTCGACGACAACTGTGGTCTGTTTCGCATCGGCCCTTCATCCTTTCTCTCCCGTTCTTTTCGTCCTGCTTTCTTTTTTTGTACGGGAAAACAAAAAGTTGTCTCTTGGGATTTTCGCACTCCCGTGTTCTGAGGACAGAGCATCGATCTTCCGGCCACTTCCCGCCGCAGTTTCCTCACGGCTCTATCCGTGTATATATACATAAATACATCTATAGCATATATATATATATATATATATATATATATATATATATATGCCATCGTCGGCAAAACTTTCATTTTAGCGCATTGTGTGCCGATAACATGGAAAGTTACGGTTCATGTATCGGTAGAATTGCGACCAAACTTAGAGAGAGAGAGAGAGAGACACACACACATATATATATATATATATATATGTGTGTGTGTGTGTGTATATATATTCGATACAAAATGATAAAAAGAGAGAGAACGAGTAGAGGAATATTCGCGACCCGCAGTTCTTCTCTTCGACCTCTTCGAACAATCGATCATCCTCTTCTTCTCCTTGAAATAGACGGACTATACTTTCATATTTGATTCCCAGCCTGGAGTCATTATGCAAAAGTTTCGCAGACCAGACAAAGGAATCGGAAAAGTTGGTACGACGATTCAATTTAATTTACGATCTTCCTCGACCCTGTTTTTACGACGAAACTCAGAGAGAGAGAGAGAGAGAGAGAGAGAGAGAGAGAGAGGGACTTCAAAATTATCAAAACTCAGTATACCATTTTCCGGGGTCAATTTTTCAGCCTCAAATTATCGCGTAATAGTTGATAGAATACGAAACAAAAAATTATAATATTATATACAAGTTGCTATCGCAATGATTCGAAACATATATGGAAAACTGAGATTGATAAATTTGGATAACGATAAACATGTCTGACGAAGGAAAACGACCGTAGTAATAAACGTAATCATAACGAATACGATAAAAAGGAAACCTCGATTTCCTTCAATTACGATATCTCTGAAAGCTCAGGTACTCGTGTCTATACGGTTGAGTAATAAAAGAGACGTACGATCGGGTAGATGCCTTGTCCGCAGTAGTTGCAGCCGGCAATGGTCAGACCTAGGGGGAGGCACTCGCGGCTATCCGGTTATAGAACGTGGGAGCGAGCGTCGAGAGGGCAGTGGCGAAGAACGTCCAATGCCGCAAGCTTCCATTCAGAGGCTCCCGGCAAACTAGACTATTGATAAGAATACAGGACACGGGAGTCCCCTCTTTTCTCGTCTGTACGAGAGACCCTGGGTGCGTGTGCGAGTGTCAATTTGCCTGATTCACTAGAGGAAACTCTGGTCTGTACATGATAAAGTTGAAGTGTACGCGTGGCTCGGCACCCCAAGTGGACATGCTTGATAGCAAGAGAGAAGGGAAGCGACAGAGAGAAAGATAGACGTAGGGACGAAGGGAGGGAGAGAGAGAGATAGACGTAGGGACGAAGAGAGAGAGAGAGAGAGAGAGAGAGATAGACGTAGGGATGAAGAGACAGAGAGAGAGATAGACGTAGGGACGAAGAGAGAGAGAGAGAGAGAGAGAAGGAGAGATAGACGTAGAGACGACGAGAGAGATAGAAGGTTGTCGCCAACGGTCAGGGACATTACAAAGTCAAGCAAAAGTGAGTACCTTGAAAATTACATGCTGTCGCGTCGCAACTCCATCGACGTACCCTAGGGCGTTACTCCCTGTATATGTCCTATGTACACACGTGTGTTTGCTCGGGTTTGTATCCACGTGCGTGCTTTATTTTTATTTTCGCTGCGATTCCGTGGAAAGATGAAGTTAATGTCTTAAACCAAGCGATGCTTTTAGAAAAAATATTTGTACCGACCACACAGTTTTTCTACCTCGTTCCACGTTACGTTCTCGCGATATTTCGCCATATATATAGAAGTTTTTCAGCAATTTAAAAATGAATTCTATCGAGTTCGCGGGAATAAGCAAAAAAAAGTTTCGAAATTTCATCGAGACGAAAAATTCGGGAATTTTATTAACGCGAGGCGATTTCAAGTTTTTATACCAATTCTGAATGTTTCAATCTCTATTTCTATTTTCATTGGTATTCCATTTTCATGGTGTTTCACGATTTTACAGCTCGTTCGTATTTATAAAAATTCAATCGGGTGCTCGAGAGAAAAAACAAATTCAAAAGTCGTCCGCGATAAAATTCCGCAATTTCGGTCGCAGCGAGGCGAATCGTAGTTTAACACACGTGTGGTTACGCGAACGTTATGAAAAAATAGGGGTGAAAAAAAAGACAAAAAATGAAACCGCCGATTGTTCGGTTTCCACGTGTGCGAGGAAAACCGCAGGATTTACTTTCGCGCACGCGGATATAGTCGCTTAACACGCGCTCGCTGTTACCCGAGCGTTCGTTAGGGCCAGAAGCGACCCGGGGCGAACGCATCTAGACCGCAGCAGTAGTCAACCTATCGAGAACTCATCGAGCTGTCATTGTTTTCCCGTTGTACCTTGGCCCGATATCGAGCCTCGCGCTTGGATCGTACGATTGAACACGCGAAAACCCGGGAGTCATCCACAGGGAGTTTTGTGGTATTGTTCGAAACATCGATGTGTATCGCAAAAGCGCGTATTGTACAAGCCTGAATTTTAGTGGGCGAAGGTATGAACGTGACATTAACTGACCAATCGCGTATGCATCGATTCACCCTCTTTTCCCACCCTCGGCAAGTCCTCTCGTTCTCTCTCCGCCCTCGACGATGCTCCCATTGTTTCTGCACCGTAACTGGTGTCATTTCTGAACGAGGCAACGCGCGTAATTAGAACCATCAAGCCAATATTGATTAACGAGACTTGATACACGAAGCCGTTCCGTGTTCTCGATATCTCCCGGTCTACGCTTTGGGGTATATTCCATTAGCGGGTATTGCTCGACCCTATTAAAATGTTTATAGTGGCCTCCTCGAGTGAAGGGTGTCACGATCGTGGATTTGAAACAAAGGAGAGGATGATTTTGAAATTTAATTACTTACTCACGTACGTGACACTCTTCACGTAAATGTTTAACTTTCGAGAAAATTGGCTTTTACGTCGACCCAAAAAACAAATAAATTGATAAAACTTCGTAAAACCAAAGATCGAAGAGACTCGTTTTTATATCCACGTTGTGTTCGCTAATATGTGGGTTAACTTTCGATAGTTCACGGGGTGGAAATAAAATTCTTTACGACAAGAGGAAAATTGGGTGAATCATCGAACGATTCAATCGTAATTTCGATGCCGTCCTATATACGTTATGCCCGATGCTTCACCATGAAAATCACTCTCCCGAATTTGTTCAGCTTTCTACGTAATCTTTACCCCCCTCTTGGCTCCCTGAGTTTCGGCATTATCGTCACGTCTAGACGGCGTTGGCCCGGGCTAGCTCTTCGCGAGGTCACCAAAAGCAATTTATTTGTTACACTATATATATATATATATATATACATCACTTTAATGGAAAACTACTATACCGAGCAAACGAGCTTGAGCACACCGACAAGCTAGAGTTAAAAATGAAAGAGGGTCGTTCCTCGTTGGTCTCGCTGTCCTGTTCATGAGACTCGGTCCTCTCTCTCTTTTTTTCTCTATCTCTCTCTTTCTCCCTCTCTCTCTCCCTCCCTGCTGGGCACTCGATTCTTTGACCGTACATACGAGTTTACAGCACACCGTGAAAATCGTACGTGGACAACAAGAGACACGGGGACGAGATAGCGTACATATAGAGTACAGGTTAGTTGACCGAGGTCTGAACGTGCGGGCCAACATATTCTCGTGGACGTACTCGAGGCTTCTCAACGAACCAACTTTTTATAGTCATCCCTTCTAACTATACACAATGCTCTGTCCTGAGTTATCAGCATTCTCGGCAAATTTGTACTCGAGAAATTCTTACTAAATGATATCGTAGTTGTTGCGTTAAAAGAATTAAAAAATAAATAAATAAACCATTATCATCATCGTAATTCGGAATAATTTTGCTGGAATTGAACTAGGCTAGACACTTCCCGCATTGAAAACTTAATCGATCGTTCGCGAAGACTGGAGTATAAGCTTCTGTCTGTCTGTCTGTTTTTTTAAATTTGTTCCTATTACATCGCGTCTAATGCCAGAGAGTGAAAAATATCGATACGTAATACAGCTATACAAAATGAGAGACTCACCGAGGCGTAACTCTTTTCACGATACCTCGTACAAGCGATAACGAGCCACCCGGGAAATTGAGTCGTCGCGGACCTTCCTGGCCCTTTATATATACATATACGTCGATATATTTATATCTATAGGTAATTTCCGTTTATAGGTGTGCGATGTACAGAACGTTTCGCTGATCCTCACTACTGCGACGAAGAGGAAGTGCTGTGTGTTCTGTGATAAAAACCGGACAATAAAACGTACTGCGGAAAGGAACGAAAAAAAAAGTTTCTTTCCTCTTATACGTACGCGTTTGTATATATTTATATATATATATATATTGTTCTGCTTCCGATAAAAATTTTTTGTTACGATGCAATCAATGCACATCACTGTGACCGTGTCTGGCGGATAACGATATGAGAACCAAATAAACGTGGGCGAAAGAGTCAGAGGAATGAAAAACGACAGAGGAGAGATGAGAGGGGATTAATACTTTTCTCTCATCGGTTCACTGTTCTCGTAGAGATATAATATATATATATATAGTACGTGTGTAATATGCGAACACGTCCCATCCGTGAAACTTCAATTTCACGCTACGAAACTTTCAATGTTACCGGACGCTACCGTTCGTGGCGCGCACGAACTTGAAAGCGCCCGTTCGAGGTAAACACACGTGCATGCCTTCTCGTACATACAAGGCGCATGAAAAAGAAGATGCACGAGAAAGGGTGAGAGAGAGCGAGAGAGAGAGAGAGAGAGAGAGAGAGAGAAACGGAGATGAAAACGAGGAGGGAAACGAGGAAGAGTATTCTCGTGCGCAGGGTACGGGAAAAACCATTCGACTTGGATGGAGGAGATCTTTGCTCTCTCTTCGGGAAAAATAAATTCCGTTCGCGTCGTGGTAGTTTTCCCGTTGAATGACGTCCGACCTCGTCGAGCCAGAGACGCTGATAACTCGCCGCTATCTCCTCTTTCTTCACTCTCTGTACATACGTCTTTATATGCGATATGTGCACATTATGTATATTATATATATATATATAATACTTATACGTGTACATGTATGAAAAATCGGACGAAGGATGAGTTTTTTGCCTCGCACGATACGCGAAGTAATGCCAAAACGATCAAACTTTTCGTCTGAACTTTTACGGCCCTGATTTCTTCTACCTAAGCCATACACTAATACATATATGTTAAGTTAATGTATTTGAGGGTAGTTTCGAGCAGTTACCATAAGAATATTACCATGCTGACGCTCGATCTATCGAATTCTCCGAACGCTTTTTATTTATAGCGGTTTTTTTTTACAGTTTCTTACAGTTTTTTACAGTAAGAGTTGAAATATTTAGGGATAATAAGTTTTAACCTTGATGGTTAAAACGTCGAGGTGGCCAATGTTCGCAACAAGAAGTCTAGCAATTTTTACAAAGGCCGGTTAGCACGATTCTATAATGAACGATAAGCTTATCAGTAGAAATAATGGTGTATGGTCAGACAGGGAGTATCGTTGGTAAAAAGGAACTATTTTTTGTTTCAGCCAACTGTTTTTTTTTCGCTTTTTCGGAACAGCGTCACCTTGTTGTGGTCACCGACCATATTGTGGTCAATGTTGTTAATGTTCGTCAGTTAACGGAAAGGAAGACGGCGGGAGAGCAAATGGAGAATGGGAAAGGGTGAGAGAAGAGCGAAGTGAGAAAACCCATGCATCCTTTATCTTTATCGAAATGTTTATAAGGATCGTATAACGGTGAGATTTTCCATCTCACCTCCCTCGGAAATTCTCTGCTGACTTCGTATATACAGATATAGCTCCGCAACCCCCATAGCTCCTGGGCGATAGTGGCGCAGCTTTTGCATCGTTTAAAATTTGCATAACACTCTTAATAACCGAGAAGATGCTGCCTCTGGTGTAGAATTACATACCGGTGTCTCCGAACGGGAGGTGCACTCCCGTATGGTCCACCCTATTCTTCTATCTTCGTCTCTCTCTCTCTCTCTCTCTCTCTCTATCTCGTCCTTTCTCATGCCCATCCACAAACTAATTCCGTATATACTTTACACACGTTATTTATACTCCAAGATGTGCGGAAAACGTGACGTTAAATGATAATTGCGAATAAAAACAATCTCCCCGACATAAAGTTTCGATAAAACGGCGATCTGGTTATTTACGTGGGTTACAGCAGCTTTTAGCTTCGTTAATCCGGACTCTCGGTATGTTATCTGACGGTGTAATGAGCTCTTTAACGAACCGAGGCACTTCGTGTTAAACGAAAATCTCCCGCGTGAGCTTGTATTTTCTACATTTCCCTTTCCACCCCTGACTCAACGCTGGTTCAGTATTTGCTATTAAAAAAAGGCATCCACGGAGTATCGCATATAATTTATGTTTCATGATGAAACTTTATGCATCCTGAGAAACTCAGGCTGAAAATTGGTCCTATAATAAATTGCGGTTAATGTATTTTTCAGGTCTAAGTACGTGTAGTAATTAATTGAAGATGATTTAAATTTTGTATCGATCGGTACAAACGTCGTTATAATTATATGTACGATTAATTATACATATACAATTACGTCCAAGAATTTTCTCTTATCTATAATACGAATTTTATTATTAACATGCTTGAACTCGAAAAGGTTAACGTAAGTTAATAAAAAAAAATTACAAAATAATTGAATTCACCGTCAAATCGCTCACAGCGATAAAAAGAACTTTCAATCCCTTTTAGTTCTGTTCTTCGTTCGTCTTTATAATAAAACCAGCGAGGCAGTTATCGACTTTATCGGATATGATGTATCATGCACTTGGCGTAAACGCGAACGTCTACTGCACGTTGCTCGGTATCTGATTATCGAATTGGGGGTGGAAGCAGAGCACCACCTCGTGGTTTAATTAAACTTAAAACTATTATCTCTCCCATATATATACATATATATATATATACATAGAAAGAACCTAGTGTCTAAGCCGAACTCGCTCGAGGTGTCATTAAGCAACCGTCCAAGGGGAATTTTAATAGGTTCGAGAAGCAAAGTTCGACGGGTAAAGCGAGATAGAGATAGATAGGGAGAGTTCCGAGTATACGACGCCGACGCACTCTGTGCATCCGCGGTTGAAGGGTCCAGATGTAAGATAGGCCGAAAGAGGATAGCGGGTGATTCCGCGATAAGCAGACTTACCGATACTCAAAAGAATTTATAAATATCTATAAAGATAGAACGTGCGAATGTCTGCAAAAGTATTCGCGTGGTTGTCCAGTGGTTTCATATTTTATTATTATGCGTAGATAAATAGGTACTTGCATTTATGAGCTCGCTGGGAATAAATCACGCGGATGCACAGAGGCGAGAGAGATAAAGGGAGAGAGAGAAAGAGAGAGAGGGCGTTGTTGGCAGCCCCTCGCGAGATGAGTCCGAGCGCGTTTTGAATACACCGGTGATTGAGCCAATCATTCTACGAAGTTAACGTAACAAGAGGCTTCCCCAAGCTCGACCAGTGGCTCGACATGTCCCACGAGTGTACTTCTATAGGGATTGTAATTGTTTGCACATTTCTCTCTCTCTCTCTCTCTCTTGTTCTCTTTCTCTTTCCCCCTCTCCCATCCACTCGTGTCTCCCTTCCTTCTCTTCAGAATAATGACATTTTAAGCGGAAGCGCGCATGTTATTCCGCAGAGCATGACATAATAGAGCGATATTTTCTATCCTCGTTGAAATTTCATTTTCAATTCATCATCCGCACTGCAAGGGGCGTCGATTAGAGCCGATGGTCTCGTTTTGGGAATAAAACATGTTTGGGATAAAAAAACTGGTCCGAATGGATGAAAACAAAGGTCAGTACGTATAATACCTGATTCGCAAAGTTTTGTGTCCTTTGTAATTCACAATAAACGATGTATTATTTGTTGCACTATATTGTTGTGTTTGAATATTTGTTTTTTTTTGCTTTCAATCTAAATGAAACTTTATTTATTTTACGACATTTGGAGAAATCGATATGATACGGGAGACGGCGAAATGGATGACGGAGACTCGATGCCGGATATACTTCAACGTCAGAAATAGAGATCCTGGCAAATTCGTATCCGGTGCGCAAGAGCTCTGGTCGTACATGCAGCGGAAGAGGCAGAACGGCAAAGGAATGTCTCGTATAGAGTAAGGGATGGAAGGGGGCTGGAGGCTTTGGCCGTCGAGAGATTCAAAGGGAAAATTTATATCTTACCGGAAATGGCCAGTGATAAAAGTAAGAGAGATCGTGGAGCACCCAGTTACTTTCAATCGCTCGGTGGTCGATTTAAGGGGACATCTTTCTCGTCTATGAAAAGGAAAGAAGAAGAAAACGAAAGAGGGAGAGAGTAATATAAGAAGAGGAAAAAAAAACATGCCAGTCGAGTGACAGAAATTAGATTGGTCAGAGAGTCGAGAAAAACATGATGCTCCGGTATTTCGCAAAGGAGAGACGTATATCTATTCTTTTTCATGAAAATGTGGATATTTTATGAAAATAAACACGAGATACGAGAGAGGGTAGTTATATTGAGAAGAAGTCGCTCGTTCTCGTTCGCTCGACGTTCTCGTTTCGCGTATGTCGGAATCTTCGAATTGTCCCTGTTTTCCAATCTTTTGTGACCGATGCAGATCCTTCGGGATTCTTTTTCCCCGAAGTGAGAGAGACGACGAAAGGTTCTCGTGGACCGCGAGTATTTTATATCAATAAGCTAACGTCACGGAGAGCTTTCGGCTACTCAGACAAACGGCATAAAACAGGAAAAGTGGAGAGAGAAAGAGAGAGAGAGCGAGAGAGAGAGGAATTTATCCATGAATACAGCAGAAAATTTTACTGCCCAACGCGAACCCATTAACATTCATAAGTCAAGAGGAAAATCACGTATTCGCCGGTTCGTTTCTATTTATACGTGTCTGTGTAGAATTTAGTATATCGCGGTATCTCTCGTCGTCGTAGAAAACGAGAAGGGGATAAAGATTCCCGCATACAATTTTCGGATGGTCCGATGTCTGACCAACGTCGACCTTATCTACTTAATGCGTCTCGCCATAAGATTACGGTGTTATAAAAGGTATATGACGTGGACCCAATATTCTCAGCGTACATTGCGCTGGTTAGGATCATAGAGGGTGAAACCCGGACAATGCACGGTCGGGAAATCCAGGGCTTTGCATATGTTTATACACTACGTGTTATATATATATATATATACATTGTTTTATCCATGATATAAGGGATTATTGATCATGTCCTTTTTTACTCGTTGTTGCAGAATAATACAAAATGATTTTTCGATATAATTACATCACGAGATAGTCCGTGAAATTAAAGATTTTTATGTATAACAACAATTAATTTTAATTGTTTATATAAAAACGTGACGAAAAATTGAAACTTATTTATTTAGGAAACGGTACGTGTCTTCTAAATCAGTTATCAACTTAGACGGTCAAGTATTAAGCGATGGCGAGTTGGCTAAAAGAAAGAAACATTGGCGAGGGTGCGATCCAAGAAAGGTAACCGTACCAGGAGGTGCCCGTTTGTTTCAATCCCCCGTTATCCTTTTCCCGGCAGGAAATGGAAACTCCTCGATTCTTAAAATATCCAGCTCACGTCCATTTCGGTGTACCGTTTGTATATATCCTGGTGCAATACCAAAAGCTGAAACATCGCCCAGGCAACGGGTGTACTTTCCCCTGGGAGTGACGATATCTCCGGAATTTTACGATCGAGTTGAAAACGCTACGCGGAGCCAATATATGATGTACAGTGGCGAGGAAAGTGAAAGAGCGAGAATATTTTCTGTGATCTTTGACGTCGCAGCGCGCTGGACGTGAGAAACCTATATACTTACACATGAATTGTACCGAGTAATATTGAAAACAGTACAAGTCTCTTGGGAGGAAAAAAATCGCGTTTCATTATCGGCGGCCGAACGTGAATGCATAAAATATTCTGTAAGATCTAGAAGTAACATGAAAAAAATCACTTTCAGACATGTAAGAGAATTCTTCACCTACCGATTTTCAATTGACGTGGCGCAGTCGAGACACCAGGCAACAAACTGACGAGGAGAAGAAATACCACCAGCAGTTGTGATTCCATAACTCGTTAATCTGTAAGGAAAACAGTAATTAATGACATTACTCGATCGTCCACATTCGTAATTGAATTCCGAGACTTTGATGGGTCGGGTCTGGGAGGGGGGGGGGCAAATTTTCTTTATAGAGGAGTTACGGAATTGAAAATTTCCCGTATATCATATTTATAATCCCATTTTGTTTCGATTTATCGATCTAACAATAAAGCTTGAAAATATGAATTTTCATGTTTTTTTTTGCTTTTTAGGGACCAATTATACAATATCCAGACTATAATTGTGATATTCGAGTTGCTTGGAGAATTTCCGATTCCATAACCTCTAATTACAGCCTTTTTGGACGAGACAAATTTTGACTCTCGTCAACTGTCGATAATCCATATTCATAATTTAATTCCGAGATTTTGGTCGTTCGGGGAAAGGCGGGGTGGCTCGAAAATATTTTTCTCGCAACAACGCTTTAATTGGAGGCTGCGAAATCGGAAAATTCCCGTACAAAGCGAATAATGTAGTCACATTTATGGATTTTACAATTTTGTTGGTAAAAATAGGAAGTAACGTGAATGTCCAGCTTTTCACTGGCAAATTCAATTAAATTTTAAAAATAATCTACAATAACGTGAATAAATTAATTTATTCGAGTAAGATAATGTTGTCTGAAATTGATAAACGTTTATTGAACTTGGACACGTCTAAGGATATGCATAGAAAGTGAGAAATCCATATTAGACGTGAGAGACCGAGAAGTGGAGTTGCTTGTAGTTGTGGTCAACAGTCAACTCCAGCGATATATCCTCTTCAACAATTAACGGCCAAGCCATACTGCGTTTCACACATATAGGTAGAGGTTATCATCATCAATGCCTGGAAAAATTGAGTCTAGTGGTATTCTTCCACAAGTACTGACACTCACGAAGCTAACGCAAAATCTTTGCCAATGGAAAACCCTCTCAATTGTTCCATAGCCAGCTTTCCTCTCGGCCGTCTACGCATATAATGAACGAAACAGGGAGACCAAAAAAAAATGTATCGGCACACTTGACGTCCCTCAAGGTAGTTTATTGCATAGACTGTTAATGAATACTGTAAACAATAATTTCGGAACAATACAAAATTGGAACAGGAGATTTATTTTTTCTGGCATCGCGAATTTTTTCACTGTATTAAACGCAAAAACTGTCTTCATTAGTATTTCATTCATCGTAGATATGAAATAATTAATATAACGTAGCATTAGATCTCATTTGCCTTGTACGTAATTTTTAACCTAAAGTCATGTGTTTTCAAAACCTCCAGGTTAAAGTACAACAATTGAATACAATTTTACAGCATAAGTGCGTATCGATGCTGTATGTTAATATTGTTAAAAATATGTAACGCGCATTATTGTAATAAACGAGTATGTACGTCGTAAGTCAAACGCTATTCGAAGTTGATGTGTCCATTGTGAGTGTATGTAAATATCGACGAAAATAAATGAAACCGCGATCGATAAAGTTCGTATTTCGACTTATTATTGTTAATTTATTTTCCCATAAAACTTTTCCCTTTAAATGACAAAAATATATTTTGTGTGTAAACCCGATAAATTAATCGGTATCGAATTTCGTAAAGCATTAAATGTCTATGAAATTTACAGTAATATTTTTGCCGCGATATGGGGGGATGGCCATTAAATGTGCCGAATTACACCGGCTTAGCGTTAAACGTCACGAGTTGCTCCTTCTTCGACCATTCTCGCCTCTCCTACCTCTCCGTTAAGGGCTAAACTTCACTCTTTTTCCCCTCACTAAGCAACTACACCGAAGCAGCCATACATGGCCGCACGTACACGCGCAGTTCAAAGCACACATCGTCTATCGTGAATGAGTATTGGTACACGTGCGCCCTCCCTCGAATATACGAGCTATAGAAATATCCCCTCGGGTGTGAATCGAGCGACGGACCAGAGTCTCCCGGTGCAACTCGATGTATGCATCGCGAAATACATCGATGCAAGAATTATACGTTACTCCGTACTTCTCGTGCTTTCAATTGTGTTTCCATATTCGGTTCGATGTCGATTGATATGCACCATGTAATCGAGCTCGTTAATTCAATTTTACACCCCAATAAACCAATCTCTGTGCGTGTTTATTTAAACAGATAATTTCGTGCACGATCGTTGATTCAACGATGAGGGTAACTACGACTACGGGGTCATAGGGGTCGTGACACGGATCATTCTCAACAGACTTCGATTCCTCATTATCTTTGACGAATCAGTGAATTGGTAACATAAGCGATAATAAATTAACAAAAGAAATAACCAAATAAATAAATATTACGAAATAATATTCGAATTATAATCAATATTTTCTTTTAATGCACTACTTTTGTTCTAATAAGTTTTGCGGTTTACCGAGTAACATTGACGTGGTGAATATTACCAAATTTTCCAACGGTTTTTGTGACTCATCGCATGAGCTCGTATTGCAAAATGGATTTCACATAGATGGCATGAAAGTTCATTTGAAACGGTGACAAAATGAAGCCTAACGATAAAAACGTTACGACGAAAATGAAGGTGTAAATTATTCTCAAAGTCCGGGATCATGAAACAAAATGATTTTAAAAAACCAACGCAACGTAAATTACAAGCTGGATCGATGGAGCACTTCACCATCGGCATGAAATCATTATCGAATCTATTTCGAACAAAGCTCCGGCAAAGATTTCAAAATGTATACTTTTTCATCGCGTCACTGGAACCAATGTCACCTGCAATTTTCACTATATTATTTCTGTCGAATTATTGGAACAACATAGATGGTCGAGTGTCACAAGTATTGAGATTCAAACGGATTATCTTTCACAGAAAATGTGCCATCGAATGTGAGTCCACTACACGATTACCTTTATTCTCAAATTTTTATATCGTGCATTGTATTATTCCGTCATTAAATTGAACGAATTGACCAGCTCTCGATTACTTTGCAATCGAAAAAGTTTGTATTTTTATCGTCTCTCTCGACGTTTGTATGAACACACTTCTCTGGTCGGTAAACGAATTCAACGAGAGAAAGACAGAAAGACATTCACACAGAGCCAGAGAGAGAAAGTGACACACACACACACACAGACAGAGTCGAGTTTGTATCGACTTATCAAAGCGAGTATACAAGAGGAGAAAATTAATAAAGAATGCCGTACGAAATATTCTGGTGAGGGTGGATAGAAGAGACGAACATATTGACGCTCATGAAAGATGTAGCGTACTCGAAAATTAATCAGAGACACCGAGGTGCACGCTTGACAGGAGTCTCGTATACGTGCAACCTTGGTGAGGTAGAAAAGAGAGAGAGAGAGGGAGACAGAGAGCTGGACGGAAAGAGGAGAGGGCGAGAGGGGGGGGGGGTCTTTAAAGGGCAGGAGCCACAGTAATAAATTTTCTGTGCCTGGATTAAGGTGCACGCACACTATGCTTTTGGTCCATTTCATGTGTGAAAAGCTATTACTAGAACCGAGAGTTACCACGACGAGAAGTGCTTTTCTAAAATACTTGTGACAGTAAACTAGCTTTTCCACCCTTCTGCGATATATATACAGGGTGAGGCATATAAAGTGTTACAGACCAATAGCACTCAAACTATTGATCATATCCAAAAATGTTTCAGACAAAAGTATTCGAGAAGGCCGTCATACTGGACCACCCTATTTTTCTTTTTTCAAATCGGTGGAGGGGCTGGAGCTATGTCAAGGCCAACTCAACTTTTTTGAATGGAACCATGTATTTTTTGTTCGATAGCCAGATAGCCTGTTGTTTCAGCTACAATTTTATTTTTTATTTATATCTTTACATCAATTTCTCGCCGAGATATCCGACTTTTAATGAAAAAAGGTCCTTTTGCCTTTAGTCCGATATCTCAGCAACCAATGATCGCACGGAAAATTCAAGGATAGTTTCGAAAACTTGAAAACATTTCCTATAAGATCCTTTCGAAATTGTTAGGATTTTTTTAATTTTCCACATCGATTTGAAAAAAGTATAAAAAACGTCACGTTTTTTCGTTGTTTTAGTAAATCTTGGATACAATCAATAGTTTGAGTGTTGTTGCTCTGTAACACTTTATGTGTCTCACCCTGTATATATATACATATATATATATATATATTGCGCTAAAATATACACGACGAGGCTGTACAGTTTCGCTACACGCTATCAAGTTGAATATCGTAAATGCTCTTCATATCCGCATGTTGCGAAGCAATAAAACTGAATGTCTGTAACATTTGTCAGGATCGTCCGCTACACGTAGATATCCGTCCGCGTATAACATTTATGTTTGAATAAAGATTTGGAAACAGCACGACGTAGAAGCTTATACCTTCTCAAAGTGAGTAAAGCGCGAAAGGAATAAGCGCGATATTATACGAGAATATGTTTGCGTGTGTTTATATGAGCGGGCGTCAATCCGTATCTGCACATTTAAATTTCTACCCTACCGTGTGCACACGGCGAGCACTAAAACTGTGATTCGAAACACCAATGGGAATATTTCGTGCATGCACGAGTGACCGACGAATCGGACATCACGTCGCGGAGATATCGTCGAAGGAGATTGTGCGGTAACTTATCATTGCTGGACGCGAAATCTCAATCTCAAATCCTATAAAAATCGAAAATTAATTTTTCAACTTTTTTTACACGGTTATCGAAAGGCTGTTTAAAAAATGATTTCACTTGCTTCCTAATCGACACATTACTAATGGATAAATTACACTTGTCAACGTTATCGAGGTAAGCCCGACCGTATGTTTTATCTCTGGTAAGTTTGAATATTTTCGAAATTTCGAGACCTGACGCGAAAGAGAATCGCAGCATTGTGTCCACCGGACGTAGAGTTCAACGAACTGTAACATCCTCTTGTTGTATACTGAAATTGCACGCATATTTGTATATTCTTTTGTACACAAAAATGCCAAGTTCGAAGTTCACATTCTTCATAGTTCTTCGAAGCATCGAATCTGTGGCCTTAGTACATCCTCCGTCCGAAGTTCTCCCTCTCTCTATCTCTCTTCGTCCTTTGTTGCAACTCATGCGCGTCTTTTCTCACGAAACATTTTGTTTGAGTCCCGGGACTTCTCGGAAGAATAAATATAAGCTATTTACCTTCGAACCATTCGTATATCTCGTGTTCGACAGATCTCACTTTATAACCATTCGTGTATTAGGCTAGCTTTTCATCGTCGTATTCCCTCGCTGTTTTGGCCCTTCCTTCTAAAGACACGGGAAATATCATCCCCTTGGTCCGTGTCTGTACGTTCCGAATAACGAAAGGTTCTAGCTTCACTTGTTGCCTTTGTGCCGCACGACTCAACATCTCCGGTGTACGGAGGGAGAGAACGAGAGATACTCCGGTCCCATTCCTGTTCCTTTTACATCCCTCTGTTGGTCCTGCTTCGTTCTTGTATCGGTACGAGTTACATACAGCAGTCAAACGGTCTCGGCCCTCTTCGGCTTCTCTCACGCTCGGCCATCTCTTTAAACAGCACCGTACATCCATGAAGAATCGTTGGAATGCCGGCACAGAAAAGCCAAGGGCGGAAGAGGTGGGGCTAGGAAAAAGGATTACGGGGAATAAGAACAGGAAGAGGGAAGAGCGAGAAGAACATTGGACCCGTTGGTCCATCCATTCTTTTTGTTCACTCTTCCTTTTTCTTCGTCTTCGTCCTTCATCTTCTTCTCTTTCTTCTTCTTCTTCTTCTTGTTCGGCCTTTCAACCCCGTCGTTCGGCATTGTTGTTTGCAAGACCCTAACTTTCGTGTCCGATTTCACGGAAGGTCGACAGAGGAAGCATTTGTACGAGCGTTAATTGGTTCGGCTATGAGAAGGAATCTGCCGGTTTCATCCTGAAGAGCATCAACGATCCCTGTTATTTTCCGCGAGAACGGAGAATCCTGGGCACTTCCTCAGACCCAAGGAAATAGCTCCTGTTGATAACCTCCTGCAGCGTATTCTCTATGTACTTCTACGTTACCTATATCGTGTACAAGCCGTTCCCTCCTCGATCAACCATTCCTCTATCAACATTTTCATTCACTTAACAACCGGATATCTTTTATTAAATAGCATTAAAAATATACCTGCGATTTTTCAAGTTTAGGCTTTTTATATGTATATATTATTGAAAAGTTTTCGATTCAACCGTTTTCATAAAAAAAAGGGTTCTTGATGTTTTATGGCAGGGTTTTTGTTTTACTACTCGCACCTTTATTTCTGATGAGAATAAAATTTCGTTAGTAATTCATTTGTATCGCGTAACGTAATATTTCAGAACTGTGGACGAGTCGAAATTTTGATCTAAATGCCGAATGATGATGGAGTGGTCCATGTACATAATTATATATGTACGAGTATTGGTAAACGGAGTGATTACATGGTTGTCCGAAGTTACCAAAGATCGACTGTGGTTGCTCGGAGAAATATAACGATACATCATGATGTTAATGCGCCTGTAATGGACGTGCCGTCCGAAACATTCTCCAGTCAGGAGAATGCGGAAGCCTTCTAATGTAAGATCGGCGGATCTCACAGAAATGGTGCACGGAGAAGCATTCGGTTCGAGTCGAAGCCCGCTCGAGCGTATGCAAATAATATCCACTATCTTCGATATCGACGAGGCGATTTTATCATTACTCCTGCGTTGGTCGAAGCTTTTAGTGACCCTTAGCTCTCGCTCCAACGGTGGAATATCAGACCCAATGGACCAGGTGAAGTGACCTTGAAGCATGCTCGCTAAAGAGAAAATTTATTTTCAGCTCGCTGTTCTTCAGGGTGATGTCAGTTTCGGTAACGTGGTTCAGTTGTCTCGTAGACTTGGAGCGAAGTTGATACTCTCGTTGAAAATGTGTCGATTCGAAGGAAATGACAAATTTTCAGTGATTAAAAAAAAACAAATGAAGTTTAAAAAAAACAAGTAGTTATTTGTGGTTAATTAGAAAGTTCGTTCGGCCGAGAAACGGATATAACTCGTGATGAAATAGCTAATTTTCACGTTAAATACGAAAATCATGCAAATTGTCATCTCTTATTAACACGAAATCGATTTCGCTAATTGGCGTCACTACCTTCGATATTACATTTGCATAATATGAGAGGTCGCGATCGTTATCGCAAAATCTGTATCAAGAGAATATTTAATTACCGGGAAGTACGTACCAGGCAGCGAGGATAATACAATTAGCACCGGAGTTTTTCCCGAAGTACGGAATTACTGCGGCGATAAAAAACACGATGGAGACAAATAATACAAATAAAAACGTAACCGAGAACGTTTCGCGTACCCTTCTACGTACGTTTTCCCGATCACTACGGGGCGTTGTAATCTGCTATTGTTCTTTCTCTCATTCTCACGTTCGCGAATTCAATGTACGCGGGGGTAAGCAAAAAACGGTCGACGAGCACGATACGGTCATGATCCCGAGAATTATGGAGTTGCGTATATCTCGTTGAATCGATTAGAGAACGATCGAAGTTACGAGCTTTCGGATCAAACTCGCGTAAAAATAATAACACTTTGGATATCGTGACGAGATTCACAGGATAATATATCCTTTCGCTCTTGTGCTAAGCCTATGCAGCAATTAATATTCACTTGGATGAATCAAAGCGGTTTATTTTACCATTTTAATCCAATTATGATGGCAAACGGTACGCGAGTATGTATGATTGAGAGACAGAGGAAGATAGAGAGAAAGAGAGAGAGAGAGAGAGAAAGAGAGAGAGGCATTGAAAGTCCGGCAAACGTTATTCCATGGCCTTAATGATGGTTGACACAGTTTCTCAACGAGTACGGGTTGTCAGCGGGGCCACCGTCCGGGATATCATTGTCGCCTTCGTCCCCTTGGTCGACATCAGCTCGCGTTTCTCTACCCGAGTTTTTGCTGGATCATATATCCGTACACATATATATATATATATATCTATATATACATACGTATACATAAATGTGTATATACATACAGGCATATAACTATATGTAGCATATACATATATATGAACCTGTCCCTGCGTCTCGCATGCTATCCGATAAAACTCGTGTCGTCGTCGCGTCTATCGGGCTTCGCACCACTCATCTTGACCCTCTTTTTTTGCGAAGAGGGATGAATCGTTAACGTGCCCAAGAGCTTCGCACCCGCGGTCTTCGACTTATCGTTAGTCTGCCCGCGGAAAAGAGTTAGGAAAACGTTGCCGAACGATCGAAAAATTGGTTCGATCGACGTTAAAAAAAAATACAAAATTACGAACAGCGCACAAGATTTCCCCGTTTTTTGTTCACCATTTTTGGATAATTCAACGTTCTATCGAAGAGATGGAAATACAATTTTCCATCGCCTCGGATTTTTTACGAGGGTCTTCGACTCGTTCGGTAATTTTGGAAAATTGAAATAAACAGAGCGCAAAATTCGAATCGCTTGTCAAAAATTACGCACACTTTTCCCGCTCGAAACACACACGGTACGACGTTTCGTTTGTTAATGACCCTTCGCCAAAACAAATATTCAGGGGAAAATGTAAATTCGTGTTCTCCAATTTTTTAATTCGTATTTGTAAATCCTCGTACGCGTGAGCTGACGTTTATGTTTATCAATATTTGATTTCGTTGAAAAATGTGGAAAGTCAGCAGCCAGGACCTTGATTGCTTCGGCCAAATAACGAGAGTTCCGAAAATAATATTCGGGCGATAACCATTTGCTTTGTGGCGAGGGGGGGGGGGGGGGGGGCGAAATATCATACTATAAAACACACAACATGAATTTGCCCCTGGGCGATATTTATAGGACTAAAATGTATTTAACGTTCATCGATTTCGCGTCATCACCCGTCATTCGGCTGATACGTATGTATAAATGGAAATATTTACAAAATTATTCGATGCTTTCGAAACCGACGTAATACCCTTTTTTAATGGAAAAAACTTTTTCGCTAAATGTCGAAAAATCATCGTGTAAATTAATCGTTGCAAAGGGATATGCTTGAATAATTAAAAAAAATATATATATTTTCCTCGGTAAATTTTGTTTACGAAATTGTAGACATCGAAATAGTATCGAGATTCGATCTACTGTAACCCACCAAATAAATATGTATATTCTATCCTACTACTAGGCTTTGTTCTTTGAGCGTTCGCCATGTTTACTCGAATTGTGCAAATACCTCAATACATAATATTTCAAGGCTATCGGCCTTCCAGCTTAGAAAATGTTTATCCTCTCGGTGTAAACGAAAACAACCCATGTTTTAAAAAATATAAATAAAAAATATAAATGTTTTCAATTTATAATTATTGGATTAGAATTTAATATCGACAAGATTTTTTATCATACTTACTTTAATTTGCATAATCCAACGTGTCGCGAATTCGAAAGGTTTCGTGGGATTTTTTTTTTTCGAAATTTCCGCGCTTCGTCCAATTTTGTTGTATCACGCGTAACCAAATCTGAGTGGGTCGAACATCTTAGTTACAACGTTCACTCTCGTGGGACGATGTAATTTCAATTTCTACACGCGATATCTGCAAGGTGAATAAAATTCGCGAGGGACGAGTCGTGCGATTTAACACCGTCCGGAAACTTCGGTGATCTTTCGAGAGAGCCGGCGCGAGCGTCTCGTGTGCCGTTGCGAGCACGAGGTGAAAATCTACCGACGAGAAACACGGAGTCTACAGTTGAGAAGCTTCGCGATCCCTTCCCCGTTCCACCGGCGTTCCTCTACTGATCTAAATTTGGCTTGAACTCAGCCTAAATTCATGCGGCAAGTTGGCTACATGCCCCGCATCTCTTGAACCATCTCGTGGAAACCATTTCGTCTTAGCCTCGAGGGTTCGGTAAACGTGGAAGGCAGAGAGATGGAGAGAGAAAGAGAGAGAAAGAGTGAGAGAGAGAGAGAGGGAGAGAGAGAGAGACCGAGTGAGAAACAGAGAGAGATAGAGATGGACTAAACGCTACGTTCGAATTCGAGTAATTAATTTTGATCATCCGGACCAACAGCGATATTTTGATAATTCTAATTAAACTTGATATTTAACAGTTATGAAAAAATAGTTATGAAAATAATTGCGATAAGAAGAACGGATTTTAATTGAATTGAAAACAATAGTAATATGAGTGAAAAAAAAAGATCGACCGACGTTGATCAATGTGGGATGGAATATTACGTGAAAATTAAAAAAATACAAAAATTACACGGAAGCCGTTGTTTTATCACGGAGACAGATGGAGCGTTCGGATCCCAAGAGATGCAGACGACGTCTATCGTTGCAGCTACTACTTTGTGGTGCCATAGAAAACTGTATAGTACACGATGAGACTTAAACTTTTGTTGAGTCTCCCTATGGGATGTGGTTATATAGGTACAAGCCGAGGTCTTATATCGAAATAGAGCTCCGTCGACGGTACTAAAATCTTCGCGTAAGTTTTGGCCCTTCGTACAGCTTATCACGCGGTAATGAAAATCAGAGGGTGTAATCCACGCCCAAGAGGGTTGTGATATAACGAGACGGTTGTATAAATGAGTGAGTATATAAATAAATAAGTAAATAAAATAAATAAATAAAGCAAAAAGAAAAAATAAATTTTCCTCGATACCTTACTTTGCGCGGTAAAAAATAAATGAAAAAAACGACTGAGCGAACTATTCGAAAATCCTTTCTGGCCAGTCTGGAATAATTCCGACGTCACTATTATCTCGTTATCAAAATTTTCATCAAGCTTTCTTACCTACACTTTTTTTCTTCTTATCAACAATTTAATCAAATTTTCCTACGTGTACGGTGAAATACAAATATTAAGTTGAGTAAAATTACGAAATTTCGTGGTGGAATTTTCGTTGCCCGGAACGAGCAGCAGCTTGATATCTGGGTATGAGTAAATACTCGAACAGATCGTGCGTCAGAACGGGGGAAAGAATGAGAGAGTGTGTGTGTGTGTGTGTGTGAGAGAGGGAGAGAGAAATAGCGATAGAGTTGAACAGCGGAGATCCTCAGGTACGTCGGTAGACGAGACTAGGTACAAGACTCCCGTCTGTCAGAAACTTGGAAAATTCGACTCAAGTTGTCGCACACCGCCGGCAATTTCTCTCCGAATTATTTTAATTTTACGGTACGTTATATCACACCCTGCTATTTTCCTCTCGCCCCTCTCTCTTTCTCTCGTTCTTTGCTTCATCGTTCACTTTTGGGTCGCGATAGTCTACGCAATTTCATATCAAATCCCCCTCCCTCCACCACTCTGTCAATCTTGCCAACATATGTCCTCACATTTACTCTATACGAGTCTCTCGTTTACCATCCCCCTCTCTCTCTCTCATGTACAGATACACATACACATATACACACACCCACTTATTACGCGTTGAGAAAACACTCGGTTGTCTTCCCTTCCACAAGATTCTTGTTCGTTCATTCTCTTTCCCCGTTCAAGAATAGATTTAATCCCGGTGGCATATATCCCCTCCCTGTCTTTCTCTCTCTCTCTCTCTCTTTCTCTCTCTCATACACACCTTCTCCTCTTCTAACATCAACGACACGAAAACCCGCACGGTCTGGTATCATCCGTTTTGCAGGCTAACGCGTAATATATAGGCTAGGGTCCGGACTGGGGTGGAGGATGAGGAAAGCTCTCGCCCGAGCGAGAATCAAAAAGGCTATGGGTTGAGCTAAGTCGTGGAAACGGTGGTAGGTATAGCGGTAGATTGTAAA
The DNA here is from genome assembly GCA_951802705.1 of Netelia virgata. Taxonomy (NCBI): domain Eukaryota; kingdom Metazoa; phylum Arthropoda; class Insecta; order Hymenoptera; family Ichneumonidae; genus Netelia; species Netelia virgata. Next base: position 13,722,718 of record OX637865.1, on the reverse strand, counting down.
CCCGATGGAGATAACTTTCAACAATCCGAGCACTCGAGGAAAGTCTTCTGTATACTCTAGTTAAAATATACCTATACATACGTATGTATACATACCGATATTTATATATATATATATATATATATATATGTATAAGAGGGTTTAGGTGTATTCGTGATATGATATATACTTAATATAACATCGCCGCACTGCGCATTTCACAGTTGCTCTTATCATGATTAATTAAGTAGACCATTATCTCGGACAAAAGTAAAGAAAGGATGCAACTTTCATCGTTCGCCAACAGTACTCCAAAATCTTACGATCTCGCTCGAAACTTATTCCGACGATTGACTTTCGCTTGTCTTGTCGGACATTGTTTTTTTTTTACAAACATCGTTTTCCTTAATCATGGTAAAACGCATGTTAAAAAACTTCTCGATATTCAAATTATTCGTCGATAATTTTTTAATCACGTGCAATCACAAAATCGCAAAATTGTCTTCGTAAAAGATTTTCGAGTTTCAAGTTTAAAAAAGTAGAATTAAAATGTTCGATCTCGCCGAACTGTCGTCTCCACCGCATTACGATCTGATTCTCGGATATCCGTGGCCACACTGCGTGAAAATCGGGGTCACCGATGCGTTATAGAAGCATGGCAGGAGAACTCGAATATCAAGGGCAGACGTCAGGATGCGCTACAGTGACAAAAGAAAGCAAAAGAAATGGAAAAGAAACGCGCGTGAGATTTTATTGGCGAGATGGTGCGAATGGTTTTTGCAGCTAAAAGAAACGGCTAGCTTGCGAGTTCGAGCGAATATACCCATAGCTATGACTATCTACATATATATATATATATATACTTACCAACATGTGTGTAAAGAAGGACGAGGACTCGAGGACTACCTATACATATGGTTCGAGATTTTTTTTCGCTCTCAACACCCACTCCTACTCTCTCGCAAAGTGGAAAAGCTCTCTCACCAATAGTCGACGATCGATTTTATTTAATACCTCAGGTCATCCATACATATAAATCAAATAAATAATGCCAAATGCCCGTACCGTGTTACAAACATTGATATATATATATATATATATATTTATATCAATGTTTGTAACACGGTATATATATATATATATGTGAGTGTAATATATGATGTACATTCGAGGGAGGAAGGGAGAAAGGGGTGATACAGGCACATATAATCGTTTGTGCGAGGGTATGATAGGGTTGGGCGCGATGTGGTGGAAGAGGTGTGATGGCGGTTGGGGTGGGGGGAGGGGGGGTGGTACTGGGGTGCGATATTCCGTGTGGCGGGTTAGCGCGTTATAACGCTGCTGTCACCGCTCCGCTAGGTTGTAACGTGTAATTCAGCGACGCTACGTGCCCCTCGGGTTATCCGTGGCCAGCGTTGAAATTGCCAAGCACTTTATTTTCTCGGGAACGAGCTAACAGCGGTGGGATTCATGGTACCGCACGGGGCATACTCACCGAGGAGAGTTCCAACGACGAGAGCGTGTTAGAGAGAGAGAACTGCACAATCTCCTCACCTATCGCGATCCGATATATAGACACAGACACATAGATATATATATTTGTATGCAGGTATAGAAAGGGTAGAAAATTTATCGATCGCCATAAATGATCGACGTATTGGTAATTATACGTTGGAATTTGCAGCGCGTTACGAAGTGGTTCGGTTATCTCGCTTCGTTGGGCTCGTCGAGAGAGCAAGGGCGAAAGATGAGAATGGGAAAAGTGAGCTGAGACGATCGCGACGTTTATTGGCGTTCCGGGACACATTTTCCGCGAGTTTTCCCTCGCGAACGAAAAAAAACTCAAAAAAATAATAATAATAATAATAAAGAAAAAAACGGAATCTTAATGAAGTAACGGAAACCAACGATGCGGTGAAAACGAGGCAAAAAAACGGTAATAATGAACAAGAATAATGGCGCAATTTTACAAGGTGGAAAATTAAAAGTCTCGGAGTGAATGAGAGACGCGACGAATTTGATGAAATTTTAGCCACGTTGAGGGAGCGTGTGTATAACGATAAAACGATGATAATACCGGACGTTGGCAAGAGATTGAGGGTATAAATATTCGAGATGTAATGATATCGTCGTTGGATTTTTTTAACGACTTTTTTTTAAACTTCGCAATTCAATAATAATTTACGTCACTTTTTAAAGCTACGATTATTTGATATTTTTTGAGCCAACCTACTCTCGATTTATTGATTTATTTACAGTTGGCGATAGATGTCAATTGTTTCGTCTTACGTCTTATTCGTATTTCGAGTACTCTTTTTGTGAAAAATAATGTTTTATGATTTATTTTGTCAACCGTGTCGTATTACGATTTCGAGAATGATTTTGATCGAACGAAAAATAAAAGTAACTGAAAGTGCAGAAGTGCACAATCGTGGAGCCTTTCGACGTTGATCGTATCGCGCTGAATAAAGCCAGCGGATATAAAATTTCCATTTCAATATCGCGCGTAGGTGGGGGGAGGGGATGGACGAGGGTGCGGACGTGTAGTGGTTCGCGTTGGTTGAATACATTATGGTAAAATATATTGATAAAATATCAGGAGGCGATGATCAATTCATGTTTATTATCACGTTAGGAACTATATAGAATCGTGTGTGTGGTTCGTGGACGAAAAGTAAGAGAGCGAGAGGGCGGGAGCGGAGGCGGAGGCGCCCGCGCGCGAGAGAGAGAGAGAGAGAGAAGTCTGCGATTGACGAACCTGTCGATTTCTCTTCTCTTCTACTTCGTTTTATTCTTCATGCCGTCAGCATGAGTTTTTTTTTGCAACCCAGAGACCAAGTCTATTCCGCCTCGTTACATTTGAATCGCTCGTGACGACGTTCCAAGCCCTCCCTCGCCCTTTCTCGCCTTCTCACTTTTTTCTCGTTCTTCTCTCTCTCTCTCTCGCTCCTTTCCCCCGCCACCCTCGCCTATCAGCAGCTCTGCGATCGACACGCTAATGGGATTTTCGATATTCGAGACGTTGCGAATCTCGGCACGTTTAACCAAACGGGCTGGAAGAGTTTGTCGAACGATGGACGGGACATCCATTTAATTTTTTTTCTTCGCACTCTCGCGTTTTTTCACGCGTCACTTTTGACGCGTATTATATCGAGCGCGATTCGTTTCCCGCTCGTCAGACGTGGCAAAAACTCACGTTTTTTTTTTCACGGAGGGAGGAGAACGAAGGTGTGAACCAAAAATTCATAAGATCTCGGAGATACCTGTCAATTGCATGTCGCGCGGTAAATAAAGAGGGTTTCGACGGTGTATCGGTAAGTGCCTCGAGGCTGTCAGCGAATTCATCTCCTTTCGGGCAGCGAGAGTTCGTTTGTCATCGTTTTATAACCGAACGAACGAAAACAAGATCAAGACGATATATGAGCAAATTGTAAAATCGCTCGACATTTTTGGCCAATCGATTTCCATTCTGGTCGACGAAGAAGCGGGGCCATTTGCATCGGAATTGAAACGAAATTGCTTCCTTTTTATTGTGGAATCGATTATGAAATTGTCGTATAGGTATCACACGCGCTGAAGCTTCCACCGCGTATTTACATCGCGATAAAATATATCACATTCGATCGCAGGTGACGACGAACCGAACGCATACGTTTATTATTGCGCTCGCGTAAAATTTAATACATTTTTATCGAGGAGCATCAAGTTCGTCTCGGTCTTTATATCATTCACATATAAATTTACTACGTATTATCGTTCGTATTCTCGCGTTGAACAGGATTTATTTCGCTGTCTGATCGTACGTACGCTTGCACTACTTAAGTCAGTAAATTTTACTATATCTCACGTCTTTCCAACTTTCGATACTCGTATATTCCTCTCTATATAAGCGGCCTTATCATTTTGTACTTTTCGCACTGGCGATTCACTCGCCACACATATTTTTCCTTCTCTTTTGTAATAAAAATTCTTATCGGGAACGTTGGACGAAGAAAAAAACTACTGATATCCAGAATCACTCGGGATTACCCGACGAGCGTTTTCCGAGCGAGAGATAATACGCTGAAAAGTGGACACTGGCGGGTCTCTTTCGCGAGGAGCACGAGATAAGCTACACTGGGATCTATGCTGGCTGAAGAGGTCTCGGTGTTCGGAGGGGTATGCTGGTGCACCGAACGACCGGCAGACTCTTAATTTCTGCCTCGTTCGCCGTCCGACAAAACATTCTTCCTCGTCTTTTTCCTTCTTTTTCATTTCTCTATTCATTTTTTTTTTATTTTTTTTTTTTCGGTGACATCGTCGTTGTGGCAATGAACTTCCGACAATTTGTTCCTCGCGATATAACTATAACGTTTTCTATAAAAGTCGACAAAATATCACGACGAGATATAAAATGAAAAAAGTTTCTCGGGAAAAAGTTCTGGCGACCCAAAAAAAAAACTATTAACCGGCTGGTATCCGCAAGATTATAAAAATCGACTTGTATATTAAGTGATATTCGTGGAGTGCCACAAAAATGTACTGAAAATACTCGACTATAAAATTAGTTTGTATCGTCGAAGAAATTTAATTAAATTGTTTTTATGTGAAAATGACAAGTTTGCGGATATTGTCTTGTTCTAAACGTTTGCGGATCTCACAAGCGGCTTCCTCTTCTGTATAAAACTTGTAGTATATATATATATATATATATATAGTATATGTTTTAAGCTACATACAGTAAAGAGAATATGCAATCACTCGGGCGTTTCGAACTTTAGTGCTGTCGAAGAGCTGGTTTTACAAAAAATTCCGTCGCATCTATCTTTCTCTCATCGGCAAAAGTCCCAGAGATAAGAAATACGAAGCGAACGAGTGCATGTGTGTGTGGTCATACAACGGAGTCGGGTTTTACTCGGACGAAGGAAGATCCGCGAACCGAACCATAAGGAGTGAAACTCCTTCGTTCTCAAAGTTATTGGCCAGAGTTGGGTATAATCTTCGATCCATTTGAAGTTCAGCTTTTTTTCCTCCACTCCGAAATAAAGTTTTACAATGGAGATTATAATGGCGCGTTACTCCCCCGAAGTTGATCTTCTCCAAACAAGACGAATTCCGTCGTTAAAAATTCTTTCGAAACGACGTCGAAGAAATTACAAAAGTGAGAAATTGTTGGCGTAAAAATTATTTGCTCGTAAGAGAGACAAAAATTATATCGCCCTTTGCAACTTTTCTTTTCCGATCTCGTTAAAATTTTATACGAACGATTCGATCGAACGAGAACTTTTTTTTAATGGACTTTGGTATAAGATTGGACGTAAAATTAAAACAAATTTTGTCGTGTCATTTTTCATGGTGGTTACGGTCGGAAACGAAAGAAGCTTCGCATCGTTGGAACACTAGGATGGCGGACGAAGCTGAAGTAAATTGTAAACGATGTCAAATATGACCTCGGATTAATGAAAAAAATGGCAGTAGCGTCGCACCTGGCCACTCGATTTTCACGTGTCCAGTTACGTATACGTATCTACACTCGTTGTGTATTTTACGCGAATGCGCGACTCTGACGCGTGATATACGCGACAGCCTCTATCGCGTCTAGCGTATTTCGTGTAGATACCGAGAGCGTACGAGCTCTATGGGAAAGCTGTATATCGACCGGTCTGTTTTCATTAGAGAGGGCCCGGAACGTCGCGATACAACGCGCTCTCGTCTCGCGTCCTCTCGCGTTAGCGATGCTTCCTGTACTATGGCAATTAATATTCAATATATATATATATATATATATATGAAACTTAATTACAGTAATTTTAATTACACTGTTTTCAAAAGCTAGTGAGTAAATTTACAGAATGCCATTGGGTTCATTTTGTTACGTGAATTTCCGGGGTAGTGATAGTAGTTTGAAACTAATGGGATATCGAACGAAGGGAGAAAATTTGTTTCGGAACATTTCTTTTGCTCGTGTTTAAAAATACGCATAAATATCAAAGCAGTACATGCAATTTTTCCAATTTCGTTTATCCGATATAGAGGTGTCGTCTCTTGTCATGAATAAAATACCGTTGGGTACCGTTCGGCCAGTTCGTAGCGGAGAGAGAAAGCTGTCTGGCTCAGCTGTTGACAACGCGACACGCTTGGACGTCGGGAGAGGCTCGAGTAGGATAGAAACGTCGAGGCTACTTCTCTAATACGTCGATATTGAGAGCACGTCCAGGGAGAATTTTGGGCCGATGGAGGAAGGAAAGTGGTCACGAGAGACCGTCATGAGGCGGTGGGATTAGTTGAAGAGAATTGCGTGGAATAGTTCGCCCAGCTCGCTTCGTCTCCGGTCCCCATCTCGTCATCGTGGGGTTTCCGGAAGCTTCGACACATCTCAACCAACATTTCCCACCCCGAACCACTGAAATATCATCCCTGTTATTTCTCGACACGAGTTACCTACGATACGTTGAGCTTCCACGGATAAATATCGGGGTTTCTGATATCACGAATTGTTATCGACAATAATCATCCCCTCGGAATTGTAAGACCAAGGGATGAATCGTAACGACAGTTTCTTCTTAATAATACTCAGTATCATTCTATAGTGACGAAATTGTAAAAATAAACAGAATTTTCTTCTGTATTTAGTATTTATTTCAGAAGTTTGACTCGTTATTTTTATAATTACTGATTACTAGTAGTTAACGTTAATTTTAATCAACAATTGCATTAAGGATAATTAATGATTAATAATGGTTAATAATTACTAGGATGAAAGATTATTCGATGCTCGAGGAAATAAAAATACGAAGATTTACTTAAAAGCTGAAATTTTTCTTCGCGCACTAATTAACGATATCGAGGTAATTCCTGCAAAGCCAACCGATGAAACGAGGCGGTGGATTTTTTTTTAATCTTAGTTTCTCTCAAATATCGTATTTTCAATAATTCTAAGAGCATTCGTACCAAACCTCGTGCATTTTTTTAAGCCGAAAAAGTCGATATTTTGTTCTCACCCGTTAATTAGCGTCGGCTTTTTTTCAAAATCGATCGATTGTTTCGTGTATATAATAGACCGTGCACAATTTTTTTCCTCAATGTATTCGGCACATTGATAGTTCGTTCCATTCGAGAAAGTCTTGAAAACCGAAACTGTTGAAAACAAACTCGAGAATTTTCCAAAGATGAGGTACACGGGAACTTTTTCGATGTGTACGGGAAAATAAAGAAAAAAAAGAATGAAAAACCTTCGAGGAACATTCCTTCTTTTCTTTTCTTTTTAGTTTCGCTTGCCTGCCTTTTTTTCTCGCGTTTACGCTTTGTTAATTCTCGCCACCGCGCCTCTGCGCCATTTCATTCTCAGTCTTCTTCATATTTTTCTCCTTCTGCTTCTTCTTCTTCTTCTTCTTCCTCCTCTTCCTCGAGCCTCGGTCTCTTCGTTAGCAACGAGGATTAATTAAGAAATATTTCATAGCCGAGTATAATATAGCGAGGAAAATACAACAAAGTCACGGAGTCTTAATATTATTCGTACGTTTTGTACATTTCTTTTTCCACAAATTACTCGAGACGCGGGACGCAGAGACGCTGGCGTGAATAAGAACAGAGACGGGAATTATTTCAATGAACAAAAATAGACTCTATAATTTCTCAGTAAAATCATTGCAAATGTTTTTCCTTAATTATTATAAATCTTCAAAGATATTTATTACGAATTGAATGATTAATACTCGTTATTTAAAGTTATCGTACGATATTTTAGTTCATCTACTTATACATCATAGTTATTTTTCCATGAGCATATTTTTATTCACACCGTCGGTGTGAATAGAAAGACTTCCTAGTCGACTTTATAGCATTTCGACTAAATAAAGGCGGCGAATACAAGACATTCCAGCTCGATCATTGATTAGTTTGCGTGAAAATTGAACGAACGAGCTTTCATACGCTGAAAAGTTTTGAGCTCTGGATACAAACTACTCGCAACATAGTGTATGACTCATTAAGAAGCAGGGGTACAGGCGAGGTGTGCTTCGAAAATTTGATCAGCAATCATACGATCATACTAAACAACCGATCAGGTTAAAAATTGGCGGGTACACAGAGAATAATGGCAAAAAGTGGCTCTTGATATTTTTTTTCTGAAATTTTGAAAATAGTGTTGCAGGCAACGAGCGATTCGAAAACTCCATCCTTACTTTCTTCGGCACTGAGCGTTAAAGTTTTGAAGGTATTGTCACGTCCGAGGGTAGTGATGGGAAAATCGAGTCGAACGTCGAGCGGTTAACGCCGACTCTTTTTATTGTCCGTCGAGGAAGGGGTCAATGGACAATGAGGGTAGTGGGTTCGTTTGCCAAGAAACCTCGAGAAGTCTTGTTAGTTTCGATGGTGAAATTAGTATTGATGAAGCAATGAAGAATAGGTTTACCCAAATTATATGCATATAATACATTTATTATATCGAACTTTGATTGTTAGTGAATGCTTAAAACTAACGACAGGAGTTTACAGTACAATTGTTCAATTACCTTATCGGAGAAGTGTCGTGCTGTTTTGCTCGGTGAGATACGTTTGCAATGAAATATGTTGATTTGGTGATTGAGTCAGATGGTTTTCTCTTCTACGTACTAACTTTCAGTTGACACGTATTGTTTTCAATTGTCGGATAAAATAATCGCGTACACTATATTTTAATTACTACGATTACCACTTCCAGAAGCCCAATTATCACGACTGATTACGATCTTTGTAGTCGCTCTCTTCTACAGAAGACCCGAAGTCGAGGATTTGGTAACACGGTGAAAAGTTCGGAGTAAACTGTGCGTATTTGCTAAGAAGGGCAGAGTTTATATAGAAAAATTAGTCCTAGTGGGAGATGGGTTTTTGATATTTGGTATGGATGCGTTCTACGGATTTTGTCCAGAAGTTTCCAGGCCTCCTGCCTGACGATTATAAAAATCAAATATTATTGCCTGTCAACGGGTGTTGCGTTTGGGCTTCTTGTCTTCGAATTTTTATTCGAATTTGTGCTTATTCGTAGTCTATGCGCTGTGGCGTGAGCCACGCGCGCGAGAGAGATATCATAGTTCGCTCCGCGGGTGTACGGGCGGATTACCTAGTCCGAGTGTTTTTCACATTTGGGCGACAATTATTTCATTTTACGATGACTTGGTTTTTTTTCTAAGGGTATAAATCCCAGGGGGGATAGAGAAAGATAGAGTGTTGGTTTGACGTACGAAAGTCGATTTTGGCTATTTCGGTGAAAAGACATTATGTTCAATTCTGCCATGGTCTGTTACGAACTTAGACACGAAATCATTGGGAAGACAGAAAAATAAGAATAAAATTAGATTTCTGGTAATTGTTGGAAATTTCGTTGCACGTGACAGTATTTAGCGAATTATGACAAAAAAATTGGTAACAAATACCAAGAGCCACTTTTTGCCATAATTCCCTGTGCACCTGCCCATTTTTAACCTGATCGGTTGTTTGGTGCCCGTATGATTGCTGATCAAATTTTCGAAGCGCAGGTCGCCTGTACCATTGCCTCTTAAAGGATCAACGCCATTCGCAGCCGACGAACTTTCATTTAAGAATTCATCAAGTTACATGCTCTCCTGTATGTACCTATGTACAAACATCAAAAGTTGATTAAAAGTAAAAATTTTGATCCGGTATTACTTTTGTCGAAGAGAATCCCAGTTGTCTGCGCTGCGATGCTACATTGCGTTGATATACATATATATCTCATGCAGAGGTAACGAGAGATGTTTTGCAGTACGTAACGATAGAGTTCTCGAGCATTAAGTCGCAAACTGAAACCAGGGGGTGGGGGGGACGGGCGGGCGAGGACGAGAACCCTCGAGAAAGGCGAATGAGTTTATTATGTCTGGTCTCGCATCTCGTGCCATGTCTCTCTCTTTCTCTCTCTTTCTCTCTCCGTTCTCGTCGCGGATGATTTATGAAGCGTGATACTGGCGATAACTTTTTTTCGACAAGGACTTTGCACGCTCGCGGAGTGAAGAGTTTTCCGTTGAGAGCGAACGCGGGACCTCTCGCGGTTCTCTATCTTCTTTTTTTATTTTTTTTATTTTTGTCGGGCTCTCGAAAAGTTCGATATTCTCATTTGTTCGACACGAGGGAACGGGCAAAAGGAAGAAACAAAAGAAAAAACCATCCGTTCCTTTTTTCTCATCTCTACGTTCTCTCCGAAATCCCAGTAGCGTTCCTCGCCCCGTCTCGTGGTACGGGTTCTCGAGGTCGGTACTCGAGGGTCAGAGGAGGCACGATTCGACACGTGAAGACGAGTTCCACCCGGAAATTCGACGAGGAGACTGCGCCTGCGGAATTAAAGGGCCCCACAACCGTAAGGATACCCGTGATCGATGTGAAGAATCCGAACAAAAAGAAGAATCCGCCTAGTTCATGATTTTCGTGCCTCGGCGCACAAAAAGATATATTTGACGAGGAGATACGCGCGGGAGTAAGAAAAATATATCTTGAATTTTTTTATCGGCATTGTTATATTAGATTATTGGAAATGTTCGAACGGCAAATAAAATAAAAACGCCAAATCTATGAGAAGAAAAATATAAACTCATCGTCCGACAAATTGGAAAATATTTGTTGGTTCGTCGGTTGGATTCGAATAATACCCGATCTCATGGTTCACGATGGAAAAATCGTTTGCCAGGTACTCAACGGTCCATCTACATTGACCGCTGGAGGACTCGCGCCCATGGCCGTAAGGAAGGGGGAAGAAAAGCTTTTCCCCGTATTGCAAGCTCGATGGACGATAGGAAGCTCTTGCACGGCAGTAGCTTCGGCGTACTGTAGTATAAAAGTCTGCAGCATTTTACTTCGTCGCATAGAAAAGAAGAAACGAATAAGAAAGGCAGGAGAAAAGAGAAAAAGTTCTCGTGACGCTTGCGAAAGCATCGGAGGAGCAACTGGTCGGTTTCCCACGCCGATGCTCGCTTGTTTCCTCCGGTCCGTGTCCACGCCCAAAGTCTTTTTCCTCATCTCGTTCTTCACCTCTATATTTTCTTCGTGTACCACATCTCTGGTAGTTTTATCGATGAGTTTATCTCGGGTCATATAAAATGAATTGCCTGAGTAAGGGGGGAGTCTGTGGTCAAACCCCTGAAACCCCTTTTTTTGGTGATTTCTCTCCTGTTTTACGGTCTGGTAGCCTACGATATGTCCATGCTGGTACAAAAAGAATGAAATATAAATGGAATAAATCATTGCATTTATATACGCTGTTTATTGAGAGGCGTAATAAAAAACATAATTTTTTGATTTCAACTCTCTCATACTTCAATATGATTCAGTAATCATAATACCTACTCTTTTTGTAAATCGATCTTACGCGCTAGTCCGGTAGTTAATTAGAAATTCGATGAAACTGCTTATGTAATATAGTTCAAATTACGAATTATTAAAAAGCCGTAAAAGCAAAGACAATTTATATAAGGGGGTTGGTAATACGCGGTAAAAAATGAAAAAGTCCCCATTGGATAAAAAGTCTCGGAACTTTATAGATAATCGTTAATTGTCGATATAGGACTAGAATGATCAAGCCTGGGGAATAATTTCATTTCATCTTTTCATATATGCGATGGAAGCATTGAAAGAAAAAATAGATTATTGTGGTTTCAGCAAATCCATTTCCCGAGACCGCAATGCGGTCAACATATAAATGGCAACAATGAAAGAGAAAACCTATTTTTTAAAATTATTTCGAGTACTCGAGTAAAAGTTAGATAAGAAACATCATTGGTACTTGCCCAGATTCGTGTCCACCATCCGTGTTTGAGGAATCGAAAAGGTATTTTCTGAAATACACGCCTTGATCTTGGTTTTAAGGGCAGGGTAGGGTTTAAAAATTTGTTTTTCGATTTTTTTTAAATTCGAACTGAAAGCATAGTATCTCAAGAATATTGTGTCTCAATTTCAAGTCGATCGGAGCAAAATTGACGATGTTATCTCACCGAAGCACGTGGGTGGAACCTCTGTCATCGTTCAGATTGCAGCTTATATGGCAGCCTGTGTCTTCAATGAAGGTTATTTTGCTTTACTAACCTTCATGCAAGAAATGGGAATCAGTAGTGGACCAAACGCTCATGAGTGGGTGCGATCATGTGACTCTATGCGTATAGGCCGAGCAGATCAGGAAACCGAAAAACAGATGAAAGAACGCAAGATTCGTCGTAGACAAGAGCAAAAAGATGCTTTAGACATCCTGGATGATAGCAACATCCTTTATGGACCTGGCATCGATGATTCAGTGTGAGGTAAGCCGATAAAACTCACTTACGACCGTTTCATCTCAAATTGTTTAGTGTTCAAAACTTTAAAGCGTTTTTCCCACAACTCACATTTTAAAAGTCGGTGCCCATCATAACTTCAAAACTATTGCACCGATCCTTTTGAAATTTTGCACACTATTTCTGTACATAATTTACGAGGTAACGCTGGAGAGTTTTTTTCAAATTTATTTATATTTTTCATTTTATAACAACAAATTAACCGATTTTTTCGCTCAAAATCGCGTTTTTCCCTTTAAAGTGTTCCCAAAAATTGAATATTTTTAATTTCGAAACCCCCCTCCCCCCAGCGTTACCTGGGGAAAGTCCTTATCTAACGATATAACTTTCATTTTTTGATTTCAGACGATCCAGCACGGAGTTATGATGGGCACCGCAATGCAACTTTTTTCTGAGACGCTTGACAAAAATTGCTGTCATCGCTGTATTTTTAAATATTTCTTCGTGAAAATTGGACACAATATTCTTCGAGTGTCACACTTTAATGTAACATTCGTTTAAATAAATAGATTTTAACCATTTCGTCAAAAAAAAAATCATAACAATGTCCCTTTTTTCACCCGAATTAACCCTACCCTGCTTTTAATGGATTTACGGGCCGCTGAATCGATAATTCCACTTTGTATCGGGAGAACGTAATATCTAAAGCCATGGTGCGAGGTCTTCAAATCGAAAAAGAACTGGAGATACGTAGATGTATGTATGTAGTAAATATGTCTGACCCGCATAACCCGAAGTCGCGTTACCCTGCATTTCTGGAAAAAGACTTTCGGGAAATGTTTGGAAGTGCGGACATTCCTCAGCGTAATGCGGGTCAATCAAAAATCTTGATTTGGGCATCGATAGTCATGCTTTTGAATGGGAGAATATAATATCCCATTCCTATATCGCGTTTGCATATAGAAACTCGTATATACCATAAATCAGGCCCTCGACATCGTTCCGGCGCCACGAGAAATCTTGAGCCCCGCCCTACCGTCTGTCTGACCGACTACCCCTACGTCCCTCTATCCGCCATTAGACCTCGTCACCAGTCGGAGTCTCGAGTGGTTCGAATCCAGGTTAAAAAAGGTTGGTAAACAGTTGGTGCACGTCCCGAGGGTTAGATTCGGCTATATTCATCTACTCGATGCCTCGTCGCAATTGAATTCGAATTCGAAGATAATTCTTTCTATCTTTCGGAGGATACCAAAGGTAGATTGAGATACGATGATGATGGGAGCGAAAATAAAACAACTTTATTCCAGATACGAGGAAGTTGATAAGATCAAAATATCCGCTGTAATTACGCTGTTGATTTTTTTTACTCCGAAGATCGTCGTTCTACAGACTTATTAAGCCATCAGTATCACGCAGGCCCCTCGGCCATTTTCTTCGATATTACTTTCATTGCCCCAAGGCGTTCATGCAGAACGAGCAAAAACTCTTCTCGGTGTAGCCATAATACGAATGTTACCCGTTCGATCGAAGCTTCCTCCGTGAAATACATTGGATTGTCGGCATGTAAAGAGGCGGAGGATGAGAGAAAGGAAGAAAGAGAAAAAGAAATCTGAAATGCTTGATTTCCTGTATATGATCATGCTTCCCAGGGAGAATATCTTCCTTTCTCTTTTCTTTCCAGTACGACCTCTGCTCACTCTTCCTCTCATCTTGCTCGGTACGTCGATAAGACTGTGAAATAACTCGTTCCACTAGGCCTTTTCTTTGCAGGCCGATCGGTCCCAGTCCGCCTATCGAACCCTCGTTACACTCTCGCTCTCCTCCCTTATTCCTTCATACGCCCTCCGTCTCCGTTTCGTTCCTCTTGGGTTTTCTCTTATTTCGACCTCGCACTTTTACCTTTCTTTCTTTCATCCTTTTTTTTATTCCTTTCACTGGCCCGGCCTCATTCCACTCTCCGGTATTCGCACCAAAAGCTCGAAGCGACACTGGTCTCAACCCAGGGTCTCGTTCCCTTCTTATTCTTCGTCTCGGCGTCGTTTCACCACCCGCCTCTCGACAATCTCACCCTCTTCGATTTATCCCTTCGTCATACCGCCGTCTTTACTCTTTCGGGTCCGAAATGTCCCGCTCCAGATTCCCGGGACGAAGGCATCTTCTCCCTTTCTCTTCGGATTTCATCTCGGGCTCTTAGCCGTTTACGGAGGTCTGGGTCGATTCGACCTACGTACAGTTCTAAATCGGCTGAATATGGACGCGTGCTCCAATTCTTGACAACGTGCCGGGACCTAATTGCTCTTCATTCCTTGGACTTTTTGACGTTACTGTATGTCATCATCGATTTAATGGTCCGATTGCTGGCGCAGAAGAGAATATTGCGTGACTCAGGGATCGATTCGATTTACTTTGAGAGACGATGAAGAGTAAAAGTGATTCAAGAAAGGATGCGAAGTAAAGATAATTGAGGCCGTGATTAAAAGATTCTTTGTACATAGCCGTCTTTCCGTTCGTGAATTTATCCGTCAGTCCTCCACCAACCGACCATTAGCACCAAGCTGGACCGACCGTTCCACTCTGTAATCTCTTTCCTTTCTCCTCCGATCATCATCGTTGTCACCGAATACGTCGTGCCTGTTACTCATCGTCCCCAATTTCGTTCCTCCCACTGTCTCTCACTCATGCCGTTGCGTTGAAAATATCCCATTTCAAGTCTCTTTCCCAAGATCGTCGTCTTAGCCTTTACCCAGCGTGAAAGACCTCGTTCCAGTCGGTACAGTCAAAATCGTCCAGCCTGCCGGAGCAAGTGGAACGCCGTTTCCATCTCTCGTCTCCTCCTCCTCCTTCGGCTTCTCTCATCCCCATACCAGAAAGCTCACTACCACCGTTATACACGCCCGCCTGGCTCTTGCATCCCTGTCTCTCGGTGGGTGGCACGGGATCGATAGTAGTCGGGGGTAGGGGGTTGGCGGCAGCAGCGGCTAGCTAGAATGGTGGAGGTGCTGGCTCGAGGGCGAGAGAGCGCCGCACCAACAGCAGCACCATCACCACTACTACCAAGCCAGGATCGGGGTGGGTCGCTGAACGGACTAGAGAGGAGGTGGACACGATGCCGCTACCGCTAGCGCTGCTGCCGCTGCTGCTGCCGCTGCTGCTGGGTGGAGAACGTGGATTCTCTTTTTCTCTCTTGTATATGCTCCGCTAGCATTTCTGCGTCGGAGCGAAGGTTGCCGCGGCCGCAGCCTCCGCCAGCGCACGCTCTTCTACGCTGGTCCAGTCGTCGTTCGTCTGTCACGACGGAGCGAACGTTCACCATCGCGCTCATCAGTTACGCGTGTCATCCGGAAAGTGTTACACGTCTGTTTTGTACCTCTAACATCGTTTAGTTAGTGATATACGGGACTGGGCAGTCGATCGCGCGGTTCTAATAACAGAAAGCCGATCGTCTGGGAATTGTCAATTACATTATTCCTAACATTAGTATCTTCGTTGTTATCATAGTTGTAGTTATCGAAATAGTGAATTTTTTTGGCGAAGTGTCTGGCATTATTATTCATAGTGAAAAGGCGATCGAGAAATACACTGGTGGACATGAGTTGAAATCGTTTGTAGGTTTTATCGAAAAGTTGGGTTTGTTTTCGAAGAATTAGCGCCAGTGTTTGAATGAGGAAGAAAAATCAAGACAATTCCCGATTGTGCATCGGTCGTGATATAGCATGAGGACGTTTTGCCAATCTCGTTGGTCCTCGTAACGATGAAATTTCGTGAAAGTTTGACAGTTCTGTAAAATCTTCGAGTTGTACAAGAACAGTGCGTCGAATAGGTGAACACTGCCAAGTTGGAACGGTAAGTTATTTAGGATTTCATAATAATTTGTGTTTTCATCAAACGAACGTCGAGGTGTTTAATTGCAAAATCGGACAACTGACATGTGTATGTAACTTTGTACAAAACATATAAAGAACGACGAGGATATTTGAAGACTCTCACTTTCACACGTGCTCGTCGCTCTCAACGTTGACTCATTCTACTTGACTCACTGACGATCGCCCTCAAGATAAATTTTCTATGCTGTCTCCATCTATTCGAAATAATTCTCATTCGATATAAAAAGGGCATTCTTGCTATCGAAGATAGCTTCACCACTCCATACATAAATCCATTCAAGATTATCATTACCAAATAAATTAGACATCATTATTCTGAATAAATTTAAAAAGAAATTGTAAATTTCTTGAGATTAATATTCAACATTTTCATCGAGGAATAATTATCCGGAATGAATATCGATACCGGCGAACACATCAGTTACAATATCGAATGAATTTGAAAATTTACGTTACGTGCTGTAAATTTAGTTTGCTGCAAAATTAATTGAGAAAGCGTTTCGTAATGGAAAGTGGCTTCATTTGTGATTTCCGGAAGTTCGTGACACGTAACGGATATTCGCGCGTATGGGTACATGTGTATTGAATGGTCCAAGCCTGAGGGGAAAATTATTCGAGGGGTTCTCTTGTTGCTTATTGGAACGATGAGTTTCATGCTGATTTTGTGGTTTTCATTACGTGAATATATACATCGTTATAACGACATCGGATCTTGGTTCTCGACTCACGTACCCGTAAGCGAGAAATTATTCAACGGACATAATCAACGCGAAATTACCGTCCCCTTATCCATCGTGGTAAAAGGATGACAAATGAACAGACATCCACGAACTTCCATGACAGATGGATCTCTCTTCCAGGCTCAAGCATGTACATATAAATACTCGCGGAAGTAGGGTGTTCGGTCAAGATTAATTAGATTTCTCTTCATTTTCTCCGTTTCCTTTTATCCAAACTCGTCGATCATATTTTTTTTCTTCCGATCGATTTTCGCAGCACAAAGTCATAATCCTTCGTTCGTATTTTTTTATATTCAATCTAAACAATGCCGTAAACACAGAAAGCGGAATCGAGAGTACAACGAAACCTCTATCCACGCTGTGATCGAAACTCGCTCGGGCTGTAAACGTTACAACCTCGACGCTGCGCTATGTGGAAATCGTTTTATCCGATAGACAATTATCATTAAACGGCTCGCGCGGATTGCATTTCGTTCTTTGTTTTATTACCTTGTCGTTTGTAACAAAAAATATTCGTTTCTTGCATAATTAAATAAAAATTACTAGCCATCGCACCGTTGCATCGTTACATTTATTCATTCATGTAAAAAAACAAAAAAAACCGAATGAATGAAATATATTCATTTTCATGGAAAATGTGCAATTTTTTTCCCTCATTTTATTTTTTTTAATACCCTTGGGTAAATTCTGTTCATTCAAAATTTTCGAATGAACGTTTATTCTAACTGCACCAATTTGGTATGTCGATGCGGAGCGTAATTCCACTAATTCAATATCCATTAAATCCCTTTATTTTTTTTCCATTTTTACTCCGTATAAATCTCGGTTTTATCGCCCTTTCATTTCCGTTCGCTTCGAATTTTCGATTCATTCCGTCACTACCGCAATGCACAAACGCTCGTATTATTAATTTACATACATTTCGGACCGTCACTGGCAAAAGTCACTAATCCAGACCCGTACGAACACATAAAACACATACTTCGTCTCGCCCATTTTATGCACACACACACACACACACACGCACACAAATCCACACATACACGTATATATATCTACGTGTGTTCGGTAGACTCGAGAAGGTTTCGTAGGGAGCTGCCGTTTTCCCAGCACGTTTTGCATATCAATGAATATTAATCGAAAGCATTTTTTAAGCACAAATTGAAACTCAAACAGTCGGTACACTCCTGCCGCTCAGAGGTGTAGATCGCGACAGTGTCTGTAAGCTTAGTAGTCCGGCTTATACATATATAGGTATATCTATATATATATATATATATATATATCGGGTTCATATCGTTTTTGTTCCTAAGAGCCACGATTGTCTCGGAGCCGACGAATTTTCCTTACACGAAGACAATGCGCGCGTTTCACGTAGACTTTTGTACCGAAATTTAAAACTTGGACTCGAAATCCTCTAGAATTAATTACGAGTAATAGTCGCAAAAGAATAATGTTAAAGGTGAGGGGTTAAAAATAATGAGTCGTCGGCAAAGAATTTTAATATCAGTCGAAAATAATTATCCGGCGTAATTTCTCGAAGACTCGTGTTTAGTGACGTTTTTTTTTTTTTTTTTTATACAAATGAAACGAATCAAACATTGTGGAAAAATTCATTAAAAAAGTGGATCACGTCGTAAACGTCCCTATATGCGTATATATACTCGTAAAACATCGCAATGCGTCGGAGGATACGAGGAAAAACACAATTTCGTAGCGATGACTTTCGTGCTCGATGTGCGGGTGCGACCATGCAAGGAAATAAAAAAAAAGAACAAACACTAAAAATCTCACCTGGCTCGCA
Source organism: Netelia virgata (assembly GCA_951802705.1). Lineage (NCBI taxonomy): Eukaryota > Metazoa > Arthropoda > Insecta > Hymenoptera > Ichneumonidae > Netelia > Netelia virgata. The sequence goes on along the minus strand of OX637865.1, from coordinate 13,704,078 downwards.
CCCATGTAGGAATTGCCGAATAGCAGAAGAGATAGAAGCAGGTCAAAGAATCCAACGCACGATACTCCGACTCGCCATCTCTCCCATAAAAACTTTGCCACGGATCGTATCTGTTGGGTAAATAAAAATGAATAAATAAAAAAGCCAGAGGTATAAGGTCGCTCGCCGAGGTGGGCGTGTGTACACGGTGGAAAGGGGTTGCTCCCTCCGTCGGTTCCGGGATAACTGCGAGTGAGGGGTTTTCTTCCGGCCACGGAATATCCCTCGGGCTGTTGCCACTGTGAAAACACGTATATGCGTATACAATTGGTCGTAGAGTACAAACCCCGCCAAATACCTTCGCCAACATTTCCGCAAACCACGCACTCCGACTTCATTTTTTTTGTTTCTCTTCGCCCTATGGCTATTCAATTTTTAATTCACGACGCTATGGCACGATTAATTTCGTCACCAGCGAGGTCAGTATTTCGTGAAAGTACGAAAAACCTCATTTTTCTAATCGGGTCAGGCGCGACTGCAATAGCGATTTCTGAAAAAATAAGATGATTTTTTTTTTATTGCAATTTTGCCAATTCTGATCATCGTCGTTAATAATTAAAAATTGGTTCAATCGATATAATTTCTTCACCATACGTCGTTTTAACTTCGCGAATTGTTTTTTTCTCCATCGCACCAGATTTTCTCGTAAAAGGAAATAGCTAGCTGTAAATAACGCATGATTCTCGAACCAGTTAAGCTTAATCGAGTCAAGCGTAAAATCTCCACAGTTTAAATCAGATTAACCAGATTAACTCGTCGCCTTCCTATCTTCTTTTTTTTCTACAGCATAACAGTTCGCTGAAGATGGTAAGGTTACAATTTCCCCAGAAAACTACCGACGTTCCCTTTCATTCGTTGCATCACTAGGTTTCACGAAAATCCTCTCCATCGCTTTCTCTCTCTCTCTCTCTCTCCCTCTTTCTTTTTCTCTCTCTATCTGCGCCATGGACATTGATGTTAGAGGTCGCACGGAACCTTCGTTAGAATGCCAGCTTAATTACGGAAAACAGTTAGTTCGGAGACTGCTCCTATCAGAGAAGCCCTCTCGGTTTCTCACCTCGGCGCATTACCCACCCCTCTCTAACTCAAGCTATATATATATATATATATATATATATATGTATATATATATGTATATATATATATGAAAAACCGCTCTGTACACATAGACGGAAGATTGTATACACGCGCAGGTTTCCACTTCGAAGCTCTTTGCCTGTACGACATGCAGCACTTGTTTCTCAGTTCTATACCAAAGCTTTACTAACAAACACCCACGTTTCTTTCTTCGTCCCTTCCGGCTTCGTCCAATGGCTTTGGGGGTATAGACGCAGCATTCTCTTTCTTTCACTTTCCGGACTTCGAGGGGGTTACCAATACTGGTTGTCGAAGAGGCTAGAGTAGAACCCGGCAAAGCTTCACTTTGTTACATTAACTTTTCCGTTGAACAAGCCGAGGGAGAGAGAGAGAGAAAGAGATGGAGTGCTACCACCACCACGCCCACTCCCCCTTTCCTCTCGTACCAAGTTCTTGGAAAGTGCGCCAACACCAAGAACGCTAAAGCGAGTTGCCCTTTGGAAAGGAAATCTCTGCTGGTTGCTCTCCTATCTCTCTCCCTTTCTCTCTCTTTCTCTCTCTTTCTCTCTGTCCGTTTCTGGCCTCGTTTTGACGTAGCCAACTTAGAAGGGTATATATACGTAGACAAAGTTGCCTTCGGGAGCAGGCGAGTGAACGCGAGGGATCGCGATCGAAAACTCGACGAAAGGTAATTCAATATTTTCAACGAGATGGGGAAAACCCTTTTCCGTCCCTCGTACCGCGTCAACGATTAGCTTTTAATTAATTCGCTGCCAGGGATCGTCGGCAGCATCGAGACTCTTCGCGATCCGGTTTTATATTAATATGAAGCTTCATTCGGGAAACTGGGTCTAGATGGTATCACGAACCATCGGAACTCGCACGAGCTTGATTCTTTCATCGATCAGTTTCCTGATCATCCATTGTCTATTTTTCGACCGTGCGTCGAGTGTTTTTTCAACGATCTTGAAAAATCTCAGTTACCTCTTCGCCCGCTTTCGTAAAGATTCGCAAGAACGGGTCGTATGCCTCGCCCGATAACGAGAACTATCCGCTATCGTAGGGGATAGCGAGTTCTTCGAACGCTATCGAAATGACTAACTTGTAATCAAATTCGACGGCGTATACAAACTCCCCAATACACTCTCGGCCCCTCGGACCATTTGTATCGGACAAATGCCGAGATAAGTTTTCTCTCGATCTCCTCCCCTTCAATCTCTCTTCCTCCCACGAAGTTCGAAACTTTTCTTCCATGCTCTTCCATTTGTCGTCGAAGTTAACGCGTTACGTATGGTCTCGAAGACTCTTTTATAGGATTGGTTTGGAAACTGAGATTGCAGTACGATGGCAAGTCGCTTAATCGAGTGTCCTGAAATTAGCCGTGAGTGGCGATAACGTAGTTCTACGAGATTGTTTCTTCGACGCGTGTGCAAGAAGCTAATTAAGGGGCAGTGATACAGGCGAAAATTACGCTTCGAAAATTTGATCAGCAATCATACGAGTTTTAAACAACCGATCAGGTTAAAAATTGAGGGGTATTTTTTCCGAAATTTTGAAAATAATGTTGCATTTCGGGCCATACGAAAACGCCATCCGTACTTTCTCCGGCACTGAGCATTAAAGTTTTGAGGTTATCTAGAGGATTATGGCAAAATTTTTGGAAAAACAATACCAAGAGCCACTTTTTGCCATAATTCTCTGTTCACCCGCCAATTTTTAACCTGATCGGTTGTTTAATACTCGTACGAATGCTGATCAAATTTTCAAAGTGCACGTCGCCTGTATCACTGCCTCTTGATACTTTTCAAACTCTTGCTCGGTTACAAGAAAGAAAATTCATTTCAGGATTACGATTCATTACTTTCCGTCTTTTTTTTGTATCGCTTTCTAGCAAATCTTGCTTTAGTTTCTGTATCCGGTCGAAACCGAGAAACGTTCCTTTTTGTTTTCCTACCCGATAAATTTTCTTAATTATCGTTCGAAGTGTTACGCGCGGGTTTCGCGGTAAAATCAGCGCATTCCTTACGACGAAAATAAATAGCCGTAGGAACGCCGGTACACGCTTATCAATTTTTCTAACTGGATCGTTCTCTCTCGTATCGCGATGTACAGCGTGACTCTTGCGTCCACTGGGGGCAACGGAGACACCCACACAGGTATATAACACACGTACCAGCTTGAACTAATGGCTCTGTCAATTATTTACGATGGCGTCGGGCTAGCCTCCTCTATAAAGTGCATTCCGGTCATGGTTGAGTGCACAGGGGCCTCTAACGTAAAGGGTTGCAAGGAGGGACGAAGCGAGCACGAGCCAGGAAGAGTCTTCGGGTGGTAAATTTTCCGAGCAAAAGCTACCGGAGACGTCTCATACTCCACACAAGAGAATGAGAAAAAGCGAGAGAGATATTTGAGTCGGTCATGAATCAAAATATCGGAGATCGAAGACAAGGGTAGTCGGGTAGCTACGACCCACGAACGATCATTATTTTCAGTTCGATCGCCATACGATACACCGACCAACTGTATGAAACCAGAAATGAGACAAAACGTACGATGTTATAAATAACACGTAATTATTTCCGTTTCGACCAATACCACGTTTCTTCTAGTTATATCCCAAAACGTCGAAACGGCTGGTTTTTGCAGATCCCTCGCTAGCGCTTCGGAAATACGGCACAATATTAACCGAACAGTCCGGCAATTAAACCGATTACCAATTATTTTCTTTCGTTACGTATACCTCGCTATTCTCGGTACGGTGGCAGCATGAAAAAAAAAACTTTAAATCTTCGACAAGACGAGGGTGAGAGAGGAGCGAGGAATATAATTTCGAACTGTTCGAATTACGCTGGAAGCTCATGAATTCAGGCGAGGCTCTAGCCGCGGTTCATGGGCGGACTTGGGTGGGCGAGGGTGCTGGGGTCGGGAGAGGGGGAAACGCGGCCAGTGGGATAATATATCATGTGGGTCTGGAGCACGCGCGGGCGCTAGCGCGGGACTCGGAAGCCGACCGCGCGACGGGAGAGTAAGAAATTCGTATATAACATATCCGATTCCTTCATTGGTGAACGGGTGGCTGGACTGCCTTGATGTACGCGAGGATAGTCACAGTGCTGGTGGGGGAGGGAGGAAAGGGCGATTCTCTCGGTGGGTGCTTAGAATTACGATTCGTGTGTGTGTGTTTGTGTGTGAAGAAAATTAGTATTCCATCGAGGTGCTTAATCCATCGTATGCCCCCCCCCCCCCCTCCTCCTCTTCTTCATTCCCCGATGTATCTCGTGCGTGGTTGGCTTGAGAAGCTGGCGTTCCGAGAATATCACGTGACTATGTGGTATACGAACGTATGATACATCCCTTCGCCCTTTAGAACGATGAATACGCACGGCATGTTACATTTCTATGCAAGAATAATGTTATCCACGTACTACATCGTTCATATGTGTATCGTGACTGGGCAAGTTCACTCGAGAGGATATCGATGCAATCTAGCTTTTGATGTGAAATATGTTCAATATTACATAGATATATATATATATCGATATAAATATTGTGACATCGTGAATTTCACTTTACTGTGGAACAGTCAACTCGACTGGCAGAACTCGGTCGTAGAACGAATGGACTCGGTAAACATTTTTTCAATCCAGCTGAAAATTTTTATTGTTAATACGAATTGATCAGGGTCGTTTTAGGGATTACTAAAGAAAACCCCCAAAGATGTGAACTTTGGGGGTTTTGCGAGAGGTATTAGATGGATGAATAAACATTCAGGATGAACTTTGTTTTTCGGCATTCTTTCAGAGGGTAGCTATGTTTCTAGGAGATTAGCAGATTGGGCGTGAATCATGAGATTGGTAGCCAGGATGAAATTTTACGGAGTCGAAGAAGCAAAAGTAAGGTTGGGAAAAGAAGGGCGAGCTTGCGTTATTTATTTTTCTTATTGGTCGTCCTCTTCCCATTTCATAGTTTATTTTGTTCGTTTCTACCTACACACAGACACATATACGTATATATATATATATATATACATATATGTGTCTGTATGTGAGGGGAACGAATGAGAGAAATATTGCCCTGCCGGCGGAAATCAAGTCCCCGACCACGCTATCGCTCGAGTGGGAAAATCGACGAGTGAAGAGGACGTATTTATCGGCAGTTGGAGGAACATCGTGAAGCGTATCGGTTATCGGTGTCCGATGGATGTGCAATCATTTTACGATCGAATAAGAACGCGAGAAAGCGGATGTTAATACTTTGTCTAATAATCGTGCGAATATTACAATATATGATTTTCGTCGTGGGTTGAAATTTTATTTTGTTTCAGGACAGTTTTATCTGTGGCATAGTATTTTGTAAAATATTTTTATACCGATGATTATTATTTTGCGTTTTTGAAAATTATGTACTATCTTATTGTCAATCAATTGTTTTTCCATACTTGATGTTATTGGCGACGTTGATCGATTTTATTAATTTCTCTATGATAATCGTGACGTATCGTAGAGTTGTATTTTGTCAAATATTTCGGTACTGGAGATTATTATTTAACTTTTTCCATATTTGTATAGATGTTTAGCACCATTAATTTCTTTATTTTTATAAAAATCGAAGTACGACGAATCGATCGTTTAAGAATAAGCCAGGTAAATTGATTTCGATAGATAACCGCTGCGTTATAAAGTATGTTTCATTTATTTTTTAACTGGGACAGGAAATAAAAAATGAAACGTTCAAAGGCGTCATATGTACAATTGTTTCGACTCTCGATCGGAAAATTGGCATAAACCGAGGATAAGAATCTTGATATTTGTGTTCTATGGGAAAATAGCGATGTTCTCTTTGCTCGAGCCTCAAAGGGATGCAAAGCCTTGCTAGTACATTCATAAACATAAAGTTTGACTGAGCCGAGCGAACAGTTCGTTAACCGTTCGAACGTCGAGCATTTGTACGTACCAACGTGTACAGTAGCGACGGAGTAGGTTGAATCGAGGAAGGATAGCGAATGGGGTGGGAGAGTACAATGCTATACCAGCGAGGCGGCACGATAATCTCCGGAGGGATTAGTAGCCTCTCGCAAATTCGTGGCTCTGCCCTTTCTCTCTCTCTCTCCCTCTCTCTCTCTCTCTCTCTCTCTCTCTCTCTCTCTCTCTCTCTCTCGCGAATACGTGCATACACAAATCGTACTATATATGTCGTTATATAGTAGTGCTGATGAGGATTGTCGTAGGTGTGGAGAGTCTCCACCACTGGAGAGCATTAAGCCCCGAATTGGTTGCTCGTTTGCCTCGGCAAAACATAAACACACGGTCATTCGTATATATATATATATAGAGAGAGAGAGAGAAAGAGAGCGAGGGAGAGAGAGAAAGATGATAAACCAACCCTAGCACGTCGCACCTTTTTCTATTTTCCCAGTATCTCCCGTTATCTGGATGCTTTATCTAATTTTTTTGCCCTTCTCTTAAGATTAATGGCCGCCGTGGCTCAAATCATCTTTCTCGCATTCGGCTATAATTTCTTCTGCCCTAAAAACTAAATCTACCGAGTGTTTCGGTAAGCGTTCGAGGTAAAATTGTTTTTTAATTACTTACGACCAGCTAATTACTCACTGTGGATGTTCAATCGCTCGTTCTGTTTTTATTCAAAGAGTGTCGTAGATTCGTAAAATGGACGCTGTCATTTTGGGAATAGCTTCGCGAGTCATTCGTGAAATGCGAGCGCGCCGTTGTTTCAACAGTTTCGTTCCATTTGTTTCAATAACAATGAGTCTCGCGTATACCGAACTTCCACGTTGCGGAGTACGAAATAAAATTGCTCTCAACTTTGTTGAATACACGCGCTATTATATAATAACTCGCGGAGTCTTTCCCCTGGGATATATTTATACGCGTCAGAGCGCGTGATCCGTTCGCATGAGCGAGTACTCTTTCTTTCTCTCTCTCTCTCTCTCTCTCTCTCTCTCTCTCTCTCTCTCTCTCTTTCTCTCTTTCTTTCACTCTCTCTTTCGCTCTCTCGTGATGTATACTCTCATTTATTATCTGTTACGTGTCTATGATAGCGGAATCGAGTGTCACGAACTTTTCGCCAGGATGCGCGAGAGAGCGAGAGGGCTATACTTTTTTTTATAACTACGCCTACACATTTGTTCCTGTACATAGAAATGAAACTATGGAAATTAACGCACTCTCGAGATCACGACTGTTCGCGTTAATTAAAATTGGCGAGCCTGTCATTTAATTCATTCATCTGTGTGAATACGAAGAAAACCAGGATAATTCAAGAGCGAATATGACGTCGAGGGGATGAGACGGTTAAATTTCATTCAAGCGGATAGACGGATAGGTGTGGCCTTTTAAACGTTTTTTGAAATTATTTATAGACGAAAAGATAATGAAAAAGATGCAGTTCGACTGATCGTCGAGAATGGTCGTGCTCTGAAAAGTAGTTTTTTTTTCTCGAGCCATCTGACAATTTGAAAAATTGTATTCTTATGAATTGTTTGTAATCGTAAATTTGAGATAGCGTGAAAATTTTCGTAATTCTTGGAGGCAGCACGTGTACACACGTACGAAAGTTTCGTATAGAATTATAATGATAAGAACACTTTGAGTAGATCGTTATTTTCGTTGTCACAGGTTCGGCGGAGCAAAACTTTTTGACGACGCGGATCCTCTTCATCGTCATATTCCAATGGCGTTGATATAGCCGAGGGAAAACGAATTTACCCTCTCGCTTTTGCAATGCTAGAACTCTTCCCGGGTTCACTCCAACTCGAGCTTTCCCGCAAAAAGAAAAAAAAAAGAAAGAAAGAGCCGTGAAATTCTAATTGGGCGTTTCCTGCTTACGACGCGAACGTACTCGCTTAGAATATTGGAAAACGAGAGAATTGCATACGTGCGCCGAGCATACGTGACGTGTGTATCAACAACTTTTTAGATTATTTATGCAAATAACCATGTCCCATAAATATTCATATCAACGTGGCAGGTCGTTATGCCGCTAATTACTTTTTTCCATTCTCCAACGGGATGAACACACGACCTTGAAAAAAGAAACAAATAGAAAGAAACATTCTCATTACACCGCAGCTTTAGACTCGCGACGAATCAATTATCCCTCCGATGAAAAATATTTGTTGCTCGTGATGTTTTTATTTTTGTGGTATTTCGCAATTTTCAACCTCGTTGTTTTCCATGTCCTCTCGCGTCTAACAATTAGGAATTACGACAATATTTCAATATCTTCGTCGCGCTCGAGTCTTTTCATCGACGTCGATAATTAATTTTTCGCAATTTTTCCCGTCTTTATCAACGAGCGTGCATTGAATTTCGCTTCTTTTTTCTTTTATTTTACAATCTCGTCGTATAATTACGCGTATACGTCGCGCGAGTGCCCGAACGATCAGCGTCGTTGAAACAATTGGTAGGAAGTGTTTGCCGATCGAGCGAATACACGCGTTCCGTCGATATCGTGAAAAACTTACGAAGCTTGTGTAAAAACTCGCGCAAGGGAACGATCGCTACGCGCACTTGTTTTCTCGTCGTCGAAATTTCGCGGATGAATATACCGCGATTTTTTGTTCTCTCGTCGTACACCGTGCTCTATTTACCAGCGAGAGTTTTGTTCCCACGACTGAGGGATGGTACGAGAGCGAATAGGGAAGGGGATGTACGAAAGAGAAACAGAAAAAGAGAAAGTGGGAGAAGGAGAGTGGGTGCGCGAGTCGCGAAGTCATAAAGTCCCTCCGCCGGTTCTCCAGCATCTGGCGTTTTCCACCAGAAAAAAAGAAATAGAAATAATAATACGATCGCGTTGTCCCCCGGACAAAAATTTTCTCACGCGGAGCGTCGGGAAAGATGGAAGTTCCGCGAACGACCACTCGCGGATCGCGTTACTCCGGTTTGAAAATATTTTTTTCAACTCCTTCCTCGCGTTTCCAGATTTATTATTATTATTATTATTATTTTTTAAAATATTTTTCTCTCATTATTTTATTCCAGGTGACGGATCTGCAAAAAAAAATGGAACGAAATGAAACGAAACGTTATTGGGTTTATCCTGTTACGGCTGAGCGTCGGACGAAGTATGTAGGCGAGATGATGTGTGCGCGTGTGTGTTCGAAAGATAGGAAATACCTCGTCCCTCGGATTCGCGGCATAGACACGACTTCCATTACGGGGTTGGCCCGGGCGACTGAAGCTTTCATTTGTTTGTCTTTTTTCCATATAGCTCTCTTTTTTCTGCTCTCCATCGCGCTCACAATTCTGCAGCTCCGCCTCTTTATTCCCTTTATCTCGATAGCGATGCTATAGTCGACATTCCAGGACGTGAGCGCGAGATCAAATGTCAAATGAAGCCCGTCATTTTTTTCTTTCTCCTTTTCAACTTTCTTTTCTTCACCATTTTTCCTTTTCTTCCTCTTAATTTTCTCCTTTTCTACCTTACCCCTCTTTGACTTTGCATAATGCGAATAATATGAAATACTTATTCTTACGGTATGCTCATGAATTTTCATTTTGTTGTCTCGGCGCGGGGGGGGGGGGAGCACGATGGTGAAGGGTGTCGCATCTACATATATGTATGTATATTTTCGAGTATAAACCACGCGCGAAAAGAGAGAAAGAGAAGGAGGGAAAGGGAGGAAATCGCCGCCGGCCAAACGTTAGAGAAGAGCTTTACGCTCTTGGAATGATTTCATCCCCCGCAAGCCCCGCGAGCCGAGACTTCGCCCTTTCGTCGCCTGCCTCTTTTATACTCTCTTCTAGCGTACGCGTGTAAATAATGTATATACCTATTCATATATGTATACGAATATACCCAAAGGAGTATATATTTAGCGCCTTGCTCACAAAGCCCTGACTCTCTTATATACTACACACATATATATATATATATATATATAAATGGATTTACGGTACGACTATATCTCGAGACTTATTCAACGCCCGACTCGCCCTTCGTGACCTTAATTAATATCTCGTTGAAACTTTAATGCTATTCATTTCTACAGGCTCTCGAATAAAGCACAGTACACTCCTCCTCGTGAACTTCTTCTTCTTCTTCTTCATTTTTTTGTGTGTTAAATTCATTTCTCTCGGGCATTGCCATTATATTTGGATTTCGAGAAGGAAACACCCTCCACTACGAGTTCACTCGAGGCAATGCGTTACACACGTATATATATATATATATATAAGTCGTGTACAATTTTTTTAATAAAAATAATACATTGTTTTGGGGATAAAAATAATTTGATAAAAATCATGAGAATTTGAGTTTACCGAGGCAAGATTCATTATTTCGAGCGCGAAGTTGCGGGAAATAATATCGAAATTGTATTGTTTTTTTTCGGATAACTTAAGGAGAAAGAAACGTTCGCGAAATCTCAATAACGAAACTTGGAAATTCAAGGAATATATTCGATTCTCGAATCTTCCAACGTTTTTCCGCATTTCCTGGTTATTCTCCTTTATTTATCAATGTTATTTTTCTATCTCGGAAACCATAGTGTTCGCGAACAAAAGTTATTCAGGTGCGTCTGAAAGATCAACCACGGCTTTTACCTCGCGTAGTTGTACGATCTTTTTTCGCTTTAATGTACATACGGAGAAAATATTTCTGAAACATTGCTAGGAGGTGGTGGAAAGCAACTTTAAAACGAGTTTTATGGTCCATGAAAGATAAGTCGTATGTGACGTACGCGCGTCTCGGAAACTCATGAAAATCACACTGCTGGGACCGATATCCTCTCTTTTTTTTCGGGGTATGCCAACATTCTCCGGTTTATGCTCACGTACAGCCGCGATTGCACGTCGTTCGGGCAAGTGCCCCAGTCTCGCGATATAGACTCACTCGTACCGTGCCGAACGATACAAGGTAGGAAGAGCGAAGGGTGGAGCTCTATACCCGAGGAAGGTCCTGAAATTCACGAAGAGAGACCGAGAGAGAGAGAGAGAGAGAGAGAGAGGGAGAGGAAGGGACAAAACGGAGAAGACACGTAAAAGGTAGCCAAGAAGTAAAGCTCTTCTCATAAGCCCAAATGATGGAGCGGGAGTACGAAGTACGAAAGGTTCAGCCTAGTAATACATCGAGAGCGTTATAGCTGTATAATTCTAGTAACCACTTGCATAAGTTTCATAAGTTAGGGGTATGAGAATCAGCGAGAATTTTCCATGACGTAACTGGCAAGAATCGTGGGTGTTAAATTAAGCAAATTAAAAAATTAGTACAACTCACATGAGCAGGAATTCTCTAAGAATTCTTATTGATTTAGATCCTTCGATAAACCCACGTAGAGAGTTGATAACGAAACGATATCTTGCGAAGAAATTGATCCAATCGACGATTCGTGCAAGGATAATGTCCGTAATCCGTTCATTGCAGAAATCTTTTCGCGGACAAAAGAGAATTGAGAGAGCGCGTTCCAAAGAGCGCATCCTCTATTCGATATTCTTTCTCGTGATGGATTTGTGTCGATGAACCACAGGGGTAGCGAATTACTTGTTCATATCTTTCCTGACTCTCGCTCTTTCTCTAGTTTATAATTAATCCGATTACTGTTAAGGAAATGAATCTTTCGGGATGCGCGAGGTTGCCGCACGTAGCGCCGGGCTGTGTCATCAGCGAAGGTTATATTATCCACGTTTTCACACAATTTCTTCTATCCATTTAGCCTTTTGTCTCTGGTGATACGGCGAAGCACGGAAACGAAATTGCCCCCCGATCCTCGACTCATGTCAGCTACTTTCGCATGTTATAATCGCGCGGTCGGGTCTCGACGACACGGTGAAACATACATCGACGTATAATCTCGCAGGGATCCTCCCCTTCCCCAACAAGAGAAGGGATACGATGCGTGTCGTTGCAATATGCACATAAGAATATAGCAACAGCAGGCGGTGTTATAACGATAACTTTGAAACGGTAGAGACACGACGTCGCCAACGATCTGCTCTTTTCCTCTTGTTTTCCTGTTGGCCCTCTGACGGTGGCGTCCGGAAGTTACGCCAGAGAACCGTCATAGGGAAAGAGGCACGGACATCAGCCGGGGGTATCACGTACAACCACCATATATCTCCGCTCGTATATGCGTTGATGACGAAATGATGGCCTGTCGTTTGGCTCTGAGAATCGTCTGCACCGCTTGCTGAGAGAAGATTCACGAGAATCGTTCACGAGGAAAGCCGTTATCTCCTCTACCCTTCTCTCGCTCGCTCTCTCTCTCTCTCTCTCTCCCTCTCTTTCTTTCGCGTGAATAATGCTTCGTCTTGAGTTTATGCGGTTAAGTTTCCCGACGTGAAAGCTTGCGAGAAACACGTTTGCTTTGTACACTGATGTCTATGTGGAGCGGTAGAGGGGAGAGGGGATGTACGCCTTCTCGAATTTCAATCGGAAGGCGAATCGTACAGACATTGGCACGTGTAAGTTTCACTTCGTTCGAAAATTCATCTAGCGGAAATATTTAATTTGTTTCATTAGGTAGTGTGTCATATAGATATAAGCGGATTCGAAGATAAGATAGGATGATAAAGTGAGCTCGGACGAGGCGGGATAATACTTTACGAGGTTATAAATTTCTAGTGAATATACGATCATTGGGCAGTTAACACCGGTAATTTTCTGATATGGTGTGTGCGAGATCTTTGAACCATGAGGATGGAAGCTTCCGTTAGGTATAAGATGTGCCAAGGGGGTCTCAAGAGTTGATGACCCTCGGGGGTGCGATGTCACCTTCCGGGAACGTCGTCTCTGCCTCCTTCGCTCGAATTCCCATCCTGAACAGATCCGACGTTCTAAGTCGAGAAAGAGAGAGAGAGAGAGAGAGCCCATCGAAACTCGGCTATCTGTTTGATGCTTATCTTCTCCTGGGGAGAAGCTTAAGTCCTCGGCGTTAAACGTCTCGTCTCGTTGGGGCACTGCACTTATTGCGAAAGAGATCCTCTTTCCCGTTATTTCATGGACATCTCGATGGCGTTAACGGAAAGGCGAAACTTTTCTCTGGAGTGTCATTGGGTTTGTTAAATTTCACCCTCGTCACAAAGAATCAGGGTTCATTAATTGGATTCGTTAGGGCCAGTAAGAAATGTTAGCAGCCATTATTCGGTCCTCTCAATGATTCGACGAAGCACATGTCCTTGGTCTCATTTTGTCGTTGAGGGTAGTTGGATCGAGACACTATGTATCCAGTCATTCGCTCCATCCTGGTACATTCTTTCATCTCAGCCCGCTCCCTCCCCCCCTTCCCCACCTCTCCAGTCGTGTTTTCCTGATGAGCAACCTCTGGTGTACGGCGCATGCATGTCTCACAATGTCGCTGTCGACCAGCCCAAGGTAATTATCGTGTTGCAAGGTGGAACGAGCCGCACGGAACAATAAAGGTCTTCCAAGCGTTCTTCCTCATTCTCTTGGCTTTGTGTGCTTACCCGCTCATCTTCTCCGCACAACACCGCCCGAGTTCTCCTATGCCAGATGAGAGCACTTGGTACGAAGTACATGAAGTGCCAGGGCACGTCCGGTCGCTAAGACGGCATAGCTTCAACGCCACTTTCATCTCTCCAACTCGGAGAGCATCCTACTACCTCGCCTCTGCCCTCATCCTTGTATTATCTCTTATTTACTCTGACTCCCGCTTCGCCTTCTCTCTCTCTCTCTCTAGCTTGTATTCTCGTTTTGCGGGGCAGGTCATTAAGCGTTTATGCGCGTTACATTTTACAAAGCACTAAACGATCGTTATCCAACGGAACGGTCGTCATAAGCGTACTAGTAGGTGGCATATTGATGACGAGACTTCGCGAACTTGTTATTTTAGCAACGTCGTTGATGTCGAACTTCTTTTTTCTTCCCAGGATAGTAATTATATCTTATTGGAAAAATGGAATCTTCGTTTTCCCGGAGATAATTCTCTTTTATCCAGCGAGAATTTAAAGAACTTGGACGAAATCGCATGTAAAAGCGGTTATACCAAAAATATGGAGATTGCTAAAGATTCGATCATGTACGTATAGTACGTATACAGTTAAAAATCTGTGTATATATACCCATCGGTACATAACATGGTTCGCGCTATGAATACGATAGTATGTGAGATATTGAAGCTACATCGACTTCGTTCCCTGATTCCCCAATATCGTAATTTCTCCTCCGGGGTCGATCGTCATCAAGCTATGCGCGGACTAAATCCACCAATTAAGTTGGTTGAGCCCCGCGGCGAGGCAGCTTCATTTCCCCGACCTGTTACTGTGTGTCCTTGCCGCTACGTAGCTGTGTCTGCCTCACTCGTTCACTTTCGCCCTCTCCTCACCCTCTGCATCTTCCTCATTCTCGCGTATCCCTTTTTGCGATAACAGCCACCACCCCTCTAAATCGAGTCCGGAAATCTGAGTGCTCGAGCGAGAAATTAATGAGTTTCCCGTCGGTCGGCAACTCGCCAATTTCATGGATGGTACAGAACGAGAGAAACGAGAGATTGTTGGTCAGAGCGGTCGCAGGTGAAAAAAAAGGAAAATGAATAAAGCTGGGGGCTGTCGGATATTCAATGGTTTTTTCTCAAGCTTCCTATTTTGGCTCCGATCGAGATATTATACCGTTGTATTATATACGTTAATACGCAATCGATTATTGTTTTACAAGACCAAAACGAAATTTGAAAGAATGAATTCTTTCAACTAGAGAATAGACTTACGACTTCCTGTTGAGCGAAGCCCAACGTCATGAATATAAAACGTTTTTATTCCGCAACGTTTATTTCACTGAATTCAGAAGCAACCAACTGCACGCCCGCGAACGAAACTCCGTGAGCTCCCGACAATAGAGCTTTCCCGAGTTACTCGTCAAACTGTAAATGTAACTTCGTAAAGTGCGTTTCATCCTCCATTCATCATTTTAAGGCAACAACAGTTATTAGTTTTCGTTAAATCCTCCACACTGTCAACTCGTCGCTCGTATGATATCGACCAAAGTGCTATAAAAACCGATCAGCGAAGGTTCGAATGTAATCCTGGGTGGAAGGTCGATCAAATAATCCTCGTTATCTCCCGGAGACAGAACGGTGCCCTTATATCAGTGGCTTAAGTGGGTTCGAAATTGAACGGGCGAATTAAGCCTTGACGAGTGTACTTGAAACTTCATAGTATGTATGACGTCCGCAGGGTCGTGATATACCGGTTCTAGATGGAAACGGATAGATGTTGCCACACAGAGAGAGAGAAAGAGAGAGAGAGAGAGAGAGAGAGAGAGGGAGAGGGAGAGAGAGAGAGAGAGAGAGAGAGAGAGAGAGAGGGAGAGGGAGAGAGAGAGAGAGAGAGAGAGAGAGAGAGAGAGATAATGGAAGGATAGATGAGGGCGACCACTTCAGAAGGGATATTCCGCGGGCAAAGCTCGCTTGAAATGACGAACTAACGGGAAGTAGCCTGATTATGTATTGAATCGAGCAATTATTCAGCGGATTGTCGACCTTCGGCATCATATATAATCGCTTTGCTGGGTATATAGCCGGTTAGTAGGCTGTCCTATCGTCCTACGGCCTCTATCTCTTTCTCTCCCTCTCTCTCTCTCTCTCCCTCAGCTGTTCGTTTTACTGGTACATATACACGGGTATATAGATATATTAGATACAGAAAGGGAAGCGCAGTACTATCCTAAATGCGGAGTGCGTATACAGGCAGCTTATGGCATAGACGCCCCAATTCCCAACGGCTTTTGATCGACGACGGAGCGCTTCCATGAAATTGGCCTGCCACCGGCACAACCATTTTGTACCGGTTCTCAAAGTACCCAAGACCATAGAACGGGATCGGGACAGGTGCGAGGGAGCTATATGTCATGATATTCTATATACAGTATATCATCCCCGTGCCACGGACCTGTGCATTGTTCTTCGATCTATGCGGATTTCGAGATGATGCGTGTACCGACGAAATTTTCTGATTATATTCAGCTTTTTCATCATGAGATATTCAAGACTTTTTTGGTTCACCGTCCAAGTCGAAAAATCTTCTAATTTCTATTTTTCTATATGAAACTCGAAATTCAGTTTAAAAAAATATGATTTCTTTATATTTCATATTGAAAACAAACGAATCCATTAGCCTGTCCATTAGAGATATTTCTCTCGAGCAAGGTCGATAAAAATAAAAATACTCTCGTTCATGTACGACTCCATTCCGACATGGTTCTTTTTCACTCAGGGACGCATGCATCGTACTTTTTGTAGGGCAGCGCTCATACTACTTCAGAAAAGACTTAAAGCCCAGCGTTAACGGTGCTGAAAAATTGTCGACCATGTCGTTGTACAGGAAGAAACGCAATGAACTTCTCTACAAATATAAGTATGTTTGTTTGTACTCTCCAAGGACGAATCTTGTACATTCGGATTTTTCCGCGAAATAATTCGCGGGAAAGGTAGTACTCGAAGACATTCGAGTCCCTGCGGGAGCGCGTTCACCGTCTGTCTCCCTCTCGACTGGGCTCGTATTTCTAACGTGGTTCCAACCAACCAAAGAGTACGGCGAGTGTTCTGACAATTCCATAGACTCGTAAGCACCACAGGGACGAGACATACTTTATGCGTATACTAAAAGTCCGTCATCCCTCGTTCGTGGCTCTTTACCGGTGAAGAAAAGCCAACTCGAGGCGGAAAAATCTAACGATAAACGGTGGAACCGAAAGAATACGAACGGATACCTCGTTATCAGGGATCAACCGATCATGCACGACTTCGCATAAATTTCAGGTTTCCTCGTTACACGCTACAGATAAAATTTAACGTGAACGCACGTACTCACAGGCATTCTTTTCCGATCTCTACCGTTACCTAGTTATATGTTCCCATGTAAGTATATATATATAACGTGCTCATAACCTTTTTATAACTCTCGTAAATCACAATAAGACCCAGGGCCGTGAAATATGTATCATAAGGCCAGTTATGGCTAAAGCCAACACCGACTGACGCCTCATCCATCTACTCATGACGGCAGGTTTTCACCCGAGGGCTGAATGATTCGAATCTTCGCGCATGACCCAGATCGCATTCCGTGTATTTCGCACCATCGGGACAAGATGCCTCAGGGTGTCGAGGGCAATTTTTACACCACTCGAGATGCGTTATCATTGGCGTTAACATGCCCTACGGACAACTGCGATGAAGCGATAAAAGCTCCGCATTTGCGTCATAGTCGTTACTTATCCAAAAATGATAATAACAACAACGATTTTAACACCAATAATAATTCCATAGTTACTCGATTATGAAATATGTCCGAACAATTGGAATGATATGCTTGATCCAGCGTAGGAATTTCATCCGAAATAAATGAAATACGTGAAAATCAATAGTCTCATAATAATAATAATAATAAAAATAGAAAGATGACCGAGCTTGATCTACCGACCATCGTTCCCAAAGTGATGGGAGATATTTCGAACGAATGCCAATTTTAAGAAACTTGAGACCTCGTTTAAAGTCGGGCTAGTTAACGTTAGCTCGAATCAACGTGAAGCGTAGGCTATGTCGGGTGCGTCCAATACCATCGAAAGCACGGAAGCGGATTGTAGAGGTGCTCTGGCGTACAGTACACAAGGCGTTTACACGTAGCAGCGATAGTGGAGTGCGAAGCATGCATTTACCGTACAGTTGCGTCGTGCCAGTGAGAAACCGTGTCTGTAGAACACATTCATGCGGGGTTTAGTTTAGCCGTGCGAATGGTACATACAGGTCGCGACTGATATATATGCAAAGGTGTACAGAGTCCACACGCATTGGGGATGATCGGCTTAACACAAGTGTATGTCGCAGGGTCTACCGAGAGGTCCGTCGCGCTACGGTCGAAGAGCCCTTACGATAAAGCGAAGCAAAGCTCCCTCTTTCAGTATCGTAGAATATTCGAGATGGGTATTCTACGTTAGTATTCACCAACCAATTCGTCGAAATGTTTTATTGATCGACACAAAAACGTTAAATAGAATTTTGTCACAGATATAACGATATCGAATCTTTATTGGAATCGTCGTGTTATTGGAATCTCGATGATGAGAATACGCGCACCCTACTTTACCCGGTAACCATCGAACCACAGCCGTATACCTCGATTTTTACAAAAATTTCCAGTTGAAAAAATTAGATCTACATAAATATTGAATTTTCTGACAGACCAAGCAAAATGTCAGTAAATACATTTGGCGATACCGTTGGTCACTCGCTGTATGTTACACACACACACTCCTAGTCTTAGAACAGATAAACATATCGTCGCTTAAATGGAAAAATGACATATTTCTCCAAAAGAATAGTTTTTTCAGTAAATGCATTTAAAGTTTTTCGTTTTATTAAAATTCATTTTTTTTTAAATTTGATCTTAACGTGATATCATTTGAGAAATATTTACATAAATATTAAAGTGGTGTGTTTATTTCAAATGGCAGACCGACGTTTTTCTACAATAAAAATGGCGGATGGCCACAAAGTACAGAAACGACACTTCCGACATCTAGTGAGCTTGACGTAGGAGTTTATGAAATGTCCTTTATTAATATAAAATAACCTTGACAGTAGACTCGTTTAAATTAATAACCTTATTTTCCAAAAATTTTGACAAATTTCACTTTTCCATTCGAGCGACGAATATCTATGTATATATATTCGTCCGTAATGTCAATATACACTAACATAAACGATTTATAAAGTTGCTACGCTCTACACAATGGCTTCGAGGTAACCTAGTATGCAAGATCTACTCTACTATGACATTACACTAACGTCTATGTACCGGTAGTGATACATACCGGCGCGAATACCGAGAACGTTGACGGCCTGTGTGCCGCCGGAGAGATGTGCAGAGAGTTAGCTCGCTCCTCGCGTCGTATACAAATGTAGAGGAGATTCGGGGGGGACATAGAGAGCCCAGAGTGCAAACGGCTCCGGGAATACGATATACGCTAATGGCACACGGGGGAAGATAGTTTAGGATTCTACGTATGTACCTACAACGCCGGACCTCCGACTTCTCCTCACCGCCTCTCGCCAACCCCTGAAAGCACTTGCTACCGAGTCTCGCGCTACCACCGTGCTGAGCGCTACACATTTCGGATTATAGAGACTAGAGCATGTACGTTATAGTGGTAGAACGCCTATAGACCCAAGGGAGGTGAGGTCTCTGCTAGTGGGCTAAACACTCGCAGTGCCCGAGATCGGTCAGACGACCTTATCGTGGATACGTTCCTGAATAATTTTGCCACGATTCTCACTGTGCTCAAACGGCATTTGACGACACCGGTGTGTCACCGATCTGCGTCGGGGGTGGGACCTGGATTATACATTATGGCGATCCCTCGTTATACGCTCAGCCGGATTTGGGAATAGCGAGGCTCGAATTTAAGAGGATGTTGGGAGAATTTGTGGAATACAATTTCGTTGATACCAAACTCGTCACCCGAGATACCACGAATTATTGATACCAGCTTTAGTAGGATTTGAGATTTGCTTTTTAAAAATTGCTCCTAAGCCGATCTCCATCTTTTTCTATGTTTTCTTTTTTATTTAACTAAATATGGTTTCTTAATTTCCTAAAAGTGAAGTAGATACGCGTAACAGTTTTTGTCCTCTGAACACGTACGTGTGTATGTTTACTGGAGGGATGAAAGATACTTTTGCCAAACATCCGTTTTCATGGGTTACCTGTATCGGGTTACTCCGGATGTCGTGTATCGTATCATCTTCGTGACCTGTACAAGGCAACACCGGTGCATGCATCCCTTTTACGATTCGAGTGGAATTAATCCGGGATATACGTATATCGATTGGTTAAATATTGATACTTGTAGCCAGAGGCGGGCTTATATGTACCGATAACGGGGATGAAATTTCTGTGGTTTCAGCCAATATTAGCTAGTATCGATGCAAAAGTATATTCGTGTTGCTGGCATAATGGAGTTGTCTGGGTAATTAATACTCGATCGTATTAACGCGAGAGACCGGCAATTGATAATAAATAATTCAGCGCGCTGGAAGGCATAAGTTTGGAAAATAATAACGGTTTCGTAATTCGTTGTACGCGACGGAAATGAAATTCAGACAACGACTTCCTCGTATATTCCGAGGCTTTCTCTCTCTCTCTCTCTCTCTCCCTCTCTATTTCTTTCTTTCGTGTACCTACAAATTTCCCTTTCTCCCATCGTCGGATTCTTGTTAGATCTGGATCAACTGGGTAATCAGAAGAGGGTTTGCCCGAACGAGAGGGTGTTCGGACAAGCCGATAACAAATTCTTTGCACGAAGGAAACGGGTATGGGGTATAACAGGGGTTCTTACCGATCCCCTGGTATATCTGTGTAATCATTTTCTCTGCGATCGCAAAAGAGCCCGCTCCGCGTTCTATGCTCGGAGGGAATATAATCTTCTGCATAGCCCAAGAAGTACCGTTGAGGGTGAGCGGCAAAGAAGGATAAGCGAGACGAGAGAGTAAGATAGAGAGAGAAAAAGAGAGAGAGGGAGAGAGAGAGAGAGAGAGAGTGCGGGCAAAGGAGAGATGCTTGACGAAAGTTGTATTTTAATTACGTTCACTCTTGTGAATTATACGAGGGTGGAATCGAGAAGTGGCGGACGAGGATATATCCGAAGAAGATAGAAGTTTGATTGCTCCGTCGACTTTCGTGAAGCAATACTGAGATGGACGAGAGGAAGGGACGAGGAAGAAGAGAGGGAAAAAGGATTGCCGGTCATTCGGACGGAGGATGGAGAAAAAAGAGTGTTCTTGGAACTTTTATTTCCCCGAGAAGCTTCTGTAGCATCGTCAAATTTGTTATGTGCATGTATATATGTCTTATATATATTTTCTATGTAACGGAGTTTTTGTTTTGTTTTTATGGCGTAAATCTATTGCACCGATTTCAAAGTCTGCTGCGAAGTGTGGAACAATCCTAGGGCAGTGGGCCAAATGAAAATCGGCAGCTTGAATAATTTCGCACGAATATAGAATATAATAAGCACGAATATAGGATTTTTCATCCAGCCTTGTCAATATTTCTCCAGGACTTGAAAGTTTTCATAAAAAATCATCAATTTTTTTCATTATATAAATAATATCGATTTATTGTTTGTATTTTTATTTTTCTAACGTATCTTCAAATTTTGTTTATACGTTAACATATAGAATGGTTTTCTTGATTGGTTATCTCTCATCAGTTATCGTAAAGAAAAGTTAACGCCCTTGAGAGAAGAAAAATGTTTGAAAAAAGAGAGAATCGAGCTCGAGGCTGTATCGCATACAGCTGTCTATGTACTACCGTAGGAGAGAGTACAAGCGGGGTAGTTGATTCCGGCGAGCTACATGCATCGACCGCAGGCAATGCATACCAAACCAAACCCTCACTTCCGGCGATGAGGTCGAAGGTCCAGATTCACCGTTACGGGCATGAGATAGATCGTTCCGACAACAACGACGATGACGACAGGAGGCCACCTACCCCTGTGTGAAAACCACCCCTCGCTCTACTCCCTATACCAATCCTCGTTCCCCCAGAACTTCTTACTAACCAACGTACGAAGGTATCTCTATAGAGATTCGACGTTACACATGGTCTCTCGCGAAATAAGGTGGATCGAAGAAGAAGAGTTTGGAAAATATGAAAATTTATTCCAACGTCGACAAAAAAAAACAGACGAAGGAGGCAGAAGAAAGCGAAAGAAAATAGAAAATCGAACGAGATCGATCAGTGGCGGAGATTTCGACGAAAAAGAAAATCAGTGAATGTTATTAGAACCGTCCAATAAAATGTATTGACTACGCCGTAAGAAATAAAAGATGAAGGTTGGAAGTGATTTGAAGGATAAATAAATTTCGATCGTATCGCCTGTATAAACATCCGTGTACCTATAAATGTATAGCTGCCTCGGAGACCCTCTATGTTCCAGTGATACATGTGTGTTAAGGGAGGGTGGTCCCTTTCACGAAACCTCGTGGGAATCGCCGCTCGAGCATTCCATCAATCGAAACAACTATATAGACATATATGTGTGTGTGTGTGTGTGTCTATGTGTTTATATATACCGTCGACAAGTTGTCGGAAGAGTGTGGGTGTAGGTCGAAAATCCGTGAACGGCATATACCCATCGTCGAGAAGGCTTTGAATATATTATATCGTGCAAGAGAGGGCTCGAACGAGCAAACGGGAAATCTGAAAAAAAAAACAGAAAAAACATGGTCGACTGTATTTTCCAGACACGCGTGGGATTTGTTTGCTTGAATTCGACGAAATTCGAGGGATGAAAAAAAAATAGGCAAATTCGAGCCCTCACGGTCTTTCTTCGGCTCGTGTACGTAATTCTTTTTTCTTTCGATCGTTTCTTTGTGCCAATCTTCCAGAGACTGAATTTCTCGCAGCGGAACCAGAGGTCGCCACGATTCGAGGCAAAAGCCTTATTCCTTGTCTATACGGGAGCTTCTCGAGCGTACTGGCTATAGTAGCTTTGCAAGAGCATCGATTTATTTCGTAGAATTCTGCTCTTCCTTTATACGAGTCTCTCGTACCGTTCATCCACCAAAAACCCATACAGTACGCTCTATACGTCGGGCGAACTACGATCTATATCTATAGACAATTGATTCTACGTATATGTATATATGTATATATGTATATATTAGAAATGTATATGTACATAAGTACAGATAGGGCATTGCCGGTTTCGTTGGAAAATCGTAGTACGACCGATAGCCGGATCGCTCCCGTTTCGGTCCTTCCACCAGGCGATTTTCACTCGGTCCAGTTGATTTTCCACGGCATTGGCTATATCGACTCGCTTCACTCGCGAGTATAGCGAAACACGCTCTTTTTCCCGATTTCCAACTATTTCGTTTCAACGGCTTTTCTCCGAACGTTTCGTTATTTTTTTCCCCCGAACTTTATCGCCTTTACCTCAGTTTTTTGTTCGTGCTTTGTTGTCAAATTGCGCGCGTCTCTCCATTTTCTGTTTTAATTAGAGCATAGGAAGGCAATATAAGTGCGGCGTTTGATCAAGTTTATTGCGTGGCCTTGTAGGAATATAGGATAAACAAATATGCGTCGAGAGTGATAGGGAGAGACGGAGAAGGGGGGGGGGGGAGAGAGGCAGCGGGAGAGAGAGACTTAACATATGTCATGCAAAATATAAAAATAAAAAATAACAATTGAAAGATTTTGAAAATAATTATTGTTTGCATTGATCGATCGTTACAATCGGGATCGATCGATAAAATGTTATTCTTTTTACACGAGCGATATATGAAGTATAGAATATTTAAGATTTATCAATATTACGTAAAAGATCAATAATAGCCGAATGATAAAAAAGGATGAAGAGAAAAATAAGTATAAATGAGCGGTTGGTAAAACGTCCGATTATATTTTTGACCCGGCGACGACGACGACGAGTCTACCGCATGTATTTCTCGAACAACCCCTTCAAGAAGCTCAACCTTCTCCATTATTTATCGCGACAAAAAGCCACCCGTCGTGGCTTCTCTTTTATTTTTCTGCCATGCACGTACATGTACACATATATACACATCATAGGGGTGTAAATGGGCATTGGATGGTTTGAGCGCTCGCGCGTGGCTTGGATCTCGTGTCGGCAATGAGGAAAAGGGGACCGGGAGGGAGAAAACAAAATAGAAAACCACGTTCCAGGACATAGCGCCGGACGTGGAAAGGACTCTTCGGGAGGGGCACGGGGGGGATGAAGGGTTGTGGGCGGAAGTAGAGCTGTGTTAATCCCACCATGGAAAGAGAGAGAGAGAGAGAGAGAGAAAGAAGGAGACTGAGAGAACGCGTGGTTGTCCGCTTACTCGTTTCTACTACGACAAAGCTCCAATAAAGCACTGCGCCCAGAGAGAAAAAAGTTCGAGCCAAGCTACTTTTGTCTCTCGGTCTCTTTCTCGCTTTCTGCTCGTGCCGCGGCCCCTAACGAATCCTTTGTGTCCAGTTCCGCGGCGCGGTGCCAGAAACGCTACTCGGAGCTACACGACAGGCTATGCGTCGCACGAGGTACGAACCTTGGGGATCTTCGTGAATTTCTTCAGAGAGGATTCGTTAAGGATTAAATATAAAAAAAATACAGAAAATAAAGTAAAGGGCCAACAAAATTTCAAGCAAGGATAATTACGAAAAGAGGGAAGAATAAAATCTTGTTTTTATTTTTTCATCTTGCCACATTTCAGAAAATGCAGTAATAAAAAGTGCGGCAACTCTTGTTTTTAGGCTTAAGAGGGACTCGGAGAGAAAGAACATAAAATCTTCAAAAATCGTACGGACGAGAAAGACGTAAAATAAAAAAGGGCGGTCTCTTGTAAGGTTGCGAAATTTATGTCCGACGCTCTTTTCGTCCCTCTCTCTCTCTTTCTCTTGGTAAACCGCAAGATGGGATAAAAGGTTTTTTGTGATAAAATCGCCCCGGGCAAGGAAAAGACAGGACGATAATGAAAGCTCCGATGGATGAGTATCCAACAGCCCGCAAGATCTACCGATGGTGGGCGGTTGCGTAGGTGAAACGTCCCTGTGAGTTACCTAGACGTATAAATTCACCCCCGTCAACCACGTTTTGTCAGATCCTTTGTTCCCTCGATATTCCCGGAAACCCGAAGCCGCGGGCTACCCTCAGTGATATAAATAAACCAAATAAAAACTAGTGAACATCGATACCAGGTAAATTCCCGGCGATATTGGAAACTCGCAATTTCTAAAAAAAGGCATTGCGTTCACGACTGATGCAAGAATAAACTTAAAGTCCGAAATATGAACGTGAAATGCCAAATCGAGGATGCCACGATGGTATAATATGTTTTAAGGAGAATATTCGCGCTGCGTCACGAGGCTTTCTCGTGCGTGGAGTGAAACAATTTGGACAACTCTATGATTCTCACGCCTCAAGGACGTACCAGCTCGATTTTTCCTCGAGGAGCCATCGCGACCTCAAAAGCAGAGCGGTTTTGGCAGGCACATTCGTCGTTTCCTCGGGAACGAGAGATTTGTTTGGCGTGATTCTCGACGCGGTGATTCATTTTCCACGAGACTCACGTAGTTACTTACGTATACGTATAAGTAGAAATCATATGTATACGTACATAAGTATATGTATACATGTAGTAGATGCAGACGTACGGTTTCTCTGGTCGATTGCAATATCTCAAGAGGATGCAAGGGAGCGGCGCCGTTTCTCTGTTTTCATGCACACGCATGTCTTATATCTGTGTTTCGCGAATTGCTCGTGCAGCCCCAGGATACTGGTACGGATAGTACGTGAAATGGGCGGACATTGGTTGCGAGAGAGAAAGTAGTTGGTAACCGTAAAGCATCTACGATGCGAGGGCAAAATCCTTCTCCTTCTCTTTATCTTTACGTTCCGCACCAACTACTGAGCGTTCTTTCGGGTATCCCTCTGGCGCTCTGATCTTTACGATTTTTTATTCCTTTTTCTCATCCTTTCATCGCTCTTCGTCCATTTCTCCCGAGGCGAACAAGCGGCGAGCAAGAAAGAGATCGAGTAAAATGTTACCTCGGTAAATCGAGGCATCGATCATGAGAACTCCCGAGATTTGCGAATACCAGGTATTCCACCCGGAATAGTTTGGATCGACGATATAGCAAGGTTTGTAAGATTAACTGTCGATATCATCTTCTAGCATCGACGAAAATCCCATTTATTTCGTAGTCATCAATGTATGGAGATAATAAGTTCATTCTCTAATTGATTCGCTCGCGTCATCGCATCACATTAATGCGGAACTCAAGCCTCCGGAGAAGCTATCAAATCGTCTTGGACATCCTGAATTCCAAAATCTGACATCCACCTACATCGCCCTGGGATTGATGCTTGTAGCCCCCACAGGAACCCCTTGTGCCTGCATCGGCCCTGTTCAATTCAAGATTACGCAATTTAGGCTCAAGGGATCTTGGGCACTGGACCAATCTACCCCTTGAATCTTCACGAGTAACACCTACGCCGTTTGCCCAACACACCAACCATTGAATTCTGCATCCAATTTCCATTCGAGCTAAACCGCGGAATGTAACATGCTCGTGCGTGGCTCATACATACATATATGTATACATGAAGCATAGTGCTTCCTGGCTTGCGAAGATTCCCTCAGGGGACTGGTGTGTAAGCTCGTGTATTGGATGCGGTAGGTGCGATTGTTCGTTGTGTCCAAGAAGCGGTACGAGCTTTTGCGGCGTTGGGGCCGCCCATACAGGCGAGGTTCCATTGGAAAGGGCTGCTGTGTTCCTCCGAGATGGCGAAGGCAAAGGAGGGTGGTACAAGGGGTGAGGCTTAAGTCCACCGTTGGAGAGGCCGAGACGTTGTTGGGCAGAGGGCTTGCGCCTCTCTCGGATATGGTACGGGGTTATACCACCAAAGGTGTCTTCAGTCGCCCCGAGAGCAAGAGGGAAAATGGCACGCTTTGTGACCATCAGAGAAAATGGAGAAGGAAACCACGCACACTGCCCCCTCCCCCTGTGAATCTCGCGAGAATGTCTTCACCTAATAGAGGATAGGGTTTAGTACTGCCGTACTACCGGGAGGATGTGCCCAGAGATGGTCTTGAACAGGAAGGATCACCGATGAAGCCAAGGGTGTATTGCTTCGCTGAGCTTACTGAAAAGTTCTCTTGTTTTGAACACCTATGTCAAGCCTGTATACGTTATAACTGTCGGGCAATGATCCATGTAATTCCTGTCGAAGGATCGTAGCTGGCCATCAATAGTGAATGAAGGGTTGGCGGACTTCCTTCCGTTTGCATCCTGGCAAGAAATGTTCCGTGGAACCAACTTGCACAGTTCGAAGAACTCGGTCGTTTAAATCCAAAAGATTGGAAGTCTTTATCCACGGAATAGTTGAATTTCCGGAACACATGCGGGGGTTGGAGTTGATGGAATTAAATCCGATCCAAAAGTTTCACCGGAGCTCATTCCTGGCTGGATATCAGAGGCTCCAAGATGTTCCAGGAGTTTGCAAACTCACGATTTTCCCATATGCAGCCTCACGAGGGAAGAAACAAACTTTGTAATCTCGTGATTGTCCTCCGGGACACATACGTCTTCCAATTGTGTACTCTTGGTATCCATCCGTTCTCGTGTGTGTTGAACATGTAATACAATGTGCGTATGTCAACGTCTTATCCACCGTGTAAGTTTTTCATTCTTTTATCATCACGTTTATCCCGGGTATAATACGAAGAGTGGTCCAAAAGAGACATAAAGTTTAATGCCGTATCCCTCTCTTTCTTATCGCAAAAGACAGATTCGAAGCTACGCGGAACGCCAGAGACTTACGCACTGTACCGTGTGTCGAAATTCGTGTATATATACGTGTAGAGGAGATCGTAAATCGACGAGGACGATTAGATGCATCGTGTGCGCTTTAATTCAACGTTCTCTCGGATCGTTGAAGCCACACAGAGAGCAACGTTCAACTGCGGAATCGTCCGGCAGGAGGAATATATACGGTATATATGGCGACACGAAGGATAGCTCTCGAATCGGAGGTTTCACACGAGCGAATACACAATCCGTGTGGTCGATCTGACCTATAGACACATATATGCTATGTAGATAATTCGATTGTGACGGGAGTACAATGCTCAAGGGGTTAGTGTTTCACGCTCGGGCGTTATTCGGTCACAGCTACACCACCGGGGTGGACAGCAATCCCTCCCTCCTATCTCGATTCTCCCCACCCCGCTTTCCATTGCAACGTTACTCCGGGAATTGTTTGTGCACCCCGTTGAGAGGGCGATATCGAGGTGAGAGCGAAACGCGAGAGACACACCACCGATATACATCCCTCTCGTGTGGTTCGGTTAACTCGCTTCCGTCCATCCCACCCTCCCTCGTTCGTTCCATCAACTGGATCCCTTCGAACCATGGATGCGGATCGTTCAAACTTTGACATTTCGTCAATGACGAACTATCTGCGGCTTTACTTGTTATTATACACCATGAGGGTGTTTCTACTCGAACTATGACGTACCGCGTATGTTATTTGATGTACGAGGATAATTGCAACTAGCAGCCGCGAAAATAATATTTTCAGAGCGCGGGGCACAAATTGGGTTTAGAAATTTCCCAATGGAAATTATAACGATTGCCACTTATCCCGAGTGTCAACTATGACACTTGAAGGTTGGTACGGATCGTTGAGTTATCACATGATCTGGGTCATTTATGCATTTTCCCCGAATCGCTGAGTTTTTTCCTGCAAGTTGCAACGACGACGTGTTCCACGTGAGAAAAAGTGATGTTGATTAATGAACCAAGAGAGTCGTAGCGGTTCTGCTCTTTAGTGAGCTTTTCTGCGCTTTCGCGCGGCTGGTTTGCTCTCTCGCGTCTTTCTCGTCGGTTTCACTCGATTAAATAAGGTTTCAGGACCACGAAAGCGATCTGGCTCATCGATAACACAGGCCCATCTTGCATTCTTCGGGTTTTTCGCCCATACGCCGGGTTCCCGCTGAATTTTCAATGGAAACAAGACGATCGGCGTCGCGCAAACGAATAGCTACGAGCGGGACAAGTGATTCTCCCACGCTCGAAAGATTGATTGATGAGGGTTACCGCCAGGAACCCTGATCCCCCTAGCGTGACGTAGCATATCCTTTCTATCGAAAGTTTTTCCTGCGCAGTCACTTACAGCGAAAAAGTCGTCGAGACACAGTGTAGAAAATTGTGTTATCGAGACGAAAGGTAGACCAAAATGACTGGACGATTAAGCTCGAGAAAGAATCCTTTTCTCGGAGGAAAACCCCTTTTCCAGTGGAAAGAAAGTCATTATCCTTTAACAATTATCTTCTCGATTAATGAAAATTTTCATTCGCAAAACGACTCGACCACGATCCATTTCGAAATTGCGTACTTTTACATTATTTGTTGGTTATTTCTTACACTTGACAACAAAAATATAACTTTATTAGGATTTTCGAGCAACAACCGCGTCACTATGAGTGGAGGTAACGGCGGTGAGTTTGAGGGTTTCGCGTATTTCGTAATGGCGCAAGTTCTCTTAGGAAAGCTTCGCGGTCATGGAAAAGCTGCAACGGGTGCAAGTTCGGCTTTTCACGAGACCAGCCCGCGTACCCCGGGGTTCCTCACAGTGTCATACTTCGCGCCTCGCTTTTCCGCTCGACGTAACATTATTCACATGAAACCAGCGACAGCTTGTTCGGTTTCTCACTGATGTATAAATTACACGTGTTAGGAAACTTGAATGAGTTTCTCGCGAAGGTTTTGTCTAGGATCGAACAAGTGGCAGAAACTGCTCGTTTCTCGATCGAACGTACGTATATCGTGGATATATACAGTATGGTTTTCGGGATCGAGGTGTCCCCGGTGGTCTCGATATTCCAGATACCGAGTGAGCCCGATTTGTAAGGATGTGCACGTAGAAGAGAAGGTCCTACACCTTCTCTTCTACCTTTTGCGGTTTATGCCGGGGCGTCACTTCTTCGAGACGATAGCTAAGTTTGTAGCATTGGAGACAATGGAACATGTATGAGGATATCTGTTCTTCGAGAACACGTTACGTGTTACGTAACGTACCACGTTAGAATTTCGATTCTCTCCGAAATCCTGGAATCCAAATGTGAACAAAAGGGTCTACGAAAGATATCCTTTGTTGAAATACCATTCTCTGCGATCCAATTACCCTCAATTATGGGGGTACAGTTAAAAAACGTTCGAAACATTCATTTTTGAACTAGATCACGCACCGCAACAGACCACGAAAAAAATTAGGGATAGGGGTAGAAAATATTAAAGGCTCGTAACATTTAAAAAAACTCAAAACAGTCCATATGAAGACATTAGATGGTACGGAAAGTGCCTTTTGTCGAAATGATATTATCCGCGAGCCAATTTCCTCCAATTATCAGTATTTGTCTTGATCACCGTCCATAGCAACCCTCAAATATGTTTAACGGGTTGAAAATGATGAAAAAAATTCTGTAAGGTCAAAGTGATACATTGACCCAGTATAACTGCATCGATGTAGCAACATGTCCTTGCCAATACGTAAAATATTTGCTGTCAATACATCGAGCGAAATTAACTTGCGCCTCTGCTTACGAGCTCCATCAGGGGATCTCGGGAGTGCTCTTTGCCCATCGCATATCTACAAGTTTGCCGAAAGGAGCTTACGAGGGAAGTAGATAAATCGCATGCCTTGGTCATTCTTGTTAGAGCCGGGAATTAATTGTAGTTTACTAGCCGTCTTACACTTGTTAACGAATTAAGTATATATATCAAATGCGGTGGGCCTTTCCACCGGCTCGAGCCTGTGCCACCAGCGACGAACTGTGGTATTACCACTGCTGACGTTTTCTCACAAGATCGCGTAGCGCGTACCCACGCACACACACCAGCAGGGGGTTGAACTCCTGGAAATGTGGAAGGGAACCTCCAGGCGTCTCCCACGAAGTTTCTTCAAAGTTTGCCCAGTCCTGTGTCTGGTTTGATGCCTTCAACTACTGAATATATCCGCGCGGCACAACTTCCAACCCAAAGCTCCAGGAGCTCGCTTCGTCCTTTCAAGAGGTGAAGGAGGTGACAGCATTATGCCAAATGCGGTGAGACCTGTCTGATGGTTCGTTGAAGCTTTCGGGCATTGTCATACGACCGAGTGTCTATCATTCGTATATATCCGTATACATAATTGATTATTATCAGATTTCGGGGTTGAAACGACAATTTCATCACTCGTCTCCCCCACGAACATTCCTCGGTTCCACCGCCTTCTCTCGAGACTAGTTTTTGCTCTTTTACCGAGTCGTATTAATCTCATGACAAATATCCCCTATTTTCTACTCTTATCCTCTAACTCCGTCTGACCCTTCGTACTATACGACATCGTATGATACTTCATTCGCGATATTATCGACGTCCGTCTCGTAGCTTTTTTTCGTGTTTTGTTTTTTTCTTTTCTGGCCTAGCTAGCAGACGAGCTATAAAGATATACACCACTGTGTTCAACTTTACGCGACGGAGCGTGCGAGAACGACGAAGAGAGAGAGAGAGAGAGAGGGAGAAAGAGCGTGGAAGGGGTTTATCGGGAGCACAACGAGGGACGGGCGTTTACAACTCGCGTTATTGTCGTGGGAGAAATAATTCTAAAAAGTGTCACGGAAACGCTCTTGAAGACTGCTGCTGCTGCTGCTGCTATTGCACAGGCTCGAGAGTCTGAGAGGGGGCAGATTGCGAGGTCGAGAACGAACCCCACATTCCCCCCTTCTATCCAGTCTGTTGCTTTATTTTTCCCATTCTATCTCGCTTTCTCTCTGCTGTAGAGTCACGCTATCTGAAAAACTGCCGGGCGACGGCTTACCTAACTCTCGACGATCATATTTCATCTCTCTTATTTCACCCGGCGGGCATCATAACGCTGCAATGTTTGCCCTCTCTTGTTTTATATACGGTATGTATATGCGGAGAGGTTGAGGTATATAATAAGGGTGAAAGAGAGCGAAAAAGCTAACGTTTCGCGACATTAGATAACGGCGGGAATATACAAAGCACGAAAATTCGGCAGTTTCCGCTTCGTATTCCGCGTTAATATCAAGCTGAATTTTTTTTTAATTTTTCACTGCCGGCAACAAACGTATACCGATTTTATTTTTCACTCGAAAATATTGTGATTTTTCATTCGTTCGGTCACTCATCATCGCATGTATTTTTCCGTACCCTCGAGCTGGACTGCGTATACAAAATGAAAAATTGGGGAATTTTAAATAACAAAAAACTGCCCGGTTCTATCGGTTCGATATCGCGCTTAATAATTGGAGGTTAAAAAAATCGTTTCCACATCCTCGTGGGAAAAATATTTTTGGTTTTTTTTTTGTTCGTTATTAACGTAACGTAACTTTTGTATTCGTAATTGAACTTCGCGTACTTTGCATTTGGCACGAACGCGGGCCCCTATCACCGGGATATTGGGCTTCTTGACGAATCACCCGAAACTAGGAATCGGTATAAATAAATCGAACTGTATCGATGCGATTCGGGGCGTAACATTCTCCCCAGGGGATTCAATCTCATTTATATGCATGAACCGGGATACAATGCGAGACAAAGAGAGGTGTACATTCGAATCGCGATAAATGTTTGGCGGTGGGAGTCGCTGCGGGCCCTGCCACCAACCGAAACGTACAATTATTTCATGCCATGGTCGAGGGTTAAAACGATGTTTAGTCGGAGAAATCTAATGCATACGTTTGAAGCAATAGAACATTTCTACGAACAATTATGATAATAATTATAATAATTACAATAGTAGTAATAACAATAATACTAATATTATTACGAATAATAGGAATAATAACAACAATAATAATAGTCTAGAAATGTTATGTTGAAAAATTAATGTAATATTCATATATTATCAAGAAACAGAATAAAAAATCCACCAGAATTCAATTGAATAACTGGATATAGTGAATAAAATAATATTCAGTTCAACGGAAAGAAATTTATTAAAATTATTTCTCCCGGGAAAAATAAAAAAACATGTTCTGCCTTTATTGCCATTTGTCGTCGAATAATCATACGAAAAGCAAAAGAGTCAGAATCAAAAGTCAGATCGAACAGACGTTAAGCTAATGCCCGATTCTCACTCACCCCCTCAACTCGACGAACTTCCTCCTAAAAGGAATTTGCACCAGTCACCACTGTTACGAGTTTCTGGTGCGATATGGTTTTTCTTTTTTCTCGCCGATTTGTTAGGCACACGGCGTCAATGAATTATTCACGATAAGTCGCGATAGATCGATCGGAGGGGAAACATCTGGTAGCGCTATGTGAATAGTCCAGAGGCAGCGACCCGTCGATTCGATTGCCATTTACGAGAACGTTCTGTTTTTTTCTTTTCTCTCTCTCTCTCTCTCTCTCTCTCTCTCTCTCTCTCTCTCTCTTTATTCTTTTTCTTCTTACTCGAGCCGAGAGTTTAACGCGATTCAAGTAACATGCCGAGTGTTTACAAGATCAACCGAAGTTTCTCGCACGTAAAGCACGTTTTGTTTGTCCATCCACTTCGATTCTCTTCGAGGCTCCGTTTTCATACGCATCGAGCAGTAATACGATCGTCTTTGTCAGAGACAAATATTTTTCTGAATATTTCACTGTCCCGTGACGTCAACTTTCGCGTCATTCGACCTCTTTCGAACGCTGGAGTTCGAAAAATTGTTATGTAAAGCGTCGTGGATAGCGCGAAATAGTAAAAGGAATAAAACGCTCGATGTACAGTGCGATCGTAACGCCCAACACGACCCAGACCGATGGAAAAAGCTGTTGAAAGAGCCCACCGAAACCAGGAAAAAAAACCGAAGAGGGAGAATACGAAAAAAACAATGGGTTACATAGTAGAACGCGCGGGAACATCGTCGGTCGTCGATGGCCACCGACCTAAATGTTTAGCTACCTGTGCGATTTATGATTTTTCACCAGAAACATCGATTTGAGTGCCTTTTCTCGGTCTACCAAAAAAATTCTATGGAATCGGGTTTTTGTTTGGTTTTTGCTTCGATATGAAAAATCGTAACTGGAGAACGAAAGTGCAACCTATATCCCGTTTACAGCTCGTGTGATGGAGAACGAATGCAGTTGCCAATTTAGAAAAAATAAAAATAAAAATGAAAACAATAAAATCACGAAAAAATAATAGAATACAAATCAACATCAATCAAACAAAACGGCAGAAAAAGAATATAATAAAGAATCGATAAAACAAAGCCTAAAAAAATGCACGAGTCGAATGAAAATTGTACAAGGCCAAATGCAACGTCGATTAAAAATCCGTTGATACTTGACAAATTATATTTCAATCCTATATTCACGTTTCGAATTTTCGAGAAAAAGAAAGAAATACTTGCGTCAAAGTGTACAGCTGTCTCGAAGCTTTCATTCGCGCTCGAACTATCCCGAGAGATCGGAATAACCCGAGGGCAACCCTTTCTTCCTCGTCTCGAAAAGTCAGTTCGATGCGTATCTCGTTTCCGTTGCCCTGTTTATCCGCCGGTTTTATTCCAAACAAACCAACGATTGACACGTACCCCGGTATACGGCCGATGCATGCGGAATAGTGAAATTTTTCATTCGACCATAGCGAGACGTGTAACTTTTGTGAAAAAAGAAATAGACAAAAAGCGTAAAAAAAAACAACAATAAACAAGAAAGACCATTGTAGCACTCGACCGTCTCGCGTATCTCCGTATCGTTCCATCGTTCTCGTCCGAGACAGCAGTAGCTTCGTGCCTCCTGATGGTTTTCTTCCGTCTTGAAAACGGTGGCAATCTCGTATTTCTTATTTTCTTCGCCGGTTTCTCCTCCCTTTCGGTCCCTTCGGTCTTGCGATTTTTCTTCCTTCACCCTCGTCGTTTTTTTCTCTTGCTTTCCTTTTTCATTTCCATTTCTCTCGCGAGTCTCGAGATAGTCCCCGAGGAGTCTCGATTCTGGTGCATCACACATACACACACACACACACACATATATATATATGCCCACTCATCGTCAACTCGTTCTTGAGCAATTTTGCAGTTTGTTCTCATCGTTGAATTTTTCTACCTGTATCTCACCGTTTTCTTCCTTTCACCCCCCACCCTATCCGACATTCAACATCTTCCTCATCATCGCTACTGTCCCCACTTTTCGGTTTCCGTAATTTCTCTTTTCTTTTTCTTTTTTCTTTCGCTTTTCTCTCCCACCTTTCCTTTTCATTTTATTTCTACTATATTTTTTACGGGGTTGACTCGCGCTCGGCCATTTCGTTTGCTTTTTTCATTCCCTTTTTCCACCCAACGAAGCCCTCGGGACGTACTCGTTACTGCTTCATCCTTTACTCATTCTCCAAACCCCCTCTCGTCCCTCCCTTGCTTTATCCAATCACGGACGAATAACCGTTGCTCTTGAAAAACTCACCACTCACCGACCCTCCCCCACCCTTCTCTGTCGATATATACAGCTTTCGATTCGAAAATCCGACCAGATATCGATTCGTCGTTTGTCCTGGTTACTCTTGAGACGCGAAAGACGTCCTCGAAAAAACGCGACGAGGAGACAATCGGTCACTCGTCAATCTTCGTATCGCAAGTTTTGCTTATCTCTCTGTGCAGGGGCTGAGTCTGTGCACCGCAAGTAAATCTCACGAGAATGAAAGGCTTTGCCGAATGCGGAAGGTCGGCCGATAAATTCTAACGTAGTTTCCCTTCGTACGCTTTTTAGTTCCATCGTCCATCGAGCGATATCGTAACGCGAAGAACAGTGGGGTGAGGAGAAGGAGGGGGAGGAGGAGGACGAGAAGGAGGAGGAGGAGGAGGAGGAGAACGTCGAGAGACGAAGAACCGGTGAGACTAGATAGAATACTGGTTCGGAAACAGTGATGGGGGGGGGGGGGGGGGTTGATTCTACCCGTAATGGATACGAGGCGAGTTAGCAGCGGCTCACCAGCACGTCGTAACAAATGTGAGAGCTGATAAAGGGAGTTCCGCCTAGTTGTGTTATACACGACACAAAACGTGAGAAATTCGTGGTATCCGCGAACGGAGAAGCAGCATGCCGTACGTTCGTGTACCTAGATTGTTCGGCGTATCTGCGTAGGTTAGAGTTTCGAGGATGTCGACTGTTAGTTGAATTTGAGACGTTAAAATAATTTTCGTAGTTTCGCTTTTATCGTCAATCGACCATGGACATTGTCAAAGTTGTATCTTTATTCGGGGTTCTCTCGAAGTTTACTCGTCGTTAAAACATAGGGTTAGGGTTTTCACGTTGATGTTTCGAAATTATTTTAAGAAAAGTATTTATCGGGCTAGAAAGAAAATTTTGTTTCGTTTCAACGGGTTGATAAATGGGAAAAATAAATTTTATCGCAATGTTTCTCATCCCGCACCATTATAATTTCGTGAGCAGTATGAATTTTTCATAAAATCGTTGACGTTTTGAAACATTTTTTTCTTAATTTGATCAATTATTGTAATGCGCGTCAATATTTTCCATCGCTTATCATTTGTTTTTCGACAGATTTGAAAATTCTCCGTGAGCCTGGAATGCGAACCGAAAGAATAATAAATTGGTGTTATAATCATCGTTGATATTATATCGTTATCACGGTCATTGCGCATTTAATTACATTCTGTAGGTAATTTATAGAAACAGTGCGATAATAGATACGATTCAGTCTTGTTACGATTTTTAACACGTAAAATCTTCTTTCTCTTGAAGATTAAAATTTCCACCCCCCAAAAAAACTGCATCGCAATCACGGTAATGCAAGTTCATTAAGGCAAACGAGGTAATGGCGAAAGTAAAAAAAAACCTGAAAAAAACGATGTTTCAAATAAGAATCTCGTCTACTTTTTCTCCCCTCTGATGGCCCCAGGGTTAATACATTTTCCTGTTTCATCTCGATCATGGGCCCCCGTTCATTCCATCCAATATAATGATCCTCCGAGCACTGAGGTATTACTTGAATTATAGTTGTATATATATATATATATAAAGCGTTCTTTCGAGTTCCTTATACTCGGAGCAAGATGTAATAATCGGTGGCTCGTTAAGTCGAAGTAAAATTCCTTTGATCTTTTAGACCTTTCGTAAATTTGCGGCGGGGATCGTGAAGGGAGGGGATGAAAAGAGGGTGAACGGGCGCTGGTAGTAAGTGATTACGGAGTTAGTTCTTGTCGGTCTTGTACGCACGAAAAGTTGCGGAGAAAACGCGTTCATCCGTATTTCTTCCATCTTCGTTCCACCCTCGTCTTCGAACAGTTCCGTAAGCACCTTTACCCACTTTGCCATCGAGTAAATGAATGCTATACATAGGTATATATATATATCTATATTTCTATGTATATTTATGTGCCAATATAACGAGGCTTAGCACATTACACGGACACGTACTACCGATGTTTTATCCGTGTTTCTTTTTTTCGCGCCGTTGATTTATCAGAGGGAAGGTGCGAAGTTTTTTTTTTATACCCTGTCGAATCGCCCTCGCGATCGTCCCGTTTGGGCCATTAGGTAGACGCGTGTGGCAAAAGTTATTTCTGCGAAGAGGTCGAGAAAAAAAAGAGGAAGAACGCGAGGGAGTGAGACGAAACGAGAATTCGCGAAGTGCGGACGTTAATTACTTTTTACCACAAATTGTTCCCTCCCTCGTTTTCCGTCTCTCTCTCTCTCTCTCTCTCTCTCTCTCTCTCTCTCTCTCTCGCACTCTTGACGTAACGAGAGCGATTCTCGAAATGGATTCGAAGGGTCGTTTGGGCGGTAAGAGTTTTTTTTCACACTCCTCCCCGCACGGAAATATATCAAATTTCGCGGTCTCGCGATAGAACGGCGAAGAAACGTCGAGAGAATAGCACGGGAAAAAACAAAATTCTTTGACCAAGTTCGCGAGAGTCCGCTGAATGACGGCTTCGATTCATTCGGACGTAAGAAGTTTCGGATTTCTCCCATCACTTAACCGTCCATTAATAGAGGGCGAAAGTCTGAGTGGAATCGAAAGTGAAAATAGAAAAAACGCAACAGACAAACAAACGAGAGAAATCACCGATAAAAGTTTTTGCCCCCCCCACCGCAGCTCCCCCGCTACTTAGTAGTTCCGTTTTCTTTATCTACGATTGTTTTAACTCGGTCGAGAAACATCGTTGGAAAAAGTTTAATCGGCCTCGCTCGAATTACATCCCTCTGTTTCGTCGCGGAACTGGAGTGGAAAAATACACCCTCTGTTGCCACCCTCCGATGAGGGAAATAAGCAATTTCTGCTCTAAAAATTTTCCTCGTACCGCTGCATCGTAATTCCTGGCTCGGACATTCCCGGGGGCCAATAAACTTCCGGAAAAAAAAAACATAAAAAAATGACAAGAAAACTAAAAGATCAACGTTATCCAACCAGCCTGTTAAAGTACTCCAGTTTGGGTAATAGAAATTAACCGATACAGCAGTTGCCCAGCTCGCGCAACGCTTCGTTAAGTTTTAATTGCCGAGCGAACGAGGAAGTGAGAGAGAGAGAGAGAGAGAGAGAGAGAGAGAGAGATCCTTACTTTGCCGGATGAGTCCAGAGTTCGCCCCGCTTAATATGCGCTTTAGCCTCTTCGAGCGTTCTCTTGTGGCATCTCGCTCGCACCACCAGTGATATCATCCTTGATATCTTTTGTACCCCGCGACCCCATGCTCGGAAAAGAGAGAAAGAAAGAGAAAGAGAGAGAGAGAGAGAGAGAGAGAGAGAGAGAGAGAGAGAGAGAGAGAGAGAGAGAGAGAGAGAGAGAGAGAGAGAGATATTCAAGCACTAACCACCATGAGAACTTTTAATTGCCACCAGCATGGAAAACTGCTCTCGTTAGACAAACGTGTCGGTGCCCCTTCTTCCCCTCCCGCTACGTACGTAACGCGCCGAGAGAGGATATTTAGATCTACCATGGGTAAAAAGGGGAAAGACCGTTTGGAGCATAGAAGAACTCTTGGCGTAGACTTAATTTCATTTCGTAATAATGTATTATTAAAATATAGGAATGAAAGTATACAAGAATCTTATAATTTTGTATTATAACGCGGAACGATTGTTTATAATTATTACCAATTACCTGGCGATTATCCTATAACGTTTGAGCATCGTGTGTCAAAGTAATATTAATAATTTGCTCGTACGTACAATTAAAAATTTTCTTCCGTACAGAACCCGCCGTGACGATGGCGACGTTAAGCTTTGATCGTTGCGTTAACTGTGGTAATTACCATCCCGTCGAGACCCGGAATCGTTTGATGTTTCGATGATCGATTTATGATGTTTGTAACGAGCGACTTAAAACCACCTCACTCTCCCTCGACGAGGACTCCAATCAAATTAACAGTATCGTCGCGAATGTGTGCGAGTTATATTTTTAATTAACGCCCGATTGATTTTATTACCACGTATAAATATCGTAATTAGTAAAAGTATGCACTCCCCCTCCGTTCTCCCAATCCCTAAATAACCACGATAAAGAGGAATGTGGCGTTATGCGGGAGGAAAATTCAGTGGATGAAAATTTAGGGCTTCGAAGTACGCGAGCCAGGAGTAGGGAGTTGGTTAAGGGATGAGACGAGGGAGGAGAAAAAGTTGAGAGAACTCGCTCGAAGATTCATGGAATTTTTCATCATGCGAACCACCCTATACACATACAACTCGTGAATCAAGATATACCGAGGCTGTACACGTATGTATTACCTCTACTTGGAGTCTATTACATATTTCCCTGGTGGATGACCGACGTCTTGGCAAGAAAGAGAGAGAAAGAGAGAGAGAGAGAGACGAAAAGTTAACGAATACGGCGGACTATCTTCTCTCTACCGAAGTGCTTCATCTTCTTCGTACTTTTCCCTTGACGCAATCTATCTCAACTGCTGTGTGTTGTACGGTCACCGTTCCTGAGAGAGTAAACCTTTTTATTACACATCCCACTCTTTCCTTTCGTTGCCATTGCTTCTTTTTTTTATACCAAGCGACAACTCCGTTTGGTCATCTACGACTTTGTTGCACTGTGTATACGGTGCGGTTATATCGGGAAAATAAAATACGAAGCACGTTTTATTTTCGGTAAAAATAGTTATTGTGTGTTTGGATATCTTTACAGGGAGAGACGTTGAATCGTCCAAGAAGATAAATATGGAACTTTACCATTGTTCTTCAATTTTCTCACAATATAAAAAGTTTATTACTCGAAATACTATTATGAAAATAGAAATAGATATTATAGAACAAATTTTGTAATTTGGAGGTATAAAAAGAAAAATTCAAAATATGTAAGAAAACACAATTTAGGAGTCTGATTTTAGAAATACTATTTAAAAACTCTAGAAACACAATATAAGCACGAAAATAACATTTTAACTCTAAATAGAAAACTTTGATTCGAATCAAAATTAAGACTGCAAATGGAACCAAATAATTCGAAAACAAATTTCAAACGTTACATTATCAAATGTTGTTCGCCCTCTTATACGCGAGTTTCATTAATACTGAATTAATACTGATTAATACTGAAACTGGAACAAAATAATTCGAAAATAACGTGCAACGGTTG
This sequence comes from Netelia virgata, assembly GCA_951802705.1. Classification (NCBI taxonomy): domain Eukaryota; kingdom Metazoa; phylum Arthropoda; class Insecta; order Hymenoptera; family Ichneumonidae; genus Netelia; species Netelia virgata. The sequence goes on along the minus strand of OX637865.1, from coordinate 13,663,907 downwards.
TATTATCAGGTGTTGTTCGCCCTCTTATACGCGAGTTTTATCACACAGACCCGTATGTTATTTTAGTATTTAGTTAAGGACGGTCCATTCGCGAATTGCGACTAAACGGCAGAGAGGGTGGGGGGGGGGGGGGGTGAACAAATAATGTCATGGTTCGCCACGTGCAAGAATAAGATAAACAGAATATATATACTCGCATGCAGAAGGAAAAGAAATTGGAACCGAAAACGAATACGGAAGTAGAAAAAGTGGGAGACAGAATGGAACGAGCGAGAAAAAAAAACTACGGTATAACCGCGAGCGACGGGGCATCCTCATTCCGAGATGAGAGTAAAGGCCTGATCAAATATTTATACGCCGAGCGGTCTATGATTTCGAGGTTTCTCCTGTGAAATCCCCTATATATATATATATATTTTATCCTCACAAAATACACAGGACTATACGTGTAGGTCTGCGTAGAAAACTGCGAGAGTGTTCTACTTCGTTTTCTCGCATGTTAGAACGTCTGGGGAAATGAAGTAACCATATCCACCTACAGCCGCCCACACACACACACACACATACACACGCAAACCCATACATTGTCTTTCAGTTCTTTATTCGTTCCTTTGGCTTATCCCATGGATTCGTTCCGCACCGTTTGTCGGTTTTTCCTTTTTGTCCAGAAATGAAAAAAATACGAGAGTAAGAGACGCAAAACGTGCCCCGAAGGGTGAAAAAGAAAGGGAAAAACGATATTTGGGCGTGCATGTGCACGTGTGTGTGTGTCTGTGTCTGTGTCTGTGCTTGTGCGTGTGCGCTGGTGGGTGTGACGAAAGTGCTTTTTGGGCGCGAGTGAAAGACGATAGATCGAGGCTGGTGGGTGATTTCTTTTCCACGCTTCCTTTTTCATTCCCCTCTCGTATCTTCTTTCCACTTTTGCTTTTTTTTTTCTTTCTTTTTTTTTTATTCGCAATCTCTGCGCCTCTCCCTTTTATTCCACTTTCACTCTCCATCCAGCACGCTAGTGGAAAGAGTTATTGGCCGGGCAATAAGAAAGGGGTACGGACCCGATGAGACCCGGAAGCGGATTCTAGACAATTCATGAGCCACCAACGTGGATGGTATGTCTAGGATATATATATACGGGGGTGTGCGTTCGTGTGCAGGACTCTAATACCTATATATGCACGTAGAGAAAAATTTCTGTCCGAAGTTCGACCCCCCTTTCGTCTTACTCGCACTCATTCTTCCTGCTCACTCCCGCGAGGCAATGAAATAACCATTCGACGAAGTTTATCGGCCTCCCAGGACCTCGCCTATATACTCGTACACTCGTCTCTCTCCTGTCTGTTATTTTGCCGTTTGGGGACTTTAGCAGGCAACGACATCGCAATCCCGTGTCTCGTTTACAAATACCGAGTGCTGACGTCTCTAACGCGCTCTGTTCCGTTTCTTCTCGAAGATCTTTCAGCGATTTTGCACAATGACGAAAACAACGATCGAAGAAATCGAAACAATCGATAAAATTACGTACAAGCGTTTATCGGTAAAAATAGTTCGAAATATCGATGTGAATAAATCGAAGGGTGTCATCACCCTCCGTGGAATAGTAAACGAGAAGGAGCGAGAGGATCGCTTGCGGATGAACGTGATTGGCGATAAAGCCAACCGAGGGACGCAAATTCAGTGCGCACGCGCTATCTAATAGTGCAATAAAACGCTGGCTTTTGCCTGGGAATGCCTGTTTGTGATTCTTGGTGACTTTATAGTCGGCAGACATGTTGTAAACTCCTTCATTGTAGTCAAATTTTGTAGCTTCTACTCCAGGTTGCGGTTAAACGAACGAACCCCCTCTCGTTGAAATAATTCATGTGCGAGAATAACGTATACATTCGTATCCATGGATATTTAACGTTATTTATTTTGCTTGTGGATCTTACGAGTAATGTGGGAATTCATGTTTTGTATGCAGTGGCGATTTATAATTTCGAACTTATTGATTCTGAAATGAAATCGAAAATTCTCCCTGGAAACTATGATTTGGGCGACTGATGACAGCGATGTTTTCTTATTTGGACGCTTATTGTAGGGGAAAATCCGTGTTGATGATATCCATGTTTTTGTTCACACTATTTGATCGACAAATCGTGATATTCGTGTTGTACGAGAAATTTTCAATTCTAGAATCACGTTATCTAACAATTGTTTCGATTTACATCGATTACACAGAGCGATTGTGATATCGGAATTTTCACTGTAGAATACGCATATTAGTACTCGTACTTTCGTTCCTAAATTTTAGCGATTCAGCATTCGAAAGTTGGAAAAACGTAAATTCTGCTCGTTTTTTCAATTTTTCAACGACCGTTCTCATCCTCCAACGTTTCTCTCCTACCGTTGCGCCGTACCAAAGGGAGATATCAAACATATTTTTGATAAGTCAAACATTTCTCTTTCTCATGATAAATTTTCATCCAATGTAAACTACCTACCCTTATGCACATCACATAAACACAAACGTGTTTACGTTACATTTTCGATCCGTTTAAAAATTAAAATCCCTCTGTGATCTCTCGCATTTCATTCTACAGCCACTCTCCCTCAACCTCGTCCCGTTCGATATTTCACATTACTATGTTACGGTATAAATATCCCTTTGATGCTTTCTCTATGGTAATTTTGCAATTTAACTACCCATCTCAACCGCAAAGCATCAGGTAAATACTTTGGAAATCGAATATTCGTCGTTCGTTCGTTTTCTTGGGGAAATTTTTCGATTAAACATGCGTTTCGAAAGAAACAACGTTGGGGACCAAGGGAGAGGGATGCAAATTATTCTACGATATATTTTGCGCGCGATGGCGCATATTGTGTATTCGGTTGATGAGAAAGCCGACACGTGTGCATATTTTAGAAGGTGAATTACCATCACCCAGGTTCTTTCTCGCGGGCTCAAACCCTCCCTCCCCTCTCCTTCCTCTCTTGGATCGCATCTATAAAATTCCCACAGGGATGGTCGGTTTATAACCTTTCTACCGGATATCGTTTCATTTCCTCCCAAGCTGATGCAGAAACTCGACCCAAACGCCCACATTTTGACCGCGCCCCCCTCCCTTCTCTCGTTCGTGATATGTTGAGTTTGAAATATCAGACAAAAACGTATATACAAACGCGTATACGCTCCACTGATGTTTTTGTTATTTTCGATTGTACGGAGACTGGAAAGAACCGAGGATTTCGATGAAAACCGAAACTTTATTAAAAACGATTCAATTACAGCAGCGCGGTCAAATCCTCTCGAGGATTCCGCGTCTGGTGCAGCAATTCTAAATTCGACAACGAAATTGAATCGTGGCCGTTTCGCATTTCCCCATTTACACTCTCCGTATCTTGCGCTCTCGTATTTTCTAATCCAAGCGAAATATTCCATATGCGGATTTTCACTCTATTCCGTGGAGAAATAATGTTGTACCGTAAACCATTTCTAGGTTTCGTTTTCTTTACCTCGTGTAAGAAATAGTCATTTCGATGGTTACGCAAAGAAACTTGATTTTTTTCTCAATTACTTGTCCAAAATATGTTCCAACTGCTCGTGTAAAATAATTAAAAGAAAGAAAGAAAAACGTTAATCGAGTTTGCACTACCGCTTTTCATTAATCGACGAAGTCTTTTGGTGAAGAAAATCAAAGTGTTCGAAATTTTGACTATAATTGAATCAAATTCACTATTTTCTCGTGACGAATTTTCTTGAAAAATAAGTTCTCGATGGAACGTCCCATGCATTGACCATAATTCAGCACCTTCGCATCGTCGCATTCGATCGGAATCGATTTATCGTAAATCGAAAGGACTGTCTCGATCGGATATTGGGAGTTACGATCTTTGGATAAATTTACTCGCGTCTCCAGATCAACCCGTCCTTAGATTCTCCCTCTTCGCCCCCACCTCTCCCCCTTCTCGCTCACACTCACACATCCCGGCTGAGCTTACTTTGGCAGAAGAGGATAGAGGAGAGTTGCGCGCAAAGATGGTGAGGTCGTAATCCACGCGAAGACCCAAATGCTCGAGTAACACTCGACTTCATTTCGCACACCCCTTATTCAGCAACCCTCCTCCGTGGTCCTCGGGCATCCCCCCTTCTCCTTCTCGTGAAATCTTCGTCGATCTGAATTAACGGTAAATCCGGACTGTCGAGTGGACCATATAGCGTACAGGCTAGATAGAGCATTGCGCTATCCCGAACCAATTTCCATTCTGTCGTTTTTTTTCTCACCCACGAGAGAATAATGGATATAACTAGCGATGTTAGATCGAGATATGCGACTCGATCGAGCGTTACGTAAATGAACGAAATAGACGTATGCGTGTTGAATACGTGCAAATTAAATGATATACACAAAAGATCTCTTACACTTTTTGGATAAACTTAGCCATTCGAATGATATTCGAGTTCAAAGTTGAAAATGTATGAAATTTCATCGTTTATGTAATATTACAGCGAAATTATTGACTCTGTTGGAAATGATTAAATAACTTTTTCTTGTAAATCATTAAAGTTACTATAAACATTCTTTAATTTATAATTAATAAATAATGGTAGATAGTTTTTTAAGGCTTTAGAAACTGGTTTTTTGTCTGATGAGCGAGTACCTAGTTGTTACAATATCTACAAAAAGATGGACAAAATACTCACGTATCATTGTTTATTCTCAATAACAGTGGAAACAATTGTTTCATCAAATTTTTTTTAACTATTTTTCTGACAAAAATTAAGTTTATAAAATGTTAAAAAACTATCTATCGATATTGATTAATTATCAATCAAAGAATTTTTATAGTAAATTTAATGATCTACACAAAAAAAGTGATTTGATGTTGTTCAATACAGTCAATAGTTTCGCTGCAACATTAAAAAAACGATTAATTTTAATACATTTTCAAAGTTGAAAAAACTTGCCGCAAAATGACACCCTAATACATATATAAATATTACGAATGAATATTTATTCGACATCTTTATTAAACATCGATCGAATATTTATTAGATTCGAGTAACTAATAATCGATCGGGAATACATATATTTTTGACGTCGGTTCTCGGTTTACTTTTTCAAGCCAGTGGTTCGATGCATCGAAGCGGCAAGAAAAAGTTTTTAATTACGTCCTGCCACGAGTACAAGGAGAGAAAAACTTATTCCCCCCTTCTCCTCGTGAATTTAATAATCTTTGCTTTCGCAAAAATTATTTTAACGATATTGGAATAATTTATCCGTGACGCGAAGAAAGCAACCGTTCCGACTATATATAGTTCGGAAAGTGTTGAGCGAGAAAGAGAGTTATTTCATGGCACGTAAAAGGGAGCTTGAAGAGGAGCTTCAAACTTTTGTTCCTACTTCAGCGGTATTGAGAAAGTGTAAAACAGTTCATAGCACGAACCTTCGTACCTATATACGTGTACAATCAAATATAAGTATATATGTATATATACATTGACATCGAATGCTCGTCTTCTATCTTTACTGTACATGCTCTGTGCTAAGAAACTCCTCTAATTATGATGCGAATTTATACCTTTGATGTCGATGTACACTTCCGTATGATATTTCGCTTTGCTATCTCCAGCACCTACTTTCTCACAGTTCCCTTACTTTGATAGAACGGTATACAACAAAAGTCGCCTATAATATTCGCGATAATCATCCTCGCGACAAATCTTTTGTTGTTTTCCTTTATATAAATGCATACATTTTATGCATAATTAATTATGCATAAATTAAATGCATAATTTATGTATATAAATTTTGTAGATAAGAACATTGGTCATCGCAATTTGCCGAATCGAGATGACGTTTCAATGATAATAAAGAAAGAAAAAAGGAGAATTGGGCGATAATAACATTTACCCGGCTCTTAAAATTCAAACTTCTTGAAGCCGGAACAATCTAATCGTAAGCGATTTTTTTTTTCGATTTTTTGTCTTTTTTTCATTCATATTCAGCGCTTGATACGAGAGAGTCGGGCAATCATGCGTGCATTTGGTAGAGTTTAATTGAATTGTACCTCTCGTTCAAAGGCTTTCACCTGTCTTTCACAGGGAAATAACAGCGGGCTGTCGCGTCGAGCGAATACTCGATAATCGAATATATACCTATATTTATCCATATTTATAGGAACGTTCGTGTATATATTCATGTTGGTACCGTGACGACCAAATATCACACATGAATCTCGATGATTTCATGAATTCGAAATTGCGGTCGACGAAATATTCTTTACCGATCCAAATTTATGATTTTTTTTTTATGAATTGTACATATTAAATATATATCTACAAATGGGGTGAAGTAAAGGGCAAAAATCGATATGACGCACATAACCGAAGCGATGTATTTCGAATCCCCGAAGCTTTCGAAGCTTTTTATGGTTCAATTTTTATTTTAATGACTACGGCTGTATATCTGCATCCTCGTGGCTGTTACATTCCTGTTGAAAATTTAACCGCGATGTGAATCAAATAACATAAAAAAAAAGATGATAAATCGAAGAACGCAGCGCTGCGGTATTTTTCGAACGTTCCGTTACGAATTCGGTGCTCGGCAAATTCATAATTATTTCTTTTTGCCGGCACAGACTCCTACCCCATAGCGTATTGTTGTTTATCTTTTGTTTTAACTAACGAATATTTGAGTCCACTCGCATTGTACCTCGTTAAAAGAGAACCCGAAAAAAGTGACGAATTTTAATCACGAAGACAAATTGAAAATTTAATGAGTTCGTAGATGAGAGCTTGCACAATGTTTCCCATGCATTTTCATAGCTATTTTTGTTTGTGCTCGAGTAGTAATTAATAACAATCAAATTCAGTCATAAAACATACATCGGGATGGGAACGAAACTCCGTCGTCACGTAAAATCGATATCGCCACTCGTGAGTTATTTTTTTTCCGCGTACGAAATTTCACTGGGTTATTTCAATATTTCATTGTCACGAATATCATAAACTTTTGCATCGAAATCGACACGGTTTCGTTTCTCAACTAGTGTAATCTGCTTTGGTTTTTTTTTTAAACGAATCGTACGACTCGTATCTCCCGATCATCCGATGATTTACGAATTGATTGTTATTTGCTAGCGAGCTCGGCGATGTTCAGGTGCGACCCTCTCCCGTTTTTGCCCACGCTCACAGATTTAGAAATAGCACGAACAAGCAACGCGAAATTTTGGCAACGAGAGAGAGGGAGAGAGAGAGAGAGAGAGAGAGAATCGTAGAGAGTCGAGAGTGAAGGAGAGAAAAAGGGACAGAGAGATGACGAAAATTCGGTGCGAGCGTCCGAAGCGTGTATCATGTTTGACAAGCCGTCGCGTATATTATCGGTGGATTATCGTTGTCAATATTACGCGAAAGTGGAAGAGAAAGCGGGCAAACGTAAACAAGATTATCAGCTCGTGTTTGATAAACGTACGTGACGACAAGACGATCTATCGTTTCTCGGTAAATTTAATAACCCACCCCCGTTTCAACTTTCATCCATTTCGATCGCGCGAATAACTAATCAATACATCACAAATTAATCTCATACAACATTCAATAAAATTATATTTCGATGAAATATTTTACAAATAAAATTCGACTATTCGTACAAGACGAAAAATTCGGATATTTCGATGGAATTTTACAAATAAAATTCGACTATTCGTACGAGGCGAAAAATTACTCGTGCAACGACCACTCGATAAAATTACACGTCATTCAATCGGTTCGAACTCCGCTCTATTTCGATCGACCTCCATCGGGATTCGATCTTTCACCCACAAAGAGTAAATGCGCAATAAAAAACAAACAGAAAGAAATAAAAACTGAAATTTCATCACGCATAAAGCCGCGAGATCCGCGAGCTTATCCGCCTTGTTTTTCATTCTCAACGTAAAAGTATTTTGTAGTACACAATTAAACAAGGACCGGAATACTATGTACGCGCGTATGTGTGTGTAAGTCTATAAGATGTACTCGTCGTATCGGAGGGATGCACCGCATCTTTCATGACGGGCGGATACACTTTGATCCTCCCAGTTCCTGACACCTCGTTTCCCGCATCCGCGGAATCCCTTTCCGTACCAGATCCACACGTACCTTCCTTACGCGCGAAACGTATTTTTCTCACCCTTTCAGCTTTCCTCCCTTAGTTCATCGTTCGACAAAAATCGTGGATCGAACGTGGCCTGACGTGAAAACGCGCGGGATAAAGACAAAATACGACGATGCGAGGGTTGAAGATCCGTGTTCAAATCGTTCCTCCTTTCTCCGATAATGTTTCTGGCAGTGTTGTCACCAATTTCTGCTTCGAAACAAAAATATCTAAAATACAAATAAATGTAAAAGTCAAAATACGCCATCAATATATCGAGATATCGTCTGCGAGCTTTTCTTTTTCGAAACGATATTTACCACAAACGATCCTGTCAAAATTTTCGAAAAACGTTCTTTACCTCGTTCGGGGAATTACTCGCGACAGCTAGTAATTCCCCGAACGAAAATATCGATGTTCATGAGATCGTTATCAAAAATATCGAAACTAAAAAATTTCGATATAATACTTGAATCAATTATTCGACTTTGGTGGAAAATGAACGCACGAGTGGAACGAAAGGGAATATTGTCCGATCGACGATACCCCTTTGCTCCTTCGCCGTTCTCTCTCCCCTCCCTCCTGCCCCCTTCCCTCAACTCTATTATACGTATAAATGTATATCACCGATATTACTGTACCGTAGTTTACAACGTCAAATAAAAATTCCTGGTGTACGTTCGCATTGTTCGGTGGACCGTTTGGAAGGCGTACGAGAGACGACTTAATGCGAAAAGTTGGAGGGGTGGTACACGCGCGGAAGTCAATATCCGCCGTCGTCATCCCCCATGGTGAGGAGGAGGGGGTGGGGGTTGGTATGCAGCCCGAAGCAGCTTTTCTCTCCCAGACCGGAGCCTATGTCTATTCCTCTTTCTCCCTCTCTCTCCCTCTATCTTGAGGCAGCACCCCCCCCCCCCCCCCCCACCCCCACCCCCCACCTCATCCTGCCTCTACATCCACTCACCCCTCGCTGCTCAACTCCTCGTAGCGCATATCTCTTCGTGAAATTGCTCGCTTCTGTGTCTTCGTCTCGCCTCGTCTTGACGAGAAAAGTGAAGATGCAACGCACACGGTGTCGGGTTGCACAGTTATGTATATATATATATATATACAATGATATGCGTACCTACTGACGTCGTTGCTTGGTTCTTGACGCTGGCGAAAGAATCGCGCTCTCACTCGAAAGTTCTCTCGCTGCACACCGAGTGACGAACACTTCTAGTCGGCAACGGCGACATTTCACATATGAAATTTTCGGCTTTTCTGTCTTCCGTGTCGTTTGATATTTTCTTTGAGAATGCGCTGGAATTCAACTTTTGCTCAGAACGTTCTCTCCGAATATGTAACTTACGTCGTTTGTTTCTTCGGTGACGGATAATTTTTTGTACATCATCGTTTATTCGTTGAGTCGCGCGTACGTACGAAAATTACGAGAATTCGAGGAAGCATAAAATACGAGGGGAATTATGACAGAAGCGAGGAAGAAAAATTCGCGCTCGCGTAGTTTTCGTGAAAATATTTTCAGTAGAAATATTTTTACGTTTTCTGGCCACGTTTTACCGTCGAACTGTAAAAAAAGATAAAAAATAAAGTGAGAGAAATCTGTGGCAAAAATAGAAACGACTCGACCTAGCACGTACCAATAAAATTTCCTGCGTGGATGACGTGAGACAGACGATTTCGTGTCGTGCATTTTTCTTATCGGACTACCTATCGTCCCGTGATCGGAATCATCTCGCGAATTCGATATGGGAACGTGAGGGTTCATCTTTTTTTTCGTGAGAAATCGTTTACATCAGAGAAAAAAGGGAAATGGAAAGAACGAGTGTGTACGAGAGAGCAAAAGAGAGAGAGAGAGAGAGAGAGAGAGAGAGAAAGATGACAGTAGAGAGAGGAACGACTCTCGCAGAAGATCGAAATAGCTGAAAATTGTCGACATAACAAGTTTATCGTTGGATCGCAATTTTTTTCTTCTTTACCCCGATGCCTATACATGCGAATAATGTCGATACGATCGGAAAAATCCTTCATAAAATGTGAAAATATCTATACTTATGGATATTCATATCGCTATAAATTTATCCATAGGTTGGTATAAAGTAAAGACAATTTAACGACGTACACAAACTATCATAATACCTCGCGTTCTTTCGCGAAACTGGTTTATTCCGTTTCATTGCAATATCGCATAACTTCCGATGAGATTTCGTCATGGGAGCCCCGATACAAGCCATCATATATATATATATTCCGGATATACGAATCCCTTGACGAACTTTTATCTCTCTTCTTCTGTGTCTCGTTACACGGATGTATAGGTAAGAGCTTAAACGTTCGCTATACTCGTAAACGAGAAAATTGAATTTTGTTGATGCGAACGATCGACGCTGCGCTCGTACGACGAAGTATACTTTGGTAATACGAAATGCTCTATTCGCCTTCTCCCATTGAGCCGGCATACCTATGAGCAATATAACGCCCATAAGAAAATCGTTATATATATATTGTAAACTATAATTTCACGAGACAACTTCAATTTTTCTCGGCCGGATGAGAACGTAAATACATTCATTTATTTATGGACATGGGGATATTTACATGCATGTTTCCATATATATGTGAACATACATAGAATATATATTTATATAGGACATGTAAAGAAATACGATTCGCGAACGCCCTTACGCCAAAATCGAAATTTCTCAACAATCATTACTACTTACGCGTAATTTTATAGCAATCATATACCGTATGAATTTCAGTGGGTATAAACGCGCTCACCGGTAAGGACTACGTGTGCGCATCATTAAATAGAGCTATTCGCGTATAACAGGTTGGGCATATTTATCTTCCCGTGCGCAAATTTATCTCTCCCGAAACGCCCGAAGTACTAAATTTCGTCTTGCATACGCGCGTCGTTTCACTGTCATGAACGTAAAACATGCTCGTTACTTGACGTATCAGATCCGTCGTGGATTTAGCAAGCCCGAGTTTGCGTTTAAGTATTTTCGCGATCGCCACGAGCGACGGGGCGGAAGATTTGAGGTCGTTTTAGTTTGGAAACGATCGAATGACGAAAGAGAGAGATTTTGAAAAAAGCTGTCGATCGTTATTTTAATTAATAATAATTGTGAATATTTTAATTTGCTTCGAAGTGTATTTTAATTTTAATTGCGAGAACGATGTTACTCATAATTCGATACTAATATTACGGGGCTCAGTTTTTACCCCTGTCTTTATTAACGGATGAATGAAATTTTCAAGCTCGCAATGTTTTAATGAAGTAACAAATAGAGAAACGTACAATAAAAGCTTTCGACGAAAAATGTTGAACGAACAACGAACGAATTAATAATTCAGTTTTCGGTTCGTTCCTTGTACCGGCTAGTCTATTCTTTGTATTTCATTCTCTAACCCGCTCCATCTTTTCGGGAGTACGCTTTTTTTCAAAGTGCATATGTTGCGTTGGGCGTGCATTTACTGCAACTCGCCGTATATTCGCTTCTAGAGTGTATGTTTTCAAAGAAAAAAGCTCTCTCTTTCTCTCTCTCTCTCTCTCGTCCTCGCTCTCTCTCATTCTCTCTTCCTCTCCCTCTCTCTCGCTCTCTCTCTCGTTCTCTCCCTTTCGCACTCTGCCTCACTCTCTGCTGGTTCAGTAGAAAGAATAATTCTCTGGTAAAAAGGTGTCTCCGCGCGAGCTTGGCCCTTTTCCGGAGGCAGGAAAAACGAATGGTATTGAAATTCCTCGAGAGAGCTTTACCGCGCGTGGAAAGCGATTTTTTTAAAACTCTTCTACCAGACCCTCCCTCCCTCTCCCTCCTCCCCTCCGCCCCCCTCGCGAAGCTCGTATATAATAAAATAAAAAGAAACAAGCACGGAAAGAAGAGATATATGGGGGAGGGATCGTGGTTTTGCGTGAATTTACCGAACTGTTACCATGAGAAAGAGAATCCACTTCGTACATCCGCGGATATATACGCGCACACTTTGTTTCTTTTTAGATTTTTATCCATTTAAATAGTTAAATGTAGTCCAACGGAAATTGCTTTGCCACACAGAGTTTCTACTGGCAATCGTCGAAACATTTTCTTTTGTCCCCATCCAATTCCAAAACCTGATGCTTCTCTCGTGGTTTTCCATCCTCTCTCCCCCGTCACCCCCTTTCTTGTCTTCCATTGCCGGAGGGTAGAAAACCCTGTACATATTGAAAGTTTTCCTCCTACCCATAAGTATATTTATACGCATACCTATCGGTTTCCTTGTCGCATTTGCCGGGGACAAAATTCTCGAGGATCCGAAACTGCGAGGGAAACGTTCTACTCGAGTTCACGAGCATTGCGTTTTTAAGAATATCGTTAAATTGTTTTAAAACGAGAGGACGTGAATATCTCGAGGCTAGATTACTTCGTTAACGAATTTTCTGAATCTTGACTGACTGAGCTCGCTATAGGCATCCCCTCTACCTTTGTGGTGAGTCAATTAACACGTTAGCTGCCACGTCAGCCATCGGTGACTGACACTGATTGTGAGCTTTCCGTTGAGGCCGCGCCAGTCGTCGGTGACCGACAATGCCACAATACGCACTTACAAGCAGCACGCGTGGCCTGACCGCGATTCCCTTATAAATGCGCGTGGCACCTAACGCGTTAGCCTTATTGACCTCGTTTCGACCTTGAGCCACTCTTAAGCTCAATTTTTACGACTCATCACTCGGATACAGACGCGAGGTCTCAAATCGACACTACGATCTGTACGAGCAGTGTCATAAAGCTCCGTGATTGTTAAAAATCTCAGAATTGACCGTTTCTGCCATCGATGGCGTCACTGGTTCACACACCGTACGATACCGGCAGAGACTTCTAGCGACTACCATCTCATTTTTCGTCGTTTTTTCTCCATCTTGGCAGTCCCTTATTTCTACAGAACGCGAGATCTTTATCTCTGCGTGAAAGCGGAAGCGATGGTGGCGTGGAAATGGACAGAGAGATAGATACGACGCTAGATGTAGTGCGCGCTCGGCAAAGAGCATCTTGGCGTTACTATCCGACAAATGCTTGCTGCTGATGCTTTATGTATATATATATATATATATATATAGACAAAGATATAAATGTCTGTGCATCTGCTAGGGCCACATAAATTTTAAGCGAGCTCGCGAAATAGCACAGAGTCCAGATGATAGGAGTTTCGTATAGAGCCACGAAGCATATCTCCTCGGGCGGTTTATGGCGCTGGGGCACAAAGGCAAAGAAGGATTCGTTAAAATTCAGTTCACATATCCATTGTGGAACATTGGGGATGAAGAGAGCATTCCGACGATGCTCAACTATAGCGTTTTCGATTTTCCTTTACCAAGTTTTCTGCTCATCCCTCTTTCTGTCTCTCTCTCTCTCTCTCTCTCTCTCTCTCTCTCTCTCTCTCTTTTTCTCTCTGTGCGTATGTGTGTCTCACTCTTCCTCTTCTTCTCTCTATCAGTACCACATATATAGCACGTATCTATTCTGTTCCATACATACGTCTTTCTCTTTCGAACATTCGTACGTAACTCTCTCCCTCGATTCATTCAATATGCGTACATACGTGTAGGTGATACAAAGCCCGTACAATAATAGAGACGTGTGCGCAATTGCAGTTTCCCAAATATACGCGCATCCGGTGTGTTAAATCGATAGAGAAACCGTTTTGGCTGGCTGTACGTTCGACGAAAGAGACTTTGAAACGGAACGGCGCGAGTTCTCTCCGTCTCGTTCTCGCGTGTACTGACCAAACGTGAAAATACGTCACGTCTGTCCTACATCTATGAGTTTATACAGGGTGTTTCTTTTATCTCTGCCACCCGAAATAATTCGGTAATTATCGACGTCACAAAAGAATTTTCCAGACAAAAGTTGTACGGTGTGGAGGGAACCATCAAATGCGACGATTTGTTTATTTCGGTGGACGCGTTTATGCACAGTGAAGGTCACGTTCACTTTTTTAAGTGGAATGGTACTTTTTTTCAACCATGTTGTAGAACACCTCAAGCTGCATAAAAAACCTTGGGGGGTTAAAGTCGTTCAAGGTCATTCATGGTCATTATCGATGATAAAAATCTAAATAAGACTACCAAATATTTGGTAGTCCAAGATATTTAGATTTGTATCATCGACACTGACCTTGAACGACTTTGACCCCCTAATGTTTTTATGCGGCTTGGCGTGCTCTACAAAATGGTTGAAAAAATGTACCACTCCATTTAAAAAAGTGAAGGTGACTTTCACTGTGCGTAAACGCTTCCACCGAAATAAAAAAAAAGGTCGCATTTGATGGCCCCCTCCACACCGTACAACTTTTGTTTGGAACATTTTTTTGCGACATCGATAATTACCGAGTTTACTCGGATGGCAGATTTAAAAAAAGCACCCTGTATATAAGCGTGTACTACAGAGAAATTCTCTTCGTCGAGGAAGAACCGGACAGAGAGAGAACGAGAGAGAGAGACAGAGACGAAAGTAGAGCGAATTCGCGTTTCCCATCGTTTCATAGACGCGGTTTCGATTCGATCATACGTACTATATCCTGCGTCTCTTTGAGAGAAGCCCCGCTCGAAAATTCACATCTACATCAAATCACCTCCTTCCTTCTTACGCTTTTGACACAGATGAAGAACAAAAAAAAGTTCACCAATAACTCGCAGACACTTGGAACACAATGTTGCACGTACCTCGATACGTAGTTCAGTCGCTGCTACGATGCTTCAGCTGGCTCGATGAAATTGAATTATGCATCGAAATTACAAATTGCTATGCAGATGTTTTTTTCTCGTAAAATCCAATCGATTGTACGTGAAATGAAAAAAAAAGGAACGCAATTCTTTGAACGGTACGATTGGAGATTTGCGAGAGTTGGATAATTGTGAAATATCGTGGCAAAGTAGGTATTGCGGTTGACAAAAAACAACCCTGATCAATCTCGTGTATTTAGATTAAAAACAAAAACACAACGTTATGTGCTGATTCGAGACAACGCTTGATAAATATGATATATATGCGAGGAGAGGTGGTTATAGAGAAATGACGATATATGTATAAAATATGCAGAGAGTTGAGTTGTCGACGTGAATTTTAACGAACTGTCATTCCTCGCCTTGTTTTCCAGAGTCGTGAGCCTCTCCAGTCGGTGGTGAAGGAACTCGAGAAAGGGACAGAACCAGAGTGAGAGAGAGAGAGAAGGAGCGAGGGAGGAACGGCGTCGTCGTAGTGAGAACAGCCGAGGGGCGTGAGTCGAGGGGGTTGGAAAGGCGAGCGAGAACGTGGTGGCCGTGACGAGAGGGAGGACGGGGGTGCCGGGAACGTCGGGGCAGTTGCAACGACGGACCGGAAACGGAAATGGCCGCGAGGTGGCTTCTGCTGGCGCTCTTCGCCATCCACGCCACCGCTCTTCCTGATCTCATTAGGATAGGTGAGTATCTTTCGCGTTCCTTCAACGAGTAAAAGAGACGAGGACGGAGAAAGAAGCTCGACGTTAGCACGGCTGTACGTTACGAGCATTCCACAGTCTATTCGACAGTGTTCATTTTTCTCGCGCTATCTTTTTATTTCTTATTCTTCTTCTTCTTCAGTCTCACCCTCCCTCATACCCTCTGTCCACTCGTCCTATTGCTCGTCGCTTTTATCGATTTTGCCAAGAACTCGGCAAAATTCGCGGTCTGATAGAAATAATATTTTTCATTGGCGCATCGAGAAAAATATAATAATTGATTCATAGAGGCCAGTTATAAATCATAAATTACAATATTCTCGGAAATAATTTTACGACGTAACGATTGTAATAAAATATCATTTGATCGAAACGAAAATAATTATTTTATTACAATCGTGTCATTTTTTAAATTATTTTCTTTTCTTATAGCGACGAATCGAACGTGTTAATCGTTTCGCACTCTTGGCAAATTTCGTGGAAAATTACTCATCCGTCCGTAAATTACACGACGTACGAATTAACTACATGTCGGAGGTCGTGAAAATGGCGAGCACAGTTTGAGAATGTTAATGACAGACTTGGTGATCGCACGGACGTATTTCCAATAAATACAAATATAGGTACCTGAGAACTATGCTCGGCTTTACGAGTCAACCATGGGTGCGATATATGGCAGTATTGTTCGATACAGTGTCATACACAGGGAATCAGCCGTTTTCCGGAAATTGCGACCATTACGCGAATCGCGTATAATTGACATAATATGTTTATTACGTCTGCTCTCTATGTCTGCCTCTGCCCTTGTCAACGGTCCTTCCTCCTCCTCCATTTCTACGTGTTCACCCCCGCTCTATTCTCGATTCATCCTTCTCCCTCGTTCTCTTTCTCTCTCTGTCTCTCTCTCGCGATCGACAATATTCCTGGTCGCATTATAGCCGTTAATATGCAGCAGAAATACGAAGCTTCCCCATAAATGATAAAACGACGCGTCGATATGACGGTGTAAATAAACATTAAATATTTATATAAAGTTATATATTTCAGTGTAAAATACGCGAATGGAATATCATAATGAAGGAAATATCATTATTTAACCATTAACTATAAAATAAGCGAGTCCAGATCGGTTTCGCTTGTGCAA
Organism: Netelia virgata; assembly: GCA_951802705.1. Lineage (NCBI taxonomy): Eukaryota > Metazoa > Arthropoda > Insecta > Hymenoptera > Ichneumonidae > Netelia > Netelia virgata. Next base: position 13,647,194 of record OX637865.1, on the reverse strand, counting down.
AAATTTTTCATTTTTGATTCATGATAATTCGGAAATAATGGATAAATCAATACGGAATTAAGGACAGATTTGATATTTACAATTCGTCGATGAGGATTTTTATCGAGGGACGATCTCACGACGTATATGCATGGACGTATCGTAGTCAAGAAATTGCGATAAAATAACGAATCATTCATTCGTCAATTGTGATTTGAAGTAACGACGATACGCAGACGGACGGACCGTCCTACGCTCGTGACTCAATTTTTATCGATATTTTCCATACGCAAATTACGCGTCAACCACTTTTTGATCAACGAGATTTTTATTAATTGATTCAGGCCGAACGAGAATATATTTCGTTTGCAACGAGTCCGCTTCGTATCTCCTCTCCCCGTGAACGGTGAAAACTAAAATTCATTAGCAAAATGGCGAGATTTTATCCCGCGCTGTCACGTATCGGTTAACCGCGCAAAATTCCCATCGCATGCGAGAGTATATAGATTTTTATTTGTTCCGTGGTTGAAGTTCATTGAATTATTCTATTTTTCAATTAAAGAATTGTCTCTCTTTTGGTCGAACACTCGAGATATTTTTCGTCCGTTGCGAGCGACGAGACGAGAGCGCGGAGATTTTTTTTATGATCCTTTATACATTTTTTCGCTGACGCTGCCTGCCAGTCTCACGGACCATCGGTCGAGGCTGAGTAAGTGAGCATCAGCATCAGCAGCACCAGCAGCAACGGCAGAACCATCGAGGACAGCAACGGTTTACGGCCGTTCCTCTCACAGCGTGATCTTGGCTCTCGCTCTATTGCTCGAGTGCTCGTTACAGCCACTCGGGCGGATAACTTTTCCTCGAGATGGTTCCGAGGCGTATCGCGCTACGACGTAGAAAATATTTCCCAGAAAGGACAATTATTAATACGAACGACTTGGTCGTTCGCGAGAAAGCGAGAAAGCGAGAAACCGAGGGAGAAAGAGAGAGAGACTCGGGTTTTTACGTCACGTTGAAAAATATCCGAGAAAAGAAAGTGAAATAACAGAAGTATAGAAACGTCCTCGCAAATGCGAAAGCTCTTCGACCGTAAAACCCGATACCACGAGTTTCGCTAACGAGCGTGTTATAATTGAATTTAAAAATAAAATAAACGAATAAAAAAAGAAGCATCGGCTTTCGCATTGTTGCTTTTAATATGTACAGAATTAGCAAAACAATTCGATCGATACGTTATAAATGAATTTCATCGATTGCCGATACGTACATACCGCGGAACGAGGTACGCCCGCGCGCGTCAAATACAAATTTCTAATTAATACCGTGTCGATAAAACGAATCAATAATGCATTATAACGTTACAATATACGCGTATCGCGAATTAATTTTTGTTGATTACAATAATGTAATTATTGAGTATTTTTTCCGTAAATTTTAATCACCATTCCTCGTACCCTTTGCATGTACGAGGCCCTACCATGAATTGTTGCGCCCGTAATCAGCTCATTCGATATCGATTAGAATCGAGGCTACGAAATATGTATCGTAATTATCGGGTTGTACCCGGAGCGAGGCTTTATTAATTCCCGAACCGATTCTGAACTTTCGTACGCAGCTCTCTCTCTCTCTCTCTCTCTCTCTCTCTCTCTCTCTCTCTCTCTCTCTCTCTCTCTCTCTCTCTCTCTCTCTCTCGCTGTGCGCGTACGGCTTTCGTCGGACATTACCAAATAATGCATTTTCAACGTTCGTACTTATGAATATTCAATAATTTCTCGCTGCGAGGAAATGTCCGATAAAAAAAAAGGGGAAAGAAAAAAAAAACAAGAAAAATGATTACGAACGCCGTCCGTCAAAAACGAAAATTAACATTATTTTGTTCTCGAACGGGTTCGCGCTGTGCGAATGAAAAATCGTATAATTTTTTATTCCAGCGTGGGTGTTCAATTCGTGCGTGATTTTATGTTCCCGGGAACGAAGAACGGACTCAGCGTCGCATGAACCGTAAATTTCGTTCCCGACCCGTTAAAACCGGAAGGCCACAGTTTCTTGACTGTAATTGGCAGATAACGGCGTTGGCGTTCGTACGATGCCGAGAGATGCATAAATCCCTCAGTGACCTCGATTATAATTCGTGGTCTCGAGGTGGTATAAGGCAACAGCATTTTGTAATATATATATATATATATATATTCTCCATTCGTTCCACTATGATGAATACGAGGCGAAACTCGATTTACGAGGTAAATTTTCCCATCTGACGAGTTACCGGCCTCGGCGCGATCTGGAACTGTTTGGGAAGTGCTCGAGCCTCGAGCTCGTCGAACCGCGGTACGAGAGGGATGACCGTGTTTCGTATCCCTCTTTTCTACGCGTCCTATCTTTCTCCAGCAATGAATGCAATAACCTACGGCTCCCACCTGCAATCCTCGCTTCAATGTGACTACTCTCCTTTAACCCCTATCCTCGATCCTTCTCGCCTTCCCCCCCCGCCCACCAACTCCTCGCCAACCAACAATTCGTTTCCGAGGGATAATACCACTTCTAGTGGAAATTAACTGCATTCCGTCAACATTTCTCAAATATTGCTCGAACCGCTGTGTACATACGTATATATATATTTCATAAATACTTCGTAGCCAATCGAACGATCGACGTCGAAATAGGGAATTTCCAGAATTCGTTCGATTGACGAGTTTAAAGGAAAGGATAAACTAGATAGGGATAATTAAATTAAGGTTACGTATCTAAGTTGACCTCGAGTGACCTTAACTCACCCACGTTAAGCTTAACGGTAATAGGCCGTAAAGGAGGGGTACGCATTTACCGCCACGACTACAAATGCGTTAGACCACAATTCGCGAAGTGGGATTTCGTCTCGCCGTTGGTAAATGGGCATTGGTTATGACTGTAAGCCTCGGAATTCACCCTCTGTATGTGCACAACACCGCCTTTTTATGGGACATAACCGACACTAGACGTCCTAGTACGACAAATCTGTCCTCTAGACCAAAACAGCCCCTGTGACCCGGAAGGCCATTTCGAATTGTTCAAATCTCCCCTCTTCCCGCAACTATGCACACAAACCGTCTACGAACGTCTGTGTTTTCTACCTCAGAGACAACACGAACGTGGCGAGGTTAGAGTTTACGAGGAATACAGAGAGGTGGAAGAGCCACAGAGAGAAAGGGGATGAAGGAGAGACGAGGGGGGGGGGGAGCTGAGAGAGCGTGAGAGACTGAAGAAGCGAGATAGTCCCCTGGCCGAGAGACCAGAATGCAAATGTTCCCAAGGACGATTTATCCTGGTGGAAAGACGGGGTGCTGCATGTACGTGTCAACGACAGGTACCAGGCGAACCGCACGTAGGTACATACGCGAAGAGATAAAGAGGGTGGAAGAGAGAGAGAGAGAGAAGAGAGACGGCGACCTGCTGGGCCAGACTTTCCAAGTCTCGTCTCGTTCTCCTTGCCAACCCGTTACGAAAAGACTATTGAATCAACACACGCGCCTCGCGAACATGAGAACACCGCCACCGCGGCTTCTACGAGACTTCGCTTTTTCCCTACCCCGCTGTTTCTGTCCCTGTCTTCTATTCGGGTCATGACTTATATACCTACGTATTTCCTACCTCGTCGTTTTCGGTCTACCGCCAGCCTCGATATCACGTATTCGATGTAACCATTGGAAGAGAATCGACGAATTAAAGTCTTCGTAACATTTGGTCGACGTTACAAAAATTTACAAATATTTTATATGTGAAAGATTGAAGTGATCTTGACACACAGAGCTTTAGCAATTTTTTTGGTCGATCAGGACGAATTCTCGTCATTCGCCCTCGAGAAGAGATAGTGGGATGAAAATGTGGATGAAATGTAAAACCAACCCTTGTAGAACCTGAAACCTGGGTTTTCGAGAAAGTTTCATTCTGGAGAGAATTTTCTTGTTACGGAACATCATTAGGGCAGGCTTAAGGCATAAAACGAGACGCTAGCTTGTTTTCTCTTCTATATAAAGTGTCTTCTGACTTTTCGAGTTTGTTAGGACATGAAGTAGCAAAAGTCGTAAATTGGTAGTCTTTAACAGAAAAATAAAGAGCATTGACCCTTTCACTCCTGACTGTTCGTTATCCAGAAACAAAAAGATCATTTTTGTAAAAATCATAAATGCCAGAATTATACTGACAATAATATTTTACGTCATAATATCGAATATAAATTGTTAGAAATCAACTAAGATAAGTTACGAGCAGTTGAATCTGGGTATTTTTAAAATGAAAATCATTTGGATGTTGCCGAAGATGGCATTGAAAATTATGTACACAACGTGAACGCTGAAGGTCGAAGGGTTAATAGTTCGTCCAACTAAAAACTTGAACAAAAAATAGGATGACCACGGTACATTCTTGCACAAAATATTTAGGTACATGTATACCTATGTATGTGTGTATATATATGTATATATATATTATATTGTGTGTGCTGGTGATTTCCCAGGCGGGCTGTTTCATCCGTCGGACGACAAGCAGGCTGTGGCTTTTCGCTACGCAGTGGAAAAGATCAACGCCAACAGAGACATACTGCCGAGGTCGAGGCTGAGCGCCCAGATTGAACAAATATCGCCTCAGGACAGTTTTCACGCGTCGAAACGGGGTGAGTACTCGTATCTATCACTCGCTGTCATTACATCGACGCCCTTTCATTTACCTCGTACAACTTTGATAGCAAATTCCAATAATACCTGTATTTAAGCCAGTACCCAAACCCGACCGATGTCGTTCGCAATTTTCACGGGTTATGTAAAGCATGCGCCATAATCGCGGAACTTTGTCATCGGGTCGAGAGACCGTTAATTCGATCAACCATAGATATCGATTATTTTCAAGCGCACAACTCGTTCGATAGGTTTAACGCGACAGCCACGTCCACAAGTAAAGCAAATCTGCCCGGTTATCCTAAAATTTTCACATAATTATTACCTCCCGAATCAATAAGGATTTTTTAATCGAAAAAATGAAGGTTTGGGAAAATGAACGGTATTTAGATAATAAAATTGTCGAAGTCCTAGAAACGTTTTTCTAATCATTCAGTGTAATTTCTAATGTTAAATGGGAGGAACAATAACTTCCTTAATATTAATATTATTTGATTAGTTATTCGAATAGGTAATGCAATTCTTAAAATCATGAACAATATTTTTGAAAAACACGAAGATACTTAGAAAAAGGAGTGAATATTCAATAATATTTGAGATGACAGCTTTTGCGATCGAAACAGTTTCGAGAGTTGCGCAAAGTTTGCGGAGTGTATGGGAGAGAGATATACAAATATCGCGATAGAAATAAAAGCAAAGTCGGAGGGTCGGGGGTGAAAGATGTGTGAAATCAGGGCTCGCAACATTGTTCGTTGATAATACGCGGCTGTATGCTGGCATCTACCTGGAACAGATCGATGCAGTAGGCTACATCGGGTACATATCTGAACTTCCGTTTTAGTGTTCGCGCAAGCTGACGGTACATCATGCTGAACTAGTGTCCAACTTTCTTACCCTCATCACTTTATGGGCTGAACGATGGGAAAGGAAGGCACCTGAGCTCATGCTCTTCCATTGCATATGAGAATATATATTCTCCCTCTCTCTCTCTCTCTCTCTTACTCCATATCTCTATTTGTATTTGTATCATTTTAGCTGTCCTACGTATTCTAAATAACAAAAACAGCAATAAAATATGAAAAACAAAATAACGCAATTCACTAATGAAAAAAAATATTTTCTTGTAATGAAAACAAATGAATGTAATAAATTTTACGATTTACGTACGAGGGTGGGGTTTTTTCACAAATTACGATGGAGGATATTCACCAGAAAAAAAAAGAAAAAGGAACGACAGTCGCGGGAATCCGGGGGAGTGAGGGTAGTTTTACGTTTTTGCGAATCACCCATTGTGCTACAGAATCGGTATATCGGTGTTAAAATATACTGTAATGGCGAAAGTTAATATCGCGAGTTGGAAATGCGAGAACGACCGAGAAGGACAGAGAGAGAGAGAAACGGATAGAAGGATACAGTGATGAAGGAAGAGAAGCAGAGAGAGAGAGAGGGATAGAGACGGTCAAATTATTGGTCGACGAACCGCGTGACCTCTCGGTTCGAGAGTAAAACCTGGCGAGTTTCCAGCCACACGGGGAATAAGTGTGCTATAAGCTCGTTTCTGCTAGCCGATTTTACGCTATACGTAGCCTCACTATAGTATCACGTTCGCGAATATATGAGTGACTATATATGTATATGTACATACCTAGGCACACACGGGCGATTTATATCGACGAAATCGTTTGGCGGTCGCGACAACGATACGTATATACCTCTAACCGAATTTCGCTCACCACCGAAATGTTGAACCGTTAAGTTCGTCGAAGTACCGATCACGCGCGCTCTCGAATAGCTCTTCTTCTTCGAGCCTTATACGTATATACTTACGCCCCTGTAGTCATTGCCAGAGTTGCGTGATAAATTTGGATACCACGATCGATCGTTTCGATGGAATGGACGCTCCTTTGTGTACTCGGGGCATAAGTTCGAGGCTAAAAATAATGTCTCTTAACAGGAAGCTTCGCTCGTTCGCCGATCGAATTTCGTTTTTGAGAATATTAAACGAAATATAAAAATCGAACAAAAAACAAAATTCCGTGAATAACCGACGCTCGAAGTTCAACAAAGGAATTTCGAAAAAAGAATCGAGTTAGTGAATTTTTTGAAAAATTATTCGAGGACGAAAATTAAAATGGGACGGAAAATAAAAGAGAAACTATCGAGTAACTATATTTGCGTAAGTATCTCGATTACTTTTCATCCCCATCGTTGTAAAACGATATTTAAAACAAAATTAAAGAATATTACCCCCCTCCGCAGGAAAGAGAAAATTCGCATCACCGTAGTTCTCTGCGAATCGTTAAATGTCATCGACGATACGTAACTAATATTCATTATTTTATATCGCCATGGGATAGAAATTTTGAGAAATAATTGCGATAATCAAAATTTACGGCAATGTTTTTCACCCTCTCTCATCAGAGTTTTTCGTCTACGAAAAAGCCCTTTTCCTTTATTGTTGGCCAGTTCACTAGCTGGTTTCTACGCCAACCGCACATAATGACGCGCGCACGCGATATAAGCAGTAAAAAAAAAGTAGGAAGTTGGCTTGGTCCGTAGTAGTTTTATATTTTTATGGGTTTAATCCTTGCACCAGCTTCACAAGGGATACAAGAGATCCCGACTTTTCGTACGCGAACACCGAAGCTTCGTTCGAAATGTCTGCGCATCGGCTTCTCGACCTTTTGTTTACTCCATTACCACGAGGCTGAAACGTGTCCAATCGCGCGGTCGAAAATTTCCTCGAGCACGTTGCTTCCCTGATAACTTGACGTGACGTCACGTATGCCCGATTTTCAATGAAGTTTGATGAAACGAGGAACAGTTCTTCATTCCTAAATATCTTTTTTTTCAAAACTTTTTATTTTCAATTTTTTTCAATAAATATCGATCTCGTGCAACGATTCGCTCACTGATTGTGAGAAACCCGCACGTGACGTTTACCACAATTTATCAGATTCGTTCCTACCCGACCAATCGCCATTTTCCTGTAACTAAAATTTCGCGATTATTTTCTGTTTGTTTTTTTTGTTGCTTTTTTTACTGTCCTTGCCTGGTTCCGTGTTTACTGGTCCCACTACAGTTCTAGCCGCCATGTTTATTTATGCAAACTTTATTTAATTTTACATCGGGGCTGTTTGCATACTCCACGGTCTAGGGAAATAAGGAATTGAGCGACGGCGAGAGGGCGAGGGGAGGCGGTGAGGAGTTAGGAGCTTGGGGAGGGGCGGGAAGGGGAGGTTGCTGTATCACGGAGTAATGCAAAACTTTGTTCAACTGCCGGTGATGTTGCACCGGCTGGAACGAGACTATGTGCAACTAAGCTACCGGTGCCCTCGACTCGTTCCCCTTTTCCTTCTAGGGGGGAGGGGGGGTTCGCTCCTCGAATTCTCGCGTAACAACGACACAAAAGTCTACGCTGTATTCTCCTGGTTTCTCTTTTCCATCTCCTCACTCCGTTCTCTCTCTCTCTCTCTCTGACTCTCCTCCGTATCGCTTACATTTCTAGCTTCCAATTTCAGATATAAACGTTAATAGGATGATGCAGGTGCAATTTGTGCTTCGTACAAACTTGTAACACAACGGAAACTCGACGATAAACTTACGCGGACCGTGACGTAACGATAAGCGAAGCGGCAATCGCGATTGTAAATAAACGCGTATATTTTCGTTACTCGTGTAACGACGAATATTTTGTTTACCATCGTGATCGAATAGAAAGATTGTATCGAGCGCGAAAGATTCGCGCTTCTTCGATATTGAAAAATAACGATTTATACATTTTTTGTGTGCGTTTTTTTTCCTAAAGAAGGATTAGCCAAGGTACGATATCGTGATTTTTAATGCGAGATAAAAATCGTTACGTTCCACGATTCTTTTTCTTTCCTTTGCACGCGGAACGGCGACGAAAAATTTCGCGGATAAAGCTTTCTACAAACGACGTCATTCTTCCACGTAAAATCGATATAAGCTCACGAGAATTGCGGCTTTTCCCTTTGGCATTTCCGCAGCTCTCTCGCAATCGGTTCGGTAACGACGTCCCCGTCGCGATTGCGTCCACAATCCTCGGGTAGCAGTCAACCGCCTCCCATTTTCCATTCCCGTTTCGTCGTCGTACGGCCTTTACCACGTTCTCGCTCGTTTCCAACCGTTGCGGAAACTTTCCGACTTTGCAAGCTACCCTCCAGTTGTTGAACGCAAAATAATTCGAAATAATACAGTGACTTCGAAATACTCGACGGACTTCCGGTTTTTACGGGACGTCGTATCAATTTGTGCGACCACTGCGCGGATCCAAAAATTTCATTTCGAATTTCAACTGCGTTGTTGTCCACGTACGTTATGGAATAATTTGGAACGAGATTAAGCCGGTGAAGGGGGGGGGGGGGGGGTCAATTTTGTGAATTGTGCACAAAGTGGGACGAAATTCCCTCGTTGATAGCAAAACGACGTCTGCATTATTACGTATAACAGAGATTACGGACTAATTGCTTGGTGGCCGTTCGCACAATACCGGTTAAAGGGTTCGCATAATCGAAATTCGCATAATAAACATTCCTAATGGAATGTTCTAGCAAATACGTGACGTTATTATCCGTATACTCTCGCAATCGTTTCCTCATATTTATTTTAGTTATATATACATATGTATAATATCATTTCACGTATTACCGTCCTTAGTATTAAGAATAATAACTATGTATATACTTATTGGGATTCGATAGTACGCGCTCTACACGGCCTATATGTAGTTCCGATAGTAGCCGACGGACGGCGCCTGGCCAAGCCCGCTCCCAGCTTCGTAACACCTATTATAGTTCCGTAAACGGCCGACGGGCGGCGCCTGGCCAAGCGCGCTCTCGGCAACGTACCCGTCGCCCGCTGGTATTATAAGTCAGTACGCGTATCGAGAGATCAGCAAATATAAAGGGGTTTTTTATTTAAAAATTCGATCTGAAAACATAAAGATATATGACAAAGTACAAAAACAAATAGATTAGTAAGTATAATAATACAGGAATAATCTGATGATCTCTGGAAGCTCAACATAACATGATATGGTTTGGAAACTAAAGAGAAAACAACAAAGAATTTTCAATCATCATCGGGAGAACAGTTTTCGTCGACGGTCGTGTTGCCATAAGCACTTTATCGAACAAAGAAACCAACACTATCTATAGCAATATCACTATCTAAGTATACTCAGCTTTTTTGTACCAGGCGTCCTGCATGCCACGCAGACGACGTCCGGCAGATCAGCGGTGACAAACCAGCGTGCCTAAAATACGAACCGAGAAACCTACCACCACTACCGACTCTCTGCAATCCAAGTCACATTTCCACAAATCCTTTACACCCTATAAACCCCCCTCCAGAAACCGTCCCTTTATCAATCCTCCTCTGGATCATCTCTCTCGAGGAAGTAGTTTCTCAAACACATCCACCAGTCCTTCTCAGGACTACCTAAACGCACAACCGACTTGGCCGAAAGGCAAACGACCAGCAGTGATGCCGTCAGCCGCTACCTTCTGTCGGTATAATGATTAAAGACGGAAATTTCCGAGCCCCACACGAAAGGGTTCGCACACTCGCTTAAACATCGTCTCTGTCGACGTGTTCATTAACTCGCACGGGGTAAAAGAGTTGGAGACCGCGACCTCCGACGATGGAAAACATAAAATTGTGGTTCTCAAATTATCCGAAGGTATGAAGGGATGAAACTACCCTCATACATAAAAGTTCAAGACTATTCAAAATTGCGCGAATTGAAATAACGAATGTTCAATAAAGCAATAAATCGGATAATAAATGAAGACGAAATTATTCGCATGGATGAAGAGAAAAAACTAGCTTTACGAACAAAAGTTCGAGGACCGTTCGTGCCGATAGATCGGATCGAATCGAATTAGAGAACGACGGAACGATCAATTTCGAAAAATTAAATGTTTCCTTGTTTCGATAAAATAATACATGAACCCTTTTGGACAGGACGTGTACGACGAGAGTCACGATATCACAGTGAAAATGAATTATTCCTCCAACCCCCAGAAGCCTTGCGTCCTTAAGCCCAAAAGTCCTAGCGGGCAGGCAAAGTGTGAAGACCGGTCGACGTTCATTGAAAAATGTTCGAGTAGAATTAATATTTCCCGAGTTAAACAGTCCACGGAAGTAGAGTCGAGACTAGAAGTACCCAACGCTCTCTTTCACTCTTGACCCCTACCCCCACCTCGACCCCAAAGACTGACTATGTAATACTGCTGAAATTCAGAGGGAGAGGTTACCCGAGGGCAGAACGAGTTTCGGTCGTATCGCGGTTTCGAGAGAGAGGCCACGCCAACCGTACGTTCTAACTCGATCTTGAGTAATTTTCCGACTGTGGAAATGCCACGAGGGTGGAGGGTAACCTTCGCAACGGATGCCGGACCGGTAGAGAGCGCGAGCGAGAAGCATAAGCTGCGCGTTTCTCGGGCTTTCTCGTTCGTTTCACTTTCTCTTACCCGGAAAAGCAACGGCATGAGTTGTGGTAGTCCTCGGTACACTAGTCAACAGTTGCGTTAGTACGAAATTTTCGCCACACCGTTAACTAGACGTTGAAACTGACGGTACATCGAGGAAAAACGCGCGTGGTTAAACCACTGAAACGTATTTCTCCGATATGTAACGTTCCTTGTTCTTTTTATTAAATATCTCACGGTATGGCATAAACAAAATTGTTTTTTTTTCTCTAAAATTTGACATTTTTACGAGACATCGTCGTGAATAGGGTCAATTACTATATGGGTATTGATTTGCAAAACAAAAATGAGTATCGGGTTTCAGCATTCTCATCAAGCACGTTGGCATTCCCTCGAGATAAAAACAGCATTAAACAAAAGGTCTTTCGTAAAATATTTTCGACGCCATCCCTCGTAACTTCATGCTCGTTTTTCGAATCGTATTACCATGAACTCCGCCGGATGTTAATTATTTTTTAGTTATTGGAACGAACGAACGTGAAATTCGCACCATTGATTTTCAAAGCGCACATGCGGATACGTACTGGCCCCGATATAACCGGAGATAATTACCAACTTGGAGCTAATTGCCGGAGGGATTTCCGGAGAGAATGAGACAAAGCGAGAAGGAGAGGAAGAAGGAGAGAGAGAAATAGGAAAATTTCAATGGAAGAGTTTCGTGGTATATTGAAGTTCTCTAATTTTATTCGTCCACATTCCCCCTTTCTCTTTTATTTCTTTTTTTTTGTACCGTTATAGCATTTTATACATCATACCGGTTATAAAAATTGAATCTTCGCAAATGGCATTACATCCGTCATTGCGTACTTACGATTCGTACTCATATTAGCTTCGTTTTTTTAAGTTTAACGGGATGGCTTCAAAGAAACCTGGTAAAACGGCATGGGAAATGGTACAAAAGCGAACAACACAAAATGAGAACTAGAATTTTGTATTCGCATATCTCGCGTGCTTTGAAGGACAAACAGGGAAAAAAGAGACAAGGCAACGTAGAAATAGTGTGTGTGGTTTTCGTATATGTATATACGAACCTTTCTCTATATCTTCGTCCTTACTGTATCGTTGGTATGGCAGCCTTTTCAATTTCAACGTCTGGGTTATGTTTCGAGCTCCCTACTCGGCAGTACTTTTGCAAAATAAAAACGAACCAAGTCTTGGATATAATGATAACCACGAAGAGGCAACCATCGGGGGGTTTTCTTACGAGGGTATCTCTCTCGCACTATATATATATGTATATAGAAAAGCTCAGGTCACAGGGCTGGTTTTTGTTGGTCGTAGTGTTTTATTTCCCTGGGACGCTTATATTGTTCCGACAAGAAGGCACTTTGGTACCGGCGTATTATATTTATTACTTAGGGTAGAGAGAGAGAGAGAGGGAGAGAAAGAGAGAAACAGAAGGAACAAGTGAATCTTCCCATTTTACGTTACAACGCGGCACAGCGGGAACTAATGAATATGCATGCAACTGAAATCCTCAATTCTGCGAGATCCTTTTTCTGTACAATAACTATTTGAGACTTTACGTTGGCTATGTATATGATGCCAAGAAACGCATGACGAGGAATCTCCGATTGTCATAATTCGCGGCTTGAAGTCGAAACAATGAACTCGATGATGATTATGATTAATTGTGATAAAATAATGATAATTAATGCTTCGGGAACTCGCGGGGCTTGGCCACTTTGTGCAGTTTTTAACGACGTCGACATTCCTGTAAAACAAAGTTCCAAAAATGTAGGTTTTGCAGAACGATCGGCTGAAAAAAAAACTGTACACTATTTTTTTACATTTTTTTTGTATACACATGTATTTATTTATTTCTTTTTATTTTATAGAAAAACCAAGTAATCGTTTTTCATCCAGAACCCGAGTGCTTCAAATTGAGTGATAAAGCTCGTACTGTTGTTTAACGAGCGAGAAATGCTGCTACCCCGACGCGACTCCGAGTTTTCCTCGGGCCCTCTTCCCCTATACTTTCTGTGGCACAGGCTGTGCTAATTTTCTGGCGGAATCGAAGGGGATACTGGGCGACTAGGGGCGCGTTCAACAAACTTTTCCTCGCCAATTTTCACGAACACTCGTCCATCCATTCTCCACCTTCTCTCGCACACACCCAGTCATATATGATGAGGTACAACTCTTCGATATACATCTCATATAATTGAAAAAGTTTTTCAGGAAAAAAGAATTATTCTACATACACACACACACACATATATATATATATACACTATGATGGACACTTCGAAATTTGTTCATAAATTTTCGAATCGTGCATCGAGCATTTCATATTCAATAAGAACGTTTTTTTAGCGATGGAGAGAGAGAGAGAGAGAGAGAGAGAGAGAGAGAGAGAGAGAGAGAGAGAGAGAGAGAGAGAGAGAGAGAGAGAGAGAGAGAGAGAGAGAGAGAGAGAGAGAGAGAGAGAGAGAGAGAGAGAGAGAGAGAGAAAGAAAGAGGGAAAAAGGGTGTGCCACGTCGGGGAATTTTCTGGTTTATGAGCTTTTCGAGATTCAATATTTGTAAACTGGTACGAAAAGGTTTTGAAGCTATCTGTACGACATAGAAAAACCGTTGGATACCTGGTATATTTTGATCCACATAAAAACGAACCAGTTTTGATACGTACACACAAAAATGGAAAAATCCTTCCACCTTATTTTTGTCAGTTTTTTGTTTCGATGGTTTTTTTTTCTTCCTTCCTGTTGGAATAAATTATGAACGTTGGAATGTTTACTTTCATTTTGAAATAAATATATGACTGTGCCGCGTCACTCCGCGGTTTTTCGTATTTTTCTGCCCAGCGCGTGGAGTTTCGACCAATTTTATTTTATCTCATGCCAGTCGTATGTTTCGAATCATCTACAATGGGCGTCGGATACCGCAATGTCGCTAACGATGTCACCGCACTTTATCCGTCGGATTACAAACCGTATTAAAAATAAAATTGTTTGAACAGACTCGCGATATGGAAGTATAAAGAAAAAAATATGGTGACATGATGTAACGTACCAAGCGTAGAGTGGAAGAAGAGGGAGGAAAATAATACAAAATTACCATATACTAAACCGCTTAGTTGTACACGTATATAGACATAATATATGCTTTAAAACTTCACTAAATATTTATTGATGCGTGGTTCATAGAAAAATAGGAATGTTTAAATTGATCCGTAATCGTACTTTCCACATCAAGTTAAATAATTGAGGGATCAATTTTAATTATGCGTATGTTTTTCCGTAAAGGATTAGGTTTGTCAAATTTTAACGATCGTTTACTGATGAATTTAATATATATATCTGTTTAAAAACATTGCGAATGTTTCATCCACTTAAATTATTTATCGTACAACGCGTCAATTACGAATTTTTGGTCGAAAACATCGTATGTTAATAATATTTTCGCATCATTATTATATAAGGTCAATATTCTCAATATTCTTCGTGTGGTTAACACGATTGATGATTTTTCCAATCTTTATATCTTGATTTGGAGTATACGAGTACTCATCGTATTCGTATCAATTAAAACTTTTGGGTGAGAATACAACTGTAAATCTCGAGCTCAATTCATTTTGTGAACCAATGGTTGATCGTTCTTATTGTTATAATTTGCGTTGATAACGATTTTCATCCACATCTACATTTACCCGTTCTTCAAAGCAAAAAGAAGGCTCCGTAATAATTTGCAAGTAGTACGAACCCGAGTTTGGTCGGACGCGCGGCATTTGTTCGGTTCCCTCTGGCGCGGATACAGCCGAATTAAATTGGGCTTTCTCGCACGGTAGCCCGTTATTTCTAATGCACCTAATGCAAATCTTATAGTCACCGAGGGTCAGAATTGTTGAAAGTACGCATGTGGGGTGGGCGCGAGATCCGGTCTGCATAATCTTCTGTAAGTAAAATTAAAAATTCATTTGCACCGACTGGATAATTAGAGAGGTATTCCATATTCTGCAGTGAGCGTATTCTGTATTCTTGCCTCGGAGTTTCGGTTACATATTCATATTACTGTATATTACTTAACTTTATCTTACGGGTAAAGAGGGTGAGAGGATTTTTAGCGCGAAAATTAAAATAAATTTATGATTTTATTCCCTCCAAGTTTCGTTTTTCAAATTTCCACGATTACTTGGAAAGATACTTCTCGTTGAGCTCACTCTTTCGGATTTTCCGTAACGTACACGATATCCGCCGAATTAGAAAATTATACCTGCGCATTAATTGAAGATAACGGAGTTTGATATCACCTATCAAACTTTCGATTGTTGTAAATCGAAAAAAACTGGCTGAACAAACAATTTTTCGGGATATCGTTGAGTTAAGAAATCGCGACGTACGTCTCTTGAGAAGTCGACAAAAATACGAATAGAATCTTTTGGGACGACGTCCCAAACGTATCATTTTACAACGAACTGTTTTAAACGAACGAAATATATCATGTTCAATTAGAAAACGAATATAGGGAGAGCGGGGCAATGAGAGCTAGCGCAAAAAAGTACTTAGAAGGGCTCGACGTGTTTCGGAAAAACCCAAATGCCTTCTTCAAACTTCGTTCATATCATGTGACTGCCGATGGCCGCTTCAGTGCCGCAAGTATAGCGGCGACGACCACAAACATATTTCGCCTCCTCACGTTATAAGACAAATATTTTTCTCACAATAAAAATAAGTATCGAGTTCATTCGGTAGCTTAGTTCATGTATTTTGGTTTGGAAGTATAATAAATAGGTTAAAACGTAATTTGTTTACATTATTATGTTCAATTCAAAATTCTTTCCTTCGGGTTAATGGGAGCCAGATGGATTCTCCTTGTATCGAGCCCACGGCCATTAATCAAGAAGCCCACAAAGACCACCGAAACTAAACAACATTCATAAATCCCGACCGGTATTCCCATGAAAGATGTTTTTGAAGAAAAAAAAGAAGAGATGATACAATAAGGAAAACAAAGAACATTTACGCGTTAAAAAAACTATATTTGGGTTGATTATATGTTCGTTAGTTTTTCATATGTTAAACGTATTTATATTAAACAGTTCATGTTTACTATTATTAATATTGACCTAATAAGTTTTATAATTTAATCTTTCAGTACCTTAAACAATTATTGGTAAGTTTCTATTTCATAAAAATGTAAGTTTATTGACCAAAAGACTAATTAATAGTGAAAACAATAAATAATTACTACAATAAACTACTTTTTTCCACTTTTCTTTACATGGCTGCAAATCCCCCATTCGCCCCTACTGCATAGGGTGAGTCCAGGTATTATGGCCCCCATAAGCTTTTTTGACAATAAAATTCAAACTATCGAGATCCAGCAATTTTTATTGGTCATATCACTTGTTGAACTTATTGGTAATCAGTGATTAAAAGCTTAAGGCAATATATTTTGAAATAATAACGGAAAATGGAAGTTTTCGAAACAGTGCAGAATTGTTGAATTCTGAACATACCCGGCTATTATGGCCTAGGGCCATATTGGCCGTAAATGCCGAGGGCCATATTGGCCGCCAAAGCAAATAATACCTCGCTCCTTATTTTGCGGAGCAAAATTCACAGAAAAAATCTCAGTTTGGACGCGTGATCATTCTTCGTGAGCCCATAGCCTAAAACAGGCATTGAGTCCAAGATTCACCTCTGTTGTCCATAGAATAGAAAGAGTCACAACACAAGCACTTTGCGTCTGAATCATTGCGTCTATCTGCACTTTCGTCAAAGCTGTCCTCGTACAAAGATTTATTTTCTTTATCCGACCTAGATATTTGTACATTCTTTATATTCGGCTTTGTCTTTTTACCTTTGCCTTTGTGTTTTTCGCTTTTATCTACAGTAGATTTATTAAATTTTCCGATTTTCTTCTTTAACGAGTTTTGCAATTCTTTGTTGTACGGGGATGAAGTCAGCAATGTCTATTTAGCAGCCTTTCAGCCTCGGTTACTAGGTTTTCTAGTCACTATTTCTGGTATCGGAGTAGACGGCTGTGGAGGAATCATGACGGGTACCATAAGTTGCTCAGACCCTACAGGTGAACGTTTGCCTTGGTCTCTTAACACAGGGATCTTTTCATCAGACGCCATACGACTCGCAACGGGTTCCTATAATATGGAATCTTAACGCGGCCAATATGGCCTAGTAGGCCATATTGGCCGCAGGAACGTTCTTGACAAAGAAGGTCTAAACTAAAAACTAACGAACAATTTTTATACAAAATTGCCACCACACATAGATTAAGGGTTTGCCTACAAAACTGTCAAGGCATAATGGAAACAAATTTACAATTCGAGTAACTGTAATGATTAAAACTTTCCAAAAAATAACATCGCAATACCCAATTTTGAATCGCTGCCTGTAAAACACACGCGATGTCGCCACGCCGTACAAATTCACTGAGGAGGTGCGGGGTCGGATTGCTCAAACGTATCAGGTCTGATTTACGTTAATGTTGGTTAGTTTCGGAGAAATAGCAGTGAGCCATATTGGCCACCTATAGGCCATAATACCCCGACGTACCTTATACCTCAAAGCTCGTTTTGGAAACAAATGAGTGAACAAAAATACGTGCAATTTACGATTTGTTATAGTCCCTAATATATGCCCAAAGGATTGCGCGCGGTTCGTTCTACCATGAAAGTATTAATTTAAGCTCGGCTGTAAATAAACAACTTGATAATTCCATCAGGACCATGTTTGAAAATTCCATCTTGTTTTGTCGAATTCTAGCCGCCCTTTTGTACTATATAGATATTGTGTAGAACTTAGTATTCAAGACATACTAGTTCAATATCACATTTAACTATTTGTTTACCATATCGATAATTGTTGTGGCGTTCTATTCCATAGATACGTCCGATGTACCTACGGATTCAATGTTTCCTACGTCATTGAGAATCCCCGTCAATATATAATAGAGACTCTTGGGGTAATGGAGCCTGTGTTACATTGTCCCGGTGCGGTTGTATTAGTAAGCATCCTTCCGGTTTCCCTTAAGCTTCTGACCCTCCGCACCCGTTCGTACTGTCTACGCCCGTCTCCACCCTATCCTCGACCACCCTATTGCTCTAGGAACCTTAACCACGAACACGTGAATATTAAGCGAATCTGTTACGTCGTAAGAGGGATAAGGGAAGGGATGGCGAAAAGGGAGTAGAAGGAGGAGGAATCTGCGAGCTGAATTCGATAACCCGCGACTCTCCATATTTTCGAGTGGATGGATGCATAACGAGGGCCGAGAGAGGAAAATGTAAATTATGCATGCACTTGCGTAACGTACCACGCGTGGGACACAATGAGCGAGACAAATTTATCGTTTATTTTCCTTCACATAAATTCACGTAGAGGCGAAAAGACGTATAACTGTTCAAAATGCTGCGATAAATTTTCCAATTATTTCAATACGGTTTAAAAATATTGCCACGGACTTGTCGTTATGGGAACAGCTGAAGTGACAAAGTGACTAAAGTGACTTCAGTCCATTCAAATATTCCCGGTAACACCTTGGCGTTCTCGGCCGGCAATTCGGTAGGTCGGTAAGTTAGGGAGCGTTGCATGGTTTGGCGTCGGTAAATAGTAGGTGAAATTTATGTCTCGCTAGGCAAATTCATCTCTGCTTCACTTTATGAATGGTAAAGCGTGGTTATACTCGCGAGTGGCGATTATGTTCGTTGGTGAACATTTCATGTGATTGGCTATAATTAAATAAAAGCAGAGAGACAAGACATTTTTGGGCTTGTGGGTTTTTCGTAATTTTCGTTTTCTTCGTCAGATCGTACGAAACGATCTGATTCTTGAGTTTTACGATCAGTCAATGTTTTGACGAATGGACACAAACAGGTGAAAGACGCGAAAATTAAAAAAAAAAACGGATTAAATCGACATTGAAGGAATATTCAAATAATCTCGGAGAGAGGGAAAATATTATTTCGTAATATTTCCATAAAAATTCACGCACGACGAGGTTGCCTCGCATCTCCGATTATTTTTCACTTTGCGAGTATCGCGAAACAATGTTCGTTGCACCGGATCTAAAATCCAGCTGTCCGTTGAGATTGCATTCGTCTCTTTATTTCCACCGTTACATTCTTCGAGAAATTTTGAATACCGAATATAAGCAGTTACAATAATAAATCCCTCCCTCCAACCCTGCCACGTATTTACAAATTTATTTTGACAGCGAGTCGTACGAGGAACGGGAGTTGGCTCGCGTGAGCGCCGTCGTGTACGGTAGTAGCACTCATTGAAAAGGAGACACGCGCGCCACTGCGATAATAGCGGAGGCGTCATAGTACCACTAACATACGTACGACGTAGCATAGAGAGCGCTGCGAGATCTCCCATGCATGTCCGACGGATTTTCACATTGGCGCGTTGTTTTTTTTCTCTCACGCTTTTCTCGTCGTCTATCTCGTGGGAGAATAAATCAGCGTCAGCTTCCGTAAATTCGTGACATGCTCATTCTCGCTCGTTTCTCACGGTGCGCGAGAGAAACGGAGGAAGAAACGAAATCAGCGGTACGTATAAGGCAGAACGAGGAACGAAACGAACGAAAGCTCGCTTTCGCGGCTTTTGCCGTTTCAACCTTTCTCTCCTCGCCCTTGCCTCGGTTCCGCTTCCACACCCGCGCTATCCTTGTTGTACACCGCGACGCGTCCGTTGTTAATTTTACCGTTGGGAGTTTTGCAGTGCAGATCCATGCCAGAAATTTGCATTCTTGCGGGGATTTTTATCGTCGCCCCGGTGCTCCTCCGGCTCTCCGCTACGAAAGAATGACTAAAACTGAAAGTCTATATACTTTTCTATGTATAATATAATCCTATGTACATTACATATATATCAGCATATACATATATATATATATATATATATATATATATATATATATATATATATATATATATGCGTGGGAAAAAATGTTACAGTCGGGAAAGGTACCCGCGAATCCTCACCCTCTCTCTTTTCTCCGATAAAAGCAGCGGTATAGGGAGGCTGGTACCCAACCCTCGAGCGCGATTTCATTGGCGGCTATATATAGGTGCTGTATTCTCTCGGCGACTTCTCCAGCCGTCGCCACGGTCGTTTCTACAATATGTATACAGATATACATTGCTTTTGGTTATATACGCAGGCTCGGTGCATCGATTTTTCATTAAACTCTTGCTCTTCTCCTCTCTCTCTGTCTCTCTCTCTATTTTTCTTTCACTCTCTCGCGCGTTCTCTCTCTTTCTCTCTCTCTCTCTCTCTCTCTCTCTCTCTCTCTCTCTCTCTCTCTCTCTTGTATGCTCCTTTCTCATCGCATTTTGCTCTTTTCTCTATTCCGTGCCATGTATTACCCCTGCTGTTACTCTGCTGCGGTTATACCACGTGGGAGAGGGAAAACCTCGTTGTCCATTAACCGGGTGCAGGGAAACTTTTGCATATATGCTTATACGTTGTCACGAGAGGAAAGGCGTTCATTTCGCTACGGCTCTCGAACGTTGGACCGAATTTCGCGAGGAATGCACGGCAATAATATATTTGAATTAAAATGCGAGACGAAGAAGATGACTCCGAACTCCTTTATGCGCGTAACGCAACGTTCTGAGATTATTATTTGATTGTCGGTAATATTTTTCTTTTTTTGTATTTTTTTTTGTTGGTTTATGCCTCATTTTGTAATAGAGCGGAGTTTTCGGCTTGATCGAGTCGATGGTAATGCCGCTGTATTCGAATTACAACAAATGTGTATTCTGTTGAATATTTTAAAGGCTATTTATTGACGCGATCGCAAATATGTTAATTCATGGTTCCCAATTTTCGATATTGCTCGTTAATTCTCCGTCACATTTGGCGAGCTCTCATTGATTCTCATTCGTAAACACGAAAATGTTTATTCGCATAAAATATATTACGCCGACGTGCATTCTTAATCGACACGTATCTCACACCTTTCCTCCAAAATCTGTCCTACTTTTCGTAAAAACTAATTATTTTTATTATTTTTTGTTCTTTTTTATTTCTTCACATTCTATGATCATTTTTATTTCTTGTTTTTTCATTCCAGTTTTACTCTATACATCGAGGATTTTCTTGTTTATTCGTATATTTATGAAAAGGTTACTTCTTTTCACCGTGATAAGATAGAGATTTTCTTTCGAAAACTTTCGCCGGAGAATGATATGCCCAAAGCCACGGCGCTATTTATATACTTATATATATATATATATATGGAACGAAACGAAAAATTGTAGCTTCGAAAAGCGTCTTGGGTCGACGAAACGACAAAAAAACGCGCGGGCAACGTAACGATTCAAGATTTTTTATTTTTTTTTTCGTCTTCGTCAGATTCACGTACACACTTATAAATTTTTCCTTTCCATCTCGGATCTCGTCGCTGAGATGTCTCGCATTTTTTATGGTCGCTCGATGTAACAAGTTTTGTTCTTTCTATTTTCTCTTTTCTTTCGTTTCTCTTTTTCGTATCTTCCTTCGTTCGCGTTTCGAGACGAGCCAAGACCGGGACGCTCCCAACTTTATGTCGCTTTTCCATTACGGTTATTCCGAGAACCCGACCAAGAGAACCTTGTGAGAATTTGCCTTCGCGCTTCTACCGGTCGTTCATTCCATCCGTGTCTTTGCCTCGTTCTCTTCAATCATTTTTTAGTTTTATCTCTTTTTCACATTTTTTCGATTTTTTTTTACATTCGTCTCTTTTATTTTCTTCTGACAGCGTCAACTCGTCATAGCTCTCTTCCTCTCTCTATTTCGGCTCCCGTTTTATTGAACCCGACTATGTAACAGCTCGTTAAATTTCGCGAGCGTCTCGAATAAATATTGTAAAAAAAAAAGGAAAAGTTTTACTACATTTTTTTCCAAAGTGATGAAATAATTGAGAATAAAATTAGAACAATCGGCCGAATTACGTTCGTGGATAGAATTCGTGACGAATAATAAACCCTTAATGGACCACGTCGTCGTAAATATAGTTGAGGAAGGGAAACGACAATTACAATGCACGTGACTGGTGTCTGGCAACGCGAATCACGAGAGAATCTCTAGGGGTAGTTATTTGATAGGGCGAAGGTGAGGAGAGAGAGGAAGAGATATATAGATAGATAGATAGAGACAGAGAGAGAGAGAGAGAGAGCGTGGTAAGCCTTGGTGTAGATGATAGAGACAGTGGATAGCGTTGAGTTTGTCGATTCTCGATATATACCACCAACTGCCGACCACTACACGATAAACGCTTCGCATATTCCGTTCTCCTAGCGCTATTTAGTTCACGTGCTTGGCGAGTACAGCCAACACATCGCCATCCCTTCACCATCGTCCTTCCCTCATAACGACTACAACAACGACGCCGGAGAACGTACATACTACGCCCGTTGCAGCTTCACCGAAATTTCGGCTGCCTCTCCTATACACCCCCCAATATATATATATATTATATATATTGGGGTTGTATATATATATACATATATATCTTTGAACACAAAATCCCAGCATCGCTATATTCACCGTTCTCGATTATAGCCCAACATTGCTAACCCTGTTTGCTCGAGTGTATAGACTCGTGCTTAATTATGCAGCGAGCCCGGGGTTCATGCTATCGTCGCCGTAGAGCATATACAGGACCACGCGAAAGACACCCTTTAACTCTCTTCCTTCCCTTCTCACCGTTTAAGCGCGCTTAACCGAGTCCTAGACTCTTGCATTCATGTATAAATTTCGACGGTATTTAGTCGGGTATTTTGAATCTTTTCGTGAAATAGCGGCTTTACTTACAGAGAAACTTTAATTCTCGTTGGCAAGGTATTACAAATTTTAGAGATGCCCAGAGATGGATTTAAACCATAACTTGTATTTTGGATTGGTTTCGTTTGTTTTTTGTTACTTTTACCCCTAACTCTGAGGCGTTGATCGCGCGAAGGTGACGTACGAAGGAATCGCAAATTTATCGTAGATAACGTAAGTCGCCTCCCGTTTTCGGATTTCTTATATTTTAGCGGGCATAACGAGAAGAAACGTAGGAATGTTGTTTTTTCGTATTTTGACCGACAAAGTTGTCATATTCGAAAATTTGATTGCGATGTTCGTAAAGTACGAGGAATTTCCAGTTTCATGACCTCCCAATGACGATAATTTCAATGAAAGCAAACCTCGGAAGCGCTGCCTCAACGAATCATTCGAGTATTTTCATTATTTTTATAATGTTCGCAATGAATCATCTGAATTGGGAATATCGGTAATATTGGTAATATCCGATAATAGAGTCGGCCGTTATTCGACGTATTCGCACTATAATTACGTGTTACGTGGTATTAAATTGCATGGATTCCAGCATAATTATTATCAATCATTAATAATTCATTTGTTTTCTCTGTGGAAGTAGGCGATATTTTATAATTTTTCATTGTTTCGTTTCGTACATTGGCCAATTTCAAAATAATGAAAAACGATCAAATCCATTGAAAATGTCTCGAAGATCATCTTAGCTTTTTTATAACACATGCCTCGAACCGACTGTCTCTAAACATTACTATATTAGACTCATCATTAAATTTCGCATTTCGGTACGCCAATATCGGCTCGTCTATTTCACTCGGAAATTCGAGAGCGAATTTATCGTAAATTGGCGAAATCTCGAGAGCCACCCTCGCGCTTCGGAATATCGTGTGCGTATATATGACGCTATACATAGTTTGCGTTTCCCTAATTGCCTAGTTTCGCATATGTACGAGAGGAGGTCGACGCTTGTCAGATTATAGCACACATCGTATGTATATATGCGCGGGCGCGTTCCCGTCACGGTGCGAGAGACCGTTGCATCTCGGCATTCGCGACTAATAGCGTAGCGATATTTCATCGCTATATCTGCCTTCTCGTGTCAGTTGGGCGTTTCAGCTGTAAATTCTCGTAGATGTATATTTACTCGGTGTAGCACTCGGTGTAGAATCTCCTTGTACATCGTGTATATATAAATATATATATATATATATATATATATAGTAGAGAGAGAGAGAGAGAGAGAGAGAGAGAGAGAGAGAGAGAGAGAGAGAGAGAGAGAGAGAGAGAGAGAGAGAGAGAGACGGAGCTCCGACTGCGGGAATACAATAAAAAAAATGTTGTGTTCCAATTATTCACAAACGTTCCCGTGCGCCGGCTTCGAATCTCCGACAGGCCTTGGATAATCATCCGCGCACTCTTGCATGTTTCACTCAAATTTCTAGTCCATTATGCACCGCTCAACCGTCTGCAGGAATGCCCGAGATCCATTTCCCTAAAAGCTATGTCGTATTATTTTCTTGCTGCTGCACGCAATTATTTTTTTCGCGACAAACATAAAGAGATGGAATTTTTTTTTCATTCGCGTAAAATGAAAAAGAGAATTATATTTGAAAAGCACGAACCGTGATGGGATACACCGGATAGGGGACACTTTTTCTTAACAACGAACGTCTCGGTTCTTCGTGAATATTCGAGACGATGTTGAAAGTTACGATCCTTTTACCAGTGGGGTGTCACACACCCCATTTTACCAATGGGGTATCACATACCCAGTACAAGTCATCGGAGCACGTGCTGCAATTTTTAGCAATATCAATGTGAAGGAGGGACTGAGGTAGAAACATATGTATCGTCGGAGTGGGAGGCAACGTCCATTCTTCAACCCTTATACTTGTGCCTTTGACGAGGGACAACTCGTCCCTCGTCAAGTCCAGCTCATAAACAACGTAAAATCGTTGATAAGCTAACGTATTTATAGGATTTGGTCAAATTATTGGATGAGACTGAATAGAAGAAAAGGAGTACACGTATTGGATTGGATTGATGGGGTGGTATGTACTGGGGTTGGAAGGCACAAGAGAAGACCACAATTTCATTGATCTCTGGCAATGAGATCTGTGTACTACGACAAATATGCAGACCTTGGACATCGACGATTCACTATGCCAAAAGCTTCCTCGAAGCGAACGTCCTCGATCAATCGCAAACACGTTTCTGTCACACATATATTGACACGAGGTATAAACCGATTTCGACGACCGATGTTCTGCTCTTTGAGTCCAATGTCTATAGTCGGCAAGCATTAATTGATCGTCGGTACACCGACTTTGTGCTTCAGTATTGGGACAGATGTCCATCATTACGAGATCATAAAATAATTCCATGAATCAATCAATCCAAATCAATAATTCCAAATGACTACAAGTCCAGCGACGAGGACTTATTACAGTAAAAAAAGAACATTCAAAAATCAATAAAAGATATGCAAAATAATTCCAAAAAATTATTGGGTTTGATAGCGAAAATATAATAATTAAAAAGCAATGAGGTAACAACATTTTAAATGATAAAAGAGTCATTCGAAATGAATTTATGACCGATCGATTTTTGTGCGAAAATCAAAATTATTATCTATTTGCAAAACGCCACAAAGAAATTTGAACAATCGTGCACGTCCGATGTTTGTTATAATTTGTATAGAACAAAGGCAGGAAAAAAATCGTGGATATGCAATATTGACCGATCCAAGAAAAAGACATAGGTAACATATAGGTATTAGCGATTCCGCGAATATCCGCAACTCTCAAAATACTTTAATCGCCAACAATTCAAATCATAAATACCGTATTCCGAGGGGATTACGAAAGTAAAACGTTAACTCCAAAACCATCGTTGAATTTCTGTCTCGTCCATCTCCATCATCCGACTGCTGCCTCGTAGCGAAATAAGCTTCGTGGCTTAGAAATCCGGTGGGAGCAAAATGTGGGACATGCACGCGACTACGATGAATTCGTCGTCGTTTTGCACGAGAAACGTGAAATATAGTACACCCTAGTACACGCTAACGCACACATACATATGTATACACACGAAAGAACCATGTATCGAGATTGTGGAATTCGCTGTAGTCGCCCAATGCAAATATAACGGAGCAGAGCGAACATTGGCGGAGGGGTGGGAGGGCAAAGGGTGGAGACGTGTGCTCTTGCCCATCGAGCCGCGATCGCGCGAGAGTGAGAGAGAGAAAGGGAGAACTCGGACGTATTTGCATACCACAAATTTAGCCCCTGACCCGTGATCCGATCGACCGAACTGTTCAAAAACAGGCCGATCTCCTTTCTCTCTGTCTGTCTCCGTCGTGCTCATCCCCTCTCCCACCGCCCTCGCCTTTTTTCCGTACATCGGAACGATTCACCTCGACGCCATTGACATTCTACTGTAATGCTTGCACATATGCGCATAAAATAGCGCGTAGATGGCACAAATGGTAGCCACAGCATCCAGGTACCAACGTTAATACTATATCGGAAATGAAAGAGATGTAAAATCGGTGACACGTTTCATCATACCCGCGTCAACACACGCGCGCTATGCGTTATCGCGTATATCCATCATTTTCCTCCTTCCGCGCTTCGCGATTTATTTATACATGTGGCAGAGGCCAATTTGGTGCCGCAGGGAAAGCAACGATGTCGAAAAAGCATTCGACGTCATCAGGCATCATTACGCGCATCACCGAATCGAACATCCCACATGTATAACCATATATATATATATATGTGTGTTGCATTGAAGCAGCGATTACGTTCCCCCCCACTGTTCACCCATTAATTCCCGTTTTGTCTCCCGCGAGTATGTAGGTATATATATGCGTCACTTTCATAATTACCAGCATGTCGATGATATTGCCAGCAGGACGATTGGTAATCATGGAACCAAAAACCGGATACGAATAATGATCGTTCGACTACGTACGGACCGATTCGATCTTCTTCGTTTCGCATTTCCCTTCTTTTTGTGTATGAACGAGACTAATCTTAATTACCAATTGCGGTTATCCGAAATAGGGGTATGTCCACGGTGTCGCATCCTGGAAAATGCAACGGAGGACTCACGGGGGCAATCCCCGTATCATGTTTCCGGACACGACATTGCTGGAAAATCTCTCATTACGAACTTGTAAATGCGGTATTACAGAACACGCGAAATCCTCTTGTATAACAGGAATGGAGGTGGTACGGGGTGAGATCTCGGTAGTTGTAGAGCCAGGGAATATCGTTTCGCGCTTGTGATTACCGCGCACAATTTCTGCGTGAGAGGTTCTTCCAGCCTGGAGGTTCAAATGGCTTCTGTTCCCTACCGCGAACCGCTCGAGAGACGGCACTAATACGAGCGAGGGGGAATATTTACTGGAGAGGAACGCAAAACAGCGCGGTGGACGATACTAGCGCTGTCGCGCGGTCGTAGTACAACGTGAGCGGACGGTCGGGGGGGGATAAGCGCGCGACATTCGTATGTGTGCCATACACTTTAAAAATATAGTTCCCGTACGCTCCGGAGAGTATAATATCCCGTTGTAACGATAATGCTCGTAATGGTAGGTAAGGCGATCGTAAAATGGTCACTGGCGCTGGCCCCGGCACGACGATAAATTATTGCGGCCCCGGAGAATCTGGAGGGACAAAACGTTCCTCGGTTGATATGTCCGCGCTACCGCGCCAGCGCCCTCTGGTGGCGCCCGAGTGTACGAACGGCCGCGGCAACTCACTCTCTCTCCTTCTCTCTCTCTCTCTCTCGCTCTCTCTCTCTCTCTCTCGTTACTCGTACGCGCGCTTAGTTCTCTGCTCTACCCGCTCCACCGGCGTACCTGCTCGAGCTCCCTCTGTATTTTTCCTACGAAATACGCGAGGAAACTCCTTCACGGTGCGCCCGCGACTCTCGTAAAATAATGTTTACTGGTTTTGCTGGCCATGGTTTACCATCGTTTCGGGTTATACGACGCATCATTCCACATTTATAATACGTAGAATATACATTAAGCAACGGAAGGAGAGCTCTCAGTTTCCGACTTCGAAGTTATAACGTGTACCGGGGGGGATCTTGCGACTTTACTTCGAAGCAATCGGGCTCGAGTTATTGCCCTGGAATGGTCAAGCCACGCAAGTATCTTGTGCAACTTATTCGTACGTCGTAAAGCATTGATTGAAAAAATGTAAAAACGTACATAGTCTACTATTCAGTGAACTTGAACTCCATTAAAATCGTTCACTGGAAAAATGTTGCAATGCCACTGATAACCGGTAGACAATTCCATTCAGGGTGAAATATTACTGACAAGGGATGTAACAGTTCGATAACATGGCGTGTTATTATGCAACTCGAGTGAAAGTTTTAAAACCCATTAAAAAAAAAACATATACTTAGAAAAATTAACTTTTTTCATAAGTCATTGTTTTTGTTTCGCCCGCAGACCTATTGTAATTTCATTGTATACGCGGTTTTGTCGCGTGAAATGTGAATAAAGCTACAATCGCTCTGTGAGAGAAAATCAATTTTTCTTTCCTCCTTTTTTCGTTCTACTTTGCAGCCCGTCTCGAGATTCTCGCTGCTATAGTTCTGTATAGGGTGTTGTGTACAACTTATAAGTATATCCGAGACCGCACATCCCTGTGCTTTATATGTACATATATAGACGTACAAGTCGAGGGTGTTTCCCGATTCGAACTTTGTCGTTGAACAACGGAGTACAGTGGAAGATGCGGGTGAGGGATTGGGGGTTGCGACAGAAGTGAACAGGGGGAGGGTAGATGTAGGGTACGTAGACCAAAGTTTCTTCGCCTTTATCGATATCTGTATAAGGAGGGAGAGAGTGAGAGTAGGTATAAGGCCAGGAAGGCAGGATGGAAACGCGGCGAGAGGGAGCATTCGATGTCTTTTCCTCCATCTCGTTCGTCTCCAACGACAACGACCACGACGACGACGACGACGACGACGACGACGACGACGACAACGACGACAACGACGACGAGGACGACGACGAGGACGACGACAAAGACGAGCTCTTCACTTTATCATCGCTCGCGAGAGATATATATCGAGAACGATTATTATTCGAACTCGGTTCGCCGAGAACCGCGTACAGCCAGAACCAGATGAATTGGCGAAAGGAGACAAGCGACGGATAAGAAATTTAATTATCAATATATACGATGCTTGATTACGATAACTTCAATCAAAGAACCGCGTATTTTAATGCGATTGCGATGAACAAATTCCTTCCCTCGCCAATCATTTCCCTAGGCATTCATTCCCATTATTTCTTTCGTGAGAACTTGCGAGAGAAAACAAATATTTATTACGAATAAATTGCAGCGCATGACAATATTATTCGATTGAAAGAAAAAGCTGATTAACAAACAAAATATATATTTAGGCGTCAATTATGCAATTTACCATATTGTTAGAGGGAATTGTTTGGAATCAAAGATAATTGAATTAAAAAGAAATTCAAAGCAGTTCCAAAAATGTGAGATTTAACGATTTTTCGACTTTTCACCTGTAAATTAATATGCAAGAGGAAATCAACCGTAATATTTATGATCAGTGGGAAATTTGCGATCTTTCAAGTCCCTAACGGAGTTGGTTCAATCGAAACTAAACTAAATCAATCGGAAACTTTTCAAATTCGATCGAAACTTCTTTAAGAAAAGATAAATGATCGATCATATAAATTTCTGTTGAATCTAAACTTATAATCACACAAATAAATTCGTAATGGATCGAAATTTATTTAAAATGAAACAAATTTATGTATCTTGTATTATTTCCCACAAATTTTTACCAGATGCCGGTGATAAAAGAAATTAATTATACACAATTAAATCCTATGAATGTCGCTCCGTAACTTCCTCTCCGTTTTATTATTTCATACCTTGATGCGCTCGTTATTTTCGCATGCCGTCGAACCATGAATTATTACATTACTCGTGTCGCGTTAATGTTTTTATTACGGTATTTTGAGATTGATATAAGCAACCACCGCGTGTCTCTCGTAATTCTCGCAGTCGTATACGCGTTTGTTCTCTCGTCGCACCGTAGTTTTTTACGATGCTGGTATTATAATACGTACTTCAATATACACAATTAAAGCTCGATGCTATTCTCCAGGTAGTTTGTTTACGCACGTTCTACAGCTCCTTTGTCCCTGTATTACTTCGTCTTTCTCGGTTATACGAGCTAGAAGAATTTATACAGTATACACTATTACAGCACTTAGCGGTGTTCCCCTGTCTCTATTTCTCTTGCTTTGAACTTATAATATAAACCTATAAACAAATACATCTATATATCTGTGCCATTCGGACGGGATAAATAATTCAGTGAAGCTAACACTCTTAAATTTAGATTGAAAATTATTCTTTCAACAGAAAAATCAATGAATTAAACGTTGTTGAAAACGGTTGAAAAGCTTCTGAAAAATGTTTTATAAATCTCGAATTTATCGAATGTAGTTTTTTGAAAAGTGATATATTATGTAGGTACCTACATATGTCGATCATTTCAGACCGGTATATGGATAAAGTGAGCAGATACGATTATAATTTAATTCTCCGATAGCTCATATTTCACATTTCATCATATTTTATACGGATATTTTGATATTTTGTTCAAACGAATAACAAAAAAAATCGAAAAGATTGTTTTAAAACCCATCATATATGTATAAATATGTGAGCTAAAACCCACGGTAGACCGGAACATGGTTTCATATTTATCAATCATTTATAAAAAATCGTCAAAAGAATTACCGTAAAACATTAATGTAAAAACATACATATATATATATTCACGCGTCCGTGTATATGGAAGTACGTGTACAGAACGTTATAAAAGTCAGCACTCTCCGTCTTCCGCCTACATTACGAAATAAATAATAAACTCTCGTTGGTAGTCTCGGAGTCTGACAGGTAAGTAGTAATAAGCTAGCTAGCTATACAGACAGAGAGGGAGAGAGAAAGCATCCGTCTATATATATATATATATATATCCTCCATACACTAAATCCGGCACTGTAAATGTATATGTGCAGATATTTACATACATACCCACACATACATACATAGCTGGAAAATTCTTCGGCCCAGCACGTAGCAAGATCCACCAGCACGCGAAAGCGTATCCTCAAAATAAGCAAGCTTCTCGTTACTTCCATTTTCCGCAAGGTAACCTCAGCCACCGACTCCTTCGGCAGACCTGCCACCCTCTCTACTCTTGCTTCTATACACACACATTGTACTATATGTAACGAGCCAACTACCCCACAACCACGGCATACCGACCTATACACTTTCGTACATCTATAGATATATACGAGTGCGACACATGGTGCGAAGTTGATGCGGTGGTTCACGTTGAGCCCCACCGCTTTCTTGAAAGAGAGCGTTCCGTTTCTTCTCATTTCTACGCGTTTCTTTATTGTATATATGATTGTACGTGCTTATATATATACATGGCGGACTCTGGATGGTTTCTAGTTCTAGATGGCTTATTATAGACTGCTCCTGTCCGACAGTCACTGAGGATTCCATGGTCTTGGAACCTAAGCTTCTTAGCCCTCCCCGCCGCTCCGCTTGCCGAGGGTAATCCGGAAATACGAACCGGAAGAATATCATATATATATATTCGGAAGATATACGCTGTATGTGTATACGCTTTTGCGGTCAGCAAAATCGTATATATAAACTTGTGGAGAAGAGCCCGATCAATTTTTTCGATAATCGATTTTCTCATACGCCCGAAGCTTTTCTATATACAAGCGGATTCTGCACTGTGTATTAAATGAGATATACGTAGTACCGTACAGCGAGATTCGAAATAAATCAGACTTCTCTCTTTTTTTTATACAGTATAAAGATCTTCTCTTGAATAGAGGAATTTGGTTTTTGAATCAAATAAAAATTCTTTTGTTCGTAAAAAATGTTTTATTGATAATGAAAGGTTGATAAATTTCGATAGTTTAGCTGATGACTTAAACAATTATGTGCCGGGGCAAATAGTACCTACTGAACTTTCATGAATTAATTTTTAAGGATTAATTTTTTTAAGATTTTTAAGGAATAATTTTGGTCGTTCGTTTTTTCTAAGGCATTTTCTCCTCCTTCCTCCTTCTTAATGTCAAGTTTTCAGCTCGTTAGAGTATTTCACACTTCTTCCGTCGAGATTCCTTTCGTAACGCTCTCACGCTTAACACACGCGAGACCGGAGAGAACTTTGCGTGGTGACAAAAGCTCTTGGGGCGATGAAAACTTTTCGTGTACACGCCCGGAGGTAAAACTGGCCACCGGCCAAGTTTACTGAGAGCAACGTCGAAGCCAAATTTACATCGCAAATTCTCCTTATTTTCCAGCCCGCGATAATGCGTTCGCGTTACGTCGTACGTTTTTATTTTTTCGTTTCATTTTACGATTCTGCGTGGGTTTGACCTCGTCCCTCGTTTACCAAAAGTATTCCACAATCGAATTGTCGGCGCCGACCGTTCTCGTTATTAATTTAAATTGATTCATGAGAAAAATATTTGTTTCGGCGTACTCAATTTTAAATCGCTAATACTGAATTTCGCCAAGTCAAAGCTTCGTTAAAAGCTTAATTATTATTCAATATATCCTATATTCGCCTTCAAATGTTCCCCGAAACGACGGGTGAAGTCTGGACAGTTTTAATGGAAGACCTGGAAGTGGATCCATTTTCATTCTAACTTCTCGCCACGTGCCGAATTGAATTTTGTTCGGCTCGTTGCGAAGCAAAATCAGGCAAAGTGTGGCGGTACCCTCATTAGCACAAAGCTGGGAATATATATATATATATTCGTGACGAGTAATATGAGAGGTCGATATTAGAGAGGCAATAGACGGATTCTATACTATTCAATATTAATAACATTTCACCAAACCAAAGAGATATTATAAATAATGTATCGATTTCGAACGGTTTATATAAATTCCATCAACGTAATGCATTCAAAAATTATCGGTGACACGATAATATCGGCTGTCGCATAATTATTTTAGACTCTATGTTACATCCATTAATCTAATAATTCTATCGATATAGATCTTACGTCAAAAAGTTACTTTTTAAGCAAATACGCAGAAAGCGGGTAAAGTTATCGATGATTTAAGATTCGTAAAATGACTCGCCATAGAGAACCTTGCTACATCTCTTGAAATATGGAACTGTCGATGTTTCTCGTTCTGACCTATATTTTACGGTCTTAGAACGTCAAATATCTTGCTGGATATTTCTTTTTTTTCTCTTTCTTTCGTGAGTTCATGGACCTCCACCCTCGATCGCAGGGAACTTCAGATTGGAGAATTCGTTCCTACTATATGATTTACGTCCGGCTTAGACTTCTTGGCAATTTTTTGCTCTCACGCCATGCTGTCTGATCCTCGTCCGGGAGTACTGAATAAAACATCGTGTTTTTTTTTCATATCTGGTCAGTGGTGACTGAGCCCTGGTGCAGGGCTTACTTTTGCCTACTACGTGTACGTGTATGTTTAACTGTATGTGTGTGCGAGGGAAAAAAACAAGGTAAAGGCAAAAGGAAAGGGGTGAGGAGAACCAAAAATCCCTGTGACCCTCTCTCGGCGGCAAGCGCCTCGTGGTTCCGTACCAACCTTAGCAAACCCCGTTACATACCCCACACCCGACAAAATGGTTCACTGCCAGAACGGAAGACCCCTCTGTGATATACAGCGTTTTATGTCCGTGACAAGAGTGGGTGTCTCTGCCGTGTAGAAGTTACTCTCGCAGTAAATCCCAAATGGCGAGGCGGACGGAAGGAACGGATGGGCAAGGGACAGTCGAGGGGCGAAAGAGGTTTCGTAGAAGCGAGGCGGCGAAGCGAAAGAGAGCTCGGTATAGCTGCGATAAAGGGGTGAAAGAGATAGAGCGAAAGAAGGAACGAGAGAGAAAGAAGGAACGAGAGAGAGAGAGAGAGAGAGATAAAGACAAAAGACGCATGCTCGCGAAAATGAGGTAAAGTCCAGCGTGTGGTCAAGGACCGCCGTCATCATTTTAGCTTGAAAAATGTGTCTTCTCTGGCCATCTCTCATGTGCAATTGTGGGCTCAATTCGTTACACGCTTTTCCCACAAGCTTACAGTATGCTGCAACGAAACAAAAACTCAATTGCGCCATAATGTTTTGTTATTGCATGTCGCGTCATATTAAGAAAGTACGAAGACAAATCGTTTGTGATTTACGAAACACTTTGCAAGTTTTCTTGTTACGAAAACTCTTAAAGCCACGCTATAAAGTAGAATCTTTCAGATTGGCCTCGTTCATGCGTTTTCATATAAACTAACATCCGCTTTTCGCAAACTGGTTGAACTCTCTGATTCTGTTCAGCGGCTTTGAGAATTCTCGTACGCAGCTGTTGATCTTTGGTATCGCTCGTATCAGGGCCTTTGTCAGATTATCGAGAACGTCGATGTTTCCACTATCCTGACGCAAAAGCACGTGCTTTGAATGTCCTTTGACTGGATTTTAAGCGTGTGTAGTCCCAACGTTCTGAGTATGAATTCTAAGCACGTGTGGTCGCAAAATCCCGGCTGGGAATTCTAAGCCTACCTCGTCTTGAGCACAAGTTCCAGAATGATCTGATTTCCTCGATGATCCGATCCATTTTCATAAAATTTCCTAGAAAATCCACATTTTCTATAATAATAATCGAACCGAACAAGATTCTTCGATTAGGAAAGAACAATAAAAATGTTTTACACTTTTTTCAACACGTGCGACAGGACGTTAACGAGAATGCGTTAAAAAGTTATCTGTGATCACGTTAAACTTCATCCCCAGCTTGGACAATGAAGCGCACAGAAATTATATGTGCCTTGAAACGACCCCCGACTTTTACTATGGCTTAAATGTTAATTGACATGTCTGCTATATCTGTATGAAACTTTGTGACTGAGAGAGACCGAACGTTCCATCGGTGGAAATTTCTATCCCGCGAGAGACCGATCGAACAGTTGATCGTAGAACAGAGAAGTCGACGCTAGGGGAAACGCATAAATAAATGCCTACGCGTTGTTAGGGGAGGGGGCTGAAATTGTATTTAGCATAGAATAGTGAGTGAGCGTCGATCGTACAGCGGTCGGTACAAATCGCGACCATTTTAAAAATATATCTATAACTCTACGTACGAGTAAATATTTATAAAATAAATATTTTTAATCAAAACGAGCAACCATGCGAACATTCTGATCGTCCAAGCGAGTTAATCGATGCGTTGGAACTATAAAAAAAAGAATAAAAAATAGTTTCTCATTACTTTCTGGACCTTTTCGCCTACCCCGGGGATTTCCCCCCTATGAGAGACATCGGTGGTTGATCGATGGATTTATTTTCGATGTTATGGAAATTCTAGATGGACGTGCGAAATTGGCAGACTTTCATACTTTTTCATAAGTTACTTCAAATTTACATTTCTTGTCCACCGAAGCTACTGACAAAACTACTATTTGTCACGCATTCGATGAAAGCAATGGGACATTGAGAAATATTTGCAACATTTTCGTTCCAACAATGACAACGACTTTATCTGGCTCGACTAGAAATGGTGATTTTATCTCTCATCGTCCTTCACCGTGATGACGTACGAGCTCCAAGTTATCTCACTCATTCTAAATTTCGTTTTTCTTGCTGTGTGTTTCGCGTTACTTTCTTTATAATTGCTTCACGACATTCAACCATACCGACTACACGATTTTTTGCTTTGTAAACTGAGTTGTTCACTTCGAAACGAGAATAATGTTAAATTTCTTCACCTCGTTTTCGATGCTCCAAAATGTCATTCACCTCCGCTGCAATGCACTGAAATTCAAGCGCGCAGTGGTTCTAATTTCGCCCGTAATAATACAGCGGTTCTCCAGCCGCTCGCCGGAGTTCCAAGCTTCGCAGGTCGATCGCTGTAGCGCGAAGGTTCTCGCGGGACCCGCAGTGGCGCGTCGGTTCCAAATTATTCAAGCATGTTGCGCTTGAATAATTTCAAATCCGTTTCTATCGCATTAAAAGCTGAGTTAAATTGCAGCGGGATATTTTATTTGACAGAATACTAGAGGTTCGATTTGGTTTTATGTTACAATGACTTGTGTAGTTTTCTTGTGAATCCAAACCCGTTTCACTTCAAAGCCGAAATAAACGTTATTTTATCACGAAATTGTAAGAAATTTGCGTCTAGTTGGATAATCATTGAAGCAGCAGTGATGAAACGATGGTCGCTTTCCCTAGTCGTGCCGGTAACGTAATCGGATAAAATGCTAGTGTCCGTGGTAAAAAGTTGATACGTCGTTAATTAAGTTAATGCTTCCTGTCACAGAATCTTAGTCGTATTTTTTGTTTCGCGAGTCACGATAGGGGAGGAACGAGGGACAAAGTCGTTTACGATTAATGATGTCTCTAATGCGCTATATATATGTTAACTATTCATTTATATACACAGTAAATCAAAAGCGGTGCTCGAATACGAACG
The DNA here is from genome assembly GCA_951802705.1 of Netelia virgata. NCBI lineage: Eukaryota > Metazoa > Arthropoda > Insecta > Hymenoptera > Ichneumonidae > Netelia > Netelia virgata. The sequence continues at coordinate 13,610,747 of OX637865.1, read as the reverse complement.
TAAAGTTGGCGTCTTCATTAAAATGTTCCGTTTAAATTAATGCGAAGCACAGAATGAGAGAGTAGGTCGCGGAGAGAAGAAGAGAGATCAACGGGATAAAATTATCGAAGCCGTAGACCGGAACTCACCACGAATGGATCGAGTAAGATAAACGAATAACGTTTTTCGATTATCGTACCGGAACAAGTTTGATTAATTCCATGGAAAATGCAAACATATGCCCATCTATTACTTACTCATACCACGATAATAAATAGACTAGACGAGACCGAGCGAGATGGAGAGGTCATCGGTTGATCGAACGAGGGAGAAGCCAGCAATTTATAACGGTATATGCCGTTGATTAAAATTGCTTTGTGCTCTCGAGGTAGATATAATACGTACGTCAAACCGAAGGCTATGCGAGCTCGGGACGCAAGTAAGACGTGAAAGAGGTACGGAATGAGAGGCCAATAAAGAAGAATGTTTTATTAAAAAACCTTTATGCTCGCTCGATCGAGAGGATAAGCGCACGCGAAAAAGGATGAACAGGAAGCGAAGAAAGAGAGTAACGGTCATACGAGGCAATGTGTAAGACAGCCTCGAATATTCAATAGCGATCGATGTGTAACGCTATGAATGTTCATTATCGTAAGATGAATTTTTGTCAGCTTCGAACGATATTAAAAATTGGGGATATTTCTGTTTTGCAAGAATGGACGATTCGTTTCGTATGGTCGACGATTGAATTATTCTTCCAAAATATGTTTGCAGTTATAATAAGACTATCCCACTTTTTCGTCCAAGTTCATATATCTTGGCAACTACGCGGGACGAGAGGTGGACTATCTGTATTTATTTACCATCTAATTTAGGTACTACATACATGTCATAAATTAGAATAATTCATAAATATATATATATATATATATATACATCGATGAGTGTATGTGTATGTGTATGCATAAGTGGGTGCCATTCGGCCATAGTCAGGCACTTATCTTAATTATGTCCCATTAACATGTCGCGCTCGTTCGTGCTTGAGTAATTAACGTGCCATGGTCATTTCTACATTTCAACCCCCCTCGAAACAATTAAAATAATTACAAGACGTATTTGTTTTCCCGGCGTCGTTTCAAGGGTTCTTGAGATATATAAGCGTTTCTTTTTTCTCGACGTAATAATATCGGTGGTGAATTAAAAGATCGTAAATCGACGGATTTACGATTTTAGAAAAAAAAAGCTTTGGCAAAGTCTAGTATGGTTCAATATTTTGGCAGCATATTTTTGGCACTAGCGAGAAGTCGAGTTTAATTTTCGAGATTACGAGTTTACGATAATTTAAAATTTTATCGCGTTCTCACAAAATGAGCATAGGCTTGCCTAACAATGCAGCGATATGACTGGACGCATTTGTGCGTAACGTACAGTTTGTAGGATTATCATCGATAACGAGCTCTCGTTAGCATAAAGCCTCGCACAATGAGATTATCCCCGGGACTGAGCGGGTCCGGGGGGTTACAGGTTTATCGGAAAGTTTCAACGAATTATCAATCACATTATATCGATACGTACGCGGGACTCTCCCGTTCTCGTTTAGAAACTATTTAAAACGATGTACTTGTTATTCATACGACGACCTGGTGCGATATCGGATCGATAATCTGTTTAATATAATTAGAGATTGCCGGGCCAGCGTTTGCCGAGAGGGATTATCTGGATGCGACTGGGATATCGGACTCGATTTATGTCGAAGAAATTTTTAGCTTCCACACACGATAGTGCCAGGATTTTATTGTCATAATATCAAAAATATATTTAACTTAATTTATTTCATCATTGATCACGCTGTAATATTTATCTGGCATTATAGAACTAGGGATTTTCATATACAATTTATCAAAAAACAACAACTCGACTTACTTCCATGTTAATTTTTTATTATGAATCCGTTCCGCATTTAATTTATATTGACATGGAGAATTTTATCTTTATATATATATATATTATATGGCCCATTCCACGGGAAATCGACTACTTTTGAATCCGACCATTTCTAATTTAGCTGAAAATTTTATGTTATCCAGTAAAAACATTTTTGTGAATTTTTTCAATTTTGTTTACCTAACCGAAAAAAAGTTATGAATTTTGAAAAACAAACGTCTTTTTTCAACCATTTTCAAACGCTCATAACTTTTTAAAAAATATTCAAATCATATTCTATGAAATGTTTCATTTTGTTTAAAGAAAAACCTAATTTTCTCAAAAACTCCATTTTTTATTTTGGACTTCCCATTTTTTTTTAACTTTTATCTATACTGAGTTCAATGCCGTAAGATTCATAGTGGGCAGATTTTGCTTTCTAATTTTCGTTTCCATTCAAGAAAACAAAATTCATTTTTTCATAATCTAATATTGTTTAGTCGATAAAATAAATTTAAGAATAAATCAAAGTTAAAAAAAATAAAAAATAAAAAATCAAGAATAAGGTTTTTTGAAAAATTGAGATTTTTCTGTAAAAAAATGAAAAATTTCATAAAATATAACTTGAATATTTCATTTATATTTTTTTCTAAAAAGCGCGTTTAAAAACGAAAAATTTGAAAAAAACATCTCAATTAACCAATTTTTGAGAAAGTTATAAGCGTTTGAAAATGGACGAAAAAAAAAACTTTTTTTTCAAAATTCATAACTTTTTTCGGTTGGGTAAACAAATAGACAACAATGTTTTTAATGGGGTAGTATAACATATGAAACTTTCAGCAAAATGAAAAATGGTCGGGTTCAAAAGTGGTCGATTTCCCGTGGAATGGGTCATATATATTAATAAAATATTGATTTTTATGTATCGATCTAATTTATTGGATTAATAAAATTTCACGTAGATCTAATTTATATGAATTTGATTGCAGTATGCCATTTGTTGAGTACCGGGGTCGCCGCGATATTCGGACCTCAAAGCGCTCACACAGCGTCCCACGTACAGAGCATATGCGACACAATGGAAATTCCACATCTCGAGACCCGTTGGGACTACAGATTGAGACGCGAAAGTTGTCTCGTCAATCTATATCCTCATCCAACGACGTTATCAAAGGTACGTTAATATCATTTTCCTCGTGACCTGTTTGGCTCGAAAGTTTTGCAGCCTTATAATTGGGCCAAACTCTCGGCTTTCTCAATCGTACACATTCCCCTAGACAAAGATAAAAACAAGAACAATTAACTTTACCTAGTAATCGAATTCCATTTCATTCGAACGACATCAAACTTGTTTAAACAACGGAACGGTAACAAAATCCTAATGTTTTAAGATGGCGATGAAATTGACCGAAAAACTACGAGCTTCGAAATTACTAAACATTCTCGTACGTTACGATTTGCGAAAGTACTACGAGGTACTTGCGGGATAACGCGTTTTATAAGGCTCTTTTTTATGTCGTAAGCAACCGATCAAAGTCTCTTCTGTACTTGAGAAATGTTCACAAAGTCGAAATGAAGGTAATTTCGGTTGACTCGGGACCGCGAGGATAATTCTTTAAGCTCGTACAGTACGTAACTAAAAGAACATTTCATTCCACTAACGAGCCGACGAGTTTCTCTACCATAGACGCATATGGGAGATATATATGTATATAAAAGCCCATCAAATGCGAATGTTGGAGGAAGAAAAGATATCCCATTCAGAACCTATCATATAAGCGGCCATTTACCGTTTCAGGGAAACGCGCGTTGGCCGTAAGGGCTAAAGTATGTTACGAACACTTGGACGAATAGTTTACGAGATCCTCTACTATCGTTCCCATTTGCCCTTATTCCTCGAATTCCGACCAGCCTATTCTAATGCACACTTCTCCACCCAGAAACCATTTGCTCTGGTTGGAAAATTAGCTGAAACCACGCCCAGACTTGTCAACAAAATTTAAATCTCGAAAATGTACAAAGTTTCCTGAAGGTAAAATAAATTTTCCTAAAATATATAAGCGCAAATGAGAAAAGAAATAAGTGATATTAAGATAATATTAGTAATAACAATAAATCGAGCATATTTTTATTTCGAATTAATGGCAAAGATTGATTCGAATTTGTCAAATCTTGGGGTCAATCAATGAGAAAAGAATTTAATAGTCCCGAAGAATCCGATACTGGAACGACTCATGAGGAAACTACGACGATAAACAAAAATTGACATCAGGCCTGAAAATTGTATTTGTCATTTTTCTCGATATAACTTACATGTCTGATGAGGAATTGTTCCCGGGCATATTCTTCGAAATTACGTCAATTCTGACCTCGAAGTATTCCGCGATTCTGCTAGAAACGTACGTGTACGAACGATAGCTGAGGGGAAAAAGAACTGCGACCGATAAAAAAATGAAAGGTACGACCCGAAGCAACAAAAAAGTTTCCGACTTCCTCGAAGATGGAAATATTCCTTGCAGCTCAATCCAACAGGCAAAGATCAAAGGAATCGTGTGGTCCCTCAGAACCTTATATATACAGACAAATCGCTTTGGCAAAGAGCGTTGCTACTGTGATAGACATATATATATAATCGAAGCAGAGCTCGCCAAATGGATCTCTGGGTGCTCCATACCATAACTCCGTCATTCTGCTACTTGCGGTAGCAATGCCACTTTATTTTTCAAGCAGGTATATCCGGGGACCGACCTAAACAGTTTGTTTTTCGAGTGCAAAGGGCGCCTTTGACTCTACCTCGTGGCTGTATCGCGTCAGCGCGAGTTCAAATATTTAGTGACCCTTTTCATTACGAAGCTCGATGCGCGTTGGAATAGTTTTAACCCATCTCCGAGAAAGTCCCTATTCACTTCTCTCGACCATCGCTCTTAATCGGGATATCTATTTATCTCTTTACCTGGCGATCTCTCTCTCTCTCTCTCTTCCGCGACATCCCATCGAGAAAAAACTAGAAGCCGGTGATTCCGGGCACGAGGTTCCTCGAAGTGTTTGAATGGTTTACCGACAGAAGTGCATCGTCGAAAGGGATTTCACGACAGAATTTCACTCAAAGAAATAAATATGTATGTAGATATTTCGTCAGAATTGAATACCAAGCACAGAGTATCCCGTTATATGGATAAAAAAAATGAGTTATTTTTATTATGTAGCGAATGAGGGGTAGATCAATGAGAAAGGGATGTGAACGAGAGACGCGCACAGAGAAGGAGAGACAGAGAAAGGGAACGAATGTGTAATTAAAGGGAAAAATTAGCTTTTACTTTGTTCCGACTTTCTCTGTGTCATTTCATCGAAAGGGATTCGAATCCTTTGTCACAGATTTAAATTCACCAACTATCAAAGACTAATTATTAAATACTTAGCCATGATAATAATCTATCGCTGATCCGTCTCGTCCATTGGAAATTCACGGTATGGTGAACGAAGAATTGGGTAGTTTCAAATATCGACCGCCCTAGCCGAAGATTATTCTTCAATTTATACATTTGTGATAGAATCAAAGGATGAAGAAATTGGAAATACTTCTAAGATCTCTTGAAATACAGAAGTACTGTCATAACTCCTCGTCCAACCAAGAGGCCTCTCGCATGTTTTTTGTTTAAAAACATGCATGTTTTTTGTTTAAAAACATGCGAGTCATCCTGAAAGTCAGATCGACTTTCGCTAATAATGAACCATGTGCGGTGGGCGAATCTTTACCAGTTCTGACGTCCATTTGGCTTTACAATAACAGGAAATCCCATGTTGATACATTAGCTCTCACTCTCTCTGTCTCGCCTACGCCCTTCGGTTTCGCGCCCTTGCTGCCTCTCTCTCTGTCTCTCCATTAACTATACGTATACCATGCCAGCGCGTCGCAATCCGTTAAGCCAGCTACCGTGTTTCCAGTGGAATTCAATTTACTATCTCCAGACCAACGAGAGAAGAGGCGAACTGGTTGGCCTCCGGGTACTTTCAACCAGGTATTTTGCTTCCTTTCTCTCGTTCGGCTACGCAGGTATGTAGAGAGCAGAGGTGGGAGTGTAAGAGTCAGTTGTGCAGGCAGTGCTGGCTTCGTCTCGTTGACAAATGATAAAAAGAATAGTCGACGTGCTTCCATTTCGTCTCATCCCTTTGTACGATCACTGCGTTTTTACGTCAGCTTGGACCCGATTCGTACTACTGAAAATATACATATTGAGGTACTTCTATAAAGTCGAATGAATATTTGTGGAGATTACAGCGGAATCAAGCAGGGTTCGTCTGAATCAAATCGAGTGCATCAAGAATTAACAGGATTTATCGAATGAAATATGGCCTTGAACTCCAATAGGATTGACCAGTTCGAATTAAGTACTGGAATCAAATACTGGCATTGATGGGGCAGTAATTGAACAATTTTCAACTCGACCGAACAAATCGGATTTGATTCAAAGAGATCGATTATCGATTAGTTGTTATCGATCTCGCGATTGATTCTGCGGAAAGCTCGTATCGCAAAATACGATCGAAACTGAGATTATTTTCATGTGCTTCGAACGATCGGTACATCCGATTTTAACCGCTTACGAACTTTATCTAATCTTAGGAGTCCTCGTTTTCGTACGTAAAACTTCAAAAAAGCCCAAAACAAAGAAAAAATTAAGCTCAAAAGGATCATCAGCGTTAAAGGATATCCTGAGTGCTCTTGGTGGGTCACCAAGCTTGGACAACGCGGCTTCACTAATTACTTTTTAAAACTTCCCGCGTAATCCGTAGCTCCGTGAACAAAACTTTTCACGTCTCTCGATCTCCGCTCCTTTGCACCGCTTGCCGACTATCTCCATCAGATTATATAGTCGTACGTTCTTCGCGCGAAAAAGAAAAATGTACTGAAAATGAAAAAAGAACGACGAAGTAAAGAGAAAAAAACCGTTCCAGCTGGAGGCCCCATTTATTCTCACTCTGGTATTCGCGTATATCGCGGCGCATCCGGCTGGTTCAAAGAATTATTCACCACTTTTTTGGTCCATGCACAACGATGGAAAAACGTGCTAGACCTCGATGTATCTTGTTTTAATTGCTTCACGCAACAGCGCATTAATTTCCATTCCACCGATGGAGGCTCTTGATTCGACCCACCTTCGCTTTCTTCACAGGGATTGTTCCTACCCCCGAGAGAAAAAGCGAGATACAAGGGTGAGGATCATCCCTGGGGGAAATCGATATTCAATAATAGCGTTAGAGTGGACAGTGCATGAGTTTCGCTTGAAAGTGATGAGAGTTGAATGGTGCGAGAACGAGTGAAAGAGGAAAATTGTCCATATATATAGTGAATAATAGATTGCGCTCACACGCCGTCGTTGCAGCGGTGGTCAACGCCGGATGAGAAGTGTTCGTGATATTGGAAATGTCAGAACTATTCGAGGTCAGTGGCTCGGAAATATATCTACCCGTATATGCGAGTTCTACGTCGCGAGTACGTACGAAATTGTCAATATTAGCTGGTAGGTACTTCCGAGTCGCGAAAAAATCTGATAATATAGGCGTAATCGATATCGTCGCCGATTTTTCGTTCGAGTCGTAAATAATTTATAGGCGACGACATTTTATGCAACGTTTTCCAGCAAAAAAAAGTTGCACATTGCATTTGAGAATACGAGGAATAAACTAGACTGGGGTATGATTTTTTTATGTTGCCTGTAACACCGTGAGCTCCGATAGAACGTTATCGGCGGAAAAGTGCAGTAGGAAGGATGGAAGGATGAGCGGGAAAAAAACGAGTAAAGATGGGGTAGAAGAGATGTAGCTTCTCTCGTCCACTTGCGTTGCAGACTCGGCGATCTTCGGAGTGACGAAAAATACATTATTAATGAGTACATTAGCGCTCGGATATAAAGCCAAAGAGCGAGCTGTAAAAGTATCTGAGTGCATCGGGATAGGGGTAGTTGGGAGGGGCGGGGGGGATGGACAGGAAGATAGGTCTCGTCGCTAGAAAGTGAAGTACCAGCCAGCAGTTGGACTACTGGTCTAACATTAAACATCGATCAGTATCAGTAAAAAAACAGGTGAAATTGAAAGAATTTCCGGCGACCGTCACGAATTATGTTCGAATTCGAATATGTTCTACAGTTCGCGATAATCATTTTTTTAAGCAACTTACGGGTCGCGCCGAATTTTTGTTTGTCAAATATGTTTCGAGGTCAGCTTTTGTGTGAGAAATTTTACTGATTGATAGATCGGCCAATCTATCATCGATATCGAACAAATTATAAGAAATTGTTTGTCAACGACGAACCAAACTTCTTAAGCCATTTTTTTTAATTTGACAATATAAATTGTTAACCCGGAATTTTTATGAAAAGATAACAAATTACCAAAAAACAAAAAAACTCCATCTTAAAAAAAACACAAGAATGCGTGTTTTTTTCTTTGTTTATTTTCATTAAAAATAAATAATCGATGGTAGATTCCGCCATGTATCATACCTAGAATTTACAGAAAATGTAAGATGGCTGCCGAAAAATACTTTTCAATTTTACATGTTTTTAGCCACGTATTTCGTATTCATCTACATTCCACTATGCGTTGTTCTCGACAACAATGAGAATTACAAGAACCCATTGCCGTACATATATTTTATTTCATACTAAATTCTGATATAACGCTCTAACATATCATGAAAAAAGGCGTTTTCGAAGAATTTTTGTTGAAAATTCTAAATGTTTTACTCTTACACCCGCAACAATTAATAAATCGAGATAATCGTAGTAATCTATCTTTGACGTATTTTCCTGCGATCGAGAAACTTATTCGATCCAAAAGTTTCGTAAAAAAAGAAAATTGGCGTTAAATAAAAAAACAAAATGTATCATCCCATGGATATTTACTCGTACGAACTGCATGTGCTAACAGCCATGATAATCTGCACTTAGGACGCATCAAAAATTTATAACGAAAAACTTTAGTTGTAAAAATCGGACACAGAACGACCATCAGTCATGGTTAAGAGATTCAAGAGAGCAGGCTCGTGAGGGGAGGTGGGGGTGAACGCGTGAATTTCAAAGTGATCGAGGCAAAGTGCATGCTGCCCGTAGTGCATGAAAGCATATTTTTTTATTCGCAGCGATACGAGGACTGGGTAGAAAAATCCTCGACGATCGTACCGTGAATGAATGGGGGGGGGGGGGGCTTTGCCGAAATATATCGAGAAATATCCTGAACAATTTCGCGTGCGCGACACGCAAACCATCTACCTAGCCTCGCGATGTGTATGCGTGTGAGTGTGTGTGTATGTGTGTACGTGCGCACGAGGCAGTACGGTAGTGTTGGTTCGTGCCCGGTGACAATCTGAATACTTGGCATACCTCCAATTTTTATTCTAACGCGTTGTACGACGCTGGAATAAAAAAAAGGTACAATGAATTAAAAAAAAAAAAAGAACATCGAAAAAAAGGTCGATCTCGCCTTTTCGAACCATTTTACCGCGGCGATGTACGCGTGTGCGCCGCGTCTCTCGCTGCTACGTCGATTTCATTCATAATACGTCGGTATTCGCGCATTTTACAGGATTATACAGAGCCAATTTTGGTGGAATTATTACGAGAGGATAAACTTTGAGAAATACAATTGTAATATCCGGTATGATAACGATAACAACGGTAATAATAATAATAATAGAAAACAATAGAAAATTATGATAATAATTATAATAAAAATGATAAAAGAAAAAAATTCAAGACACTTCACGAGTGAAGTACGAGAGCTGACATAATTGCTATTTCCGAGAGCGACTTCTCTCACGTTTTACGCAGCGTTGTTGGATATATTACAAAGCCTAGTTGTCTTTATTCTTTGTACCGTTCTCGCGACGTTGGAAAAGTTTTCAACTGTTCCTCTATGGGGGTTTCGCTCTCTCTCTCTCTCTCTCTCTCTCTCTCTCCTTCTCTCTCGCTTTCCTTCATTTCTCTCTTTGTCGAGACTCGAAGAACGCAAGCGTGGAACATACGGAAAGCAGTAATTGACGAGAAACATTCTCGAGAACGGAGTTTATCCCGGCTTGAGTTTCCAGGGGAATGTCGGGAGCCCAGGATCTCCGTTCCCTCTCTCCTAGGTAGAAGTGCCATTTTGCTAAGGTTTTTGCCGCTGTCGTTTCTACCACTTCGCGACTCGAGCTATAGTCCTGAAACTTGGCCGATTAACGTCATAACTTTTGGAAATGCATTTTTTTGTCTCTTTTCTCTCTCTCTCTCTCTCTCTCTCTATCTGGGTTTGTTCGCTTATTCTCAACTACCGTATTACGTTGTCGGGCGGGAATCAGTCATATAAATCGTTGGATACCAAGAGCTGATGGCAATGAAACGGACTTCGGGTCGTAACGAGATTCTTCGTGAATCCGAAACTTGTTATGAGAACTAACAAGAGAACGTACAAATTTGCTACCATATCGTTACGGAAAGTTCTCTATGTTTTAGAAGATTTATTTTTTCTGCGCTCATGGCTAGATGGAATAAATTTTCCTCGATTTTCAGAAACTTGTTAACGAGAAGTTTATCTGAAGCTTTTTGTTAACAATCGAGAAGTAGGGTTGAAGTAGCGCCAGCGTCTGGGCAATTCAACAATGGAGCTTTTCGCCCAAAATATTCCGACCTTTGGAAATATCCCGTAGATTACGAATATAACATTCTCGATCTCACTTTTTGAAATATTTCCGGACGATAGATCGAAAACCGTGAGAATTAAAATTTTTTTCTTATCCATTGACTATCATTTTTTCAAAAATCGAGAACGGGGCTGTCACATTTCGTGTTCTATATGTGATTTTTCGTCGTCGGTCGTCCTTACGGAGACGTCAACGAGAAAGACTAAGTAAAACGAGAAGCCAGCGAAGATCGTTCATCAAGCTGTCGGGTGAAGCCGTTACCAGCGAACTCGACGCTGGTAACACTCTCTTTTTCTCTCTCTCTCTCTCACTCCCACATCCCTCGTATCTTTTCTTTATCGTTTCGTGTATTCGCCGAAAAATCCCAGCGGCGAGAATACACGAGTGAACGATGAGATGTGTTGATGGGTTCGACATATTTCGAGAATTTCCTATGATACATCCGTGTAAATCCATTTCGCGAACGTGGCTAAAATACCACGTTTTACAATTTTCCTTTTCTCAAAATGAAGCGAACGACGGGGATAGAACTAATCTTCTGTTTACTCTTATAACAGTGGTACAACTTGTCGAACGTCGAAAGTAGTGTATGAAGGTGGCGATAAATCTCTTCGAATAAGAAATAATTGTATAGAAAGAAATTAAAGAACCTTGAAACAAATTTTAACTAAATCTTTTGCTGCAAACACAACGAAGATAATAAAAGGACTGAGAAACAGAGAAAGCGAGAGAGAGAGAGAGAGAAAGGAAAGTGGACGAAGAAATAAACTCGATTATTTACGCCTCGTTAGTAAAGCAGCATAATAAATTATGTAAGCATCCCTCGTCTGTATTAAAAAAAAAACACTTGTTCCCTCGAACGCACGGTCTTGCATAGGAACGAATACCAGCCTCTCCCTCTCTTTTGGCACTTAACTATCCGGAAAATGCAATTTATCACGACGAAAAAAAGTTCATTAGTCGCGCATTTTCAACTTGAGAGAGAAGAAATGAGCCGATTTATAAACGCGCCCCTACGTAGACGTCACGATTGTCTACCCTTCAGCGTTTAAGACTCGATTTTGAAATCATACCCGAAGTACTGTATCGTAGTCTCGTTCTAAGAAAACAAAACGACAAGTCGCAAATTCCGAAAAAACGATAGAAAACAAAACGATAGCAACTGCTACGATGAACGAATCCTATATAGTATATATGCAGAAGTAGAGAGAGAGAGAGAGAGGGAGCCAAGGGAGAGAACAGTGAGAGAGTGCAGGTACGAGGGTATAAGGCACTCTGTCACATACGTGCCTGAAATGGTAACGGCGCAACAATGATAAATTCCATGTAGCGTGTTCACGATGGTGCACCGTTCGGAAGATATATCGATGTACACACGTGAGTTTGTGCATTTCACCGATACCGTGATAAGGGCAGGCCCGAATGCAAGAAGGGGACGAGAGCGAAATAGCGATGAGGGTGTAATCGTAGTCATGAAAGACTTATCGCGCTATTTCTCGCTTTTCAAGAATCATAAATAATCGTACGAATGCTTGGTCCCCTATCGAGAGTGACTAACCCCACAAAAAGACAGTAGGTATACCGAATAAACTTACCCAAAATTACAATCTACGATATTTTGACTCGTTCAGCGATTCGTCGTATTTTGAAAATTTCCATATTAATATTTAAACACTTCGCGATCGGATGAAAATGCTTTCCTCGTCACACACATGCTATCGCAAATGAGTAAACCACTGAGTTGCTATTCCCAGGCAAAATTGCTTTGAATTAGAAACTAGAGGGATTTAAGGGGTGGAGAAGAAAGAGGAGGAAAGATAGAAGGATGAAGACGAGACGTAAGAAGGATGGGGAGGAAGTAACCCCGACTGTAGTGCACGAGGAGTAGAGAGAAAGGGCGTGAGCGCGTGCTCGGTGCGGTAGGAGTCTGAAATATTTCCGCACAATTTACATTGCCCGCAAGGGTGAGTTCTCTCCACCTCTACATCCGCTTCTACTTCTCTTCTTCCTCTTCCTTACTATCTCACTTTCGTCGCTTCTTCTCTCTCTCTCTCTCCCTCTGTCTGTCTCTCCCTCGTTCTCCCTCGTTCCGACGGTTTCTACGGTTTCACCCTCTCACCCTACACTCGCGCTCTCGTCACGTCGTGAGAATACGTAATACCTAGGCCTTTCTATATATATATATATATATATATAAGCGCAAAAGCGAGAAAGGTCTATGGATCTCCGGGACTATAGGCCCCCGTCGGAGGGGTCTCTGCTTTTCTCTATTTATGATTCGGGTGTAACCCCTCCCAAGCCCCTCTGCCGCCGAGCGACGATTCTCACGTTTAACCCCTCGCAGGTCTTCCCTCGCGCTGTAGCGCCGCTGTAACAATCTTTCGCATTAATTAAACCGTAGAAACGAGACTCTGCGTTCCATTGCAATCTCTTGCTAAATCCTATTTCTCGTTTAATAACGGAATATCATCGTTGCATAGGTTTCAAAATTACATAATTAATTATATCCGATATTTAATAATTACCGAAAATTATCGCGCGGGCACGTTGCTTTCGTTATCGCGTCTTGCAAAATTAATTATGCACGTTTTATCACGTCCACGAGAAACAAATGAAAATAAACGATACAAGAAAGGAATAAGTCGATAAATAAATACAACGAGTAAATATTCAGAAGTCTCGATGTTTCACCCTCGCCGACCGACTAGTCCTGCAAAAATGGCTTTTCGCACGATCCTCTGGTACGGGATAATTGGATCATCAGAACACGAAGTACGTGGCGCCCTTCCATAAAATAATCGGGACCAAATATAACTTTTAGGCAGGACAAACTTTCGGTCGTTTACGAAGCGCGTAGGTACTCACGCGTATTCCCAATGGACCGACGAGAGCTTAGATCAAACTCACTCAGCAGATTCTGCCTCGGACATGATGGAGTCACGTGGTATTTTCCTTCCTTCATCGAATTTGGCACGAGGGTGCGCGAGGGGTGCGTCGACCTTTTTTTCGACGTTTGAGTCTGTGCGTGCTTTAGCACTCCTTCTCCCTTCTTGCATGTGTATATTATGGTAGAGCCCGTTGAAATAACGAAATCGAGAGAAAACGTCCGTATGGTGACGAGGCGAAAGCACGATCTTTAGGCCTCGCACGAGTCACATCGTTTTCGAGGTTTTTTTCCGGGCGGCAGAGAAAACCAAGAAAACGAAGGAGAAAATGGGCAGAGGGGTTTGGTAAAAATACATCAGAGGGAGAAAAACAAGTTTACGCGACCTCGGGGTGCACACACACACACAGAGAGCGATGAAAAAAGCAAGAGAGAAAGAAGGCAGGCGATCGAGGCACGCTTTCGTGACAACATTGAATTGGAATTCAGTGCTGCAGCACAATTGCGTTCTCACGTAAGACTCGTTCCATAAAGTGTTTGACAAAAGAGAAGGAGGTTTTAGAATTGCCACACTTCGGTCGCTTTTGGTTGCGTAAGTTTTTCCCCGATTCTTTTTTTTTTTCTTTTTTTTTTTACGTTCACCCTCGCTCTCCACAACGGCTCATTGTGAATCCGGACGTATCCAAAAGTAAACATTTTCAACTGGGAACACAAACGATGACTTTTTATCGACGATTTTTTCCCTATTTTATCCGACACGTTTTTCTTTCGTTTTACAGGCATACGTCGATCTTGTTAAGGCCTGGGGCTGGAAAAGCTTCACGATAATATACGAGAACAACGAGGGACTCGTGAGACTGCAGGAGCTGCTCAAGGCACACGGTCCTAGCGAATTTCCTATCGCCGTGAGGCAACTCGGCGAAGGGGACGACTATCGGTAAGTTTTTATACGTTTTCGAAGATTTCTTTTTTTTTCGAATTGTCTCGTCGTGTCCCGAATAGACGATTCCGGATTTAAGATACAATGACGAAGACGAAGATAGAAAAAGGGATTTTTTTATTTCTGAAAAATAAAATTGACAGTAAACGTGCAATTTTTATGAGTATAGAAAATATATAAATATGAAAAACCATGAACTGTCATTATCCGTAAAAAATCAATAAACCATGAAAAGTGCAAAATCAATCATTCTGAACCTTAGAACATATTAAATCACTCACGAGTGTCAACAAAATGGACAATCGTTATTCAGTGAAGGGTGAAAATTGAATACTGTCGAATAAAAAAAAAACAGTGAAAAATTATTTAAAAACTACGAGGATCGAAAAAAGTGCTCAATCGTTATTTGCTCTTCCTTGCATACAATTTATTTCATCCCCGTCGATGACCCAGGTTGGTACCATCGGAGCAACCTTATCCCGATATATGGGGAATCCAAGCGCACCATAACCCGATATCCATTCAAGCAGGCATACGGTTTCGGTTTTCGTTCAACTGCAGTATGGGAATAACTACACCAGCTGAAGGCATATACCGATTTCTGTTTGCCTTCGATGTCGGATATTTGATCTCGAGAGACAATAGCTCCTGCTCGCCCATCGATCTATATCTCTCGCGGTATCAGCTTTCTCTCTCTCTCTCTGTCTCTCGATCGGGTTAAGAGAGCTTTGCCTCGCATGCACATACGAGTATATACGTACTGGTTGACTTCTCGATTCTCATCCAGTCCTGTAGCGCCTCGTTGGCCTCTCTTCCTCCGATGTCCCGTTACTCCTCGTCGTGTTATCCTGTCCGACGTGAGAAAGTTACCTACTCCGACCCTGCCTTGCATTATTCAGCATTCCCCTCGAGCACAGTGGCAGTGACTTATCGGATGAAACGATTGGTATTTGAATAAGTATTGTCGTGTGTACGTAACGTGCCAGAAACGCCGGGTCTCGCCCATCTTTTTTTTTTGTATATTCATTTTTTATTTTATTTCATTTGTTTTTACATCACCTCGAGCGTATTTTCTCTTTTCGGAAATGGGAATAAGAGAGAGAGAGAGAGAGAGAGAAATAAGCCGATGTACATCTGCAGCAAGGAAATGTCGCCAGAATTATTTATCTTGCATCAGCCATCTTTTGACTTTTTCTTGTTTTCCTTCAAATTCTTTATTTTTCTTTCGTTCGCATTTCGCAGCAGCGTGCGCAGACATATTTCTATGACGGAGTATACCTTTTTCTCATTTCATCGTTGTCCGGGACATAGAATGATGCACTGCGCAAAGTACGAGGAAATAACGTAACTGAGCGAGAACAGAGTGAACATCCGGGGTAAAAGTAGATCGAGTCATTTTCGGACGGACGGTTTTTAGGGAGTGAAAAGTGTCAAAGTAAACGGATGAGCCCCTGGAGATAATGCCTTTGTCCGTAGGTAACAACAATACACACACACACACATATATATATATATAAATATCTCGAATAGTATTTGAGAAACGAAAATATGAAAACCTCTCAAGTGTGAAAAAAGACATACAACCGATTACTCGGCCGGATCTTTATCCGGTCCATTCCTAAGCACGAAGCACAAAGCGTTCGCCCTCGATACCGTCGAGCAGAAGATTTATACCGGCATATCTCGAAAAATGTCTCGTGCCGATCAGAACAAGCATCGAGTTAGAAATGAACCAAAAAAGAGAGACAAAAACGGTAAAGGCTGTTGCAACGCAAGACTGGCACGGAATTAGCGCGGAAGAGTCATTTAGCCCGCTCGACGTTTGGAACGAACGAAAGATAGCAAAGAGGATGATGAGTGTCCGGTTCTCGTTGTCACGAAGCTCTCGTAAGGATCGAGGAGGAAATGGAACAGGGGGATGAGAGAGAATAATCCCTCAAAGTATTGTAAGAGGAATCCGTAGCAGACGACCCCAAACGGTGTAAACGCTTGAAAAAAGGCTCTATTGAAAAGGTTCAGCCCCTACCGCGTACAGGGTTTATGACCCGACACCCGAACCTCCGCCCTCTCGTCGAACTACTTACGAATCCAACGATCACGAGGGCGAAGGAAGAGGTTTGAGGGATGGAGACGGGATCAATACCGATATATCTGTCTCGAGTGCGTCTGAACGCTTTGAATCACGAGCCGTACAATTATAGGCATATCCTCTTTCGACGCGACGCTTCGTGTATCGGTCTAAAGACGAGATCTAGTTACGTCACATTGAAACGTCCATACTGAGTAAAATTATCGATAAGCCTCGTAATAATAAAGAATACTAACAATTCAACCGGTGTCAAGCCACTTGTTCGACCAGAATCTGTCTGTTTTCTTCGTAATCACTCTTTCGTTAATCGTTAGAAGACTCAAACTTCAAGCTTATGGACTCGAGTTGAGAAAAACTTGAACAAATAGTAATAACAATAATAAAAATAATTGAAATTAATAAAACGGAAACAAGGAAAACATTTACTTTTCGTACGTTCTTTTCTCCTTTAAATGATAAAGAATAGAAACGCCGGAGACTTGTTCGGTGAGGTTCAAATAAGTTGGACCGTGAAAATTCATTGATATGCGTATATAGCGCACCGCTCTCTCGAATTCTGGAAGTATTCTTTCTCTTTCCTTCACCTCTGTCTCTCCCGCCCTCCCTCCCTCTCACGCTCTCTCTGACTCCGTTTCTCTCTCTTCTCAAAACTTTCCATTCGCATTATAATGCACGGTAAACCCCTACCGCTACCATTCGGCCCCTCTACCCCTCCTAGCCGTCCGATAAAGTTCCATCTCTCGCCGAATGGCTCGAGAATACCAGCAGTATCCAAAATTATTTCGCGAAGTTTGGAGCCTCGCGGTGTATAGTATAAGGCTATACAGTCGTGTGGCTCCACCCTCGGGCCATGCTTTTACTATTTCTCCAACATTGATTCTAGCCAGAGACCCTTGAAGCTCGCTCTCCGGAGCCTCGAAAAGCACAGGAATGCATATACACCCACCCTTATACATTTATATATATATACGTATGTGTAATGGTTCGTCGACGGAAGAGCTTGGAAATGATGGTATCACATCTTCCGTTTCCATGAGACCGACAGGTGTATATGTTTGAAATCCTCCGAAGCGTTTCAAGCCGAATCGCACTCCTTTGAAACAATCCAATGCCGTAACAGTTCCACCATTGGCAATTTCCATCGTGTGTATGCGGATGTTTCGCTGTTTCTACCCGTAGCAAAAGAGGGCGTAGGATCGAGTGGTGAGTAAGCCTTGATGTACGTATACGCTAAGTCGTCGTATTGTACAGGTTTACAGTGTATGCGTGCGCCTGGGTTAGCTATAGGGAGGGTGCTATACGTTTGTAACATGGACGACGGTTACCACGCTATCCCTTTGTGGTTCCTGCGTCTCTCTCTCTCTCTCTCTCTCTCGCTCTCGTGTTCGTTTCGCTTACCACGAAGGGAAGTGTATATTCGTAATATCGGGTTTCGCAATCGTGTGCGAACCATTGATCGGAGTCGTCGACCAGATCGGAGATGTATCGTATCGGAAGCGATGAATATCGCGTACCTCGTTCGATATATTCTCCGTTATGCGTGAGCCCCCTCAAATTCGTCGAAACAGAGCGTTTACACGTGGCTTAAAACGCGTCTTCCGTACGGTTCGATCCAAGATCCGATCACTCATCGTTCGTTTTACCGAGAATCCACGCATGTCGAGCCATAATAATGCAACGTCATGCGACTTTGTAGGACGTTAATGACTAGAATCGTACGGACTACCGAATATAATCCGACGTCCGCCCAGGGATAACCATATAGAAACGTTGTTTGCTTTGGGTAGTCGCTTTACGAGGATCGTCATACTTATACATGTATATGAGTAGATATATTCGTGATGCACGTGTTATCGAACTGTGCGGCAATTTCAGTCGGTTTAACGCTCTATGCGAAGGCTCGTTTCAGAATCGTTTTGTACGTCCGCGAATGTGAACATCTACGATAATGGTGGGAAGGAAGCGGAAATCATGTTTACCCGACGCCTTTTTACGACGAACTTCATGAATTGTAGAATACCGAACGTATTCTCAATGTATCGAGAGGGTAATAACGTAGTGAATAAGTCGACGATGGAAATGGTATTCGAGGGTTTTGTTAAGGAATGATCGACAATTGCGAAGTCGGGAACGGCGAGTAAAGGGTAAAAAGAATCAAATTTATTCGTACGAGTTCACAGTTGTAGATTAAAGGAAAGATCGAATTTATATTATACGACAGGGTTCAACCGCTGGAGACTTTTGGCATTGAAAGTAATCGAAGTTGGAAAATTGGGGTAAGGCTGAAATTTGTTAACATTTCAATTGTTATCAACGGGTATAACAAAAGAAAAGAAGAACGATCCTGTCACCGCTTGGCTCTTTGTTCTTTTCACGATGTTTTTCCTGTCTGAAAAGTTGAAGCCTTATGGGAAACTTCTTCAAATGCTTACGAAGGAGGAAAAAGTATGACGGTAGAAGGAAAAACTACTAATAGTACAAACAAGAAGAACGTCAGATATATTCATGTTTTGCTTGCAAACAACGTTACATACTTTCGCCAATAGCACCGCGAAACTTAACATTTTTTGGTTTCGTTCTTCTCCGGTTTCACTCCTGGTTCGAAGTATTTCACCGTAGCGAAAAGCTGTACCGGGTCGTTTCCCTTTCGCATCTTTTCTTGTTTTTGTGTTCCCTTCTGTTTTACATTCGATGATAAAATGAGGCCGAAACGTCGGAGGTAACGTGGAAAGCGGGAAGGCAAAGTTTTTTCTTCGATAGAAGCCGTCGATGTTATGAGGCATCTCGGGGAAACTTTTTGGCACAGTGATTACTTTGAGAGAGCGGGAGAACGGGAGTTCGTTAAGATCCTTCGAAGCCCTTCGAGACCACGGCAGCGTACTTTTTGGGTGAGTTTTCACCGTGGGGGCTAAGTGGAATTTTTGCATAAAGTCTGGTGGAAGAAGAGATTTGGCGAGAGTAGAGGCTCGTGAAAGAAATTCGGTGGTGAAAATTGGACGAAAATATTTTTTTCGATTTGTGTACATATGTCAATATATAGTTATATATATATGAGGTATTCCACGAGAAATCGGCCATGAAACCGCCGACCCCTCTTCGATTTTGACCACATTTTTTTCCCTTATAGTACTTAATGAAAAGAATAAGTCGTTTGATTTTTTGATTTTTTTCGCCATTTTTTTTGAGTTATGAATTTTTGAAAACAGCGAAAAAAAAATTCAAATGCAACAAAACAAGACATTTTTAGTAATGTTGTAAGTCCATCAAATTATGCGCCCTGAATTGCCTTTTGAAAAAGAATAATGAAAAAATTATTTACAAATTTGTCGATGTTTTTTTTTAATAAAATAAAAAAACAACAAGTATGACGTTACCGATTATTTTTTCAACTTTTTTCCGAACCCCTCTTGCGATTTCGAAACAATCTAGACTCATTTCATAGTGGAATCTCAATATTTACTATTTTTTTCAATATTTTGAAAGTTATGTGAAAATGGAAATTTCAACTAAAGTCAATCAATATAGTAAGAGATTGAGATAGCAACCATTTATTCTTGACAATAATAATTTATTCGTGTTTTTATTCAATTTTTGGTTCAATATTTTGAATGATTCAAATTTTGTTGAAGATGTAACAATTTTCACGAGATTTTCATCATTCGTTATATCATACTCGACCGTGCATATCCACCTTCTTCTATTTGCTTTATCATGAATACATAACTGAACCTGTTCATATGAAAATTGACGTGTTTGAAAATGTGACTCGCCAGTGGCAGCCGCTTCGCCATTTTGGGCAGAACCTATTGGGCGCCTGCAGTTATTCGCCAGTTCGAATGTGCATCGAAACCCAACAATTTACCAAATATCATGGTCAAGCTTTCACCTCGAGAGGATTACGAAGCTGCCAAAGTACGTTAGGAATCACGATTCGAACAAACCAAAAGGATATCAGGAACGCAACAAATACATTGCATAATCCCCGGAAATAATGAAGATCTCAATGAAAAAAAATGTTCATCTTCCGACAATTTTGAACCTCTAACAATCTTAAAACCATACATTTGCGAATAACATTATTATTGTCAAGATGTAAATGGTTTATATCTCATTCTCTTACTATATTGATACACTTTCATTGAAATTTCGATTTTCCCATAATTTTCAAAACATTGAAAAAGATAATAAATATCGAGATTCCACGATGAAACTAGTCTAGATTTTTTAGAAATCGCAACAAGAATTCGGTAAAAAATGAAAAAATCGGTAACCTCATACTTGATGTTTGTTGATTTTATAAAAAAAATATTGAGAGATTTGTAAATAATTGTTTCGTTATACTTTTCGAAAAAGCAGTTCGGGACGCATAATTTGTTGCACTTATAACATTACTAAAAAATATCTTGTTCTAAAGATATTTGCATTTGAGTTTTTTTTCGGAATTTTCAAAAATTCATAATTTAAAACAAAATGGCGAAAAAAATCTAAAATGTCATGACTTGCTCTTTTGTACTATGGGGGAAAAAAATTGGTCAAAATCGAAGAGGGGTCAGCAATTTGATGACCGATCTCCCGTGGAATACCTCATATATATATATGACCTATTTCACGTGAAATGGGTCACTTTTGAATCCGACCATTTTTTATTTTGCTGAAAATTTTATGTTATACTACCCCAGTAAAAACATTTTTTTTCAAACTTTTTCAAATTTTTTATCCAATCGGACAAAAGTAATGAATTTTGAAAAAAGTTTTCAGTAGAGTAGTATATCATAAAATTGTCAACAAAATTAAAACTGGTCGAGTTCAAAAGTGGCCGATTTGACGTGGAACAGGTCATATGTATATATATATATAAATATTTATTTTCGTAAGTAAGAGTCCCGAGAGTATTCGCATTCCGTGAAAATCGTAAACCGAAGTACTTAGAAAGGGAAGAAAATGTGTTCGTTGTCAGTAAAGCGAGCGGCTAGACGAATGACTGTGGATGTTTGCTCTCGCATGTCGGTTACTGCCCACAACCACATCAACCATTACAATCGAGCCCCCATCACTGACTATCGCCACTTTCTGTTACATACATACATACTATACGAGTATGTATATACGTGTGTGTGTGTCTAACGAATCGCACTTCTAGCTCTCTGGTATACCGGCAATAAATTTTCTTGTCACTGGACCATCCGGAATGATCAATGAAACTGACCCGTGACTAATGGTTCCACGTGCTAAAAGGATTCCCGAATCATTGCGTTGTTGTAACAGCGGAGGAATCCATGCGAATGTGTCGAAAGAGAGAAACGATAGAAAATCAGCTCGAACTCGTAAAACGGTCGAGCTGAGCGATTTTTTCAAATTATTCCATCGACAGTGAAGACTGGGATTGATACGAATCATGTAAAAATAATTATTCCAAAAATATATTGCTATTAAAATTCATAACTCTTCACAATTGCTCTCAATTATTCGTAATAATGAGTTTACAAATTAATTAAATACGAATTATATCAGTAATAATTATTCTATGGTGAAAGAATGTGTAGTATTTCTTTGTGAAAACTTGCTTAATTAAAAACGAATATGAATGTGAATTACTGTAGGAAAATTATGCTTGCGTAACTAATCGTTGTTAAAACAGCGTTATTTGAGAAAATGTATAATTCATATTTCATAAGAACCATAATTAAGGATCATTAAAAAAACAATTGCACGTTATTAATTATATACTGTAATAAATTTGTAAAGTCTTTTATTCGAATTATTTCTGCCCAAAAAGAAAGTAAATATGAGTTATTACACGAATAATATTTCGACCAGAATATTCATTCTGGTCGCTTGATGGTCAGTTGCTATATTATGTTTTATAAATTTAATTATCCGCTCTTTAAATCGTCAAGATTATCTCTATGTTTCAAAATCGTGGTTTATTCCCCGCGTTTCGAGCAAGAATTATTACCGTGTTTCAGTTGTCCGGAGGAATACGAGATTGTTAATGCACCGTGTGTGTTTCAGCTATTCACATCTTCAACGATTTACGTCGGTACTGCCATGCTGTTCGCCTGTACCGGTCTTTATTTCCTTCTAAAGTGAAGAATAAAGACTCTCATTCACTCCCTCCCTCTTTTTCTCGCTTTCTCTCTCTCTCTCTCTCTCACTCTCCTCTCTTTCCCTATTTTCCTTTTTAACCCCTTTCACTATGGCAACGCAAATACAGAGAGGAGAAACGAGAGGCACTCAGTTCCTCCCTCGCTTATTCTCGCTCTCTTTCCACTTTCATTCACTCGAGATACCTTCGCCGTCGTGCATACGCATGTCACGTGGCTTTCAGGCAACGAGATAACGCTATACGTATATGTATTTTATATTTTGTTCATCCACTTCAACCATCTAATGGAAAATCATAACCAAATATTATAACGTCAATATATAATGCGTGTGAAAAAAAAGTTCAGCACACATTTTTCCATTATTTGTATTCACACGAATTACAACGAAACAATTCATTCTCCATAATGTATTATCGAATGATCATTGTTTCATTCAATATTCAATAGTTTTCATAATTTCAGTGAAGAAAAAACGATGATAATTTTTTGTTTAACAAATAATAAGAAAAAGTAAGCCGAGTCTTCGTGCGTGCTCACAAGGGCGTGAAGCTAGAAAATAAATGTTGACTCGCCCGTGAATTGGAACGCGGAGAGCGGAGGGCTAAAATGAGTCCTGCGGCCCGTTTTCTTCTTTTCCTCGCTCGCGCGTTTCTCGAGTTCAACCTCGTTCAGAAAAGCGCGAGACGACCGACGATGAAAGGATGAAAAAAAAAGAGGAAAAAAAGGAAGGAGAGAGCGAGAGAGAGAGAGAGAGAGAGAGAGAGAGAGAGAGAGAGAGAGAGAGAGAGAAAGCGGCGATTCCCTTGGAGTATGAGCCACGTCTTTTCACATTCCGAGCAACACCCTATTCAGAGCCTAACACACATCTATCTTACTCTGTATGCGCGTTTTCCCTCTCTCTCTCTCTCTTTCTCATTTTCTCCAGATCTCTCTATCTTTACCGCGACTCGTTCTCGTCGCCCGAGCTCTGCGGAGAATAAAGAAGAAAGGACTCTTCACGTGGAGCTTCTCGACCATTTTTTCCCTTCTTTCTCGATTCTATGCACGAGCTTCTATCCCTCCTCGACTTTCATACAACGACGATGTACCAAGGAAGAAAAGCGACGAGACGTTGCGAGAGAAAATGGCCAATAAAAATTCGTATCCCGCTCAATTTCACTGAACTCCCATTGGACATAACGAATAACACGAGATCACTCTGATAATAAAAATAGCGAGCAATTCTTTTAACGCGTACGTCGCAAAAAAAAACAAATACCCCTTCATTATTTTATCGATAAATCTAATTTTTTTATTGTACAGTTCGATACCTATTTCGACACGAGGTATTAAAAAAAAATACAATTTTGCTCGATAAAACATCGAACATTAATTGGCCATCGAGAAAAACGTTCGCACAAATTTTCGCTCGGGTCGACTTTTGCTCGTTCTGTCATTCGTAACTAGAGACTAACTTGAAATTTCATCCGTACACAATTCTAGCAATAAAAAAGTAGGCATTGCACGATAAGGCCCATAAAAAGATGCGATATCTCAATGACAAGTGAGAAGACAATCCTACGAAATTCTGTAAATATGTATGTAAATGATACGGTAAAGGTCTCGGCGGTGAGTTTTCACCGTGCAAGTACCCGTATATACCCATCCATATACATACGTATCCAGCGAAGCGAAAAGACTATACTCTCGTGTACAAAATGTACATTGGACGTAAATTCCTCCCGCTCTCGCGAATCGCGTTTTTCCTTCTTTCCTAGTGGGTGCAACAACGTCAGTAACATTCTCTCTCGCAAGCGCGCCCATAGCAGTCAGCATGAAAAGTGGTCTCTAAGGGTCGGTGGGTTAGGGAGAATGAGCTTGGGGGTGGGGGTAAAAGAGGACGATGTAGAGGGCGCTGTGGCCGGGAAGGCGTGGCGCGCCCTCTACAAACGACGCCACGAAGGTGTGAGTTACAGCTCGTCGGACAGCTGCTCTCTCTCTCTCTCTCTACCCCTCTCACCCTCTCGCCCTCTCTCCCTCACTGTCTCTCTCTCTCTCTCTCTCTTTCTTTTGCTCTCTCTCGTTCTCTCTCTCTTTCTCTCTCTCTCTTGTTCTCTCTCTCCCTCTTTATCTCGCTGGCGCGCTCGTTGGCATCACCCTTGAGTTTGCGTGAGTGGAAAGTACGTGCCTACTTTGGAAGTACAAGTCGGTACTCTCCCCTTCCTCTCATCTCCCTGCGGAGTACGACGAGAAAGAAGAAGCGGACTACGTGAGCTCGTGGCTCTCTCTCCTTCTCCCTCTCTGTCTGTCTCTCTCTAACCCCTCTCCCCCACTCTATCTACCCAACCCCCCACCTCTCTAGCAAGCTGCACTCTATTACAGCGAGCATTGGCTTTGGACTCGCGCGCGGTCGTGGCTGGCTATTTCCACCCTGACTATTCTCCCCTTTGCCTTTCTTCTCCATCAATTTCCGTCTATGGATATCCCGGAAAAATCGGTGCTTCGCAAGACAGCGCAACGAGCGACGCGGATCGTATACCTCGATTATCCCGGTGAAACTTTGAACCCTTTGAAAAGAAAAATAACAAGAAATCACCCTCCGATAGATCGCAGAAACAATTTTTTCCGAAAACTGAAGAATGGCGTTAGAAAAAAATCAACATCGGTATTTACAATTCGTTTTTTTCGGAGCAAATTTTTATGATTACGAGAAAAGATGTATTATAAATAAGTGAAAGTTTCGTGAATGAAAAGGAAGGGGTGTTGCTGCGTGAAAGAAAATACATAAAAAATAAATACGAGCTCGAGAACGAGGACTATATGTATATAACACCTGGGAAATTAAGTTGTGACGATTCCCCAAAGGAGTTGTCGCAACGTGCCATGAAGATACGGTGGGGTTGGAAAAAAGGGAGGGGTTAAAAAGGACGCACGAAGTGCCACTGAGAAATGCATGAAAAGCCTTTGAAGATGAGAATGACGTGAATGCTACGGTCGTGGGGGACCACTTCGTCCGATATCTTGCACACACACACACACACACAGACACGCACACGTATCTATATATAACCGAACCACTTCTATGTCCGCCGCCAGACTTCTCTGTCGGATACACGCCTGTGAAGAGGCGAGAATTGGCTTTTGGCCCAAGTAGACTCTAGTGAGAAACGAATAAAAAAAAGAAAAAAAAAGCAACGACAGAATGGACGAGCCGTGAACGGAAAAAATATTCAAGTTATTCAATCGTCTCGCTGAATTTCTCAACTATTTATAAATTTTCATCGACATGAATACGTAGAAGGCACTTCGCGCGAATATGAAAAGGGCGATAAAGAAATATCGAGGGTTGATAAAATTCTCGATCGATTAGTGAGAACACAATATTCGCGATGAATATTAAAAAATATTTTCATTTCTATCTTTTAACGAAGCTCACGGGATCAACGGGGGTAAAATTTATAGGTATAGACGAAGGTAGATTGATAATTCCATTGCGATCTGTGGAAATCTGGTGGTTGTCGTCCTGAGTTATTTACGTCGGCCTCCGATAAATCTGTTGCCGTTACGATATAAACCTGCGGGGTTGGAAGGGAGAAATGGGTGGTCGAAGGACATTGAGGAATCTTTCCAAGAACAATTCTCTTTCAATATACAGCTTCCCTTAACTATAGGTGAGCTTTCACCCCTCACTCCTTCCCGCCAACCCTCACCTTTATCCAATCGCCCTTCAACCCGCAGCCCCTTAATAACGAAGCGCGTTATGTCCCACGATGCGCTCATCCCGATATTTCACTGTCTAGCTTATTCCACATTCCTCATACATACCTATATATATATATATATATATAAACGTACGGACCGTGAGCGAACCACCTTCCCTTACGAATGAAGTTCGAGAGGGATCCACGAAAGTCTATTGATTGCCAGCCAATTTCGCTTTAACGAGTTCCTGATAGCTTCGCGGAAGGACCCGCTGATTTAGTGAACGGATGAGACGATGACGGGGGGTGGGCACAGGGTGGGGGGTTGGAGAAGCGTGGAATATAGAGAGAAGGAAAATCCAACGAACCTGATTCGGAAAGTGGCTGGTATCTTCTCTCTCTCTCTCTCTCTCTCTCCCGGGACTCATGCGCGTTATCGAACGAAGGTTTCGCACCCCCGGTCCGTGTCTTTCTCCGCATTGTGATTCTCATCGATTAATCGTCGATTCGTTCGTACCCGCCTCCCTCTCTCACCCTCTCTCTCTCTCTCTCTCTCTCTCTCTCTCTCTCTCTCTCTCTCTCTCTCTCTCTCTCTCTCTTTCTCACTCGATGTTAGAGAGATGAGTCTCTCGATCTCGAGGCTGGTGCAAGACTGTTGGTTCATCCCCACGAATGCGCCCCAATAACGTACAGCCATCCCTCCGAGCTTTCTCCTCACGGTGTGGATTTATATCCGCGTAATTTTCTTCCCGATTCCCCAAAATTTATCTTTTGACAAATTTATAACCCGAGGAACGCTGTAGATTCGAGCGCGATACCACGGGAGCGAACGGCTCTCGTTCATAAAGAGCGGCAGCTGGCTGGTTATTAGTCCAGGGATTGCTTCGGAAAGGTACGAAAACCGCGAAATTTGGTGGTAAGTCTACCTGATAGGGAAATTATAAATAGGGTGCGATTAATAGACTGGGTGGAGGGGGTAACGGGTCTGATGAGTGGCCTAATTGGGATAGTTCTAATTGGAAATTTAGGACGAGAGTCAAATTTGTGCTTCGAATAAATTAGTCGAAAAAAAAAACATGTATTTCACGCTTTTATCCGATCGAAACCAGCGACCAACCCTTAAATTATATCTTCTCATTCCCCTTTTGTATCGTATTTTTTATTTAACTGTTCGTTTGGTTCTTTATTCACGTTTTCAATATTGACGAAAATGTATCGAGGTGATCCACCTGAAAGTATCAGGTGGATCAGAGTGACATACAGGCACGTATGTACCAACGTCCGTTTGTAGGCTTCGCGATCCTCGGCCCTTTCGAATTTCTGTCGTATTCGGTCAGCCATGAATTTCACGACACCCCGTAAAAACGTTGTGAAAAAATGTTTCGCGGGTACCGAAAAAAGGTAAATCTACCTATATATAGATATTCGTATGAATACGAGAGTTTTCGATCGCTACCGGAAATCCATTGAGAATATGCGCGCCTTTTACGCATATTTTTATTATTCGATGTCGCGAGCTCGAAGGATAGATGTTTTTTTTATCGCGTCGTATTGTCCCCGCGGGATATAAAGCTCCGATAGGACCGGGAGGCTTTTATATCCAGCTTTTTTGTCGATTCCTCGGTGACGTACGCGAATAGTTCTGTTTGAATATTTCACTCGACGAATTTCACGTATTTTCGAGTGTCGTAAATGATCTTTTGGTGATAGCGTGCCTTTATGATGATATCGACACGCGTATTTCGTGGCGCATGAAGATCCACAGAGTGTAGGGAGAACAACTTGGTTCTGGAAACAAAGTTTTCCTTCCTCGCAATTTGATGAGACTGCAGGGTGGAGAATGTGACCGTAGACAAGTGTGGTGGAGTAAGGGAGAGAGAGAGAGAGAGAGGGACATAAAGCCTGCAATGTCCCCAGTGGCTCGACGTTAGTACCGTGTGACCTTTTGCGAAGTTGACGCGTAAACTCGATTTTCCTCGCATCTATACCACAAGATGTAGGCAAGACGTTGCATTCCCATTTTCCGCTTACATCGTCACTGTCGTCTTCAACTTCGAGCAAGTGAGCTTTAGCTGACACTTAGTTATATATAACAGTGTAACTCTGCGTCGGACAAATCTTATGCAGAGATTCGTAATCGATGGCACGAAACGACCGAATGTACTTTGAACGACCCAACGATAAATAAATCAATCAAAAATATCGATAAAACTAATATTTCTATTAACTCGTACTGAAATCTTATATATATTATCTTTTCGTTAAAAAGACATTGTCGTCTCATCGGTAAAAATAGACAATTTTCTGTTTATTCCTTGAAAGCTTGACGTTATTTCGAAGTTTCGCAATTATATAGTTCCGTTCGATCGAACATAGGAAACTAATTGGATAGTGAGAAGCCTCTAATTTTGCGATGAGCGACGCTAGAGACGCGTGAGCACGTGTCGGCTCGCTTGGCAGGCTCTTCGATCATGGGAACGAGATACTCCAGGATCCTCCTATAGCTATACGCGTTATCCGTATATATCTATCGGTTTATCACGAGCTATCACCATACTACGTTTGCCGGTATACCCTGCTCGTACATACCGTTATATATAGTACCAAACGCGTACATACGTATAGATCACGGCAAGTGGCGAGGATCTTGTGTAACTTTGTAAAATACTGGAGTAACACCCCCGTGGCAACGGATTCGAATTGATTGGTGCCCATGTATCTTTGCCAAGTCCCCCAATTTCCCGAACAAATCCCACTACAAGACCTCGATTTATTAACAGGGAAGTTGTATCGAACAATTTTTGGTTCTATGAACAATACAATTTGCTTCGATATTTTTTTAATGAAGAAAACAAACATTTTGACCTCGTATTTTAATTGGTTTTTCTAACTTTTAGGGCTATAAAATGATTTATAGCCGTGTTTCGCACCTCGAGTAAATTTAATGTCGAATAAAATGTCAACACTCGTTATTATCGGTGACACGAACCCCAATGGGCGTTGTGTCAAATAATTTTTTTTTTTTTCGGGGTGATTTTCGCTGACGCAGGGCGGCCGATCTTTGGCAAAAGGCCAGCAACTCCGTCTCGCTTCCCAGTTCTTCCGGATACCGCTGGAGCTTCCGGCGGTACTTAATCGAATCAACTCGGCGAGACTCGGAGTCTCAAGGGCTCTTCCTATACGCTGTATCTCCTTTTTCGTGGCTTGCTGAATCCTCTCTCTCTCTCTCTCTCTCTCTTTTCTGTCTCTCGCTCCCTCTCTCTCTCTCTCTCTCTCACTCACTCTCTCTCGCTTTCTTTCTTTCGCACAACCGGTATTTAAGTTCGCGAGGAAGTAAGCGAGAGCCTATTATCCCGTCAATTTCAGCACGAAAGCGGAAGTGGAAACGAATCCCGAGCAGCTGTCGGAAGTAAGCTTCGTTATTCGGATTGCGATTGCGCTTTATATTTATATATACACGTTACCTTAGTATAGAAATAGTAATTTCACGAGATTTCGGGCTCACCGTCCATTTTCTCTCCCTTTATACATATATCTTCGTTCCTAAATCGTCTGGGTTTATTCAACTTGCCGTGGATGAGACTTTAAGCGAGAGAACGAGAGAGGAAGAACGCGAAGGGAGAAACACAAAATGGCAATGTGGAAAATATCGTCGACGGGTTTTCTCGCGAGCTTACACTGATTAACAGATTTGAATTATTTTTTCATATAAAAAGCGGATGATTTATAATTAAATTATACAATTAATAATCATTTATTTGTTTGTAAAAACTCGTTTATTATGTTCTTCGGTATTAAGATAAGAATATATTTCATTTTCATATCCAATATATCGATGCTTAAACAAAAGCTTATAAATGAACATTAACCACCCTTTCCAGGTCCGCGAAATCGTTCCTCAAACAAGTATATATATATATATATTCAACGATACGTTGGAATGTTTGAATGTCGACGTCTTGGTATTTCCTGCACACCAGCCTCACCTCAACGACAACCATGAAACTACAATCCCCCTTGCTCTTTCTCGTAAAGGTGTGTTTCCTAGCTTTTCAAAGAATGGCACGCAGTGAGGATCTAGAGAGGGAGGGATGAGGAAGGGCGGGGGCGCTTTTACGAGTCTGATAATATTGGAATGCTCGTTGGAGCACGGCGTCCTTGTCGCACTGATATATATTATACGGATTGAAAAGCGTTCCGGGGTGTCGTGTTTTTCGAGTCGAGAAATTCGAGAACGAGACTTCAAAAATAACAGGTGTTTATTACAGTTAGTTACATACAAACACATCGTGACATTTCACAAATACGACAAGAAAAATTGACGCGTAAAACAAATGTAAATAACGCGAAAAAAAAATTGTTTTTGCATTTTTTTAACGATCCAGTTTTTTGCATGAATATTTGTAATTTTACGACAAAAACATTATTCTATTTAAAAACCCTCGAAAATCCATTCGACGAAAATGAAATATATAATTTCAGTATTTTTGCTCGATACTTATCCATAGGTGCGTATAATAATTGCCGATATTTGTTTTTACCGAAAGCGTGCTATTCTCTCCGTTGTAAAACAAAAAACGTTACCGCAGTTTTCCACTCTTTTTTTTAGTTGCTTTATTCGTTTGGTCACAAAACGGACAACTCATCTCTGGTTTCTATCTCGGCGAATGTAATCACGCTTGTATCAGACTCGCGCTGCGTCGAACGCAATAACAGGATAGGGAGGGAGAGAGAGGGAGAAAAGAGAGAAGCACGCAATGGATTCGATTCCGATCTCTCGCTTTTCCGCTTAATTCCATTTCCATACACAGATGTGCCTCTGTATAAATTCGTTCGCCGGCACCGACTGAACGAGAGAGAGAGAGAGAGAGAGAGAGAGAGAGAGAGGGTGAGAAAGAGAGGGTGAGAAAGAGAGAGAGAGAGAAAGAGAGAGACTCGTCGGTACGAAATATTTTACGTTTTTTTCCGACGTTCCCTCTTTTTTTTTGTTCATCGTCCTCGATACTTGATGGGGTGAATCGCGAGAGCAATATCTCTCGCAGCGAATGGCAAACCGATTGGCAAACTCCGATCGTTTACGTCCCGTACACAAACAGGTCGATCGATCGTGACGGATTTGAAA
Source organism: Netelia virgata (assembly GCA_951802705.1). NCBI lineage: Eukaryota > Metazoa > Arthropoda > Insecta > Hymenoptera > Ichneumonidae > Netelia > Netelia virgata. Next base: position 13,579,346 of record OX637865.1, on the reverse strand, counting down.
CTTTTTTTCACCGGCGCATGGAAGTATAGATGTCGAATAGGGATCGCGCGAATGGATCAATTTCCATCCCCTACTATCGACCCTTCTCCTTCTCAGCGATTCTTCGATAAACGGGGTTGAACTATTGCATAATATCTCGCTGCATCGAGCTTCACAATGATGATCAATATTTCAGAACGGTGAGGTTGTCACACAGAATCCTGGAACCAAAAACCTTTTAATTCATCCTTTGGAAGACAATTTCCCCATGTTTTTGTCGATGTTTCGTGAGTCGCTCGAAAACATTCGTTAATACAATCTCAAACGAAACAATAAGAAAATCGTACTCGCTCGTTTCATAAAGTCAGTTCGAGTACACTAATCCTCGTTGCGTTTACCTCGCCCTCCGAAGTTTTTGTTTACTTCCGCTTGACGAATTTGTTGACCAGTTTTTCGAGCATCTCCGGTGTATACCGAATACATATCTCCCTATTTACGAGGGCTCGGTGCGAATGCGGATGCATTTAATCTGTTTTCCTTTTTTTTTCTTTTTCCTCGTCCTGTGGTCCTCACATACGATACGGCTCATGGTGAAGTGGTCGACGTTTATACTTTCCTGCATGGCTCAAGCGAAGCTGCACATTTCTGCAATTTGAATCCTTATGCAAGAGAATATTATGACGAGGTCACGAAGCGAGAAAGAAAAAGCGAGACAAAGTTAGAGAGAGAGAGTGACAGAGAGAAATGAGGAGAGAGAGAGAGAGAGAGAGAGAGAGAGAGAGAGAGAGGGACGGCGCGAGAGAGCTGGAGGAGAGGAAAAACGAGAGAGGGGCAAGCTGAGTACGCAGCAGAGTTTTAATGCGACCGCCTTTAGCTTTTATACGCGATAAATATATATACGTATATACTAGTATATATAGTAGTGCGGAGAACGAGGTAGAAAACTAGAGAAAAGCGACGAGTCGAAAAAAACGACAGAGCCGCGTGAATTAACTGGCCGTGGCTTTCATTCTATCGCATCGTTCGCGGCTTTGCTCGAGAGGGACAGAAAGAACGAGAGAGGCTCGCTTCCAAAAACTCGTATTCTTTTATACGAACCGCTAAGTCCCCCCTTCAAGTGCAAATCGCGATAATGCCATGGACGAGAGTGAGTTTTTTTTACCAGTAATGGTGAAATTTATATGAAAAACGCGAAGATCTATTTTTCTCTAAATAATTAATTCGCGTGTAAATCTGGAAAACAGTGTGAAAAATCTGAATGTACGTTTTTTTCGTAAACGTTAAAAAAAAAAGTTTCTATAAATAGATATCGCACCCCTGACAAAACATTGAGATTTTCATAGAAAAAAATGCTTTGTTTTCATGACATCTGGGTTGTTTTTTTGTTGTTCTTCAACGGAAAATAATAAGCGCATAACAATAATTCACGATTCGATAGAAGAAAATTGTCGAATGGCCGATGTCGTTAAAAACGCAAACGAAATCAATATTGCATACTAAGCGAGACGTATTACAATTTTTTTATAAGTGTCGTCACGTACCGCGTAAAGATATTGATCTTTCGAGAGACGTCTTCGCGGGTATACTTGCTGACACAATTCTTTTTTTCGTCTTTTCCAAACCCCTCATCGAGTGCCACGTTTCTAGCAGATTCGAGGACTCTCACCCGTCTTTTTTCTCCTCTCGGAGGTTTCTAGCACGCGTGTACGTATACACGATGGCTGCTCGGACGGAGCGAAGCGACCGTTAAAGCTCGTGGTTTCCGTGGACATGGCGTAACGCAGTCTCCCCTCTTTGTGAGAGGCTTTTCACCCTTTCCGGCCCGGATGACTCTCGTCGACTCGGGAGAGTCTCGAGGAAGCAAATAAGTCTCGTCTACCACCTAGACGTACATATAGTTACGGACTCGTGGAGACTTCTCGACAGGCTTGGTCGATTTTCAGCCTCTCGCGTTTCCCTCGCACCTTTCCATTCATCCACGGAGTGAAAGACGTAGCAAAATATTTTTAATTTTATATTTTATGTTTTTTGGTCATTGCGGTTATTCGCAATATCGTTGCAAATATTCGTTGTTGCCTTTTTCAGTCTTTGGCATTCCTTCTGCAAGGACCGACGAGAACGATCTCGTCGCCATCGAGGAGACAAAATAAATTCTTCTTCCTCGACCCCATTTTTCGACAATTAAGGGTCTCGGCGGACTTTCAGCCATTTTGTGATTATGGACTCGTTGCCAAAATTTCATTCTCGTTTCGCTAAAAATAATAAAAACAGGGTCAAGGTTAAACGGAAAAAGTGCTCCTTGACGATATTGTTTAATTTTTATTTTCTAATTTCTTAATTAAACCACATTGTACGCGATTTACGGTAAGAAAAATAAAAACTTCGTTTTTTTTGTTGCGATAATTGATTATACTTAATTGATAGTTATAATTAATTATTGAAAATCGATCGTTTTCATAATGTTCTGAATTGTTTTTTCTGATTAATGATTTATCATTAGGGAGTAATTTGGACGGTTTTTTGGTTTGTTGAAACGTGGCGGGAATTTCGAATTTTGTATATATACAATTCTAGATTTTGCGAAAGAACGGCGGGATCAATTCGTCTTTGTCCTCGTAAAGGTAAGGGACATAAAAAACTCTGGGGGAAAGAAGAGCGAGAGGGTGAGGGTAGGGAGAGATAGAGACGAGATAGAAGAGAAAAAGGAAAGAAGGCAATTGAAATCTCCTTTTCAGCATGAACAATGACCTCTCTCGCTCTTCCGACCCCCTCTCCGTGTCTCTCGTTACACAGTTGATCGCCCGTTTCCTCCTAGTTATACCCCGAAAAGTGTTCTTTAATGCAGAACAATGAAGAATACGGCCTTACAGAGTGAGGGCCGCGCATCACCAAAGCTCTCTCCCATTTATATCACTTTCACTCATCCTCTCTCTCTCTCTCTCTCTCTCATGCTCCCTCTTTTTCTCTCGCATCGTCTCCTGCTGAAACGTCGTTTAGAATTCGTTTTGCATAATTTCAGGATCCTCATCCGTTTGCCACCCGTGGTTCGCGGTTCCTCATTCGTATAACTTACAACGTCACCTTTCTCACGTGATTATCAAAATCACAGACTCATTCACCCCTGTGCGATTACGTTTATCCCGAGGGGTAGCTCAAACACGTCACTTATATAAATGAATCTAATATTCAATGAATGTAAAACTTTGATATCTAGCACGATAAAAAATATGTTTTCTTTCTTTTTTTTTTATAGAAACGACAGTGAATCGTAACGAGGTATTTAATATTCACTTAACGTCGCAATGAAAGATTCGCTCAACTTTTTTAACGATTCATCGGTAAAAACAAAAAGTTCATTCGTACTTCATGAGAAAGATATTCGAAACTAAAAGAAGAATCGAGATTATAAAACGAGCTTGACGATGAGCCTCATTGAATACTAGGCACTCGAGGGACTGTCAGACTTTCCTGACTGGATATTCATGAGGTTCTTAAAGTTTTTACCGGCTCGGCATTGTGAGGAAGCAAGAGGCTTTTCCTCATCCCCGGTACGGAGAATCGAATTCGACCCCTCTTGCAACAAGGTTTATGTCGCTGACTGAGAGCATATACATATCTATATACGTATAAAGACGAGTCAGAGAACCTCGAGAGCCCAGGGGGTTGCAGAAACCGTCTCGTATTCAAGTTCTCGCATATTGACTTGCAAATGACGTGTAAATGTGTACAAATCCATTAGATGAACCGGGCGGGCGAGAGACGAAGGTAACAGAGGGAGGGAGAGAGAGAGAGAGAGAATGGAGAGAGAGAGAGAGAGAGAGAGAGAGAGAGAGAGAGAGAGATGGAGCCAGCCTAACAGTAAGTGAGAGTTGCTTTGGCCCTTGGCTTCTCTCACAACCAGTTATTAATTTTCCGACTGTCCATACGTCGGCGACATATATATGTATACAGATCCTGTTGGTATATGTACCAATAGTACACATGGACCCTGCGGGCACAAAGAGACTACGTTCAAGGCTCTCCATGACAAATCGATCGCGTCGGCGTTACAGATTTATTCTAAATTTTGCAAAATGTTGATTATACTTTTTGATTTTCATGCCAATATCGTAATTATCACAATAGTATTCGAAATTGTAATTATATTTGATCGAATTTTTTCACACTTTTTATATTCGAGAAAATCAGCGTTTTCAAAAACTACATAAATAGTTTTATCTGATACACGGTGAACAAAAAACTGAACAAATGTGAATAATATTGGGCACTTGTTTTATGAGGTATAATTTTATAAAACAAAATTACAGATCGGATGTGTAACGTCAACGTAATATCTTTGTCGACCCGTCATAGGATGTCCTATACATATGAGCTGGTCTCGACCAATCTCGACAATAGTCACCTCTCTGCATCGTTCCCATGTCTCATTTGTCGCTTCGCAGTATTCGAACTCTCCTAATTGAGGTCAGCCATCCGTAAATGTAGGTATCTCGTGGTTTTGAACCCTGCAACCGCAGCTAGTTTCGATCCTCGATCACTTTCTCTCGAATCAACGATGATTAAAGACGTAATTACAACGGATATCCATCCGGAGATTGCGAATATTGTAACAAAAATTTGAATTATTTGAACATTAGGAATTATTATAATTATTTTTGCATTAAATATTAATATTCCTCACGTGATTTATTAAGAGACGTTTAATTGCAATTAATATAATGTCGTTTTTGTATTTTATTTCCTCGAATCATTTTGCGTCATAATTTCTATGTTTTTTGTTTGTTTTTCTATTAAAGGACCGTCGTTCACTAGACTGATAATACTTTCGTTTAAAAGAACATTACACCCATTGGTTATTGAGAATCCTGACGGACGATCGGCAAAAGTTTTAATGTACATTGAATAGCGGTCGTGGTTGTTTCGACGTAACGAGACGTGTGATTCCCGCAAGAGCAGCAGGGAGGAAGGGGTAGAAAATCCGCACAAGCCAGCTCGATCAGTAGTTACGGTCGGTGTTGGTCAGCCATCGACTCGGGCGATAGCGTCCGATGGGAATTGAATGCACTGCGGTTCGTTCCTCGTTTCGAATCTCCCTATATGGTCATACGCACATATACACACGCACAGACAGCAGTAATAGTATCTATGTACACGTTTGCCGACCTGTTCTGTACATATGGGTTATTCCATATCCCAAATCGGTCCGGCTTAAGCCCTTACGAATTTTTAATTGACCATTTAATATTTTCTCATTTCATGTTTCAATGTTTGTTGCATTCCCTGTGGGTTTATCTTTGAAATATATTCATACGTAAACTGTCACTTTCGACATTTCTGTCAATTTTGTTTTCATTTAATTTGCTTTTTTTTTGTTAAAAAACAGCATTTTGAAAAATTGGTCTGTTATTTTTCTATCAGAAAAATCAATGGTTCGTTGAACGTTGATTTTAATAGAGAAAAATATATGTCGCGAGGGAGAACGTAAGCAAATATATATCATGAGCATCGTAGGCGGTCGATGGTTGACGGAATGTGTTATTACGAAACTTTGTAAATTTGTCGCTCGATCGGGGATAACTACACGCTCCCTAAACAATAATTATCGTTTCCTATCTTCCCTCTCATCTTCGACCAGATGAGACCCAATTCATATATCTATGTACCATGCACTCATCACAAGTGAGATAGAACAAGGATGAGAGGGTCAAAAGTAGCGATAGGTTGAGAGATTGTCTGAAGTAGAGTGTGCCTCAATAGCACTCATGCTGAAGTCAACTCCTCACTCGATAGAGGGTATTACGAAGCTTCGGAAATTCTCTCTGTCTCTCTCTCTCTCCCGCTCGCGCGTGCTACTGTATGGGGAGATACTCATGAATTTAATACATGTATGTCGATAGTTTCGTATACGATGATAACACATCAAGGGTTCTCAAGCTCATGGTACAGGGTACAGCTCGAAAAATCCTATGAACGTTATTGAACACGTCAACGGGAAGCTTATAAAAGTGCACCCTTGTGTGAAACGGACCTCGAATGTTTTTATAGGATGTTTTCTTCGGAATAATATTACCGAAACAAAAAACAGGGTGACATGCTCCACTCAAAGGGCAAAAAACGCACAAGGTCACCTTTTTCAGATTTCGACATTAGTTATCTGACATTCGTGATATACAATGAAGTCTTTTGGACGAGAAAAAATTGCGTCCCTCCCTATCTGTCGCAAGTCTGGCACTTAAATTACGAAAGTGGTCTATCGGCATTCGACGAGGGTCGCAATTTTTTTTCCTCCAAAAAGACTTTAATGGGAGGTTTTGACATCGGAAATTTTCAGAATAATATTAATATCATATGGCTATTCGCAGTTTGATGCAATTTATCGATCAAACGATTCTAAACCATGAAAGCTCACTTTTTGCAACCCAGAGCAGCAAATTTTATGCCTCCATTATTTCGAGCTATCGTTATTATTTTTATTCGATTATTCCGATTATTCGATCCTCCTACGTTATGATAACAGTCGTTTCGCAATCATATATAGTTGTTGCCGAGGATTTGTGTTTTGTTTTGTTTGTTGCATCCCTGTGACGCATGCTCGATAACCCAATGCTTTCACATCGTCGCCAACGCTCCTGATGGCCGAAAAAGAACCAAACCCCGTGTATCTCGCATACACCCTACATTTTACCAAAGAACCAAAAAAATTCGAGTTTTACAGTCATCCGGTTAACCGTACCCACTGGCGCTGCGAACAGGGATATCAGAGAGAGTTGTTGGATAAATGGCGAGAGAGATAGAGAGAGAGAGAGAGAGAGAGAGAGAGAGAGAGAGCGATCGGACAGCAAAAGGGCGGGAGGGAAGGAGAGAGGATTGCGCCAGTTCATTTCCCGAAATCCCCTCCTTGTTCCATTACACAAAATTGCACCCCCTCCCTTCCATCCCCCAATCGATATATCGACTAACGCCGTAGGACAAAAGGCGATATATTTCGGGTGTCCGAATTGCATTCGATCGCTTCTCTTTCATGCGAGCCTCCCGAGCTCATCTGCGCGAATCGTATACGCACAGGAATAACGTGGCGTTTCACTTGGGCGTGCGCGGTGCGATTGTACGAGTATGGTTAATGTATGCATATGCTGAATGTTCTCGATGAAAGTAGCTAGCTCTTCGATCCATTGAACATCCTGCCCTCGGAACGAAACATTCAATAGAGTTGCACGCGCTCTCTATCGCCTTTGCCCTCTTTTAAATTTATACGCGGGTTTTTTTTCTTCTTTTTTTTCTACGTTTGTTCATTGGTCAGCGCCTCGATGAGAGTGCAGAGGATAGCGAGGATTTCATGCCCCATTTCGATAATCCCTCGTATATACCGAAAAAAGCTCGAAACGGTTGAAAGAAAAATTAGTTTTTGTTCCATCCCGACTCGTATCACTCACGCGTGCGCACACGATTTTACCGATTACAGTGAGTAAAATAACTTTGTTCTATTCAACCATCGCTGTAGTGCGTCACTTCGCGTTCGAGCGAAACGAGACGCTTTCGGGTAACGTCGATAAAATTGGCGTGTCGAATAAAAAACGATAGCCATAATTTGTTAACGCAAATTTGAACGAAACAAATTAATCTTTATTTTCGTCAAGTTTTCTCGATCGAAATTCTTAGTTTTTCCAAATAAACGTTGATACGAACAATTAAAAATCATTTTGAGGTTTCGTTCTTATAGGAAAACACGTTTTTGCTTTTGTTTCGAAAGTTTTTCTAGACTCTCGCGACATTCGTGAGGGAAATTTTGGTCGATCGCTACCGAAAAATAATGAAATTTTCACCATTGCATTACGAACATCTCCTACCAATCAGCGAAAGCGCGAAGAGACGATTTAATTACTCGGTCGCTCGTAGAAAGGAGCCGCAACGTTCGCGTCCACGAGGTATTCATACTGACCGTCGTCGTTCTCGTCACACGATACGTTTCGTTCTTCCTTGAAAACTCCCAACGAGATTTGCAACTTAGCCTGGCGTAAAGGACCGGCACATTGGATAAATTATGCATGCCTCCGGAGCATGAAATATTCCGTAGGGACGAGATGGAAGATGTACACGGCCGGTGAAAGTGTGCGAAAGAGAGCGACGAGAGGATAGTGATAGAACGAGAAGCTGCTAGATAACTGGCCAGGCGGCTTCAACTCTCGTGTCCTAGCTGGGGCTACGTCGAGTCGAAGCCGAGAGGTTTATACCACGAGGGTAGAGACGCTGGAAACTGAGTTGAATTTTCACGAGATGCATAACGAGATTCGCATTAAGGCATGAATCAGATGGTTAAGAGAAAGAGAGAGAAGAGATGAGAGCGGAAGAGAGAAAGAGCGAGGAAGGAAGCGATGGTAGGAAGGGCTAAGGGAGAAACTTGGAGAGCGATATGAAATTTTGATCAGGAACGTACACGGAAGCCATGTGATAACTGGGCTGCTGGTTGCTTACGATGAAATATATATATAGGAGCCCAGGATTACCGTCCTCTTCCGGATGGCATATCCTGCGTAGCTCAAAGGCGAAGCTTTTCCCGCAGCATTAAAGAGGCGTTGTTTGACTCAACGAGTTTTTGTGGTACGTAAAGTGTAGCTTTATGGACACCCTAAGATATTATACGTGCTGTGGAAAAGCATTGGAGTATGGGCAATAAAAACGATGTTATACCCTTTTCGGTCGATGCTTTCACCGAGCTCAGCTTATTTATGAATGCGCGAAGGATCGAGAATGGGTGGGGAAGAAAAGCTCATTTCTATAATACGTATAAGATTGTGTACGAATCTTTCGAATACGCATTTATCATTTTTCTGATTACGTAAACAGGACAGTCTCGATCTAAATGGAATTAATTTAGTGCGAGCTTTCCAATCGAATATCGAATCGACGATGACAGCATGACACGAAACTAAAAATCCACCTATTTTTTTTTGTCCGAAAGCTGACTCGACGTGGATGAAAACTAGTCGTAAACGTTCGTCCAGCTTTTAGGAGGAAAATTAAGATTGGCGACGACGTTAACGTGTCCTAAGAAACAAATCTATCCCTATTTTCGCCGAAAGAAGGTTCGACGTGGACTGAAACTAGAAGACTCGTCAGCTTTTCAGTCGATTGTACTGGAAAGGGCTGATGCTTCGTGCAGCCCCTTGTCAAAATGGACGGTGATATCCTCATGACGCAACCTCTCGTACAAGTGAACCGAATTCTCACCAACGATGCGGAAATTGCGAATCAAAGTTGCACGTCCTACGGTGAACTCCTCCTGGTTTTGAACAGCATGTCATAAACGACGACGCGATAACTCGGAGAGACTTTCGTAACCTCGAATCGTCGTTTGATAAGAAACCGTCGTAGAGCGGGGATAATGGGCTAGGTTGCCGGGAGGATCGTGTAATTGTGAATAAACCAGCGTGTGGAACCAGAATACGGATCGTAAGAGCCAAAGAGGTGAAAGACAAGAAGGCGACGAGGAACAAGAGGAAGAGAAGAGGTAGATGGGCGGATGAAGAGTGGGTGGAGACAACGAAGACCCGATAAAACTTGCCGAACGACCCCGGGGAATCGTCGGCGGAGATCTATCTTTTCTCTTTTGTTCCAGCGGTGAACCGCGCGGCAAGTTCTTCAAGAAACATGTCCCTTTATCGAGATCTTGTCTCCCTCTCTCTCTCTCTCTTTCTCTCTCTCTCCATCTTCTTGGTATACGACGCATATCTCGCGCCGTATACTTCCGTTTGGTCGTTCTCCTGTCGTCACTATCGAACCGACTCCCCGATGTGGATCTTAAATTCGGTCGGTAGAGATTTTATAGTCCTTTCGGCGAATCGAAAATCTTCATCCTCCATACCGATGGCTGGGGTCTTTATGTACGACGAAGACAGACTGGCGACATTTGAAAAATCTCCACTCGTCGATGCATCAACCATTTGTTTGTTTTGTGATTTCAGGCCGTTGCTGAAACAGATCAAAAACTCAGCCGAATCTCACATTGTACTCGATTGTTCGACCGATCGAATTCATAGCGTGCTCAAGCAGGCACAACAGATTGGAATGATGAGCGATTATCACAGTTATCTCATCACATCATTGGTAAATATGAACACGTTATTCATTTCGTTAATAACCAAAATCGTGTTTTATTTCGTTATTTTCTTAGGAGCGATGAGAGGGTTACTTTTAAGGCTGCTTCCACTCATCGACGATTCAATTATAATGAAAAATATATGAATAATCGTTGGTTTACCTCGATTTCGAACGAATATTAATTTTTAATGGCAAATAAGTCGATTTTTCGAGCAATAATAGGTATTAATCACGATACGTAATTGTTACAAAATTATTACTTCGGTCTGTAAGCATTTCGCGTAGCAATTAATTTTTCCCCGGATATCAATGAAATTCGTGGAATTCCCGACGTTGCATCTAATAAATGGAGTACGCCGAGTGAGATCACCATTTGGTCAGAGACTTCATCGATGGAAGTGCCGAGCTCATTGGGCTAATCTGATTAGTTTCACCATAGCTTCCGAATTGTTGCGGTCTCTCTCCGATTCCTCATGGAATACCTTAGTCTACCGACGCTTCGGAAATTGTTTGCAATTTCCTAACGAGCACAAATATTCCGAAGCATCGAATCGGTAATTAGGATCGAATTCATACAATTCCGTTCCAATTTTATTTTATCGAGGTAAACTCCAAACGTATCTCCCTCCTCTCCCCACCTCTCTTCCTTCTGTATGCACAATACGTTTATTAGGTACGACGTCAAATTCGTCCGTGCCATTTGCAAACAATGTATTTCTACTTTTGCACGTCTGCACCTTCGTTTCTCTCTAAAATAAATTGAAACTCGTGCTCGGTTTCGTCCAGCGGATTAATTACTCTCTTCATCGAAAATAAAAATGTTAATAAACACACGCTTCCCTCGTTTCCAACTCGCTATTCGTTCGATCGTTGCGACATTGAAGCACACATCGCGTACACACAACGGCTCGTTTATTTTCGATTACACTTCCTCTCTCTCTCTCTCTCTCTCTCTCTCTCTCTCTCTCGCCTCCATCCATCCGTTTTTCGTAATCGGCAATCAAGCGATAATGAACGCGAAGGGTCGAACGCGTTCGACGAGACGAAAAACGAACAAAAAATCAAATCGACTCTGCGAAACGTCGATTGTTGACACGATAACAAACTCCCACCCGCGAATTATACGAAATTCTCACATTCGTTCTCTCGTCACTCAACCACGTCAATTTCCCGAAAAATTGTAATTAGTTTCATTCCAAATCATGAAAAATGATTCAAATATATCGACGTGTAGCCTGAAAGACCACGCGAGACCGGCGACAACGTTACAAGAAAAAACACGTCGGTACTGAAAGGTAAACAAAAACGCAATGTTCGACGAAAACGTATAATTCGAACAAATACTTTGATTTTTGATTCGTTTGCGATTATCGGTCGTTAGTTATTTCATCGTGACTGTTCTTTGTAACAACGTTTATCGTTTTTTTTTTTAAATTATTATTCGTTCGAACTCAATCGGTGATCTCGCAAGTCGATCGATAAATTTCCATGTCGCTTAACGTTTAATCTGTATACCTATCTATAAAGGATATATATATCTATAAAGGATATATATATCCTTTATATATAGCGTATTTACGTAGAGGCAACTATGTCTTTCACAAATGAAGACAAATGAAGTCAAGTGGAACGAATTTATTTTCATTTATTTTGGGGTAGTCGGTATATTCGAACTGGTCAAAGGCTACAAGCATAGGGTAGATATGGCGATCCATCAACGCGTCCCCGGACCTTTCGGCGAGTACCTCGACGCAATTTTCTCATCCCACGCGGGTTTTCCTATTCTCGTACACTACTCTACGTCCTACCATGCGAAATTCGCGTACCATACCCAATACTGACGTTCAAGCCTACACATAAAGGCAGCTGATATCTATGTGTATACGATTGCAATATATGTTATAGCCGACGACACATGGACACTAATGGATCTTTTTCAGACTCAGTTATTATCGAATTTTCCACTTTTAGTCGCCCATCTCCCTACCCGGTCCCACACTCTCAACTTTCATTTGCACATTCAAATTTCGTTACCTCTGCTTTCCTCTCGTTAACATTGCACTTTTCATCCAGTCTGGCACATCCCTTTAGCTCGATAACAATTTGTTACATTGTCTACTTACTGGACGCACCTTCGTTTGTTAGCTCGTTTATTCCATATGGGTTTGTAATGTGATGTTTTTTTATATCGGAAATGGAGCATTTTTCGTGATTTTACGTTCTAGATATTTGATTCATCGTGCGAGTTGAATAGGAATATTATGTTATGACGAAAACGAAGATTTTTGTTTGGGGTTCAATGATTTTTCTAATATTAAGGAATAAAATCATCGTATTCTTCTTTGTTTGGGAAGTCTGATTTTTTAAACGATCGAGTTTCAGCACCGGCCTTGATAACGATACTACTTGCACGAGATAAGCCCAATTTAAATTTTAGAATGTAATTGCTCGCCCCGGCTTTTAACAGGAGATTATTTTATCCATAAAACATGAACATGGGACGGGGATATTTAACGCTTCGTTAGCGTCGTTACATTAACTACGCTTTTCACAAGTAATTAGCATAATTCAAGCTCGTTATTAATTTCATGAGGATTATGAATGCTGCACTGTCTTTTATGGGGCTTGTCGATGTTTGCTATGTAAACATTCAGAAGGATGAACACGAGGTCATGATAAGAAAGTACAGAGCTAGAGTATCGGGTCATCGCACTCTATCACCACTTTCTGAGGAGGGAGAAAAATCGCGTTGTCGTTTATTCCCGCTCTGTGTTTTCTCCTCCTATATGTCACCTATCTCTCTTATTCGTCGACTTTTTTTCGCAAGCTTCGTCGATTTTGTACAACTAGATTGTATTATAGTTGATGACTCACTCGCAGTCCTTCGTCCTGGATTTCTCGGTTTTCGGTTTTTTTCTCTCTCGTACTTCCCACTCTCTCCTACAGATCTTACCGGCTAGACGGTGGACGATTCGTGCGATCCACAGCTTTTTCCATCACTGCGGTCACGCCGTATCTCGATTTTTCCGGGTGACATATCGTTCCAAGCTTTCTTGTCTCGCTCTTTTTTTCCTCCCTCTTGTATATCCTCAAGGACCAAAAACGACATTCTTACATTCGACCGGAAGAGAGAGAGAGAGAGAGAGAGAGAGAAAGAGAGCGTAGGAAAAAGAAACTAGAGATGACTTCGTGAGTTTCCGTAGAGAATAAAACTTATTTTTTCGTCAGTGAATAATGTTTATTTTCATCGAAATGAGATTTATTTCATCGAGATATTCATTACTGAAAACGACGAGAAACAAAGTCGGCTCTTCGAATTGAATCATCTTTATTATTTAATCGAATTCAAAGTAAATCATATGAAATAATATTTATTCAAATAATAGACAATCGTTTATTCTTTGTTTAACGATCAATGAAATTCAGAGCATTATCGATGTAGTCGATTATTACATAAATCGATAAATCGAATTTATTCAAGTGCGTTTATCAATTATTTGTTTCCGAGATTATATATTTTCAGAAAAATAAGAAGATTATTTTCATCCCATCGATCTACCGACAGGCTCGCCCATCTCGTTTCATCGACTTTTCCAAATACGCTTGAACGTAATATCCAGTTACGTAAAGCCGAGATTCCAGCCGTACGCGCTCGCCGCTTTATGTTATATTGCAATTTCTTCTTCTCTCGCGGCTTCATGGCTGATAGAGTCGGAGGAGGAACGAATAAAAAAAATCTCGACTGTATTATTCGCTAGGGGAGCAATATCGCCTATCCCGCTCGTCGCATTTCGAGCGACATTGCGTCCAGCCGTACCTCTGGACAATGATCGATCGGAAATTCGAAGGACCTTATCCGATCGCCAATTTCCCGTGGAATACGAAATATGATATCCATACTTTCCCCGTGTTTAGCAATTTACCGGTAAAAAATCGATAAATCCAAAAAATATTTCATGTTTTTTTTTCAATATTCCGCTCGTAAATTCTTCACTACCGAAAACAGGCATATATGATATTCGTATCCCGTGGAAAATTTCCTATAAAAATATGCATCGATACGATTATATTCCCGGCGAGATCATAAAATTCAATATTTTTCAAGAATTTCCGACGCGCAAAAAATATTTCGCGTAAAAACGGACTCTAAGAAAAATGCGTCAAAATATTTCAAAAGAAATTATTTACGATCGATCCGATTTAATAATCTCTCGAAATAATAAAAACGCGAGACCGAAGAATTTTCAATTTTGCCTTAGAAAATATCAATTGGAACGAATATCTCGTAAACGTCGATCGAGCTTCCAGGTTGCATTTGTCTTTTGTAAAGTTTTATTTTTCGCTCGTCGTGCGTGAAAAAAGCTACCCCCTTGTTGTAGAGTCTCGATATAACACGCACCGCGTTACAAAACGAGTCCGGAGCACGAACATCGGACGAAACTGCGATAGTCCACAGTGGTGACATCGAAAAAAACCTGTAAATCTCACTGAACCGGAAGTAACACGCCCCAGCAAATCCTTTCTACCTTGAAACAATTTATTTGCGAGTATATCGGGATGGTTTGCCTCGCTACACTTTGCTTTATCATAACACCCAACGCGAGACTCAGCGTACAAGGGGTCGTAAAATTCTCGAAGGAAATCTTGTTCGGGATATCGAGACGGTGTAAGAGCGCGGGGATATCGCTGGGTGAAAAAAAAAACACGGTAAACGACCGCCATCTATACATGTACATATATGTGTTACTTAAACCGAGGCGACGTCCTCGCTCGTCCGCTCTAACCCCGTCTCTTCATCAGGCAGGATGCCCGAAATTTTTGTGTCTCTCTCGCTCTCTCCCTTCTCTCATGCCTCTCTCTTTCTTTCTCTCTCTCTCTCTCGTAACATGCAGGATCTCAACAGCGTTGACCTGGAAGAATTCAAGTACGGCGGCACCAACATTACTGCCTTCCGATTGGTCGATCCGGAGAAGCCCGAGATTCAAAAGGTCGTCCAAGATTGGATCTACGGCGAGCAGAGATACGGCAGGCAGCTCGACATGGGTCAGGGTTTCAATAAGGTGAGTAGCGAAAACATCGCGAGTACTAAAGTTTTGATGGCAAATATTTTATACGAAAAAAAAAGAAAAAAGGAAATAAATAAATTTAACGAGCCGAAGAAAAGTGGAACCTCGTCACGATTCTGTCGAAAAAAACAAAAAAACAAAAATGTTTTCAACAAGAGATAGATAACTATTTTTTTTTCATCAAAGCTGATTAACGAATCCTTTAATCAAAACGTTGAACTTTATTACTTCTTTTTCATAATGAAGATTGCGAGTCGCAATATTCGCGTTCCGTACTTTGGCGAAACAAGAGGGGTTGACAAGGGGCGTAGGACTTTCGCAATCAGCGATGAGCTTAACATAGTTTGCTCGAAATTTATTACCCAGAGTCACACTTGGTACAAATTCGTATTATAATACCGCAATAATATACCAAAACTTGGTAATTGCGTTGGGTAAATAATAAAATTAATTATAGCCATATAATTATAACACCAGTAAATACGAGATAAAAATAGAAATATAATAGTTTGTGCAGCTATTTAATTCACCTTCCTCCAGTGACGCGATGTAAATTAATTACATTTCACTTCGTACCAACGCTATACGAATTAAAGAATGTTATCGAATTATTCTTTATCAATTTATTTTCCGATCAAAGGCATGAATTTTCCAATGAATAAACGTAATTATTGCAAAAAAGTGTTCATATCGCGCAAGGTTCGTCGAAATTTGATCGCCGTTTCAGCGAAATAACAAAAGCGTGAAACCTGAATGCGAGAACAAAGGGAGAATATGCGCTATCGCGAGGCGGTCTCACGACTCAACTTTCAAAAGCACTTGCCCTTTTTGAGCTTTTACCATCCCCGGCCCCTTGAACTACCGGGCGAAAAGAGAAAGAGGGACCTAAGGAACCGGAGGGAGAGTATAATAAATATAACGCGTAGGGTATAGGTACAATGCTCGAGGGCATGCCCCTGAAAATTACTTCCGCATTTTGCTCCAGGTCGGATGTTCTTACGCATACCCGTACATCATCCTTTTCCCTTGTCTTCCAGTTTCGCCGTTTCAACGAAAATTTTTACGTCGCCCGGGATACACGTCATGAATATATATCCATTGAAATCATGACTCTATACCGTTGTAAAAAAAAAAGAAATCTGTTCGAAGAAATATGACTCCGTTCAATTTTTGAAAAAAAAGTATTTTTATTCGTGTGATAAAAAAAATTACTTTTGCAAATTCGATTTCACTCGATATTCCTTATTTCATTACGCAAAATGTCGATCGACCTAAATTAAATTTTCATTTTTGGTAAGTAGGTATTGATTTCTTTTTATATCTCTCGCTTGTCTCGCTGATTTCTTTTTATACTCTAGAGTATTTGCCTGCTGTTCAAATTTTAAAAAAGTAATAATTTTTTTCCGATAAAAGAAAATTCGAAACTCACACTTTTATTTTCGACGATATACTCAGTTTCTTTACATAAAACGTTGATTAACGAATGTTATTTAATTTTCTATCCCGGGTAATGTTGATTTTTTTCTCTCTCTCCCGCTAGCTCGTTTCTTTTATTTTTGTTCGTTTTCACTCCGACAATCTCTCCGTTCGTTGAGTCGCGTGGATTACGGCGAGTAAACGCGAAAGTCGATTAATCGAGCAAATTGAGTGAAGCGATTTCACGTAACTGTATCAAATTGAGTTACGGTGAGCAAGCGGACGCGGGTCGAGCAGCGAAGACAAACGATGCAGAGGCAAAAGCGAAGAGAGTAAGTCCCGGGTCGTGCTAGCTTCCTCGTGACTGTTTCTCTCTCTTTCCATCTGTGCTTATCTCTCTCTCTCTCTCTCTGTCTCTCTTTCTGACATCGTGCCGAGTCTCTCGACTTCGGACGGTTGTTAATTGTTCTTACCGGAGATTCAGTTACGTCGTTGTCGTTCCCGTAGTGGGCGCGTAGGATGAAGAAACGATTTAAGCGCGACGAATCCCTCGACCGAAGGTTGAGGGCGCGAGGGTTTCGCGACGACCTGCAATCTTCATCACTTACGACGCATACGTTTCGAAAAAGAGAGACGAGCGTGAAAGAAAAATTATTCGCTTCGTTTTTTCCCGAAATTCGAACTCACTTTTTGTGATTCTCATTCAATGTTTTTTTTTCTTGCAACTTGGCTCGTTGGTGGAACGAATTGGGGTGAATTTAGGAGTCTGGAAATTGCAATCTGTCTTAGACGAAGATACAGTTTATGTCGAGGAAGAAACTTATGCCACGATCTTGATAAAAGATGATACTTGAATTTAACACTTGAATTGACATTAGACATTAAAAAAATGATTTCAATTTCTTTCGTTCGATCAGTTGAATTTTTAATTTATCAGCTTTTAAGAAAAATTATATTCTCGTACGTTTCCTTCGAAGAATCGCGTCTCGGAACGAGTTTTTGGAACGAGACGAATTTATTTTTATTACCTTTCTTCCCACTTTCTATTCTAACCTGATAACCCTCTTTCCTCTATCTCACCGTCCCCTCTCTTTATGCTGAATACCATGGGTTCCGTTTCGTCCATTCTCTTTTTGACGTCGCGCGATTTTAAATGCCAAACTCCCCGAGTCGTAATACGTGAGAGGGTGTCAATTTGCCCGGGCGTGTCTCGAAGACCACCCCCGGCTGGTATTCACGTCGTCGTCGTCGTCCTCGTTGTCGTTCGCCACTGCCAGTCCCCCGGCGGATATCCACTTTTCCCGGAGAAAAGTCATATGATCCAACTGGTCGCGCATTCGAAGTGAACAAAAAAAAGAAAGAAAAAGGAAAAATTCGTCTGGAACATCTGGCCGGTACGATATCGACGCACGAAGGAAAGTTGAGCAAAATCTCAACGCTCTCCCTCTCTTTCTCTCTCTCTCTCTCTCGCTCTGCGATACCTATTCATCTAGAAGACGTAACGAAACGAGGATAAAAGAGCGAGAAAAATTCAAGAGAAAGAACGAGAGAGAGAGAGAGAGAGAGAGAGAGAGAGAGAGTGAGAGTGGGAGCGAGGCGACAGCGTATATGTTACTTGAAGTTTCACGCGCGGCAGCTTCTGCTCCCGTTCGGGCGAGCGCGTGATTTTTTTTCTTCCATCGTTCTTTTTTTTCGTTTTTCATATGCCATTTTTGCCGTCATCCCTCCTTTTTCTCGCTCCGGCGTGCTATCATTTCGCGAGCATATACGAGGCAAAAAACGAAGCAAATTGGACGCGTCTCACAACCGCGATTGCCACCCTACTGAACCCTCGCCCTTCCTCCCTCTTCCCCCTCCCATTTCCACCGTCAACCCCGTTCCACCCATCTCGTTTCGACAAAACTTTTCTCGCAAACTTTCACACTGTCGGCGCCTCCGACTCGTCGACGTCGAGTCACGAAACAGACCTTGCCATTCAACGCCCCGACGATATCTCCCTCGACCACTGATGGCGGCGCCGTCATACAATTCTGGTTCACCCTGCCTCGACTTTTTTTTTTTACTTTCATACCGTGACTATTTTTATCGCAATAAACTATTATTACTCGTCGTAACGATAAAAGCAAAAAATTAAGAGTAAAAAAAACGAAATAAAATTCGACGAAAAAGATTTCTTCGTTTTATTTCAATCAGCTATAAAATCGAGTTATTTTTTTATAGATTTTTCTTTACGTTCGGTGAATCAACGTACGGTCCTTAATTTGAAAAGGATCGTGCAAAAATATAAACTGTCTTTTTATACGAGTGAACAATTTTTGGTCGATCCTCGCATCGTCGTTCAATCGCGTCAGTTAACGAATCGTCGATTTTTTAATTTGCCTTATCGATGACTCGCCGATGATTTTACGATTTAGTTTTTTTAGAATAGAAAATTATTGTTCTACGGTGTAATAGTGGAATCGTGTTCAGAGAGATAAATAAAACTAGACTCGGGATTCTCGATTTTTCAGGTTCGTACCGGGTCTCGATGGTTCTGTATATATATATATATATATATATGATACGCATACCCGTGATATCTTTCGGGATGTTCAGCTTCTTTTTTCGTGGATCCGTTCTCGCTAAATCCTTCTTACCGAGTTGCCGGAATAATTTTTCTCTCCCAGCATTTCTAGCAGTTCCATCGTTTTTCCCGTTCCCGTTTCTTTTTGCCTCGTAGAATCGTTTCTGTCGTCAGCCGCCTCTCGCTTTCACGATTTGGTCTATCGACCTTCTTTTTTTTCTTCATCTTCCACCAAAAGCCAAGCGCATTTTCTCTTTTGATCGTTGATCCATGGATAACCGGGTTCAACTCCCTCTGTCTACTTATATATACGAACGAAAAGTCAGCATCGCTACGGAAGCGGACTGTGGCGGACGAAAAGTCTCACGAGGGATAATATCGTGGCAAGGGCTGAGAATATCCCCGACTCGCTTCATATCTCCCTTACCTTTCTGTCTCTCTCTCTCTCTCTCCCTCTCTTTCTCTCCACTTTCTTCGTTCCATCGTCATTTCGGTGGCGATTCAAGAATCTCAATTTCTCTCTCGCGCCCCTTCGACTTGCACAACCCGAGGAGTCACTTTACCACGGCGCTACGGTCGCGCGCCACGGTTACTCCTTTGAAAATTTTGCGCATCGTTGACGGCATAATGGAATCAGAGAAAGACGAAAAAAAAAAAAAGAGAGAAGAATACTTCATGTGCGGAAAAATGATTTTCGTAAAAGTTTCGTACCGCAAAAGGTCGCACCGGACTAAAGATCCCTTAGACGTTGAAAATTTTCACTCCCGCGGGAAACATTGATTTCCGGTTGAACTCTCGGATTCTTCGCGGCAGCTCGCGTAATCGTTTCGCAAAAGCATGGAATAAATTGAGCGTGACTAATTACGCGCTCGAGGCGTTGCGAAAAATGACGTAAAAGACGTAAATTCTTTATTAAAAACAAAACAAAACAAAAAATATATTAATTACGTACCGTAATTAAGGAGTATGACTTTTCACCTTCGTCGTAAAATATGTAGGAACAAAGGAAGCAAAAAATAGGAATTTTTTCATTAATTTTCGAGCGAGTTGAAGCCCGTCTTACGAGAGTAATACACGTTTCTTATATAAACCTAATGTTTTATATATCTATGTATATTACCCGTGTATACGCGAAATCCCGAAGGACGAAAGGTATATTATATATTTACGTCCGTGTACTCGCGCCACTTTCCGTGAATATGAACTTCCGAGATAAGCCCGTTAGCGCGCGTGCTCAATCTCAATACTGCCGAGAGTCTGGAGTATGTAACCGGAAATGGATTTTCCCTACACGAGTCACCAGCCACGAGCGCGCCTCGAAATATCGCGCGAGAGTCGTTTCGAGAGAATATCTTCGCGCGCGTTCCGACCGACGATATGGTTTTACGCGTGTGGAAAAAACCAACAACAACATTCCGGGAGGATACGATTTTGTTGTAAATCAAGAATTCATTTTATATCGCGGGAGCAATTCGTTTTACATTTCGCGGGTCATAAAGTTGTCGCGTAACGCTTTTCGAAGATCTAGAGAGTGTGGCGCGCATAAATATATCCGTGCCGGTGCCATTGTTGCGTTTATACTGGAACATTGTTTTTCACTTTGTCCCGTGTACGGTTCGCCCCGCGTTAACGCTCTCGGGCCATTAAAGTGTTTATTCACTCGTACGTACTACTGCCAGTCGGACTTCCGGTTCCAGTGGCCGGTATATAACTCTCAGCTGGTGCGAGCCACGAGACCGCACTATGTCGATGCATTCGACCAACGTCACCGTCCGAACGTTCCATTATACCCGCGTTGTACAGGACGTTGCAAAACTTTGTACAAACGTGTTTTCCGTATATTCGACACAAAAGATCCATGATTCAATTAATCACATTTATGTTTATTTTTTTTTCACTAATTTCAAGAATTTCCTTTATTTATGCAATTGTTTTCAAACGCGAGCGACGATAATAACGATATTCTCGATAATATCAAGCGCGATATAAATAATTGTTTATATCCATCGTTCGTGATTAAAATTTCTTTAGTACTCCAACTTTAAGACACTGAATTGACAATATCTTGTTCGAACGACGTAAACAAAAATTACAGCTATTAAAAATTACAAAAATAACAGAAATATAAAATTGAAAAAAAAAAAATACGATAAAATTGTACGTGAATAAAGTAGAAAATTGGAGAAAATTCTTGTAACGAGGGTGAGTTATAATGCAACGTAGGGAGTGATCTCATCTCCAATATAATTTGAATCACCCTGAGTACATATATATGTCTACAAGAACCAGGGTTGCGGATCTCTGCTCTATACGCCCAGTTACATCCGCATATATTTTACCCTTATAATAATATATACATATATACATATATAGATCGTCGAGTAACTCGACCGAGCATGGTCATAGTTTGGATAGTGAGCGACGATTGTTGGCTACACATCGATTCGCATCGAAGATAATATAAACCTCCGGCGCACACACGTACGAGGGATGTCCGAGGGCACGCTCGAGCATATCCACCCGTAACGTCGCTCTCTAGCCCCAGGTTCGACCATGTCGATGTTTGCACTCGGGGAACGTCATCGGCATACATTCCGAATTACTCGATGATTTATTCGTGGTCTGCGATATTATATACCGATTCTCTCTTTCTCTCTTTCTCTCTTTCTCTCTCTTTCTCTTTCTCTTTCTCTCCTCTTTCCACCATTTTCATTATAAATCTATATACGAACGTTAACATATTATACATCAATAATAGGCTTGTGCACCGCCGTACATCTATTAATAATAGGCTTTGTGTCCGTTTGACACAGTATCTGATTGGCACACACGCGTCCAGTACACAAAGAAAATGAATCGTGCGATTTCATTGAAATATGCAATAACCGGAATGGGGCGAGGGTGCGCTTTGAACAATGCGCCGAAATATATGGAAAATAATTTTGTTTCATATATCCGATGACACGGCGTCGTGATTCTCCGAACGATGCATTCGGTTCAATGCGGCGTTGTAATAACTCGACTACGCGAAATTCCTCGATATTCGTAGATATTAAAAAATAAAATACTCACACTAACGAGCGATAGGAATTAGACTGTTATCTGGAAAGTATTCATCGATTTCAATGCTCTCGTTATATTCAAACGATAACGATTATTATATCTGTTTTCATATTTTTCACGCTGCGTAAAAAACCGGAAACAGAACAACCTCACGTTCGTAAAGGTAAGTTTTTTTGTATCACTAACAATAAAATAAATAATCCTCCGGGCTGTTTTTCGTCAGCGCGTTCGTATTTTCGTGTCTACGGTTACGACGTACATTCGTCGAATTGAAAATCGTAAACCATTTAATACAGGGGTGAGAGGGGATAGGGGGTAGATAGATCATTTTGTAAAGAGAGAGAGAGAGAGAGAGAGAGGCAGAGAGCAAAACGTGTGCCGTATCTATGCAAATGTGTACGAGAAATACAGGGACCGAGCGAGGGAACGCGACGATTCAAGTATATACATAGGAATCTCGCGTTTATATCTACCCCTAACTGTATAGCTTACTATTTATGTTTTAGAGAGTTTCGGACACGAGAGTCACACATGGAATTGACCGGAATAATTATAAATTATGTTCATACGCCATTTCATGATTATCTACTTCGGGGCAAATCTTCTAAATCTCTTTGATATAGCAATGTCATTGTTTATCGTGTATTCCCGTTTCACAATACATATTACGTGTGGTCTCTCGAGCACGATTATACATTCGAAACTGAAGCCAACCCCCTTTTCAAGCCGGTTATTATTTTATTCGAAAAATCCATAAAGTCATCCACACCATATGCGTACAGAGAGTGCTTTGAGTACTCGGGACGATGAGCATTTTCACCAGCGTTCGCTGAAAATATTATGTCAGATGACCCGACAGCTCGATCCGGAACAAAAACAATCGGTAAAAGGGTTTTCTCTTTTTCATTCCCATCGGCTATTTCGAATGATATTGAATATCAATATTTATACAGTTATGTAGCCAGTTATTCAATTAGTTGCGTTTTAATTACGTTAATTAGAACCGTTTCAACTAATTATCGACCTTCGCGGATATTAAACAAATCGTGAGATTGGCGTTGACAAGGGGGGGGGGGTTAAAGGGTTGGGGCAATTTGACGAATTATCAACGCGACGCGGATTGAATTTATGGATAAATATGCAACATCGAAAATTGCAACCTGTTCTACGGTCATTGCGGATTTTACATTAATCGATTTTAATTACTGATTCGTACATTTACAGTTTCCTAAATGTAAACAAACAAAATCGATCGCGTATACCTGAGTATTCAGTTGCCGGCCAAATGAGGTCAATAGAGAGAGAGAGAGAGAAGATGCGCGAGAGGGACAAAAAAGTAGGAAGAGTCGATCGTGAAAGCTTATTCCTGTTTACGGTTGATAGTCCTCGAGGAGGAGATTTCGTGTTAAGACCCTTCTTTACACGTGGCCTCTCGTCGATGCAGGATCGTCGACAAAAGCGTAATGCTACCGGCGCAAATTGTATCGATAAGCCTGGATAAAAGCAGTTAAGTAGCTCATCCGGGTGAAGAATTTCACATTCGCGAGAGATAGAACGAGACGGTTCATGGAGCGTCGAACAGTGACAGGAGAGTTGCGGAAAACTTGTATCATATATCGGTACCTACGAGATAAAAAAGGTCCATAAAAAGGTAGATAATATCTATCAGGGGTTTGACGCTGCTCAGACGCTTTCACGATCGTTTACTTTCGTAACGCGCGACGTATAGAAACTTTTCTTATTCTTATCGAATAATCGGTATAATATTTGTTCCATCGAAACGAGACACCCGGTACATTATTTATTTTTTTCCAATGGACCACCTGGTATGTAGATTTCTCGTTCACTGGAATTGTACGATAGATATTGACGACCGAGTAACTTGAATTTAATACTCATTTGACGAATTTCATTTAAAATATGATGAAATTTGACAGATTGCAAAATTACTAGAATTAAACTTCAATTTTGTTGATTACAAAATTAATAAAATAGAGTGATATCGATTAAAAAATTAATCTATAGCTACTGACGTGTTTTTTTGTACGTAAGCACTGACGTGGGGGCTTGGTAGGCCTGTACCATTATGTGATTATTTTAACGACTCACGAAGCTTCATAGATTTAGATATTTAATAATTAGATGAAATAAGCATATTTTAACAAAATAAGCTTAACTTTCAAATCAACTTTGATTTAAATGAGACTTATTTTTGACAATTAAAGTACATTTAACATTTCTTTGAACGAAATTACTTGAGATCAGAAATTACTTTGTATTTATAAAAATTTTAAACGAAATACACGAATTAACTTCTTCTGGATGAAGTATTGGGTTCCATTTTACTCTATTCATTAAGCTACTGAAAAAAAAGACAGAATATAAACGTATGCGATTTTTCAAAAAGTTACGTAAATACTGACACGAGATCAGGGATGCCTACAAAAAATTTCAAAATGAATTTATTCATCAAAATTGCTCATGCCGACCCATACACAACCACTCACGGTCTCTGAGCGACTAAACTCGAAGGTACTAGAATCATCGTTTACATCGCATGCGGGGGAGGCGAGTAACTCGACATTATTACTTTCGCTATTGGCCTGAGTGGCCCCAACTCAGCAGTTAAAGTTTAACAAAATAAAATACAATTATTTTGATATTAAAATTAAGAAAGCAAAATCAACTTTGATCGACGCCATAATTGATAAAATAAAACGAAATTACAGCCCAGTACGCCCAAAATTGTCAAACAACTAATTATCGTTGACCGTGTGGCGTATAAAATAATGAAGCGAAATATTTCTTTATCGGAAAATGAATAGATTAAAGATTGAAAATTCGATCCACATACTCATGTATATTTCATCAACGTGAATGTATCATTAATGGTTTATTTTCATGATCGTATACACTACAAAGCTCGTTAATACAGCGACGTTGTCCTCGAGGCAATCTCTTATAAAAATATTGTGCTTAACCAAGTGTATTCCTCCCTTATATCGAAAGTCACCCTCGTATACTGTGCGAAAGATAATATCGAGGCACGCGTATCTCATATGCTTCACTTCCTTGACACAGACCGAGACAGCGCTGATGTACGATGCCGTTCATCTCTTCGCAAAGGCACTGCACGTTCTCGATACCTCCCAGCTCATGGACATCAAACCACTGTCTTGCGAATCAAGCGACACATGGTCGCACGGATATTCGCTGATAAATTACATGAAAATCGTGAGTACGAGAATAAAATAAGAATAAATAAAATGAGAATAAATATAAATAAAACAAACAAAAAACAATGCTAAATGATCAAGTACCCATTGTTATCGCGCGTACGTGAGCGCCAATAGTGATAAAATTCAACGATCTTCACCGCGTGTAATTTATATTTTATACCGATGAATAATAATTCTTTTTGCTTCGGGACTATTTTTTTTTTTTTTTTTTTTTTTTTGGCACGACGCTTTGTTCCTGCTGTCGGTTGATTTATTTGGAGGAATATTTACCGCGGTATTTCGTTCAAAATAGTACTCACCTATGCATATGTGTGTTTGTGGACACGTATGAAAAAGTGTGTGTGTGTATGTGAATATAAATCGCTACGGTAAACGAATAAAGAAAATCTTGCGCCACCGCGATAACGAGAATTTAATTCGTCGCTCCTCTGGGGTCGTGTTCTGTATATTCAAGGTAATGAACGATAAACACCGCGGTGTTGGCAGACGAACACGAGACCGTGACATTTATCAGGTCGAAAATTGTGACGGAAGGCTAATGAATCTCCTTTCATCGTTGTAAAATTCACCCCGTGAATCGCGGAATTAGAATATTTTAAAATCGCGTTCGTGCCTCATGGTCGACGGGAATATTTATGTTGGTCCAATGTTGTTTTTAATTTTTTCGTCTCTTATTTTTTCACCTCGTTATAACACTTTTATAAAAAAAAGAAAGCACGCGGCGATGTAGGTACATAATCTCTCGTGTATGAAAAAAAATGAAAACAAAAAGTATTAAATCCCATGAAACACAAGCTTTTCGGAGCTTTTGATTAATTTTTTTGGTTTCCGTTTTTCGTTTTATACCCAATTTTCGAGGAAATAATTAGCAGTTTCCCTGGATGAGTTACAGCCTGGATGAATTGAGATAATTAACAAATATATTCTGAAAATTTAATTGGTTCGGTAAAATCGTTGATATTGGATATTTTATAGAGTTTTACTTTGGTTTGATTCGTGAATGTGCGTGGAAACAAATTCATGGGGAATTTTTAATTGTAGCGAGCTTTTAGCGAATAAAATTATTAAACAAAAAATCTCGACAAAGAATCAAATGATTTTCATATTTTTTTCGTTTCCCCGGAGTAAAAAACTACGGTCGCCTACGCGTTACACGATATGATACATAATCCAGTGGCAATTGAGTGACTGAGAATGCTCGTCATATTCTGAAGTCTCATCAAGCCCGGAGATTGAGACGAAACGTGCAGCACCTGCTCACAAATTTACTCTTATCCCCCGATTCATCATCCCACCAGACCTTTCGTTCGAACCGGTTTTCCCTCCTTTTTCGTCCTTCTCCGCAGCAATTTCCTGCCTGTTTTACCTCACTCTATTTCGCATGTCGTGGAGAGACGCGTGTGTACCGAAACGGTCTATTTTTCTTTACGACCGCCCACACATTTTCCCGTCCCTCAGTTTTTCACTCTGAGACGAGAATAGAAACAGGCCGTCCGATCGATACTTGACTAGACCTCAAGAGCGTGAAGAGAACATTTATTGTTAATTCAGGTTTTTTGCCTGTATACTAATTTCAAACGACTGAAATTTTAACCGAACGAAATTCATGAATAACTTAGGTAAAATTCGTATTTATATTTTTTCATTCAATTTCATATATTATTTAAAAATCGACAATTAAGGGCTGTAAACAAACCTAAATAACTAATCGAGTGCAGGCTAAATTAATAAACTTGAAGAGCTGTTTTACATGAATAAGTATCCTCATACTGATCGATTACCGTAGTTCAACAATATTCGGTATTTCCAACTAAATTTTCACGTAAATCGAATTAAAATGACGTCCTTCTTAATTAACGTGTCGATGAAAATTAGCTTATATCGATTTTATCATAAAACAGGTGGAAATGACGGGTCTCACCGGAGTTATCAAGTTCGATCATCAAGGCTTCAGATCGGACTTCACCCTCGATATAATCGAATTAAATAGCAAAGAGGGTCTGAAGAAAATTGGCACGTGGAACAGTACCGAGGGCGTCAATTTTACGAGAAGCTTCGGCGATGTTTACACACAAATTGTCGAGAGTCTACAGAACAAGACTTTCGTCGTCACGACGATACTGGTGAGACGTGAAATATTGCAGCCAACCGAATGAAAAAAAAAGAATAACAACCTTGCTCCTTTATTTTCCGGGCTTGCCACTCCACCCACACGTCCAAACTTCGGCGCGAATTCCCTCTCCTCTTTTCCATTCACCAACTTCAAATGCAGGTTTACCGACTTTCTATGTTTATATAGATATATTATTATTATTATCATGTATATATGTACATATACAAGCGAGTGGAAAGTAGACCGAGGATCTCGTTAATCATCTCGCCGAGTAACTTTCCCCGCTAATTCACGAAAGCTTCCCCCATTCGACAATACAAACCTGCGAAATTTTCAGCCGAACCACCCTCGAATGTTCAGCGTTCCCGCAATAACGAAATTTTCTCCGCGCAAACATCGCCGCCCCCTCCGACTAATATATTCCTGTGTCTCATTGTC
Organism: Netelia virgata; assembly: GCA_951802705.1. Taxonomy (NCBI): domain Eukaryota; kingdom Metazoa; phylum Arthropoda; class Insecta; order Hymenoptera; family Ichneumonidae; genus Netelia; species Netelia virgata. The sequence continues at coordinate 13,551,371 of OX637865.1, read as the reverse complement.
AGTCTCTTTTCCTTATATACAATACAATTTTATTTATCTTCGCGAAACGAATTAAAAAATGATTTATTTTCTCGTGAAGAACAACAAAAAAAAAGAAATTATTTATTCTCGCGAAGTTAAAAGGAGAAAAAAATGGATTTATACCCGAAATAACAGAAACGACTTGCATATACCACGAGTCGAGCGTAAAAGTAACGTGTGCTCTTATCTCCCCTTCGCTCTGCCATGCGAGGGTCGGTACATGTTTCGGCGGTATAAAAACTTACTTAACAAAGTCGTCAACTTTTGTGGCTTATCTGGGTGGCTATGAGCCCGAGGAAAATTCATTCACATATACATATATTACATATATATTCATTCACATGTATATATACCACATGCGTATATATATATATATATATATATATATATATGTGAAAAATAACATGTTTATGCGAATATACGTATATATACGTGCCATATGGGTATGAGAGTTAAATTCTTTTGTATTACAAGTACGGTCGTGAGACCTTGCCCAAACTGTCCTTCTTAAAAACTTCGGGGCTTGTTCGCCGTCGCGAATTTACTATCGTAAAAGTGCAAGTACCTGACACCGAGTGTAGGCACGTAGTGAAGTGCAAAGATGAGAGTGGAGAGCGTTTACTCTTCACTTCATTGCATCACGACGATCGTCCTTGTCGTCGTCGTCGTCGTCGTAGTCGTGATATGCCAACCCTGCCTCGGGCTAGTTTGCGTTACGGGGTACTTCTCACGACGCCGAAAACTTCCAAAAGCAGTATACCTGAATAGGATTGCTCACTTCTATGACCTTCTTCTTATTGCTGTCTCGCCCTCCCCCCTCCCCGTCCTGATACCTTCATACTTTTCTCGTTAAAACAATTTTTTTTTGTGTTCGCCAATTAGAACTACTCTCCATCTCTTGCTACGTTTAACCCTTATGGATCTTTATTCGTAATACTTCCAACGAGGCAATTCAGTCAATTATATCTAAAAAAAACACGAATTTTCAATTCGATAGTCGAAATAGTACGAGAATTGAAAACGAGAACGATTGTCGTTTTTTTCTAACCTAATATGGGATTATTCACGATTATTAATACATAATTGGAAATATTTCTGAAATATTTAATTATTATATCGAATTATAGTCTCGGAAAATTATTTTCCATCAAAATTTGTTGTAATTGTATTATTCTGAAAATTATTGATAAAATTATGAATTATTACGAATGATAATAGAAGAACGACCCGATTCGCGTTATGTTAATAACGATGAATCAAATATCGATCTATTAGCGCGTAGCCAATCGTGACGCTGATTTGAAATAAGTGTAAACAAAAGGAAATCGATTGTACGAATATTTGCAGAGCGCCCCGTACTGTATGCGAAAGGATTCCAGCGAGACGTTGACGGGTAACGCCCAATTCGAGGGTTACAGCGTCGACTTAATTCATGCGATATCTCGAATTCTCGGATTTAATTACACGTTTCAATTGGTACCCGATGATCACTACGGTTCGCTGAATCGTGAAACTAAAGAGTGGGACGGCATGATGAAGGAACTTCTGGATCAGAAAGCCGATCTCGCCATCGCCGATCTTACCATCACGTACGATCGCGAACAGGCAGTTGATTTTACGATGCCATTCATGAATCTCGGTAAGTCGTGATTTTATGTACCGACGTCAAATAATTGTCATTAAAAACGATTCACTCACAATCAGTCAACAAACTTATTGATTTTATTGAATTAATAAATGAATTCGATTTTATTAGATTTTCCATTAAATTTAATAACGAATCGATTAAATTAGGATTAAAATCGATTATTATCATTATCAATCAGGTATCAGCATTCTTTATCGGAAGCCGATCAAGAAACCACCGAACCTCTTCTCGTTTCTCAGCCCTCTCAGCCTCGATGTGTGGATCTACATGGCTACCGCTTATCTCGGAGTATCGGTCCTACTTTTCATATTGGCAAGGCAAGTGAAATTTTGTTTACCGTTTCAGAAATCGGATATCTTTCTTCTCGGAATAATTAATCGACCGGGTATGAGGGGATGGAATAAGGAGCAGTGTTTAAACATGATCGTTTTTCTAACGTCGATACCGGAATTAGTAAATTTTATTCCAAGGGATAACGAATTATTATGAATTTCAAATTAATTAATTAGTCACGATGAATTTTTCACCCTTCGGAATTATTATAAATTTAAAAACAGAAATTAAACATCACGATTTAGCATAATGAGTATCGAGTTGACCGATCTAGATTCACGCCCTACGAGTGGTATAATCCATATCCGTGCAACGAAAATCCCGATCATCTGGAAAATCGTTTCAAGCTGCTCAACTGCCTCTGGTTCACCATTGGTTCTCTGATGCGTCAGGGTTGTGACATTCTGCCCAAGTAAGCCCCCAATACAAAAATTCGAAAGAGAACGAACAAAAAGAACAGTGCACTCGACAATCCGTCGCACCGTCTTCCAGAGCTGCTCGTCGGATTTTGTTTGCTCGATTTTTGCGTGTCGTTAAATATTTTGTTTTCTATCTATGGTAGTGATTTTTTGTATTTTTGTCCGTTATTATTTTTGGGCTCACGATGTCCGTAATCCTTTCATGTCGTCCTTAAATCCGGGGCCTCTCTCGGAGCCAAACGATCGATGCTTTTCAACTTTTTCGAACGTGTTTTTTATTACGAAAAATAGGTAAACAGAGACGGGAAAATTTTTTGGAAAAATTGATACAAGATGCAGATGATGGAAGAAGTTGAAAAATGTGAATTTTTGCTATATTTTCTTTTTTTCGAGGCTCTCAGATCTAATCCCGTCCCGTTTCCTGTTCACATGTCCGCAGGTTCAGCCCTTACGAGTGGGAGAATCCCCATCCGTGCAACGCCCAGTCCGAGGTCCTCGAGAACGAGTTCACACTTCTGAACTCGCTTTGGTTCACCATAGGCTCGCTCATGCAGCAAGGTTCCGATATAGCGCCGAAGTAAGTTAACTATCGAACAGAAAGAAAAACAAATCGTCACAAAGAATAAAACTTTTTCAATTTCCGAGGCTTAAGAATCGGGCGCCATTTTTCACGTGAAAACTAAGCCCAGAAAAACAATACATTTCGTTGTTCTGTCGCAGAGGATAAAATAATTCACGAGAAAAAGACATCAGAAACTTTCGATAAATTTGCAATTATTGCTTAATATTTATTATTCGATTAATTATTCAATAATCTTTCGACCTTTTCTTTTCTTGGTTCGTAAAGCGATTTTCTCTAGAAAAAAAGTCCTTCCTTTTTCAAGCGATGGGCAATTAATGAATAAAAACGAATAATAATAGTAATGACAAAAATAATTATTATTATACCGTCATCATCCACCGTTCCCTCGATGCTATATCGTAGGCTTTGCTGCAGTAGCCTGCGTTAGTGTCAAACGCGAGTCTGTTCTCGTCACATTAATCAGTCAAAAAAACTTTATTTTCCATTCAAAAAATCAATGCGCCGGGACGGAATACCATTTTTCATTTTTGTTTCTACCTAACGACATTTTTATAAATTGTTGTCAATAGAAGATATGTTTTGCATCACATATGTTGAAAATGTTAATTTTTCATTATTCGTTGTGCTCGTAAGTCTGCACGTGACACCGTAGATACGTAAAACCACGATAGTTGATCGTTGCAAATATTTGTAAAATAATTTCATAAACAAATGCATAAATGGTAATAATATTATTAATTGAATAGAAACCAATAGCAGTAGCTAATAATTAACGTGATGATATCAAAAATAGTGATTAATCCACGAACTTTATTACGAATCACTTGTTTTTTAGAATTTTATTCCACTCCCATTAAAATTTTGTTCTTAGGGCTGTATCAACGCGAATGGTAGCAGGAATGTGGTGGTTTTTCACCCTCATAATGATTTCATCGTACACGGCGAATCTCGCCGCATTTTTAACGGTCGAAAGAATGGAATCGCCGATCGAGAGCGCCGAGGATCTCGCCAAACAGACCAAAATCAAGTACGGAGCTCTTCGCGGTGGTAGCACAGCTGCTTTCTTCAGGGTAAGCCCGAGCATGAAACTCTGCTTATATATAATTAGTTTAATTTAATTACGAGTCACAAATTAATCAGGTTGATCGATGACCGAATTATCTGGTTAATGAATAAATTATTATAATAATTAATTGATAGAATTGATAAATTATATTCTTTGACCCATCGACAATTCTAAATAATGCATTTTTCATATATTTTATTCGGGTTCGTCTCGTTTTCTGGCTTATCATTAAAATGATAAATCCGTTGTCCGCGAGTAATAATGAAGATGAATATACGGGCACGTACTTTCCCGCCGTTATTCGTACGCGAAGATCTCTCACCGCCACCATCAAATGTTTTACAAGAACGAAGAGAGAAACCCGACAAAGTTTCCTCGTATATAATGCGCTCAGACGACGTTTCAGCTTCTTCCCTAAAGGCTAATACCCGTGGTTTCCACGAGTAATAAAGAGTACAGCACGTAAGATGACTTATACAGTCTCTCATTTGCGAGTAATGAATTTCGCGGTATCCTACCCGAGATATGTCGTTTCGTGAAATGAAAATTGGCAAGATGCCGCTTTATGCACGAGCACTTTCGCGATGAGAAATGTATGCTTAATAATAATTTAAAAAAACACACATCCACGAATTACGTACACAGAAATATATATAAATGTTCCGTTTTCCATTAAAACATTGAAAAGATTTTTAACGAGTGTCGTAATTGCAACGCTGCCTCGTTAATTCTAGTCGTTACACGAGTTAACGAACCTGCATTTTAATTATGCAACGCCAAGTCAGTGAAATCATAACGACGTGGATGACTGCGAATGCCTATTATCGATAAAATACGATTCAATTTTTCATCCCCTTTCATTCTACCATCCATCGGAATGAAGAATTGGTTTTATTATCTCTCGAATAATGAACTTTCACGTTATTATTATCATAATTCATTACTATCGCTATTAGGATTAATATTATTAAAAAGATAATTATGGAGAAACAATAAACACTCGATATAAACCACAACGAGCAAACTTTTATCATCTTTAATATTTCTATTATTTATCACGAATTCCTTGCAACTCGTTCAATCGTTATGATTATTTTCAGGATTCCAACTTTTCGACGTATCAGCGTATGTGGTCGTTCATGGAATCGGCGAAGCCATCCGTGTTCCCGACGAGCAACGTCGAGGGCGTCGAGAGAGTCGTGAAGGGTAAGGGAAACTACGCGTTTCTCATGGAGTCGACATCGATCGAGTACGTTATCGAGAGAAATTGCGAACTAACGCAGGTCGGCGGACTTTTGGATTCCAAGGGCTATGGAATCGCAATGCCACCGAGTACGTTTCAAATCACAGTTTCATTTATATATTTCGGCTTACATATAAATATATATATATATATATACATTCATATATTTATTTATTTATATACATATACAATGTGTGCGTCAAACGTGTAGACCGAATCGTCGTAGGCAGCTCTGATCCCAGTCGTTGGGTGGCTATCAACTAAAACGCGCTGAGTTATCCAATATCCCGGGGCATTATGTTCTCTTATCAACGTCGCATATATACGTAGATATAGATGTGCTTCGGAGTTAAAGCTAACGAAACCCGTCGAGTTGCGGAGTTTGCTTGCCACGGGTTTCCTATAACATGACTCTTCTCCTTCGATGGCTTAGTACGTACAGTACGATATAGAGGGCACATCCGCGAGGTCTCGCACACCTTAATTCGATTCTAAGCGCGCTAAGGCTTTATAGGTCGTTCGAGTCATTATACACGTATTGATATACTTACATTAAACACACATTTGTATGCACTCACATACACACAGACGCACACACGTTCGCATGAATCCATTCAACGAATTATACGCGTACAGTTTCCGAAACCAGAAGTGCCTGATTTATCGGTATAATGCGAATTTCCATTCCAAATTGCTCGACAGACTCGCCGTACAGAACGGCCATCAGCGGCGCGATACTGAAGCTTCAGGAGGAAGGGAAATTGCACATACTGAAAACCCGATGGTGGAAGGAGAAACGGGGCGGCGGAAACTGCAGAGTGAGTAAATCTTTGGTGCACTAATTATTCGTGTAATCCGAAATCCATGAGCGATCTTTGATGGGCTATTAAATTCGCCAAGTCCTTATGGTAAAATGAGGGGTTGGAGAAATTGCCAAAAAAAATGATAAGAACAAGATAAACATCGACTTATCGAATAGTCATAGAAATTAATTGATCATCGAAATTATAAATTTATACCAATTGTTTCGGCGCAATAACGACTAAAATGATAATAACGTTTTTATTTATATTACATTTCTTCTTTGTCCTTATTGCCAGTGTAATTTTCCATGTCGGAGTAAAATCCGCCGTATGATATTTATTTTATGGGACCGTCGTTCATCCCCCCGATGTTGCACGGTTTTTCCGTTGACGTAAATTTTCATAAGTCTCGAGCGACTCGCGAGTCCTGTAATCTCAGCTTTGATTGTTGAGGAGGGAGAATAAAAGTAGAGAAAAAAGAAAAATAATAAGAAGAAGAAGAAAAGAAGGAAGAAGAGTCGCGAGTCGATAACGTACTATCCACAACGGCTGCCGTCCTTCGTGGCTGTTTTTTGTCCGTGATCTCGTTTCTACTTTGCTACTGAGTTTTCTTTCGCTTTGTCGCCCGACCACGCCACGAGGATTTTTCGCTCGTTGCGTGGTCTCGCGAATTGGCAAAGTTTGCCCTACGTGACCGAGACTCGGAATAATTCTCACGAAAATCCCAGCTCCGTTCCATACACCCACAGAGAGACACACACACACGCACATATATATATATATATATATTTATGTTATACATAGCCCACGTGTACATATACACCTAATATATTTAAGGTATTCCAGCCGGAATCGGTAGGTTCGTCATTCCCAACTCTGTAGAATCAAACCCCCAATTTTTTACATACCCTTCGCAAGCGTAAAATGCACGTCCCGATTTTTTTCAGATTTGTTCACCAAATACCGCATTCTACAATGAGATTTTTGCAAAACATTTAAAACGTACCGAAGCGTGAAACATGGTTTGAAAATTTGATTAATGTTCCAAAAATCTCTATTGCGGGGGTGAACAAAATTCAGTTATTTCCCAGCATGGTCCGATACTCGGTGTTATAGGTATACAAAAAATGGGGTGCGATTGTCATCAGTGTCGATTTGGGGTGGAATGCCCCATATATATATATGTGTGTAATAAGTACAGATATATATGTGTCTATATGTAGTAAATAGTTTCGAAGCCCTTCCGTATACATTCTCTAGTTGCTAGAACAAAAATGGCGCTCGTCGCAGTAGCAACTTCTTATCTCCGCGAAAGATAGTCTTTTGGGGTCGCAATAGAGAGAGAGAGAGAGAAGAAGAGAGAGTGCTCTCCTCTCTATCCACGTTGGCAAGCCACTCACATATTTTCCCCTGCTTTTCCCACTTTAGCCACGGTATATTGTCGCAAACTCTTGGGTCGCGTATATGGAAGCAATCTTCCTTCATCTTCAACACTGCGATGAGAGAGAGAACGAGTAGGCGAAATACAGAAGAAAATTTATATAACATATACATATATATATGTATATATTCCTTCTCTGTCATTCGATAACTATATAGAAGTGCGTAGAAAAGGAGCGTATGGTATTCGGTAGCGGCTCCTTTACCTGCCGGCAAAAGTTACGTATTTTGAAAATGACGTTTCGTACAAACTCCAACTTTGCCGATACGAAGTTTTCCGCGATGTGCTCGCTGAGAAATCCGTCTCATATCCATTTAAATATTTTACAGCGATTTGCAAATTCCATATGTTTGTTTTAATTAATTATTTTGAAAAGTAAGATTGTCGACGAGAGGTTAGACTATTAAAAATCGTTGCAACTAAGTTTGAAGAAAATGGATCACGCCGTTTTGAAAATATCGCGTGCCTCGATTTGGAAAACTATGTTTTCGGATAATCGAGTTCGGATAATCGAGTACAGGCAAACATTTTTTTTTTTTTAAATCGACGATTCTTCAAATTATCACATACAATTTTTACGCAATGTTTCGAAACTTTGACAAAAATCCATTTTCTCGTAAAACCACTCATATTTGTACTTTTAAATTTACGGTTTTCTACGATAGTACATGTTTATTTTCAATGTTATTTTCAGGACGACAATCTGAAGAGCGGCTCAACGGCAAACGAGCTTGGCCTAGCAAACGTCGGCGGTGTATTCGTCGTTCTTATGGGAGGAATGGGTGTCGCTTGTGTCGTAGCCGTGTGCGAATTCGTCTGGAAGAGCCGAAAGGTCGCAGTCGAGGAACGGGTGAGTGTGGTCAGATAACACGAGGAGAAAAATGAAATTTGCGTGAACGACGGTTGCCCGACGGCAAACGTTCTTACGTACAACACTCATCATGATCCCGACGCTATTTATCCCGACATACCACGGGAATACATCAGCTGATGCTCGCACGACGGTGGAGTTCCTCTTTAACGGTACAATCGGGACGCGTTCAAAAGCACTCGGGTGTGATAATCGTTCTCGCCACATCATCCATTCTAGTTTTTCCACTTTAAAAAAATTTCATTTCCAATTTCCAGATCGTCGCGAGCCTTCTCTCTTCCATTCCAGTCTACGTGCGAAACCATTTTATTCAATCATCTCCCTTCTTTTAATCATTTTGTGAAATATTTTTGTAATTCGATATGTTTCATCGTGAAATTTCGGCGTGAATTATTTTTTGTAAATCGCAGAATTAAAACGTCCTTCGTGAAAAATCATTCGTACGTTCTTTTCCAGATTTCGAACGAGTCGCAAATAATTATTTTGATTTTACGCGAAATAACGAGCACGATGCTTCGGTAATTTATCTTTTGTGCTCAAATCTGACACGTTCTCCATTGTCGAAGATAATTTTTCTTCGAGGTTGATAAGATTCGGAAGTTTTGGCGATATTTTTTTTGTTTTTTTGTTAATTTTACGAAAAATTACAAAATTTGAAAAGCTTGGTTTTGAATAGTTCGAAAGTCGGCGCTATGAATATATAAATTTATCTAAAAGTTGAAGACATTCGGATAAACGAACGTTTAAGACGTAGGAAACCAAAATTCTTGAGATTTTAGCACGGATTATTCTCGAGGGTCGCGGAAGCTCCCAGTTTTGTGGATTAAATTTGCGTGTGACGGCAACTCCGGAAATTCTCGGTGAAAATCGTCGGGTGTGCTTTTGGATCGTCGCTTTACGAGGCCGAGGGACGGTTGATGTTTGATGCCCCGGTTTCACCCTCGCATCCGTCTCGCCGTTTCCCCTTATACGTACGCTTCGCGAACTATTCCAAGCGCTCCACCTCTCCCACCTCTCCCACCTCTTCGACCAAGCCCTTTGACCGACGCGCGTTTATCAAACGATTTCGTGCGACAACGGGTACTGATTCAGAGCCCGATCGATTGCTCTTTTAAAAGCTCTCTGACCTTTGACTCGCTGGAATTTCCATTGATTCTACAGGAATTTTCATTATCGATGACGAAGACAAAAAAACCCTATCCCATTCTCGCTCTTATTTTCTCTTTTTCGTCCTTTTCTCGCAACGGCTTGGCCCACTTTCGTATCTTATCTCAATTACTTCTCCGTTCTCTCGTTCGTTTCCCCGCCATAATTTTCTCGCCGATTGTTCGAGCGCGTTCATCGACCCCACACCGTAATTAATTCGAAACGGGAAATTATTCACCGGCATAAGAAAAAATCTCCCACAATGGAGAATTTGCAGAAAGTAATTTGACCGGTCGCGTCTCGACGGAAATGTTCTAACGCATTTTTCTTTTTGTCTCGTCGTTTAAACTTTCCTTGCGAAAATTCTCTTTTTTCATGCTTTCGCAAAATCACGTGACACGATTTTTGTTTTAATTTCCTCGTTTATTTGTTTCCTCTCGTTTTTTTTCGCTTCGTAACCAAGATTTAAAAAATGTACAGCGGGCTCTTTTTCTCGATCTGTTTTAGAAGCAGAAATCCTCGGGAAAACCGATCTGCGAGGGTTTCACCGATCTTCACTAGCGGTCCTTCACCTCACTGAATATCGAGAGCGATTTATCGCACTTAGCCAAACAAAATACAGCGTAACAATTTTCATTAATGATCGAACGTTCGCGATAAAAGAAAACACACACACAAAACGAAACAGTAAAGAAAAACAACGTGAGTTTTTTTTTGCGAACTACCGAGACGGAACTCCATCGCGATGCAAAAAAACAATGATATTGTCGATGATTTTATCGAGCAGTGAGAGTGTCGAGATGCAGCTGATGTATAAAAGGAAATCGTAAACAACGAGCAAACAAAGAAACAAGACTATGTGATCGCGTCTCGCGCTCCTTTCGATTTGCAGCATAATTAAGCGTTTATCGGTAACGAGAAAACAAAACTCTATACACACAATATAATATAAAAGAATGATAATATGTAAAGATTGATCGACGCGACTGCCAATTGCTCATATCAAACTTTCGACTAACAATAAGCAAGAAAAATAAGTTCGAGTTCCCGACAAAACAAAAACGAGAGCGACGAAAACTTCGCGACTCGTATGCAAGAAAGACAAAATCGCTCAAGTGTTGCTAAAAATGTCGATTACGAGACACCGAAGAAACGATAGAGAGAACGAGAAATGTTTAAAAAAAAAAGAAAAAAAACAATCAACATTTTGTACCAAAATAGATAGTAAAAATGCATTAGAGTATTTGACAGATGGACATTTTATTGTAAATATTGCCAATGTGTAGTCAAACGTAATATTATTATGATTATTGTACATCGCGAAACGTAATCTCGCGGGTATCTCGTGGGAAATCGAAGACTCAGTAAGAAGCTCCGACGCAATAATGCGCCACTTGGCAAATTATTTCCGGCCAAACACGATTTATCGTCTCCAGAGAATATTCGCACGTTCGATGAGCCCCAATCGATCATTCGCGAAATGTATGATTGAACGAGAGATGAAAAACGGTTGAGAGACAGAACGAAAAATGAATGAAAGATTTGTTATTCGAGGCACGCATTCATTTTCGTGTCTCATACATAACGTGTTACTATAAGAACCCAAACGGTATGATTATTTTGTTAAGGTGGTTGGCGCGTGGTAATACAAATTTTTTTTTTTTTAATTTAATCTCGATTTTTTGCAACGATTAATCTCATTTTCAAAGGCGATAAAAATTTGTCATTGAGTATTATCTTCCCTCCGGCACTAAGCAAAATGAGCTTCGTTTCAATGCGCCAATGACCTTAAATGAATAAGTCGTGAATTATATATACATATACACATACGAATGAGTACGCAGCGTTCGATGCAAACGATCGGTTCGACAGTTTAGTATGACATTGTTAGTTGTGTCGCAATGTTTCTTGCCTCTCTTGCCGTGGATCCGTAGAAGGTGAGCATTGACGATTTTTTTTCCACCTCCCCTAAAGAATCAGTGTTAAAGTAGCATGCACTGTCTTCGAGTCTAGAAATATAAATATAGCACCGAAAGAATGGCCCTTCGAAAATAACAATTATCAAATCCATGACTTTTGATTTATCGCGAAACAATACACGCTTACTAATCGAATACAATTCCTTTTTTTCTAAGAGCCAATTTTTCCCTTACTGTCGTAATTGATTATTTTTGGGATAACTGTTATAAAAACAAACTAGAGGCAACACAGAGATATGAATTTCTCCGTTTTGTTCCATTTTTGGGAAACCTTGCGACATTTCTCATTTCTATGTTTTGAATTTAATGGTATTTATGTTTTGTACAAATCGTCGAGACTATTTTATTAAAACAGTTTTTATGTCTTTGTGTTGAAAATTTACAGACGGAATTGTCACGTACAGAGATGTCGAGCGAAATGCGATATGCACTGGACACCATAGAGGAGAATGAAAAATCAACGAAAGCCATCATGTGTCAACGGCAGAAACAACCGACAAACGCGCTTTCGATCGTTTCGGAAACCGACGAGGCACCCGGTTATACCAAATATAGACATTTCATTGGTAAAGCGCCCCTCACGTAAGGGCAGATTTTTATTTTTATTTTTAGTTGCAATTTTTTTTAGTATTTCTCGTTTTTCCGAGCGCTTTCGCTTCGTCCGCACCACGTTTGTTTTTTATTTGTATTTGTCGGTTTCGGAAACCGACGAGGCACCCGGTTATACCAAATATAGACATTTCATTGGTAAAGCGCCCCTCACGTAATGGCAGATTTTTATTTTGATTTTTAGTTGCAATTTTTGTTAGTATTTCTCGTTTTTCCGAGCGCTTTCGCTTCGTCCGTACCACGTTTGTTTTGTATTTGTATTTTTCGGTTTTTCTTCTTTTTTTTGTGAGAGTGACGTGCATCTCGATGCAAAACTTTGTGAATAATGCGTAAGATCAAAAGCGTCCCCGTTTCAATGTATATAAAACCCTCATTACATTTTCGATTTATTATACGATATTCGTACGATGTGAAATTCATAAATACTGTGTTCGTCTAAGTCGTAAGATGTGCGTCTTTTTCCAGAAAAAAAACGAAACGAAAAAATAATCGAGAAATCCGCTCGTCGATAAAATTTTGCATCGTAAAATTAGGAAGAGAACAAATATGGCAGCGGCTCGTCGACGATGCTGTATCGAAATTGTAGACACTGTAAATACGATAGTGAATAATCGAAAATATTTGCGAGGAACAACGAGGGAACCATGAAATTATAAATGGCGATGTTTAAAAACTTTGTGAATGTAACGAGAAAAAAATGAGAAAAAATTCCCAAAAATAATAATTATATCCATCGACGCGGCAATTCTTCGTGTCGTGCCACCTCGAGGACCCGAAAATCGCGTCAAATATTAGGATTACTACGTTCCCTCGAGAGAAAGAAAAAAATATTCATTGATATCCATTTTCGTACAAACTCTGCGGACCGAACAGTATTAATTTTTGTCTTCCTCTGGGCAACGCGGAGCTACGAAAAGCTGTGGCCACTGAAAAATATTCGTTTTTCGAGTGAAAATAATTATCGAACGTCTAGTCTAGTTCTCGAACTCGATCGGTAAAAGAGTTTTTTTTCTTTCTTTCGTTCGATGATTATTTCCAGTCGGCCAAAGATTACACTACAAAAATATCCCCTCCGTACGTTTTTTAACGACGAAAACACGAAACTCTTCTCTAGGCTATAGACGTAAAATAAAACTAAAAAAGACTGTAAATAAATCTTGCTACGGCTAAATTTAGACGAGTGCGTTGAAAAAGAACGTGTCTCCGTTAACGATAATTTTCATTCATCATGTAATTACGATGCGACGTTTGAAGCGTAAATAAAATATTCGTCGGTATGTTCTCAAAAAAAAAAACGACTTTTCGTCTACGATCGAGAAACGGAACGACGATGTAATTAATTTCACTACCAACTGTAATGACAAAAAAGGTAAGAATTTAACAAATTATCTCATTTATTTAAGTGATCTCGAAGAATTCTATTAAATTATCCATTCTGCTAATAAATTTGTTCAGTTGTGCAATTAATTAATGTTACATTTATCGATAATTGTACATAAATACACAATTTGTAATTGAATTAATTTATCACCATCTCCCACCTCTCGTACCTTCATTCTTCGAAAATGAAGGCCACTTCGTCTCAGGCGTAGGTTTATACACATCGGTACAAACAATCAACGGGATGTCGGGTGAGCGAACAAAACGTTAGTTAAATTCCTGTTCTATAAAAGATGAAAAGGTCTTAGGAAGCCGAACTCGAGGGTGCCTGCAAAATCTTATTTACCTTCTCCCGTTTCGAAGTACGAGTCGAGGGAACGACGAATCTTGCCAGCGACGGAGAATCACGAGAGAGAGAGAGAGACCGTCGCGACGAAATTCTCTGGAGCAACGCCCCCACCGTCGTCGTTTCTCTGGTCCTCCACCGCTCCCAGCCAGTATCTCAAATTCCTCTATTCAAGCTTCTTCATTTATAAACACGACGTCGCAAACTACTGATGAAACTTTCTTTCATTTGTGACGTAATGAGTTTTAATTCGTCCGTACCGCGTGTCCTTCGAAGAACTCTCTCCGAACACTCGTAAGAAGTTTGTGCGACACGCGTTTGTTCACGATAAAGGTTGCTCGTACGGAATTTCTAATATGACAAGTTATGCGAAAAATTCGCATGCGAAACCGATAACTCGACGGCAATATTGCACGGCATTTATTCATTTCAGTTACCGTGTTCAAATTTTATATCGACATTCGCGTTACGAGAGTTAAAACGAGATTCTATCGATCTTTATGATGTAATAAGATTCGCTTATATTCGATACAACGTATAGAAAAATTATAATTCTTTAAAAAAAAACGATAAATTAAACGAAACGTCTAATAAAAATATTAAAAAACGGCGTATAATTTTATTATTATATTATTTTGGATCTTTTTTCGTACATCAGAGGTTACGCCATTTGCTCTTAAACTTCTTACATCGAGATCGAGATAACGACGACGAATGAGAAAGTCGCGGTGGAATGGGTGGTGGGGATTTGCGAAGTGGACAACACTGTATGGTCGGTCGACCGCTTCAAATACACTTGTTGCATATTTCGACGATGTGCGTTTGAAACACTTCCTGCTTCGGCTTTATTTAAATCAGAGTTTGTTCATCGTGACAAAACATTTTGAGCATACTTTTTTTGGTATATACTGCGATAGATGTAACTCCTTCCCAGACGTATATACAGCGTTCACGTGCAGTTAAGCCACCTGTGTGGTTGAGTCAACGTCGCTGAACATTAGTAATGGTACGTTTAAATTTCTTTGTTTCCTTGTGAAGAAAGCTTTGTTTTCCTCAACTAAAATCCAGTCGTTGTTTTCTAATGCCAGAAAATTTGTAATGTCGCAGGAATTTGCAACAATGTATTTAGAATTGTTCATGCATATGTGTTTGTTGTGTATGTGTGTGTGTGTGTGTGTGTCTGTGTGTGTGTGTGTGTGTGTGTGAATATGTGCGAAGGCGTTGAAATATTCAAATGGCTATTTATCGAGAATAGCTCGACCCAACTGGCCGTAACTGTAAGCACGAGTCGGGGCACAAACAACTTCGGCTTGCTGCAGTTTGTCCCTATCGCTTACGAGTAGCGCATTTTTTTTATGCAGTTAATTAAATTTTGTGTACTTTTTCGATTTTTATTATTATTTTTATTTGTTTCCAAGAAATTGGCAGGTTGCTCCTAACGTTCCTAAATACGTAGATCTCGACTTGCCTACGTAGATAGAGATGTTGTTTGGCGTCAAGTTACGCAAAGTCGTGGATAAACAGCTCAAAATTGTATATGATTTCGAATTATTAAGAAAATTTCATTGTTGTTTTTGAAAAAATTCGCGTAGTTACTTGACAGCTCACCAGATCGCAGCGCGTAGGCGTCTAAATCAGAAAAATGACTCTGCCATGAAGGAAAAGTTGTAAATTCTAGAATATTATGATAAAAAAACGTTTTGCGAACTCGATTAAAAAAGTAACATTGTGTAAAAAGTACTTAAGGATCTTTCTTTGCACGCTTTTTACGCATTTTATATAATTAGAAACCAAATCAAAATAATATATGAGTTACGGTCGCGAAAAGATCGTAATAAAAAAAAAGATAAACTTTAATCTGAATAACAAGTATACTATATCGGCACAAGTGTGTCACAGTGTATACCCAGTACATTGGCATCGCGAAGTTCGGTGGCCGGCTAAATATATCATCGGCTTTATTGCGCCTCCGCAGTGCTGAAGCGCCTCCACCTTTTCACACGCAGACTGATTTAACCGCAACATAAAAGACCAACGAGACGAAACCGGAAAGGATATTCAATAAACAAAGACGTTACGCTGGCCGTGACTATTTCTTTTTTTATCTCCTTAATAAATGAACATGGTGGTATTTTTAAGACGCAAAAATTCTCTTGAATTTCCGTTTAGTAAACAAAAACTGTAAATATTTTTTGGCGTAAAAAAGCAGTTTTTATCAATTTTATTTTCAAAACGTGGATCTTAATTTTTCATGCAATATTGACAAGTTCATTGTTTTTGTTTATAGAATGATGCTAAGATGACGAAGAAATTTTACCTCGTCGTTTTCTTCGTAATAATATTGTTCCCACTGGTTTCGGGATTTTCTAAAAAAGTTAAATTAGGTGAGCACCATTTAATAAATCGTATCAACATGACAGTTGCATAAACTAGCACCGTTTTCACGGCATAATGCCAAAATATTCTTCAGGAGGCCTCTTCAAGAAAGATGATCCCCGTCAGCAGGCGTTTGTCCTGTCCATGAATGTGGTTAATAAATTGAGACGTACTACGAACGAGCTCGCTAACGTTCAACTTGTCCCGCATGTAAAATTCATAAGGGAAGATTCGTATGAGGTTTCGCGAAACGGTGGGTAAACGGAATAACGAGACTGTGTTTATCGAGGTTCCGAAAATAGTTTTAGAGTGTTTGTGAGTTTATACGAAAGCCACTCACGACTGGCTCAGTGGTCTAGGGGTATGATTCTCGCTTTGGGTGCGAGAGGTCCCGGGTTCAAATCCCGGCTGAGCCCACTTTTTTTTTCTTTCCTTTTCATCGCAACTTCGATATCGCACAGTTCACAGTTCTTAATGGGTTTATGTTAGCATGTTCGCTTCTCGGAATGGGAGTTGTTGCGATTTTTGGACCCTCCGAGAGAACGTCGGCCGAACACGTGCAAAGTATGTGCGAAACGGTCGATGTTCCAAACATCGTTGCGCGCTGGGACTTTCAACCGGCGAGACTGAAAGCTTTCAACGTATATCCCCATGCCCAAACACTCGCGATGGTGAGAACAAAGGCATAAGTGAATAGAGTGATTGAAAGATTTTTTTTTCTTAAGCTAAATTGCGGTTTCAACAGGTACTACTTGATTTAGTAGACGAGATGAAATGGACAACCTGCACAATATTATACGATAATTCGGATGGTCTTTTACGGACGAGTGAGTTGTTGAAGAGATGGAGCCCGAAAGACCATGCAGTTACAATTCGCCACTTGGGAAGAGGTCCAAATTACAGGTAGGTGCAAATTACGCAGGCGTCGTGAAGAAATTTTTCGTCATTCGGCCGTAGGATGCAGGACCGTTTTCTCTTCTCATCTTCAATCATCCCGCAGGGATATATTGAATAAAGTAAAACAATCACAGGAGGAAAACATCGTGATCGATTGTTCGTACGATATCCTCGAACAAGTTTTAAAACAATCGCAACAAGTCGGTATATTGTCCGATCGTCATCGAGTGATTGTCAATAATTTGGTGAGTCCATTTGGAAAGATGGATATTCAGTCAAAACGATATCAAGCCATTATTGGTTCCGTTAATTTCGAATTTGAGTTTCGTCTACCAAAGTCGCTTGAAAGGTCAATCGTTCTATCGAACCGGTTCTCGATATTCAGGATCTTCACACGATCGATCTAGAACCTTATCAATATTCCGGAGTGAATTTCACTGGGTTACGTCTCGTCGACGTGGAAAATCCGGTCTGCCAGGAAACATTCGACGCATATTTGTCGTCGATGGGTCTCGACAGTTTATCGCAGCTGCGAGTCGAATCAGCACTCGTATACGACGCGGTACAATTTTTCGCAAGGGCATTCAAACGTGCCAAGGACGCTAACGAGGGTAGCACGGAGACATTAGCCTGCGATGGCTCGGAAACTTGGTATTATGGTACAAGTTTGAGCAACTACATGCGTACAGTGAGTGGAAACGTTAAACTTTGTCGCAAAGTCGTGTGGCGTGACAATGGCGATGGTATCGCTTGAAGGTGGAACAATTTTCGTAGACGGAAGCCAGGGGGTTGACGGGACTGGTAAAGTTCGATGCGAACGGATTTCGAAGTGACTTCGAGCTCGACGTAATACAGCTAGGTCGCGAGGGATTAAAGAAGATCGGAGTGTACAATAGCACCAGTGGAATTAATTGGCACCCGAATTATAAGCCTCTTCCACCGATCGACGACGATAATCTTCAAAACAGAACGCTAAGAGTGTTGATCAGTTTGGTACGACCGATAAAATTTCATGAGGATAATCGAATACAGAAAAATCTCAACAAAAATGAAAATTTATATTTATCTCGTTCGCAGAATCCTCCTTACAACATGCTGACGGAGTCCACGGTAATGAGAACGGGCAATGATCGATACGAGGGTTATACTATAGACATAATCCGCGAGCTGGCCGATATCCTGCGTTTTAATTACACCTTCATCGAGACGGATCCTGATTATGGAAGCATCGACGAAGATGGGAAATGGTCCGGAATGTTGGGTGCCATAATCGATCGGGTGAGTACCCAGGAATCTTGAATATCGTTCCGCAAATATCTCGGCCCTTATCGAGCTTAGCAAAGGTGATGCGATCCGCGAGATATGAAAACCTTGCAAACGGAATAGAATGCGCATTCTCGAGTTGAAATATTAATATTCCTCAGGAAGCAGATCTCGCTATTACCGATCTTACCATCACGGCGGAGCGAGAAAGTGCTGTGGACTTTACGATGCCATTCATGAATCTTGGTAAATGCACGATGTTACCTGAGCTCGCTCTTTACCGCAGGACGGAGAACTTCTCCGCTGGTTCGATGCGGGATGCAATAATTTCTTTTGTTCGATTTACGAGATATTGTGTTCCGGATAATTCACTGCAGAAGTTTCGCGTCGTTCGGGATAAATTTCACTTGTTCCAGATGAAATTAATACGGTCAATGAATAATTTTCAGGGATAAGCATTCTTTACAGAAAACCGACGAAGGCACCTCCCAGTCCGTTTTCCTTTCTTCTACCATTCTCGCACGAAGTCTGGGTCCATACGTTGGGCGTTTACGTCTTCTGCTCGGTGATGATTTGTATTATTGGCAGATTAAGCCCGGCCGAATGGGAAAGTCCATCACCGTGTGAAACGGAACAAGAAGAATTGGCGAATCAATGGGTACTCAAGGAAGCGTTCTGGTTTATGTTCGGTGCGCTCATGTTGCAAGGTTCCGACGTTATACCGATGTAAGTTATCCTGAGATGATCTAATTATTTTTTTGATTTCCGAGAAAATGATATCTGCTGTGCTGATGAAAAATTCTGTCGAAATACCATCGACCGGGGTATTTTTGTGTGGCCGTCAATCACAGAGGACTGGGGACGAGAATGATGGCTACGTCGCTGTCGTTCTTTCGTATGATAATAATGAATACGTACACCGCGAATCTCGCTTCGTTTTTGGTTGTACAGACCATCGTGAAGCCCATTAAATCAGCCGAGGATCTTGCCAATATGAACGGAATGATAAAATATGGCGCGAAGTCCGGTGGTTCGACTTACAATTTCTTCAAGGTGCTCGTTACTTTGCTAAAGCGGTTCAGCGATCAAAGTCGTTGATGTCGTTAAGATTTTAACTTGATTTATGATTAATGACAGAATTCCAATTACTCGGTTTACGCCAGAATGTACAAATACATGGAGGAGAATGGTGATGACGTATTGACCGATGACAATGACGAAGGGAAGAATATGGTGCTCGATCATACTCAAAATTATGCGTTTCTCATGGAATCTTCGTCGATTCAGTACATTCGGCAGAGACAATGCAATCTGACACAAATCGGGGGTTTGTTGGACGCAAAGGGTTACGGCATTGCAATGAGAAAAAGTCAGTACCCGTTGAGATATGTTTAACTTTAACTTCACTAGACAGAGATTGATGCCCATTTTTTCAGATGCGAAGTACAGACATAAATTCAACACTGCTGTGCTGCATCTTCAGGAGAGCGGAGTGTTGGAAAAATTAAGAGTGAAATGGTGGGAAGAGAAACGTGGCGGTGGACAGTGTGCTGTGAGGAATTTTTCTCTTTCTAATTTCCATTAATTGGTTTGATCCATATTCGATGCCATTGGCGGATTCCTTTGAAGAATAGTGAGAAAAAATATTGTTTTTCGTGATTTTAGGACAAAGAGGAATCGGCATCTGCGTCGGAATTAGGGATGGAACACGTTGGTGGGGTTTTCGTGATTGTTATCATTGGCATAATTCTTGCGGCTTTCTGGGTATTCCTCGAGTTACTTTGGAAAATCGGGCGAACTTCTTACAAATACAATGTAGGTAACGATTTGATGAAGAAAGTATCGATAACGTCGATGCCAACAATGCGTCTGAATAAACGTGTATTTTTCCGATTTATAGGTGTCGTTCAAAGATGAATTCATGGATGAAATGAAATTTATTGTGAAGTGCCGAGGGAACGTCAGACTCGCAAAGATACGAAGAAGAACATCAGCCCAGATGTTCGAGGATTGACCAGTTCACGTTGACCTTCAAAATGTGGCATAATTGTTGTATTGTTCATCACTAATATTGCATTTTAATATCGAGAAACAGGAACGATTGTGATATAACTGGAAAATAAATAATAGTCACATATAATCGACAATCATGTGTGTTCAAATAAAATTACCAATAGTATAAGTCGACATTTCAATTGAGAGTTCGACAAACACAACGCTACAAGCGATGACGAGAAGACGTTAGGTCGATGTGGTGGGGGCAAACAACTCGGCAACTGCAGCTCTTGCACTTCTATAACGACCCGCGTCAGAAACGCTGCTTTCCGCTTCGACTCCGATAGACCAGAGTTTGCGTTCGTTTACTATTCAGTCGATACACTATTTTACGTAAACTTCACTTACGGAGTGACTTCTTAGCTTCGTCAGATCGAACATAGTTGGCCTAGGTAAGAGAGGGTTTCGACATAACTCGATTAGCTTCGATAAATAATTTTGTATTTTTGCCTTCAACCCCTTCGCCATGATTTTTGTTAA
Organism: Netelia virgata; assembly: GCA_951802705.1. Lineage (NCBI taxonomy): Eukaryota > Metazoa > Arthropoda > Insecta > Hymenoptera > Ichneumonidae > Netelia > Netelia virgata. The sequence continues at coordinate 13,530,412 of OX637865.1, read as the reverse complement.
CCAATTGAGAGTGCATTTTTTAATTTTATAAGCTTTTATAACCACAATCCGATTATTACCTATTGTTTATATTGGTATTTTATTTTTTAATAGTTCGAATTAAACCGATCCACGCAAGAAATATCGCCATAAATTCAATAATGATGAGATTAATTACATAAATGAAAATGTGACACCAATAGAAGGGTCGAGAATAAATCATGAGCTGCAACGAGACTCGATTTTTCGTGCGACTATTTTCATCGTTTCCACCTTCGACGATTTTCTGAGAAAACATTATTTGGAAATGTGTTATAGAATTTTTGGCAGAAGAGCGATGGAACGCATATTTAAATTCATCGAATTACAATTAGTATACGCGAAGACTCTGATGATTATCCGAAGAGCACGTAGGCTGTGCAAGACCGGAAAAGTATGTCACACACGAAAAGCACGTTGGCGTCGCGAGACGCTTGCCGTCTAAATATATCAGAATGGTTATGCGCTCCCTGCATGTTTCACTGCTTCACCATGTCATCCAAGATGCGAAATACGACGAGACTAAACACATCGTATTAAGTGCAGCGTCTCAGTGAATAAAAACAATTTTCTAAAGTCCCAACTCGAACGCATGTAAATTGATTGATTTTTATTTTCGCTCATAACGAACACTACGGCAGAATTTTTCCGTGTTTTTTGGTACATCGTTATCGGGCGACACTTCGAGTGCCATCGAAGACATCACGTTGAAAGCCCACTGACCCGCGTAGAACTTTGAGTAAATATTTATCGAGAGCCGAGACTCAAGATTCGTAGAGAGTCTCTTCGTTCGATGTTTACAGGAAGCCCAAACATTCGAGTGCTTCCCACATTCGCGAGCTCTAGACCAAACACACCATTGATCATTTCGTCAAAAATCGATCGCTCTTTCCACTCTTCATCGTGCAAAAATCGTCAATAGGTTGTAACTTTTATCACGTTTTGTTTTCTGTTTGGTCCATTTCTTTTTTCTTTTTTTTAGAATGATCCTACGATGCTGATGAAATGTTTTCTCGCTTTATATTCTACCGTGATATTTGTTCCGTTGGTTCTGGGATTTTCCAAGAGAATAAAGCTAGGTGAGAAACATAGTTCGAGGAACAAGATCTCCTACGTATTATATTCTTCGCAACGATCGTGAAGTCGATGTTTGAATTTCAGGAGGTCTCTTCGAAGAAGATGATCCATGTCAACAGGCATTCGTTCTCTCGATAAACGCTGTCAACAAATTAAGGCACACCCACGAGGAGGATCTGGCTACTAATGTATTTTTCGTTCCGGAAACTCAAGTCATTACTAACGATGCGTTCGAGCTTTCGCAAAGCGGTGAGCACACTCAAATCTGTTTGAAGATAATAATAATAAATTTCTTTCCATATTTGTTTACTCATTTAATTATTTAGTAATTAACTCGATTCAGTCGTTCGAATCTGAATCTTTTTATGTCTTTTAAAAACGAATCGAAGTCTTTCTTAATCGATATCGGTTGATTCTGTTACCAGCTTGTACAGTACTTGGAAAGGGAGTTGCTGCGATTTTTGGACCGTCCATGAAAGTCTCATCGGAATACGTCGAAAGCATTTGTGAAACGATGGATATGCCGAACATCGTAGCCCGATGGGACGCCGAGTTGGTTAGACTGAAGTCCATAAATCTTCATCCCCACGTTGAGCCACTCGCTATGGTGGGTTAAAAAACAAAACGAGGAAGAAAATTCAGATTAAAAAATAACATCGTTATAAAAATTGGTAAAATTTATGACAGGCACTACTTCACCTTATCACCGAGCTAAAATGGAAATCATACATAATATTGTACGACACGTCGGACAGCTTGATACGCACCAACGAGTTGCTGAAGAGATGGGACCCTAAAGGATATCCAGTTATGATACGGCATTTGGGCAGTGGTCCGGATTACAGGTGTGTAAATCGCGCGAGCGTCATAACGAATATCGAATAATCTTATCATACGAGAAAAATCTACAGTTTCTTCATATCTTCAATGATCGGACAGGGATGTATTGATCAAAGTCAAACAATCGGAAGAGATAAACATCGTGATCGATTGTTCGTACGATAGACTCGCGGAAGTTCTCAAGCAGTCGCAACAAGTTGGCATTTTATCCGATCGACATCGCGTCATCGTCAATAATTTGGTAAGGCAATCTAAAATCAAGCCGATCGATATTTATCGATGGTTTAAAACCGTACAAGTACGACGCATAACAAATAATATGACGTTCGTCCTTTCGAATCGTTTGTCAATGTGCAGGATCTTCATACTCTCGATCTAGAACCGTATCAATGGTCTGGAGTTAATTTTACCGGATTCCGCCTCGTTGATGTTGAAAATTCAAAAAGCCAGGAAACCTTCAATGACTACTTGTTCGATATGGGCTTAGAAAGTTTGTCGTTATTGGGGGTAGAGCCTGCCCTTATGTACGATAGCGTACAATTTTTTGCAAGAGCTTTTAAACGAGCTAAAGAATCGGTCGATGGCGACGTTAAAGAGTTACCCTGCGATGGTTCGGATACCTGGGATTTCGGTGCGAGCTTGGGCAATTACCTACGTACAGTGAGTAACGTTCCAATTATTACCGATATAAATATATATATATATATATATATATATATATATATATATATATATATAATGATTTGTTAAATTATTATCGACGAGGAATATTGAATTATTATTATTAAACAATTATTATTGATAACCATTTCTTGCAGACCGAAATGAGAGGTTTGACCGGTTTGATAAAGTTCGATACGAATGGATTTCGCAGTGACTTCGAGCTTGCAATCGTTCATCTGACTCCCGAAGGATTGAAAAATGTCGGCACATACAACACCACAACTGGGATTGAGTGGCATCCTGAAGAATCTTCCATATCATCGGCCGAGGACGATGATATGCAGAATAAAACGTTCAAAGTCCTCATCGCATTGGTACGTAAATGGACTTTTGGACGTTTTTTTAGCTGGACCCAGTATTTTCGTTCAACACTCCAAAGAACAAATTACTTGTAGTCGATGAAAATTATAAAATGCTTACTTCGGTTTCAGAATCCCCCGTACAACATGCTCAAAGAGTCCGCTGCATTGAAAACAGGCAATGATCGATACGAAGGATTCGCCATAGACATAATAATGGAGCTCAGCAAAGCGTTGCGCTTTAATTACACATTTATCGAGACAGATCCTGATTATGGAAGCAAACAGGACGACGGATCATGGTCCGGTATGCTGGGCGACATTATCGCAGGGGTGGGTTCTCTCGAAGTTGACTTAATTAAATATACGAAGATTTTAAAACTGTAAATCGAGAATTAACAATGCACGTAACGCGAAACTTGTCGAGCTGACGACTTCAATTTTCATTGTACAGGAGGCAGATCTAGCCATAACGGATTTGACGATTACCGCGGAAAGAGAAAGTGCCGTGGACTTTACGATGCCTTTTATGAATCTCGGTAGTGTATTGTTCTATTGTAATCTTTTATTTCGTATTGTATAATTAATGATACTCAATTTTCTCGTGATTTTGATGAGCCAATTAATACAATTTTCCAGGTATAAGCATCCTGTTCACGAAACCAACGAAAGCACCACCGAGCTTGTTCTCCTTCCTGTCACCATTCTCGAATCAAGTCTGGTTCTATCTCAGCATATGCTACATCTTTTGCTCGCTGTTGCTCTTCGTAATTGGTAGAATGTGCCCGGCTGAGTGGAACAACCCTTATCCGTGCATCGAGGAACCCGAAGAACTGGAAAATCAATTCACCCTCAAGAACTCACTGTGGTTCACCATCGGTGCTATTATGCAACAGGGTTCTGAAATTGCACCAATGTAAGTTTAAGCAACGAATTATCCATTAAAATTCCATACCAAAACTCTCAATATTATTTTTATGATTTCTTCGTGAATTCATTCAGTGGTTTATCAACGAGAATTTTTGCTGCCTCATGGTGGTTCTTCTGCCTTATCATCGTATCATCGTACACGGCCAATCTTGCTGCTTTTCTCGTCGTCGAGACGACGGTCAAGCCTATCAAGTCGGCCGAGGACCTAGCTGATTTAGATGGTAAAATAAAGTACGGTGCCAAAAAGGGTGGTTCCACCTTCAACTTCTTCAAGGTTAGTTAATAGAAAAGATATCTTTACCGGTTCAAGATCATCGTTCTCGTTAATCAGAAAGCTTGATGTTGAGGAATTGAATCTGATCTTTAATTACAGGGCTCGAATTACTCGACCTACGCAAAAATGTACAAGTACATGGAGGAGAACGCTGCTGACGTCCTTCCTGATAGCAACGACGTCGGTAAAAACAAGGTACTCGATCCGGATCAAGATTACGCATTTCTCATGGAATCATCATCGATCCAGTACATTCAGCAGAGAGAATGCAACTTGACGCAAATTGGCGGTTTGTTGGACGCGAAGGGTTATGGTATTGCGATGAGAAAAAGTTTGTACTCGATAGTTAATTATTCATTTAGAAATGTGATGTTCGAAGTCGTCTTCAGGAATAAATAATTGATTATTTTTAGATTTTAAATATAGAAACAAATTCAATACGGCTGTTCTGCAGCTTCAAGAGACCGGAACTCTTACGCAAATTCAGAAAAAATGGTGGGAAGAAAAACGCGGGGGTGGAAAGTGTAAGGTGAGAATGATGAGGTCAACAAATCTTTATCCTCGATCTTACTCGCATATCGTTGAAATAATGGTCAATATTTTGATGAATTCAGGAGGATGGTGGATCCGCTGCCGCATCGGAATTGACGCTAGAACACGTGGGTGGTGTATTCCTGGTACTTGGAATCGGTATCGGTCTCTCGGTTCCGTTCTCATTCTGGGAGTTGATCTGGGAAATTGGCTGTATCGCCTATAAGGAAAAGGTATGGATTCTATCAGATATGATGTAAGCAAGTAAATCGTGCTGATAAGCCAATTACGACTCGGTAATATCGACCACAAATCGATAATAATTTGACAATAACTTCATGTTTAAAGTCTTGTCGGATCGAAACTATTTTTTATCGTTTCAGATATCGTTCATGAAGGAATTCATCGAAGAAATGAAGTTCGTGATGAAGTGCAAAGGAAGCGTCAAACCAGCGAGACAGCGGAAGGCATCATCGCACACAACCGAGCCAAGCACGAGAGGTAGTACACCGCCTTATGACTTCGTGCCCACAGTGATAACTACGGTAGCGGAAGATGAATAAATTTGCACAGACCCTTTAACGCTTTGAAGGCCGACTTATATCTGTTTATTTAAAAAAATGATAGATTATTTCTATTGGCAAGCAGTATTAATAAAACATTTAATCACAGCGTCAATAAATTAAGTAAGTAACTACTAAATTCAAACGTGATATATCCAAGTATTATTCTAATTGGCAACAAAAAAACTTGTCGACCTAGGGAACTTAAGAACAGAAATTCTAATCTTTATTATTCCATATGACAACTCTATTTTCAAACGGTTAATTAAACTCAGCAAACAAATTATATAAGCAGATATATAGACTAGTGATTGATACAATCACATATTTATGCCGCGCTATGACCTAAGACAGAATAAAGCGAATCAGTGATTGCATTTTAATGTGGGTTATTTCGTTTATTTCGTTCCCAAAAACTTAAACTCTACTGAGCTAGAATAAATGTTCACCATGAATATTTTTCAATGACATTTCTAAAAGCTTCAATTTTATGGAGACAAAAAATGTTTTATAAATCGATTAAAATTTTCATATGTTGTACATATGTCAGTGTACGGCTTAAATTTTTCCTCCCGTCCGTAGCAAAATATAGAACTTTTGGAACAGTGGAAGGGAGGAAAAAATAAAAATAAAAAGAATTCGAAGCCCGCAGCGATGACGAGAAATAAAGAAGGTGGCTGTGGTGGGGCAAAGAACTCAGCAACGACGGTCCGCACACTTCTAAAACGTCGCGCTCCCGACGCACTGCCTGGTTTCGACATATCAACGTAGTTTTAGTCCGCTTAAATTTTAACTCGTGTGATTTCTCGCATAATTCACATGGTGTTTAAAATTTCGGTCAGTGCTAGTTTTTACGATAATTTTAGGTAAGCAAAGTGTTAACGTTTCTTCGTTCGAGTGTACCAACTGTTTATAATTATCGAGCTAACGTTTACTTCGTATCGAATTTTTCGTTTTCTTCTGTGAATTTTCGTCATAATTTTCACTTAGCAACCAGACACGTGTTAAAGCTTCTTTTTTGTTCGCCAAATAAAAATCCGAATATTTGTTAATAATTTAAACAAAGTATGAAAAATATTGCGTGAATCATACAAACAAATTACTATTTTCCCAAGTAACAAGCTATTATTTAATATGCTATATTAACGGCATATGAGTGCTCGTAGATGTCAGAGTTAACTATGAAATAGAAACGTCATACGAGTCGAAGCATCCGGAATAATATATCGTCCTCAATTCAGTTCCATTTTCCGAGAAAACATCTCAATCATTTTTCCACTTTGCTTCGTTACACACGATAAATACATCTCGTAATAAATTTCGCATCGATTTATGAGAATCGCTGAATTATATTGAAAAATTCAAATTTATCCTGCCCAACGTAATTTAGTTTTTTCAGAAACCATTTTTAATATCATTTTACTTCATTGCACTCGTCGACGACGTATGGTATAAACAAACTATCGACTTATTCGAATCTCTGCGAATGTATAGTGAAATAATACAAACAATTAACAAAGCTACCGATCGAGGGAGCGTATTTCGTAAAAAGGACGTCACATTGGAGTCAGCCGTTAAAGCTGCCACGCTTCGCGCGTCTAAATATATCTGCATCTTTATGCGCTTCCAGTGTTTTAACTCCTCCACGCTGTCATCCCGAGAACGGAAAGGAACGGAGAGACCAAGTGCGCTGTTTTAAACCAGCCAGCTTGGTAATAAAGACTAAGAAAGAATTATTACATAAACGAAAATTTTTAGGTACCATGCCGAGCGAAATTATTTGTTTTAACTTCCTATTGGACGATAAAAAGCGAACGGCAGAGAATGTTTCGCTTTAATGTACTGCGGAGCGTGACTCTCGTTCCGTTACGATTCGAAGAAATACTTCGGAAACGTTTCCGAAGTTATTTCCGAAAATAATCCCATCCCCTCTCCTTCGTGAAACGTCTATCGGAGAATTTTTCTCAGGAATCGGCGTGTGGCCGGGTCTTTTATTTATCTCTTATTTTCGAGCTAAATTCGAACCATTCAAATTCGCAGCTAACGATTCTTTCAAATATGATCGCAATTTTTTATTTTCAGCGATTAATATTTGTTGACTCAGCATAAGATGCTGAAAAAATATCTCATTGTCTTGTTCTGCACAGTATCGTTTCCTTGTACCGTAGGATTTTCAAAGACGATTAATCTGGGTAAGCAACCGATCGATTAATCATATTTTCCGATTTCCCGAGCGGTCGATTTATCGTTTTTTAATAAAATATTGACATTTTTCTAAAAATTGCGAATCGTCTGCAGGTGGTTTGTTCGAAGAAAATGATCCTCGACGTGAAGGATTTATTTTGTCTATAAATGCGGTCAACACCTTAAAGCGCGACACGGAAGATTTAGCGAATTCATTTTTTTTGCCAAAATTCTTCGTTATTGACAAAGATCTGTTCAAAACTACGGAAAATGGTAAGAAGTACAAACAAAAATACTGGATATATATCTATAATACAACAATTGAGATACTTTGGAAAGTAAATTTTCCTTATTCCGTTAATAATTACGAGTTTTTTGATATTTTCGACCCAGCGAATAGCTGAGCTTTTTGTACTTTCATGCAAGATCGCGTTTCGACTGACGATCCGTCTATTTCAGCGTGTTCGCTTCTCAGAAACAGAGTCGCTGCAATTTTCGGTCCTTCCGAGACAACATCGGCCGAACATGTGCAGAGCATATGCGAATCGATTGACATGCCGAATATCGTCGTACGATGGGATATCGAGCCGATTAAAATGGGATCTTTCAATTTCTTCCCCCATGGTGACACCCTTGCAAAGGTGACGTATATAAAAGTTTGACTTTTTTCAAAAGAATCATAGATAACAATTAAAACTTCAATTCATAATTGCTTACACGAAATAACGATCAACGCAGGTTTTTGTTCGACTCGTGACGGAGTTTCAATGGAAAACATACACGTTATTGTATGAGAACTCCGACAGTCTCGTGCGGATGAGCCCACTGCTCCAAAAACGAGATACGAGTGGACATGCAATTGCCATTCGTCATTTGGGTAATGGACCAGATTATAGGTGTGTATTTTCGATCGTTTTTCCGCCCGATAGAAAACTTGTACACCCTTTTCATCCTTCAATGCTCGAAACAGGGACACGTTGCTCGAGGTAAGAAAATCGGGCGAGGATAACATCGTGCTGGACTGTTCTTCCGAAATTCTTGAAACGGTTCTTCAACAATCTTTACAAGTTGGATTAATGGCCGATCGTTACAGCATTATTGTTACTAATCTGGTGAGTTCAAAATACTATATAAATATTAACAATGCGAGACGACAAATATAAAATAAAATAAGGGAAAATCGGTAAAACCATGTGATGCGAACGAAGTCGGTCTTTTACGACCATCTCGTCTTCTTTTATACCCTCGCGTCAATATTTTATGGACGAACGTTTCTTTGTTTTCCTACATAAATTGCGATCGTAAAGTATCATGGGTTTCTTATTCTCGAAATTTCCATCGCGGAGTACAGGATCTTCACACCATCGACTTGGAGCCTTATCAATATTCCGGAGTGAATTTCACCGGCGTTCGTCTGGTCGACGTTGAAAATCCAGAAGCTCAAAGAACCTTCTACGATTTTTTGCACGCATTGGACCTCGATAGTATCGATCAATTACCCGTTGAAACAGCTCTGATGTACGACGCGGTACAATTTTTCGCGAGAGCTTTCAAACGTGCCAACGACGTGAAAGACGGTAATGTCGTAGGGTTGGACTGCGACGGTTCGGATTATTGGGATTACGGCGCAGTTTTGAGCAATTACATGCGTACGGTAAATATAAACGTTCAAAATCGATCGAAACGACTGGTTTTTTGTCATTTTGCTTTTCAACTATAAAACTGTTCTATAATTGTTATTTTCATATTTTTTTATACAGACAGAGATGAGAGGATTGACAGGCTTGGTCAGGTTTCAAACAAATGGATTTCGTAGCGATTTCGAGCTCGATATCGTCAATTTAAACCAAACTGGGTTGGAAAAAATAGGCGTTTACAACAGCACGCGTGGTATCGAGTGGCAGGTGAAATCATCGACAGCGAGTGACACGCACGACTTGCACAATAATACATTCAGAGTCCTTATAGCACTGGTGAGAAATCGACGATTTCTTGCAGACATGAAAATAAAATCTTTAATTAGCAATCGAGGTAAATAAGTTACAAATGAATCATTTTTTTCTTTAGGTTCCGCCGTACAACATGCTGACGGAATCTTCGTTCACGAGATCTGGTAATGATCAATACGAGGGATTTGCGATAGACATAATTCAGGAGATCAGCAAAATTTTGCATTTCAATTATACTTTCATCAAGACCGATCCTGATTACGGAAAATTACTCGACAATGCAACCCAAAAATGGTCAGGAATGCTCGGTAAAATTATCAACGGGGTGAGTTCGACACGAGACAAAATTCGAATGTCATACGAATCGAAACTTTCGCAAAAAAATATATAGGGTGAAAAAATGGCGTTCGGCGAGAAAAATTTAAAAAAACTTCGATAGTTGAAAAATTGCAAAAATTTCACAAAGTTAAATTCGCATTTCAAATCATTTCCCATAGAGATGATTTAAATTCGTTTTATCCAGCTATTGGCACTGCGACGCGACGCTTCGCCATGCGATGCTGCTACCTCTCTTAGGTTTTTAGAATCCAGTCGCGGTGACTCTCACCGGCAAGTGAGAGTTCTATCGTGCCACCTCGAACGATAATACCCTCGTCTTCTCGTCCCGTGTCTCACGGAAAATTTCGAGTATTACCATCGCGCATAAGCAGGAGTCGTTAAAACCGACGCGAAAAGCTTGAATAAAATTCGATCTCGTTTCGCAGGAAGCGGATCTCGCCATAACGGATCTGACGATCACTGCCGATCGGGAACGAGTCGTCGATTTTACAATGCCGTTCATGAATCTCGGTAAAAAATTTAAAAAAATTTCCAACCTATCGCAGCGGGTAACGGGTTAACATTTATTTTCAAATTATTTCACAGGTATAAGTATTCTTTATAAAAAACCAACGAAAGCATCCCCGAGTCTTTTCTCCTTTCTGTCGCCATTTTCGATTCAAGTATGGGTTTACCTCCTTGGCTCTTATATATGTTGCTCCCTCTTGCTCTTCGTGATTGGACGCATGAGTCCGAAAGAATGGAACAACCCTTATCCGTGCATAGAGGAACCCGAGGAACTCGAGAATCAATTTACCCTGAAGAATTCGTTGTGGTTCACGATCGGTGCCATTATGCAACAAGGATCGGAAATCGCCCCGATGTAAGTTTTTACGATACGATAATAATGTAGAAAAAAGAAATATTCGAGGGTACTTTCTTATATCGAATTTTGTATTTATTATTGATTAATAACAGCGGAATATCAACGAGAATTTTAGCTGCTTCGTGGTGGTTCTTTTGTCTGATAATCGTATCGTCGTACACGGCCAATCTCGCGGCTTTTCTCGTGGTCGAGACGACCGTCAAACCATTCAAATCGGCCGAGGATCTCGCGGATTTAAATGGCGCGATCAAATATGGGGCGAAAATGGATGGCGCGACTTACAATTTTTTCAAGGTAAGTTCAAGAGTCTAGAAGTGATGAAATACCTGAATAACAGGTTTAAAAAATCCAATAAAACAGGGATTTCCTATTGTACAATATTCATGTTCGTGCTAACGAAAATAATCGTCGTAGTGCTAATTTTTATTGTTTTCGTTAGTAACAATATCTAATAAAAATGAAACAAATATACGATGATCGTTGCTTAATCATTGAAATCAATGAAAATTTAACCCAACGAAGCACGCAACCATTCTTTTTGCGAGTTTTTAATCTATATTTTGAAAGAATTATGCTACGTCACAGCAATCCAGTTACTCGACGTACGGAAAAATGTATAATTACATGGAGGAACACGCCGATGAGGTAATGACCGACAGCAACGAGAAGGGAGTGCAGATGGTACACGAGTCCGACGGCGGATACGCTTTTCTAATGGAATCGTCGTCGATACAATACATCGTACAAAGATCGTGTAATTTGAGTCAAATAGGTGGTCTACTCGACGCCAAGGGTTATGGGATCGCGATGCGCAAAAGTAAGTAGACTTTTTATTTCGTTTTCCTAAAAAAGAATCGATAATTCGACTTTCGATCAGTTTGACATCGATCGATTGATTGTCGTTTCCAGACTGGTTGCACCGACACGATTTTAACGAGGCCGTGTTGCAGCTTCAAGAGAGCGGTGTAATATCGCAATTGCAATCTAAATGGTGGGAACAAAAACGTGGGGGAGGTGGCTGTACGGTGAGTCACAAAAAACATTTTACTCGTCGCAAAGTTTTGATAAAACACGTCGAAGTATCGACATTAAATTTTGTATTTCGTCAAACAAGAGTGACCAATCGGCCCTTGCTTCGAAACTGACGCTGGATCACGTTGGTGGTGTGTTCGTCGTTCTTGGAATCGGCGTAGCTTTTTCCATCCCGTTTGCATTTTGGGAATTCGTGTGGAACATTTGTTGCACTGCGTACAAGGAAAAGGTAAGATTTTAGCGTCCTCTAAAAGCGATCCCCCCCTCCCGATACTCATCTGACTGTAATCATTTTTCTTTCAGTTATCGTTCAAAGATGAATTCATCGAGGAGATGAAGTGCGCGTTTCAATTCAAGGGAAGCGTCAGACCGGCGAGAAGAGGTAAACGATCACGAATAATGGAATCGAGCACGAGAGACAGTACCCCAGGATACGGCTTCAGTTCCACGGTATTAACGACGTCGGAAGAAATGGAATAATTTAATAATTCCATTTTCCCTCGACGATGCTTTCGATCAACGCGATAGCGTCTTGTGGAAGATCGATGATTGAGTTACGAGCGAATGACAAGCAAATATACAACGCTAAGAAAACGTATAAAAAGTATCGAGAAATTATTGAGCAATCATAATTTACTCTCGCGATGGACGGAGTGTCAACGGTCGCAGAAGTTCGATGACAAGAAGTTACGCTGGCAGCCAGAACGGTGAGTCATCACCGCAGCATGAGCAAAAGTAAAAGCATCAGCGGAAAAGTCAAACGTATGGTTCACCGAGGGCTCCGATATCCACGCTGGCATAATGCAGAAAAGAAAGAGAGAATGAGAGAGCGAGAGAAGAAATTACAAAGAGGGAGAGAGAGAGAGAGAGAGAGAGAGAAGTAGAAAAAGAGGGAGAACGAGTGAGATGGAAAGAAAAAGACAGAGAATGAAGGAGAGAGGAAAAATGAGAGAAAGAAAGAGAGTCCGCGCCGGTTTCCCCTTCGTCACAAAGAGACTCCATGCCAGGGTGGTCGTAAAGTCGTATTAAAAGCCCATTAAACGATACGACATGACATGCAGCTTTTGCTTTCTCACACACGAACGACTCCGAGTCATTCTCTCAACGTGTGTGTATACACGCTCTTCCATTCTCATCCTCGAACGCCGGATCTCGTTCTTTATCTCAGCGCTACCTTCTCTCCTTTCGGACTCCTTCGCACTAGTTTCATTGGCCATTTTCGTAACGCCGTTCGTGGTACGTTCAACGAAGCCCTTTGTGACTGGCGCGAGCCGAAGGTAAAACCATCGGTGGTACGTGGCCGAAACGACGCGTATGCTGACGAGAGAGGAAAAATTCCGGAATAGACAGTTTATGTTCCGACCCAGGACAGAGAAAGAATCAGTGGTACAGCGAGAAACGGGAGATTTCCTTTTCAATGCTCGCGGGAGGCACACGCGAGAGAGCACAATTTCGATGAACATCGTCGCACGGTGCTACCGCCACACGTTGGCAGGCCATTTTTCAGTAGGCAACGGGTTGACTCTCCGCGTTGCCAAGATGTCGGCGCGCAAGGACGGCAAAATGGACGCTAGGCGAATACGCGAGGGAATCGGAGACAAAGCGAGCGCGCGAGTGAGCCAGCGGGCTTTGAAATAAAATATAGGACAGGCCTTGGCATGGCCAACGGGGATAGGCAATCGGTTATGTCCGAGAGACGGCCCTTGTCGCCTGTCGAGGTGCGAGACAAACCGACAGTTCCTCCGAAGCCACCGACCAGCCTGTCGTCACCATTTCTAGGATTTCACGAAATCGCAATTGTTCTTACCACGAGAACATTTTTCGATGTCACCACTCACTGGCCATCACCGTTCGATCCTCTCGTTTTTCGCAGAAATTATTTGCTAACGTGTCGCATTCACGATGCAAAAAAAGAACGCATCGAGGAATTTTTTACGTACGATTATAAAATAAATATTTATGAAGTAACGAAAAGCGCGTCATCGTATCGACTTGAGCCTAAGGAACGATTTTCCAAAGACTCATTGCTGGCGAATAAAATCGTCTTGGCGCATTCCTTTCCATGTACCACACATGGACACCTTGGTATGGTAATCGCTATTATATACCGGCGTATAATTCACCCCATTACGCTAGGAATTTAACCCGAGAGTCGCCGGCACCTTGTTCGCCTCTGTCGTGTGTAAAAGAAATTGCCATCGCTCCATCACCCCCCTCCCCCATCTCATTCTAACCCTTTTGGTCTCTCTTTCCTCCGTTTTTTTTTCAATTTTTTCGTTATCGAAGGTCTTGGTAGAGGAGATAAACACGCCTCCCACAATTTCAACTACGACACTGCATACTCGAGTCTTACGATCGCAGGATTCTATGCAAAGGACTCATTATCGCGTATAAGGAGCTTCTCATGAATATTCATGGCTCTCGCAAAAATTAATACCGATTTTCCACGAAACAAAAAAAACGTCAAGATCTCCGATCCAGCGTCATTGCATACAGAATGACGTCGAGAGACGGTAGTGGCAAAAAGTAGAAGCGGTTGGAAACAAAATACATTTTTTTTCGATCATTAGGCTCAGGCTGTGTCATTTATGTTACATTGTATTATGGACCAAGAGTATCTGGTACCGCAAAAATGAATACCGATTTTCCACGAAACAAAAAAAAACGTCAAGATCTCCGATCCAGCGTCATTGCATACAGAATGACGTCGAGAGACGGTAGTGGCAAAAAGTAGAAGCGGTTGGAAACAAAATACATTTTTTTTTCGATCATGAGGCTCAGGCTGTATCACTTCTGTTACATTGTACTATGGACCAAGAGTATCTGGTACCGCTGTTGGTGTCGCAGAGTTATACGCTTGTGTGCAATCGACTTGTTCTGGCCACTCTAATTATACAGGAATTTCGAAAATTCCATTGTTCGACGAACGATTGAACAGCCACGAGGTACGATCCACGCGGTGCCTATGTACGTGATAATACCAAGATGTAAAGTAAAATGTTACGAGCATCGTTGCTCCCCTGCTCACAAATTCAAAAAATTGTTTACGATTTTTCGACCGAAAAGATTTTTACCATCTTTACAAATAACCGCAAGCTCGAGGAATACAGACCGATCCTTTCTTCCTTGAATTCCTCGATCTTGATCGAACAACCACACCCTGAATTTCAGGATGACCTCGAGAGTTCGTCCGCGTTTATACGATAATCATCGGGTTGTCCTGTACGTGACTTTCATTATTACCGAGGCCTACCGGTCATCGGGTATATCGTTATAAAGTTGGTTCTCCAATCTCTTTCCACCGGATTCCGACAGCCAGCATTCGTGGATAAAGCAATTTCAGGCTCAATTTTGGATCGTCGGTGTAAATTGTCGAGCGGTGCGAACCCGCCAATAGTCCTGAAAGAAAGATCGTAGTGGACGGATTCTCGAGCCACTCTCTCTCTCTCTCACACACACTCATCCTGGCGCTCACACTGCTTATCGCCATTTACGTCTCGAGAAAACCGAACGGCTATTATTAAAGTGCGATAAAGTCAGTTTCTTCAGTCGTAACGTGCGTCAGAGTAGGGAAAAAAGAAGAGAATGACCAACGGGCGGAGGGTCAGGGGGGAGGGACCGGGAGAGGTTGCAGCTACTCTTCGTTGGGTTACTACAGCGATAAAAGTTGGAAGCCGAGGCCGGAAGAACGTTATCAGGAAACATTCGAAGAACAACATCGTTATTGAGAAAAAAAAGATGGGTTTCATGTTGCCGATAAACCAACTAAGGTGATAAATAACATCGGGGATTTGTGCGTGATCCGACTGGACGTCGAAGTTATAACATTGTTTGATAGGGATGAATATTTTTTATTGAATATATATTTTCGTGTTTCGTGCCGATGCGTAAGATGAACGAGGAAGGCTATAAAGAGAATGGCGAAGGATGAGCAAAGAACGAACTTACTGAATCGTGACAGCGTGCAGGACGAGGATTTATCTCGGTGTATTCGCGAGATTCTCGCTCCCCGGCTCTCTTCGGCTCGCGCATCTTTCTCGATCGGCGAGCGGAGAAAGTGAGATGTAAGAAACCGATGCGAGATGCCACGCGAAAGAAGTCACGGCTCAATCCGTGACCGTGATGCCCGTCGGGACGAGAGCGTGGACGAACGGCGATCTATCGTGTCTCTTCGCCAATCGATTCGCCTCGATCCAATGACCTCTCGTTTAATCGAATACACCGTATCTCCGCATCGAAGAATTTCTCCGATAAACAAGAAAACAACATTTAAATAACGTCAAATATTACGAAATGAAAAAAGATCGACCGAACATGATGAAGCGAGAGGGAAGAGGAAGCTTATTGTGCGAGGCGTGATTAATGTCATGGCAAAATATCTTATAACCATATTCTCTTTCGAAGCAATGTTGTTGTTGAAAAAATTCAATTTATGAAACGTCACATTGCATAACAATTTTGAAGATTAAAGTGGCAGCGTGCTGCGAGCGACTTTAATCATCCATAGATTTTATTAGACTGACAAAGCAGTCGCGATAACTAAAGTCTTCTCTCGTGTGCGCTGGCCTTTAATTTCACGTCTCGGAGTTGAATGTAGCTCGATCGTTCTCTTTTCATTATAAGTGATAATCGCCGTCACTTCCCAGCGAGACAATTTTTAAGGAATGCCACCGAGAATACAAACAAGTATTAACTGATTTATCAAGCTAATAGCTAGAATCATTTCTACGTCAAGCGCGATGCTCATGGTAGGTACCGATTAATTACAAAATTGCAGGCAAACTTCATGCCTCGTTGTAACTTAGAATATCCTTTATACATATATACGTCTAGACAATATATATATATTTGTACACACACACACACATACACATGTATATAGATATATGTACACATTGCATTCTATGAATATCGGGATATTCCCTTTAGCCTGAGGATCGCGTGCTCGTAGGTGCTCGATGTCTACCGGATAAATCGAGTGTATAAACGTATACGATCTACAAATTCTGATGCGTGCACGATGTCATGAATCTTTCAGGATGTTGGCATTATGGTGCATCTCTATAGTATGCACACAATATTGTATACATGCACATATATATATATATATATAATACATATATAGTATATAGTATATATATATATACAATGCGCTTACTATGCACGCATCGAGTACGATGGAAAGTTCTGAATAAAGATCAGCTACGTCATCAGGATCAACGAAGATTCATAAATGGTATAACGATGAAGAATAGTTGGTATATAACAGAAACTCCTCTCGATAAATATTTTTAATTCACGAGGAGTATACCGAACATTAGTACACGTATATATCGTAATGTTTATATATAGGCAGAAAAAAATTAGTCTCGAATACATAAGGAATGTATTAAATACACATACATATATATATATATATATATATATATATATATATATATGAACATGTTTAATAAATTTCTTGTATATTCGAGGCTAATTTTCTCAAGCGTATACACGAGGGCCCTCATTTTATTATTCTCCGCGGCATTCATCAGTGCGAAGTAGCCGCAACCATACGTTGTCCGCGGGCGTACTTCGTTAATCATCGTTATAATTGACGTCTTCTATCCCTTCGCGAACCTTGGAGACCTATGTTAACTGGTCCGTAGCACGAAAATTAGTTCACCGCATCACGTATTCCCCTGAGCTTTCGCTATATGGATCGGATTTATGTTGATATCCCGGGTAACGTATAACGCATATTACGTGATGCACCCTGTTCGTATTTAATGGACCGAACCATATTATAATGGGTCGAACCATTTAGGAGAATTGCCGAGGGTAAGAATTAAAGAAATTGACGATATTATTGTGCATTATCCATTTTTGGGACGTGATAAATTGTTTGGATTTAATTCAAGTCGATATATCTTGCTTAAATCCTATTCGAGGATATTATAATTATCACTGTCGCATAAAGGTGTGAGGGCGGGGGAAAATCTACGAGTGGAAGGTTGACTCAGATAACGTTTGATGAAGGTACCGTTGCGTTTCCTCGACTACCGGTTCATGAATATTCCCTCAATGTAACTACGTTTTTGCTAACTCCTGGAGAAATCTCACGTGTTGAGGATTGCACGGTCGAGTGAGAAATTATGGGCAACGTTTAATCTCACGTACTCGCGAACCCGTGAGCCATCGATGTAACATCGAATTAACTTCATCGCGTGAAGTACGGTTGGAAAATATTGTTACCAGAAAAACATAGTTTTTTAATTTTTGTTTTTTGGTATAATAAAATATTTAAAAAATTATTCTACAATAAAAATAGAACTTTTTTCGATCCGGTCACCGATCGTTCGCATTCAAATGTGTAATAATTCAACAAAATATCGCGACGCCAATCGTTTTGTGTCAAATATTGACGAATACTAGAACAAAATTTGAAAAAGAGAATCGTTTGGTTTTCGTTTATCGTCGTATGTGTTTTTTTTGTTTTTTTTTTCGTTTACCATACCCAAAGTCTATTTCCAACGTGTGTCGAATAAAGTTATGCGCGACACGGCACGGAGTTATGCGAATCTCTCGTGAGTGCACTGTCGAAATGGCTCGGGTGCACGCGCTCCCTCGCCTCCCGCTTCGAGAACGTGAGGACGACAGGCTGACGAGGGATTTTAGATTCAATTTGCGATAGTGGGAGAACGAAGGGAACGAGGCGAAATGACGACACCGAGATGGACGAGAGAACGAGTGAGTCGCGAGTGTGTGCAAACTGAGAGAAAAAGAGGAATCAAATAAAAAAATAAAAGAACGTAGAAAATAAAAGGGAAAGCCTGTCGAATTGAGGGGATGTGGGATATGCGAGATAGATCCTACGCGTATCTATGGAAGCTGCTAGTCGCTGCTTATCGAGATTTTCACGAGTAGCTCGCGTGTTCACGGACTATAAATGTTTTTAGAGTGCTTTTTATGATCGCGTTCGTATTCGTACAACGAGATAACTCGCGGACGCAAAAACATCGGATGAAGAATAAAAACGCTGAGTAATATGATTCGTCCCTAAGATAACATTGAAGATTAATCGTTTCGATTTAATTCATTGATGAATTTCGATTGAAATTATTTTTCGTAAGATAAAAATTGATTATTACGAATACGAATTTTCAATCGCATCAGACTAAATTACATATCCAATTGGAATGATTTGGGATAAGAATTGGGAACAATCGAATGATTGCGTCATTGTAGCATCGGAGATAGGTTTGAAATTTGTTTCGAGAAACAACAAAATTAAAAATAAAGATCGAAGGATCAAGCTTGGTCTCGTGTCGAAAGACTGTGAAAAGGCTTGTCTCCGATCTTTCGTTCCCTCCTAGTCGATCGACGGACAGAGGGAGAAGAAAAGCACCAAGTGCAAGTGGGAAGCAAGTGGGAAGATTGAGTGTCGCCCTGTATTCACGGGACGAGAGAGACAATGGGACGTATATACGCGCTTGACACTTCGTACGGCCATATAAATACGTTCAATGTGTCACGTGACCTTATAAGCTTCGAGGCGTCTTCACGAGACGGCGCTGCGACATGGAAGCCACGTATCACACAAGATTAAAACAAAATCACGAAACAAAAAAAATAGATTTTCGCGTTTTTTTTTTTCATTTATGGACTGGAAAAGCTTTTTAAAACCGAGAACTTGAATGTGACATTCGTAACGAACGAAAAATTTCCGATTTCGTGACCTCCTACTAAACTTAATTTTGATGAAACGAATTTCGATCATTTCCTCGATCCCGAAATTCCAATTCGACTTCGGAGACTTGGCACCTTAGGGAAATTCAGAGCGTGTACATTTATTTGCTATATTTCCCGTACTTTATGAATATCACAGTCGAATTACCAGACTTAAACATTTTGACGTCAAAATTATGCCGTTTGAACAAGACGATCAAATGGATTCCAAAGGTTTATACGCTGCCTTATGAAGTATAAAGGTAATTACGCGATCCTTTAACTCACGGAGCGGCCATATAACGGTGCACCTTTGATTTATGATTAACACTCGTAATTGGAAATAAGTACATCTCGTAACGTTCTCTCATCGCATAAGGGATAGGGGAAAAGGGGGGAATTGGAGACATGTTAAGGAAAAGATGGAAAAAAAAGTAATTTATTGTAGTAATTATTTATTGTTTTCACTATTAATCAGTCTTTTGGTCAATAAACTTTAATTTCGATGAAATAGAAACTTACTAATAATTGTTTAAGATAGTGAACAATTAAATTTAAAAAAATGTGTCTTTGGCTCTCATTACCCGACAGGGTAAGGAGACAGGGTAATAGGAGCCATTACTTTAAATTTGACAAGTTTAATAACTTTTTAGGTAATTATTAGTAATAGTAAACATAAACCGTTTAACAGGAATATGTTTAACACATGACAAACTAACGAACGTGTAATCAACCCAAATATAGCTTTTTTAAAGCGTAAACGTTCTGTGTTTTCTTTATTGTCTCGTCTCTTCTTTTTTTCTTCAAAAACATCTTTCATGGGAATGCCGGTCGGGATTTCTGAATGTTGTTTAGTTTCGGTGGTCTTTGTGGGCTTCTCGATTAATGGCCGTGGACTCGATACAAGGGGAATCCATCTGGCTCCCATTACCCCGAAGGGAAGCATTTTGAATTTAACACAATCATATAAACAAATTATGTTGTAACCTATTGTTGATACCTCCAAACCAAAATACATGGACTAAGCTACCGAATGAACTCGAAAAACAATTAAATAAGAAAACTTTAGATACTTACTTTGATTGTTAGAAAAATATTGTTCTTATAACGGGAGGAGGCAAAATATGTTTGTGGTCCTTGTCGCTATACTTGTGGCACTGAAGCGGCCATTGGCAGTCGGATCACATGAACGAAGTTTAAGGAAGGCATTGGGGTTCTTTCGAAACACGTCGAGCATTTCTAAGTACTTTTTTGCGCTAGCTCCCAAAACCCGATACCTCCCATTACCCCGCTCGCCCCTACTTCCACCGAAGCATCGTTCACTTTATATTGAAGATATTCCCCGACCCCCACCCCCCTTTATATATGTATATATATATATATATTTACTAATAATAAACCTACATATATACATGAACTATTTATAATTGAAAATATGTACTGCTTTTATATACTATTACGTCGCAAAAGGTGGATGATAATGGGGATTTGTCAGGCTGAATCTACGATGATATTTAACCGAGAGATTTTCAGCGGCTCTATGTACTAACTCCCCCTCCCTCGCCCTCTCTCACTCACTCTCTCTTTCCCACTTCCTCCCACGCTGATTTTCCTTTTCTGGGTTCAGCCTCCTCTTTTCCATCGTATCCTTTTTTCCGTCTACGTATACATGTACTAGCTCGTATGGTGGTCGCCGCGTGAATAACGCACACACCGTATGGAGATCCGCGCGGCCAATTTATTTTCCTTCCCCAAGGTCAATTCTGCGAGATCGTTTTTCAGCCGGCGCGAAAGCAAAATTTAATTACCGACCGAGTTTGCGCTTCGGGTAGAACGTCGTAAGATTGCACGTGTACGTATTATAGTTTATATTACTCCGTAATAGATCCGCGTATATTGTGCTATATGGCTCAATATTTTTAAAGCTCTAAGATTTATCGAAATTCGTGAAACATTTATGTTTGACTTTACATTTGAAGAATTATTAAAAAAGCTACTTTTTTTTCTCGATTACACTTTGTCGAATGAAGAAGCACTCGAAACGTCTAAGGGTTGAACAATTATATTATCGCGTGTAATTCTTTATCGTACAAATTCAACGATTCTCGATATATCCTATTTTTTTCTGTGGCACGAAATTAACGTTATTATTCCTTTTTAACTGAAGCCATTAATATTTTCTCAAAATCTGACTGAGTCTCACGATAACCGACGACTGTTAGTTCCCACTCGCTAGTAAAAGAAAACAAAATTTCATTTTTTTTCAATCAATATTGAAAAATAAAAAAAACCTTGAGAAACATCGTTTTTCTCTCACCCAGAAATACATGCCGTCCGAGTATAGCCAATCAATCGAAGGCCAATAACTGCTGAGAGAGCAGCGACCATGTCGTCGTTTAATCCAGCCACGTAGTAAAGTAAATGGGCAACGGGAGAGACGTCGGTATGAAGTGGAGAACGAGAAACCGAACGTGTACGCAAAAAGATTCGCAAACGTTTTCTACGTATACACATGTGCAGCTACCCCCTTCCCCCCCCTCCCGCCCCTCAACGAAATAACATATGAATAGGTAGCTTTGTAATAAATTCAAGCTACGGGCGATCGGTCTTATCCCCCTATCTCGGCGTTCCAATCGCCAACGTCCCACATGTGTACCCAAGTACTGACTCCTTTATCTTATGACTTGCAATTCTCTCCGCGCGCCGTTTCGCCGATGCTCGCGCACACACAGCGACGAAAAGAAAAGAAAAGAAAGAAAAAACAAAAATAAAACAAAAACAAAAACAAAAAACCTTGCGAAAAAAAAATGAAAACGAACAGTGAGGCTGTGTCGGTGTGGTGGCGGCGGCGCCCGTGGCTATATCCGTCCTGCATCCTTCCCTCCCCTGCGCGTCTCGACCGGTCGACTGGGGGATGCACCACCCAGCGGGAGCGCGGAGACAAGCGCGACCTTGGGCTCTAAATTGCACTATCGCAATTTCAGCCTGGCTCGCGCGCTGATGACTCGCGCGCGCTGGCGCACTTCGACCTTGGGCTGATATCAATAAATTTCCATTAGCTCGAGGCTACCATGTGGAGAGTTCGAGAGAAAACACGAGAGTGAACAGAGACACTGAGGGATAGAGAGACGAGCGAAGAAAAATCGCGTATACATATATATGTCTGCTTTTCTTATCGCGATAAATCACGTGGCGTAAGTGTAAACTGAAAAGGTAAATGATATATGCGCCTGCAAAACACGCGGGCACATATGCACGGCGCACATTGAACGTGTACTGTTTCCCCGTGCCTCTGGCACTAGTACATCTTTTTGCGTAGCGATATATACATATAAATATATATCATTCGTTACATCGCGATATGTACAGGAAAAATTTCAAGGGCTTTAATGACTAAAAATGCAAAAATTATCGTAAATTAATATAAAAACGTTTTTTATGATAAGAACACATTTTTGTACTTTCGACGTATTATAAACTATTCTAAAAGACTTTTCGACATAGGTTAATAAAATTTAATATAAATTTATACGATATTATAAGAAGATTTTAAATATCTGTATATTCTATGTATTTGATCGTTATTCGATAATTCCGTCTAATCAGGGGAAAAAAACGACGAATGTTCCATTAGGCGATCACCGATGACCTAATCGAGAAAGAGGAAGCCCGAGAGAACCGGAAGTCACATTTTTGTCCCGGCTGGAAATTTCTCAATGCATCTGCATGTCTCGTCTAATACCATATCACTATTTTTCTCTCTCTCTCTCTCTCTCTCTCTCTCTCTCTCTCTCTCCACCTCTCTCGCTCTTCCTGCAGATACCATGGACATTCAGACGTACGTTATACACAGCGATAAGCAACTTCCGGCTCCCACACGGGATGCGTGAGCAATAGCCGTCCGGTAGTAGCGGACACACGCTGCGAAAGTTACGCCGGGGAGAGACGATAAGCAACGACCGTAATTGACCATAACTCAGGTAAATGATGCGACGAACGGTATATCTCTCGACTCTTGCTTACGTACGCGTGCATATTCCTATACACATACTGCATACATACTACTCGACAAAAACAAAGGATTCTTTTTTGGCTCAATAAAATTGTCAATCTATGACAGCACGTAACTTTGCTTGTAATCGTCGTACGAGAACGAAAAAAAAGGAATTTAAAGATTAAAGTCTCTTTTTTAATATTCAACGTTACATGTCAAAAAGGGGTGGGTACAACAATTCTTTTAATCTTCTCCGTCTAAGTCTGACTAGACGGAGATTCTTTTAATTATCTTGACCAGTATATATGGCTCCTCGTGACGAAGTAATGGGAAATTTATTTATGGAAATTAGATCGAAGGAGGAAAAAGGGATTTATCAACGGTCACCGCACATTTACCGTTTCAACTCGATGAGTCGATATCTACTCCTCGGAATGCGTTTCATCTCGTTTCATATGTACAAAACGACGAAAAACACATATACTCCTATGAATCGGATGCAGCCAGGAGCTAGACTGAAGTGCGCATCGCGGTCGTCTGACAATAACTCCCTGACTTTATCTCCCTTCGACGCACCGCACGGTTTAACGTAAATGCTAATCAGACAATTCTATATTTCCATGGAGAAAAATGGACTACTACGGATTGTTCTAAAGTAATATTAACCTTCGAGTATTCCTTCACGTATATTTTAATTACTAGAATTTATGTACAATATACAATGATGTTGATTAAATTGTATAGAATAGATGATTAATCGTAATTAAATGGGTTAAATATGACGGATGGGCGTCGAGCTATAGAATGGGTAATTTTGCAAAAACGGTGTCTGCGTCACGAAAATTGAGAGTTTAGTAGGGTAGTAGAAAGCTCTAGTGCATATATACGTGCTCTTTTATGTCGCTGGAGTTGCGAACACGATGGTGAGACGCCTTACCGCAAACTCGTGTGAATCCCTCACTCGCCAGACAACCAGGCAAATGCCGCGCTTTATTTACGATTTTTTACAATTCTTTTATGCATATTGTCGCCGAGAATACGGACGAGTCGTAGATATGCTCGATAAATTTATCGTCGAAATAAATGATATCTCGGATAAATTTGATAAAATAAATACGCACGATAAAAGTATTTACGTTTTTTTTTAATCAAAATATCTTCTTCGACCAATTTAATAAAAGAAAAATACAATATCCAGCGAAATATTTATCGTTAACGAACCAACTCAATGCGAAGTTTCGACAAAAGATAATCAAATTACGTATAACACATTGCATCGCATCGTAGTTTCTTTCATCCCATCGGACTCGTTCGCCAGTGCGTCCGAACTCTTTTAATTTTTCCTCGCGAAAACTTTTCGTCCGTCTCTCTCTTGCTCTTTATCTCTCTTCCTCTCTTTCGGTTTCCCTAGACCATCGGTAAACAAGCCGAAACCACGCTACACTTCCGGGTTTGCGAGAAGTCACCTACGTACAATTCGTAGAATTACGAGGAAGAGTTAATCACGATATATGTCATCTGAGGCAAACTCAAGCAAAAGCGCAGCCCTCCCGAACGTTGGAGTTGGCGCCATGGGAAAAACTGACAAAACATTTCTCAACGTGTATTTCTTTCATCCAGACACATATATGTATATATGTGAGTGTGTGTGTTTGTGTTTGTAAATTAAGAGCATCACTTGCTGCGTCTCTGTGCATAGCGAACATGCTCTGCTCTTCTCAAGCCGAGTCCATAGTGATTCGAGCCAAGGATACTCCCGAGATTCACCGGAGTCCATCAAAGTCAGCCCGTTCTAATTATCCAATTAGGTGTAATGAGCCGCTCATCGATCGTAGTCGAACACGAACCCGGCTGCATAAGAAAATACCGAATAGCCTCGACAACGATAAATTGATAATTAAAACGCCCTTGCATCTCTCCACCAATCCATGACAATATATATGTATGAACTTGGGCGATATAATACACTTGGACGATTTAAGCACGATATATATATATATATATATTCATCTCTCAAAGATATATCGATCGTTTATTTGGAACTTACGAGTAAGGAGCCTTAATTATATAGAACCGTAGTCAGTAAAGATTCTAAAATATGTAGAGAGAGCGAGAAAAAGGCAGAAAGAAAATCAATAACGCACACGATATCACCATTTGTTTCTCGTCCGAGCAACGCTGGAGGCTCCAAATTCTGAATAACAAGCCTCGAACGTACGCACAACAGCAGAAAATAATCGTAAAATATGTCTACCAATTATATTAATTTCCGACGTAATATATGTTTATTATATTAATTAATTCAGAATATCTTGGTACAAATTAGCAATGATACTAAATTCACGTCAAAAACATTTACAAGTTCTCGTATAGCTTTCGTTTTGCCGTATTAAGGTGGTCGATAAAGTGATCGAGGGGAAAAGAGGACGCAAAATATCGAGATAAGCGAAAGATCGGTGCGAGGGATACGGAGAAATAATCGACGTTATATGGAGAGTCCTGTGAATAGAATACACACGTGTGTTCAATTTACGAAGAGAGATAGAGAAAACGAGAGGAAGAGGGAAAGAGAAAAAGAAGGAGAGGGAGAAACAGAGATAAAAATCCGAGCCTACTTTGTACGCAATTTTACGCTTACCTCCTTCGGAGCTCCGGCAGCTCGAAGAACACTACAGAGAAGTGCGCCTATTCATTTATCTCGTGCTGTATGTATGTTTTTTCTCAAGTCCACCAAAGGGTTTCTGGTGAGAGAGACAGAGGGAAAGAGAGGGAGAGAGAGAGAGAGAGAGAAACAAAGTGCGCAAGAGGGGTATGAATGGAAAGGGACGGCGGAGAAAAGAGTGCGGCCTGCATTCCGCACTAATTGCGAGGCGTCAGAGCAGTAGAGGCCATCAGCGGAGGTGCAACGGAGAACCAACGAGAAAAAAAGAGAGAACGAGAGAGAGAGAGAGAGAGAGAGAGAGAGAGAGATGGAGATTCTTGTACGTTCGAAAAACTGGCAGAAACTGAATTTACATAGCGGATTCGCAGTTTAAACCACCCCGTGTCGTATTCAACGATTTTACATAATATACTCTGAAATTTGCGTAAAACTGACCAGGAACAAACGTTCAGGACTGTGACCAAGTATGAATTTCATCCAGTAGAATGATTTCACGCGAATATAACGATTTTATAGTTGTATTTGTAACGTATGTGCATGCGACATATGTTTGAATATGTGGAAAATGATATTGTATACATAATAAGGAAATTAAGAAAAAAAACCTTGAATCTATGAAGATTCGATCAGCCGACAGCGAATTGTTATTTTATTTGTAACTAGCGATACTCGGCATGCGTTGCAATGCGTTTTTAATTATGGTTATTCAAGTGCTTTTAGATACACACTTTTTTATTTTATCATCTCGTGCGCATACGAATAAATCAGAAGGCTTTCCTACGCGTGAAAAATCTCTATATATAGATATACAAAAATGTGTATTATATTTTTCTCGTACGCGTTTATTTTTATATATAAAATTATTCTACTAATGATGAAAACTTCGCGAGCGCGCGCACTACACTCACCAAATTTTCATCGCAATCGGATGAATGGTATACGAACTCAGTCATGACAAGCAAACAAACAAACATTCTTCCATTTTTATATATAAGTTTTAAATAATGTGTATAGCTATTTTACGTATTCCTTTACTAACGGGATTCTGTTTCGTCTTTGGCACTAAAAAGATCCATTATCATCTATGTAAAAGTATCATCTATGTAAGTTTTTTTGGACGAAACAAAATCTCGACTCTCATTAAGTGTCAATAATCCACATTCGAAATTTAATTCCGAGACTTTGGGAGGTCGGGGAGACAAAATTTGTTTTCTCAAAAAAGACTTCATAGGGTGGTTACGGAATCGGAAAGTTTCCATACAATACGAATATCAGATTTATAATCCCGTTTTGTTTCAATTTGTCGGTCAAAAGCTCGAAAAACTAAATATTTCCGTTTGTTTCCACTTTTTCAGAGAATGCTCAACAATATTTACCAATTCGAAGTATCAGATCAGAGCGGCCACTTAGGTGTCCGCTGCGCTTTTCGTATCAGGACTTGTTTCGATCTCTGTGACGGTTTTATATGTCTATCGCGAGTTAAATTTCATTAATAAAGCGCTTTCAAAATTTATCACGAATCTGTAATAATTAATTTTGCACTTACTTCTACGCATACTCCTAGTTAATTGAAGTTAACTTAAATTTGCACTCTTCTGTTTCGTAATGATCATGCTTACGTCCACGTCACATGCATGCGAGTGACATGCCCAAAAAGTGATGACGTACGATTTGTACAAAAGTTCTTATATTCTTCGCGATTTCGCATTTTTCTAAAACTTTCATAAGTTGTCTAGCGTCGTCGAAGTATGCTCATGACTTCTAGGCATCCCTAGATTATCCCAGAGAGCTTTCCCCCTCCACGTCTCATCTCAATCCACTGGTGTTTCTCCTGAGGTAGGTCGTGGGAACGCAGGTTCTACGCTTCTTGAGTATCCGTGAGAGGCTCACGACCACCCTGAAGTGCCGCGAGACGCCCTAATCTTGTATCACGCGTTTAGATTATCGTAGAGTGCGGAGGTCGAAAGGTCCAACGTAGTTACAAACATACACACAGGCACATTTATAAATTTATACCCATAAAATATAAACGAGGAAGAAGGGAGAGTCCTGGACTAATGAGCCTGGGGTCACGGGTCTCCCATATAAATTTATTCTATAATATGGCGCAGTGTTTTTTTAAATCGAAATTTACTTTCAAATTATTATTTCGCCGACTGCGTTGAAGCACGTACTCGGAAATTGAATAATATCAATCATCTTAATCATTTATCTTTATAAATCCGTAGTTTTCATTAAACCTACAACATACCCTTTTTCTAAGGGTAATTCAATAACCACTATGGGCTTGCCATTTTTTCGATACCAACGTAATGCACGACGGATCTATTTCTCAATATACTGAAACAGAAATGAAAGATCCAAGTTAAGGGAGGCGAACTCGAGATTGAGGAAAAGATTAAGAAATGAAAGCGTAGATAAAGTTACGAGCGTTCATCATGAACAATCTTGTTAATTCTTCCCTCTCTTTCTCTCTCCTTTTCGAACAAAGGTACCTGCTCTAGCGATTCACGATCCAGAATATACGTTATTATAAAAAAAACCTCTGGCGAGATGAGTGTAGACGATATCTCATCGACCCGGCATCGGCGATCGGCGAGACGCATGCCGGTAACGAGAAACAAAGACAGAACAGATAGAGAGAAATAAAGAGAGGGCATTCAACGTTTTCTCTCCGTGATGCCCGATGCGCCCGATACCCGCTGAGGTTCTCTCGCCCGCTGACGTTTCGCCTGCCGGCGCAAAACGTGAGGGGAATATCGGATAATCCTTCTCCTAGATTCGTTCTCGATTTTCGCTCAGTCGGTCGGTAATCCTCGCGAGGCATCATTCCTCACTTCTCGGATGAAAGAGCGAGCGAGCGAGAGAGAGAGAGAGAGAGAGAGAGAGAAAGAGAGAGGGATGAGTAGGAGCAAATGAAATGGCAAGGAACCGGCAGGGCAACTTCTTCACCGTGACGGGGCTTAAGACCGCCAAGCGCGATGAGAGCGTCTTTTACTCTATTCTGCGTGTGGAGTCAAGTTGTCGATCGTGGCTCGAGAGCAAGGGCTAAGGGACCACCAGAAGCTTCTTCTATCTTCTCTTTGCTCCACTACGTCCGACTCTCTTCGTCCTTCTCTTCTGCCGTCTTTCTCTGCAAGGAACCTTTATCGTGCCAACAGCCGTAATCACATACAATTAACCGGAATTAGGTAGGACGTCGCGGAATAGCTTTGCCTTTTAATCAATGCCGTGATCGCCGCCAGACTAGCACGTATCATGTAATACACGATATGTTTCATTCGCGCTTGATGGCCTCTTTCTAGACATAGAATTTGTGCCGAATTTGATAATCTTCGAGATTTCCTTAAGATTTTCGGGCATTCCAGGAGGGTCTGCATGAATGATCGGTTATGAGGGTGAGTCTCTCGTCCTTCCTGGCGAGTTTTCAATCGACCAGGCTTGAGCAGTGCAATGTATTGCACAGAAATATCGATTCACTATACTGATGTAAATTTCAAACAGATAAGTTAGCCATACGCAGTTGCCCTGATTAATGTCCCTTAATCTTGTAATCTCTTTTTTATTTTATTCCACAATGGAAATTAGTTTCACTGTTACAACGTGAAAAAAGATGCTTTGTTTATTCCTTTTTAGTCATTTAATTTTGTCGGGTCTAACCTGGTTACCTACCCTGCCGGGCAATATCACCCTCAATTGTTTTACTGCCAACACGTGGTGCGAGTCCAAAAACTAAAAGAATGGGAACTTTTCTTTATTAAACCTTGTACCTCTACTGTGTTTTACTGGTTCTGGATTTTTCCATTTTGTTATGGTTCAAAAAAATTGAACATTTTTACATTTAGTGACAAGGGCTGTTCACCACGCGAGAGCTCGGAAAGAAAAGAACGATTGTTTGTACGCTTCTCCGTTCCCTCCTTTTCTTGGTTTTTGAGTCCTCCTGAAGAGTGAACATCTCCGCTCTTCGATACACACAAATAAAGATAGTTATAGATTTTTGTTAAAATCGACTGTCTAAAAATTCATTTCAAACTACCTGACTCTCGGTAAAACGAAGGTTGAGATATCATCACGGGACGAAACACTCACAATAGATTTCACTTTTTGTCCACTCTTCAATGAAATATTGCATCTAATATTACAAATTTTCTTCATTGTCTCAATAAAAGATCAATTGACATTTGATAATTTGCACAGGAGTTTAGTGGCGGCTTTTCACAAAATCTTCTGAAGATTGTGACGAGCTCGTTGACCAATGGATTCATACCGCTGGATTCTCCATGATGATACGTTATAACGGACGTAGAGTATGTTGGGACAAATTCCTTGAAAAGCCCGTTAGCGTCGAGAGAGGCACACACCATAGTAATTTCGCGTAGAAGCACCTCGCTATGGTATGCTGCCCAGTTCTTCACGTGTGTCTCCGGCCAGGTTGTACATTACACGTACGTACGTACTCCTGGTAAAATCGTTCTTGGTTTAATTAGAGTTTCCTCCCCGCTCTACCCCGTACACCCTTCGTCATCTCTTACAGCCCGTTGACCAAGCTAAATCCGGTATGTCCACACGTTGTCGAGAACAATTCCGAGTGTCTACGCGTCATGCGTGGCACGGCTCTCTAGTTTCTCATGTACTTTCTTATCCGCATTATAATCTCGTCGAGTCTGTCGCGGGCTCTTCTAACTGTTCATTTGTCATCGCGTACGCATTCACGGGGATGCCGGTTGGGCATAACTTCTCCGCGGCCTGCTGTGTCGTCGCAGTCTTTTGTACCCGCTAAATGTACAAAATACTTTCATAAAACTCTGCAAATTGAATTTCCTACAACGCATTCCCGTAATTTCGACTTGATTTGGACGTTACCGGTCAAAATTTTCGAAAAGCGAACATAATCTCGTTGTTTTTGTTTTTGTTTTTGTTTTTACTAATGGGGTAAAAATTATATTTTCATGAAAAGATTTTGACATTTTCGGTGACGATTCAAAAATCTTCCTCGTTTCGAATCAGTAATTACCCAAATATTTGTCAATGTCCTAAAATCCTAGAAAATTTCGTGAAAATTCCAATTTGTTCCATTTTTGTAAGTGGATGAGAATTTTTTGAATAAATTAATTTTCACTACGATCTTACAGTTGCCACTCGCAGTCTCCAGAATTCCCACAACATCGCAGTTCTCTGTCTCGAACACTTGGGATTTCGTTCGTTTTTTTTAAACCAACGAGTCTCAGCCACCGTTCGTATGTATAACGACGAAACTGGTTCTCGCGTTAACGTCAATGTGAGAATCAGAAATTACACTTGCACATATACCTGTATACGTATGTCTCTGTATAGAAAATATGTATGTATAAGATATATATATATTTATGGGTGGCAGAGAGGGAATCATTCGCGAGAGTAATGCGGCGGCAAGAACGACTTTCGATTCTAGCATGGACGTTGCTAATTAGAGGTAGCACGAAAAATAAAAAAAACGACAAAAATGATAAATCGGGTGGCACGTGACTCCAAGATGCAGCTCGCATCGTTCTCTCCGTCTTTAGATTTATAGTCGCGAAGCTCACTAGCTTGTTGCGTTATTCCCTTTTTTGCCCTCTTTAACATCACCTCGTTTCGAATACAGGTGCAGAATGCAAATGATCCGATACACACCGTGGCGTGTATATCGCATACGCCGAAGACGATCGGAGGTCACTCATAGCACGATTCGAGAAACGAGTTTCCTCCCTAAGCATCGACCGCCAATGAGGGGATGCAAATTAAAATCTCAAATAAGCGAGTCCGGAGGACTGCATTTAATTCTAATTTATATCGACGGGTCGAATCCGTGTAGAATGACAATTGTTTTTTTTTCTTCAACTTATCTATCGTCTTATCGATTCCTTAATTATCGTCTCGGCAATTTTGTGACGATTTATTTTTTTGTCATTTTCACAAATACAGTTATAGATACCCGAATCGATATCAATTCTGAAACTGGATTCAAATAAGAAAAGGTGTATAATGTATGTAATAAAGTTTATAAAAATCCTCGTGTAGATTCGCATCCATACGTATTCCAAGTATATCGACTATAACTAACTATAAATATACCATTAATATAATTAACACCGTCGCGTTTAATTGACTTTCTCGTCGTTATATCGACTATATTAATTTTTTTTTAATTACAGCGGTAACACATATAAAGGCGGTATGGTACATATTGATAGAATATTAATTAGAATCAGACTGTTTAATTATCGGATTCTATGCTATGTGGCTTTTCAAGGTACAATCTAAAAAAAAAAATATTGTATTAACTTCTTGTAGACATACGCGATGTAGAAAAAAATCTCGAACCTATCACACATCTATATTCCATAAAATCGATTCTAGAAATTGGGCCAGAGGGGTAAAATAATTTATGCTACAACTTCCAACGAAGTCTTCAAAATAAATAATAAGCCATTTTATACGATCAAACGGATGCAAGGAATTTCGTAACAGAAATTGGCGTTGACTTTTTTCATTTGGAAAATATTCAAGAAAACGCTTAAAAAATTGTAAATGCCGAGAGGAAAAAGAGCGAATCAGACGGAAACGCAGAGAAATCGGGGAACGCCGATTGCCCAAGCTCACAATCGAGTTCTAGTAATGCTTGAGACATCCTGTACAATTTACCGTGAACGCCCCCTTGACGCCCATAGGAAAAGGATCTCGAATCGCGTACCGAGGCGAATTGGCTCTCGTTGCTCTTATTAAATTGTTAACGTTATCTGATCGCGTCTCGAGCACCTCGTACATATTTGTATATGCTGTATGTATGTATATATCGTCGTTTTCCTCCGTTTCCTTTTATTCTTTTTCACAGTTGTCTTCTATATACGTCGGCGAAGCTACACTCGTTGAAAGGGACTGCTCCCTCGGTATCGTCCTTGGAAACATATATATAAAACATATATATGTATATATATATATATATATATATATACGTATGTAACGTTCTGTGGCTACTCGGTACACGAGAAGCTTGATAAAAGAAAAAGAAAATGATAAAAACGGTCAGATTTATATAGGATTGGTCATGGAGTGAAACGATACAACGCGATGTGTGCGATATTACCAGACGAGAACTTACCTCGAGCTCGGAACGAGCTCGAACTCGGTAACGAATAAATAAAAATAAAAATGACCGATTAATTAGATCAGTTGCTAATTAAGAGCGGCAGGAGTACGGCTCTCCCGCTTCCACGAGAACACGAGATGAATACGATGCTGCTCTCCGGTGTTACGCCTATATGTATATAGAGCCACTTGGGTATCGTAGAGACTAACTATAGCGTCGCGATATATATTCTAGAAGAGTTCGTTCGTAATTCGATGCATGTAATTCTTGGAAGGTGACGACGACAGTAAGAACGAAATACTTGGGAATTTTCTCGCTGATTAGGCTCGATATCTTACGACTTTTTGTCCGTACGATTAGACAATGAAACAACGAGCTCATGTTTGTGTCGCGTTGGATATTTCGATCGGCCAAAACGAATAAAAAAATCGATCACTCGATGAATTTTTATCGAAATTTTAATGTAAATTAGAATCAACAAATTTATATTTATCGTATTGATTTTTCTCTTCGAGATCGACGTTCGTGGATCTACGGTAAAAGAACATATTATAGTTTATTATGGATATACATCAGTCCATTATGTATAGCTACGTCATTGATGGTGTCCAGTTCAGTGATGGGTAGACTCGGATGTCAACCGTTGTTGAAGAGGCACTCTCCGTACGTCTTACAGCGAAGACCAAGTACCACCTAGATTACTCTCGTCCTGCAAGGTAGTTTAGAAAAAGATCGACAGAGAGAGAGAGAGAGAGAGGGAGAGAGAGAGAGAGAGAGAGAGAGAGAGAGAGAGAGAGAGAGAGAGAGAGAGAGAGAGAGAGAGAGAGAGAAATATATACAGAGAGACTTCCGGGACGGTCGACTCACACGCGACACGATGCGTGTCGATCTGTCTCGGTTGGTCGTTCACGTCAAGCCCCTAAGGCTCGTCGCTACACGAGAACGTCACGCGTTTAACGACCCAACCCACCACAACTATCTTCTACTACCTACAGAGAGACAGAGAGAGAGAGAGAGAGAAAGGGAGAAATAGATAGACTAAAGGTAGAGCAAAGCCACGAAGGAAGAGCCCAGAGCATGGAAAGAGAGCGATATCTCGAGGGAGAGACAGGTCCGCTGGGAGAAACTGGATGTCACGGAAAGTGACACGAAAGGAACTGTGCTGCTCCGTACGACGACGGCGACCATCATTCCTTCTGCGACTCTGGAGACACCGTAGACTGAGTGAGAGAGACAGTGAGAGAGAAAACACAATAGTCGTTGAATAAGACCTTGTTCATTGTTTCTCTAATTTACCGTTTTCACGAGAGAAATAGAACCGACAGGAACGAACTCCGAGCCACCGATTTAATTGCCATCTTGCGTAAGATCGATGATCCCGTTATTGATTGTCCGCGGAACTATTAATAGAGCCCACTCATTCGAATGCAACGGTTTTTTTTATCGCATCGAATTATGTAATAATTGTTATTTTTATAATGATTTTATCGGTTAAAAATGATAATTTCGAGGAATCGTTCGAAATTGTTATTGATAATACAAAACCTTGTTCATAAAAAAATTCAAACGTTATTATTTTAATTTATGACTCATTTTATGAAATTAAAATTATTGAAGAAGATATAATTATTCGAATGTTGATGTTGAATTGGTTTTCAAAATTACTAATCGTAATCAATTAATATAATAATATATTGTATTTTAATCAATAATTTTTCTATCAATACCAATAATTGAACGAAACGTATTTTCGCCGCGTTCGAATCAGAATTTGCTTATAAATTAACGATAGTTTGAAATAATTATCAAATGTTTAATAATTGTACAATATTGTTATGAACAGTTAAACAAAAATTGTCTACTATCAATTCGGAATACCAAATAGAATATTCGCTGCATCAAACATACAATTTATATCTCAATTGATAATCATTCGGAAAAATCATTCCTTAACTTTATCATTTTTTCATTATCGTTGCTTTAAAAAATAGTCTCGAGAGTTTTCGTTCGATTCCAACAGATATACGCTTTTGATAAGAATCCGCGAGTATTGCGGGGGTAGAAATAACAAAAAAATGAGCAAGCCAGATGAACAACTATCGGAGAAAAGCTTCACCTCCGCACGTATCCCACTTACCTGGCAACGATAATAGTGATTCAGGGTGTGTAGGATAACGTGTACGGGATAACGATCTTATCCACCGAGAGAATGAGGTGCGAAACCACACGGGACGTTTACAAGGCTGGCCGCACAATCTCAACGATATATTGCGTGTAATAGCGACAATGCGCGTGCCGACAAAAGGGAAAAGTCTTCGATCCCATGCCAGCGTGAGAGAGATCCCCAGTAATCATAATCCTAGACGATGGAGCGGTCGGATAAACGGGCGATAAGTGTCAGTTATCGTACACACAGAGGTTTTCTCATCGCGACTTAATAATCCGTTGTCTCAACCGACTCTTCATTATTCTCGACCCCTCCGGTCGCCACACGGAAATAATACAACTTTCGTTCACACCACCGTGAAAATATCTTTTTCCACATCGAAAATGATTTTCTTTCGTTGGAACAAAATTTTCTTACTTGTATTAGATTTTTTTTTCATAAATCATTTATTAGAAAACGATATTTGTTCTATTTGCTAAAAAACGATCCCTTGATCTAAAATCCAACTCCCGACTTATAAATCAAAGTCAACGCGTTTACGAGTGGAAATTCTGTTCTTTGGTCATTTATCTCGGATCAGTTTTCTTTGTTTTATTGTCCTTCAAGAATTCAGCGGGACAGCAAACTCGTGCAAAAGGATCGTTAGAGATCCGTTAAGGATTTAACGACTTGATGAAGATGACATGGCACACAGAACGCGTTGGTACACGGAAATCCACTTCTCGTTTATGCATATTTGTATATATCTGCAGGCGAAATGAGAGCCCTCGTGCTTGAGGTTAGTGCCCGAAGAGTCTGAGGAAAATCGCGTGTGTGGCATTTCTCGTATTTTTCCTCTCGTACATTAGAGGCCGCCTCTATTTTCCATCGCTCGTTGCGGAAATTATAAAATTCGCGGAAACTCGTTATCTCGTCGATATCAATCTGGTATCATTATACTTATTTCCCATGAAAGAACTCACTCGACCGAGCGATTTGCGTGGGAATAAGATTTCTGCAGAATGCAGAGAGACTGTGAAGGGATGGTTCCTCATAGGAAGAAATAGATGGGGATTTTTCACCACACTTTATCTTTCAGCGTCCTGAGAGTCACACGTCGAGTGCGATGATCCAAACCAGCGCAATCCGAGTATAAATTTACGTATAATCCATAGTCAACCCCTTCTCCCAACGACCCTTAAAATTGTTTCGTGAAATGAAAAAAATCGAGATATTATAACAAAAAAACATAGATTCTGCTGATTATTCCAATTTAATT
Source organism: Netelia virgata (assembly GCA_951802705.1). NCBI lineage: Eukaryota > Metazoa > Arthropoda > Insecta > Hymenoptera > Ichneumonidae > Netelia > Netelia virgata. The sequence goes on along the minus strand of OX637865.1, from coordinate 13,493,889 downwards.
CTTGTTTAATAAACAGAAATACAGACAGAGTGTACACGCGATGCAAATATGGACCGACACTCAGGAATACATTGCCTAGTGACGCGAGATTGCTGAAAGTTTCGAGATTTCCCAGGAGACGCGTACAGAGAAAACCAGGAAAGTCCCGCCAGTTTTTTTCCCGCTGTGCCGCTTAAAATAGAACTCACTGACACGTTGACCCAACTTGCAATCCCTGCGACAGTTTGAAGTAACCGTTGCGTGGCAGGCAATGCCGAGCAACGTCAACTCCCCAAGTAAATGTCGTCGACCAAAATTTGTCCAGTTGTTTCGCAAAGTCAACAGCGTTTATCGATTCGAATTTGACCGACGCCCACAAGAACAGGGATTTTGATTCACAAAACGATGATCTCTCGATCCAAGAATAATTCTTACGTCACCGATTGCAAAACATTTGATTCGCTCTCGTGGCGGCCATTGAATCGTTCGTGTGGTCTGAACTCGTATGGTCTTCCATATAAATCTGTCTCGTCAGTTGCCTTGCAAGAAAAAAGAAACAAACGAGAGACGCTTGCTTACCTAAACCAACGTAGAGAATAATACACACGTACGAGAGCGAGCAGCCCTTATAACCTTACTTAGAGAGGTTGGTAAAGGCAACTCGGTGTACAATTTTGACGTGTACAAAGAGACAAATTGCGGCGAGCACCGCGTGATTCCCTCTCGATGCGCTCTTGCGGCGGGAGCTGTAGCGCAGCATTGAATCGGACTCCAGTGGTGAGTACGGCGACGAACGTGGTACTTACTTGACGAGGATTACTATCTTCATTTGCGGCGAGTTGTCGGCCGGTTTGCCCCGCGGCATTTCTCCTTCGTCCCGACTCTTGGCTCTTGTCTCTCCTTCTCTCTTGCTCTTACTGTTGCTGTTGCTGTTGCTGTTGCTCTTGCTCTTTCTTCCAACATCTCCGCCCTGCGATGGTGCCAGCTCTGTCAATCCACGCGCCCGATGCCCTGCGAGCAGGAACATTCTTCTCAGCTGTAAACGCATGCACCGAGAGTATTTTTACTACAAATATACAGCTTGTAGTAACACAGCGAGCTCGCGCTGTTTCCAATGTCAGGGCTATAAAACTTTGTGTTCTAATGTAAATGAGATGTACAATACATGCTCCTTTCTCCCTTCAACCCCCATCATCATCTTTTGAACCGCCTTCAATCGCGCTTATGACAGGTCAAGATTTGGGTTGGAAAGAAAAGTTCCATTAATACGACGTTCGGCTTAACCCCACCCGTTGATAAGCGAGTCGAGGCCGAAAGGTGAAATCACTCATTTTTCCATGCCTGTCAGTATTCAGGCCAAAAAACGAGAGAGATTTCTTCTCGATATTGACAATTAAGGGTGTCTTTCTTCAGGCGCGTTTTATCCCCCGTTAGACTGTCGCGAGGAATAATCCATCATCATCCCCCGTCATCTCTTCGGCATGACATTCGATCTCAAACGTCCTCAAAAAGGAAAGAAAGCCAGAAAAAAGTCCGATATCCATCCCCGTGCGAACTTTGTTCGTCGCATATAAGCTAGCAGAAATATAGGCACGTACGTGACGAGAAATTCTCCGTCTCTCCCATACGTCGATTGGCCCCTACGTTGATTTTTTTTTCTCGGCCAAAGGCATAGAAAATGAGGTGAAACTCTGTAAAATAATGACTAGACTGACTTATATGCGTGCGACTGAAGTAGTAGCAGCGAGTCAGTAGTCGAAGTTGGATTCGAGTGGAGAGTCGCAGTCTAGGAACAACAATCAAAGAGAAAGAGAGAGAGAGAGAGAGAGAGAGAGAGCCGGAGAGAGAGAGAGAGAGAGGAGTCTCGCGACAGAGGGCGATCGGTAGAGCAGGCGGCTTATACCCAATGGTCAAGATGAAGAGGAGGAGGAGGATAAGAGAAGTACGAGAAGCGACTTGGAAAACAGAAACACGGCCGGCATACAAATTGAATCGGGTCCATATAGACGCCGCGTGCCGTAGCATTGGTAAACAGACGCAAACGCAAGGACTACGATATATATAAGACAGTATTAGGGATCGGAGTTGGCGTCTCTCGCCGTTCCCTTTGTACCATTTACGGAATTATGCTATCGTTTGCCTGCGCCGGTGTACAAAGAGACTCGCACGAAGAAATATCCACCTAGCACCGGGAGCGCGGGTGACCGTGGACGTACAGAAGTGAACGTACGATTCGTCGACGGGAGAGAGGGGGTGGAGCGGAAGGGTTGTTATTATTATTCGTTACGAATGCAAGAGGTGAAGGGCGCAGCATCTCTCGAAAGCCTTTCGGTGTTTGCCATCAGCGAGCACGAGGAGAGCCACCGAGGGAGTACCGACTCGCAGAAAAATAGATGGAAATACGACGAAGAGAGAGAGAGAGAGAGGAGAAATGAGAGAAAGAGGGAGAGGGGATTAAACAAATTATTTTGCTTAGAGAGTCAACGGAAATGTATAAAGGCTTATGGTAGAGATCGCAGTTGTGGTCGTACTTAACTTTCAATTTATCGTCCTTCTGGCGAGATGGGTTGAAGGGATAAACTGGAGGTGGATTGAAAGAAAAATTAATACTGTGATTTTCATTCCTCGCACGCTGCGACGTTTGGCTCCCAGTATTATTATGCTACGATCATTCCGCGTCGGTGACTTCCATGTTTCCATCTCCGGTTCCGGTTCGAGTCTATCGTGGCCAGGGTCTTGACACGCGATGATAGGAAGCGAGCTAGAAATGTTGATAACTCGTCAAATTGACGTACGATCGGTATTGGTTAAAAAGTTATGGGTTTGCGGACGAGACCCTTGAGGGAGAGAGAGAGAGAGAGAGAGAGTGAACACCACTCTGAACCCTATGAAGTCGCAAGAACTCTGGATCGACCGAAGGGATAAAGAGAGACAGAGAGAGAAAGGGTGTAAGAGAGTAGGAGAGAGACAGAGCCAGAGAGAGCGAGAAGGAGGGAACGAGTCAATAAGTACCCACATGCACAACTGGCCTGGATCTCCATGTGAGAGAACTCAAGCCATCCTCGCTCCCTGTGGCAAGGTAATCACGTTATCTTCAGTAATTATCGGCCCGGGTAAATACGACGGTAGCTTCGCGAACGTACTTATGGGATGGTTGAGCCAGAAGATACATACATAGAGACTGGGAGAGAGAGAGGTAGAGAGAGAGAGAGAGAGAGAGAGAGTGGGATGAGGAAAGGGTTGGGGGTGAAAGTAAGAGCATGGTCCATGTCGTCGACTGCCTTTAGCCCATGGGCTAGCACTATAAATGCAAAATATCCTAGGCAAACTCTATACTGCAAAACCACTCTCGAACATCCACTCTGTTCCATCGGATCGCTTTGAGTCCTGCCGCACTTCGTTGTTCCATTTTACTCTTTTCCTTCTCGTTCTTTCGTTTGTTAGTTTTTCTACGATATCACAAATTCGTATGAAAATAAAAACCATTAGAATGCTGATAAGGTATAGAAACGAATAAACCGACAAGGAAAAAAAACAGTTGTCAATGTTGCATACCGAGGGTATAAGGTTCGAGCTGGTGTTCGCGAACGTTACCAATAATTGGATGTCAAAATATTAAGCTTCGAAATTCCAATCGCGACTTTCGACGAAACGATTCCCAAGATATTCTTACCGATTATAATTATCGATATCCAATCTTACGATGAATGTTTCATTCTCGAATTACACCGATGTAATACGAAATTATTTCCCCGAAAAAAACAAAAAGAGAACGAAATAATAATTTCCTGCATAATTTCGCTATACCGAAAACATTTATTTTATTTTTTTTATTGTAAAAGAAGAAGATCGACCAACGCACCGTATCCCATTTTCTCGTACCATACGTACCGTTAAAAGCCTAATAGGATAACTCCCTACCAGTCCGACAATTTTAAGAGTCACGATGTAAATTCCATCGTCGTCATCGACTATCGAGCAGGGCCACTGTGTTCTCTCGATATACGTAGGTACCATATATACTCGTATTATACGACTCGTATATTATACCACCTCTGGTACAAGTCTGCATCACGCCATTCGAGTCCCCGGCGTGAAAGTTGTTCATAGCACACACGTGGTACAGTTGGAAAGGGGGCTTCCACATCGCATCGATGAAAGGGAGGTCTGGAAGATGATGAGCGCGCATCGGTTCGATACCACCGTCGGATCAGCATTTAATCCTCCACCACGTCCTGCATTACGCTCCTGCTTCGTCATTATGTTCGTATTATCCGTACGTGATAGTCTCCCGGTTACATACGGGTATACGCGAGATCATGCTTGAACGCATGGAATATTCTTGGACAGAAATGCGTACTTCGGTAGTCTTCTATAGGGGGGAGGGGGGTTGAAAGAATGAGAGAGGGATAGAGACGGACAGACAGAGCGAAACGGTGGTGAAGAGCTAAGGGTGGGGGGCAAGGGGCCACAAATAGGAGAGAACGAACGAGAGTGCGAGAAGAGGAGGTGGATCGAGGACGATAGTCCATGAAGGCTAAATATAGTGAAGAATGTTATTCAGTTGTCCGTGAGTCCCGATGATAGTCCATGCTGTACCAATTGATACAAAGCAGCCCTTACAACCGGAAGGTTGACTCTAGCCATATGATTATGGATTTTTCAAAGGATTTCTTATCTCGACAACGTCCGCCAGATGTGCTGACCTCGTTACTCGCTGGTAACAGCAACGAAACGGGCCGCGAGTTTCTCGAACGTCCGAAGGCGACGTCATTACTCGACCGGGTGGAAAACCGTTGTCAAGACTCGTGTCGGGATTAAAAATATCGGCGAGTTACCGGTGATCGATGCCTCGGGACGTTTTTCAAGTCACTCGAGCGAAGCGGGAGGATTTTATCGAGATTCGTAGGAGATTGGTGAGACGTACAACGGTATATAAAGGACAACGTGGATCGTTGTTACCGAAGGAGAGCGTCCTTCTCAAAGACGGCCACCGACCGCAGGAAGATGATAGAGCCGCTTTTCTCTCTCGAGACGAGCGGTTCCACCCCCTCCTCTAAGATGATTCCATAGCGATGCACGCGAATAGCCCCGAGCTACGTTAAGAAGGCTAAGTGATTCCTTCGTGGATGAGGAAATTACGTGCTGGTGGATTGTGCGAAAGCGGTTCTTTCATGTACGGAGATATCTCTGTCTCTGTCGCTGTCTCTCTCTCTCTCTCTCTCTCTCTCTCTCTCTCTCTCTCTCTCTCTCTCTCTCTCTCTCTCTCTCTCTCTCTCTCTCTCTCTCTCTCTCTCTCTCACCCACTCCCCCTCTTCGTCTTTATACACATGTAAACAAGAAGAAATACTGTTCGCATCCCGTCGTCGGCTATCACGAGGTTCTAACAGTCTGCACGTGATAAAACGATAAAATGTAACGTTGCACGTATCACAGTCGTATACATGCAACGTTTTTCGTACAATGTTTCATTCGCGTCTCGTTGGATACGAATGGCAGAAATTGAGGTAATTGCGGCAATACCGATGGTAAAGAAATTTTATCAGCTGAGCGATAAATAATATTTTTATTTTTATTTTTATTTCCAATTTGGTAATAAATTATCCGGCTATCTTAATTGTTCAAAGCCCTTCGAAACATTCGCACTAATGAGCCTTTCGATTTATCCCCGAGGCGATCGTGTCCTTGAGCGTTTATGCGGGGTAGGAGCGTATGACCTTGGGGTGATGCACTGCACGGTTCGAAAGACGGGGGGGGGGCTCGATTTAATATTGTAAATGCAGCGCGCACGTGAGAACGAATGGTGGATCTTCCTTTCACTTTTGTACAGTAATATCGAGATTCCAACGCGAAAGGGAAATCGTGTAACTTACATATCTCGTTCGATTTTAGTAAAATTTCGATACTTTTTACTTAAGTTTCGAACGAATTTTCTAATTACAAAAAAAAACTCAAATAAACGTAATTTCTGTTTTCATTTGTTTTTCCTTTAAATCCAACATAATTTCGGAAAAAAAACATGATTAAATTTAATTTCGTACGATATTGCGATCTTTGTTATGATCGTGGCAATATTCAGTCGCGTGGTTGAAAATATTCGGTCTCGACGTCGCAAAGTAGCATTTCGAGTAAAACTACCCGCGGAAAGTTTCGCTATGACAATAGACCTCGTCGTTACGAAACAAACAATACCACCAAGACGTAATCGCTCGTTTCTACAATTTTGTAGGAGGATCACAGGATTTTAGACAGTTGGGAAACTTCGCCAAAGAAAATTATACTATACGTACCTATATATTCGGCTTAATCCCTGAGTGATAAAATTCAATCGTCCTTTAAACGCCAAATTTTCCAGCTCTTCGTACACAAATGGAGATTTACATATATATTTATATAACAGAATATTCGACAATCGAAAAAACAGGGACATTTATGAAAATGGATCGAATAAATATTGCCTCGCTCGTTTACGAGCCAGTTATCAGTTCGATTATCAGTAATAGACCATTCGTATAGATATATATATATATATAGAACGATAATAAACGTTTGGGGTTTTGTTTGACTTACGGTAAAAGACGAGCCCGCGACAGAACTGCATCTTCGTATGTCTATGTATCTTCTTAAAATATCTAGGAAGTGACAAATTACATTTTTACGAACGATACAGATATACGACAATATATATATATATATATATATATATATATTTATATAATATATATTATATATATCTGTATATAAATATAAACGTGCATAGCTGGTAGAGCAATTTGACGCACGTCAACGTAACCGTGGTCCGTGGCCCCGTGTGTTTCACTACATGTCTCACGTGCGTTAACTGTGAGCTTCCTGTTCGTACAGAAATACGATTCGAGCACCATGACGGGAGTGTACTTACGTAAAATAAGAAAAGAAACACATGAAAAAGGAAGAGAAAAAAGAAAACGAATATAAATATATTTCTATACAACGTCTTATTAGCGTCTCCGTTATCGATTGCCTTAAGGATCGAAGGCGTCTCGACGTAATTCTTCCTGAACGCGGTATTCATGATTCGGAAAAAAAAATGTTCGAAACAAAAATTCATCTTCCTCTCTCTATCTCTCTCTCTCTCTCTTTCTCTCGCTACTATAATAATACATTGGCAACATAGACACTGTTAACTGTCTATATATGGAGTTATGATTTTCTCATGAAAATGTTATATCCCCCCCCCCCCCCCCCCCTTCGGTTCTTGCCACGGATTATTTTACGACTAACGGAAGTGTCAATGGTAAAATTTTATAGTAACTATCGACAGGTTTTGGATTTTATAACTCTGGCCTATATTCATATATATAGATATATATATATATATATGTGTGTGTGTGTGTATAGAATAAGCGATGGCAGTTAAATCGTAGGAACGAGACCGCGTCTACTGCTATTATACTACGCTAGACTATTTCTGTAGCCCAAAGCATCTTACATAGTTGGTCCAAGAGCCTTATACTGGTATCCTAGCAGTAAGCTGTAAACGCTTATGGGAAAACACGGCAGTCACACTAGGGAGCGCCACTCCAATGCAAAAAATACGTCTTTTCCTTTGCAATTTCATGTGTGTTGGGTGCTCACACAAGTTTTTCCTTCTCGAGTTTCTCGACTACTCGGCATCCTCGCTGCCCGTTTTTCTCCCCCTTTTCTTCTTCTTCTTCTTATTATTATTCTTCTTCCTCTTCCTACGTTTCGCCTTCCTTCATAAGTTCGTGCAGAGAACACATTTTATCTCTTTGGCTAGACGAGAGAGAAAAATATAGGGGGAAGAGAGAGAGAGAGAGAGAGAGAGAGAGAGAGAGAGAGAAGCGAATCGTCGTAAAGCCGAACTGTTCGCGCGCGGGCTTTCGACTTTTGCGATGGACATGCTGGTAAACGCGAGTATGGAAGGCGTGTAAGAGGCGAAATGGAAGGCCGAAATGGAATCCGTGTATATGCTAAGAAACCAAGCGGGATGCTGCACGCTATTTAAATTATACGGTATATATATATGTATTTAATACTAATGCATTGGCTCGCGTATACATGAAAACTTTGCATTCTTGATGTATCGTTTCAAACAAGTATTAGTCACGATACCATATTAGCTCATCCTGGTTCCTTGTAGTACTACTAAGTCTCAACCACTATCACAATGCACCAAAGTTCGAGTTTATCTCGAACTAGAAGATAACAATAAAATTAAACTCATACGCAAGATTACACTTAATTTCGTATCTTTTCAGTTCATACAAGCGAAATTAAATCGTAGCTCAAGCCCGAAATATATTTTAAAAGTCGTAATTCCCAAAAAACTTGGAACTCGTATTTCAAATTAATTTACGTCTCGTACGTTGAATAACGTTCTTTTTCTTCGCGCAACAACTCGAATTCTGATTTTTAATCGCATCCTTAAATACAAATTTATCGATGACAACTATTTATATTTTGAATATTAAATTCGAGCATACAAATTTTTATTCGTATTTAAGTAAAGTCGAATGAGAAAGGTACACGAGAAACTATTAAACGGTACTTGGTTCATTCTGTTAGCGTTTGCATGACTATATATTCTTCTGAGTATCAGTTAGTGTCGGTGAACCATCTGAGAACACTTATTTGAACTTTACTATACTGTACCTAGTGCATAGTTTAGGAACATGCACACACACACATACACACATATATATATATATATATATACATATTAGATAGTATATAAATATCTATGGTACATACTTAACCGTTTATATGGTATATAAAGTGTATATACTCTTATACATATGTTACATCGGCCACATAGGACCGGACCGTAACGTGGCCACATGATTTATTGGACCCCTTCGCGTTCCGCCCTTTGCGGAAGGTGTAAATCGCACCGTTCAACCACTCCGTACTCAGCTGTGTGAGCACACTCTATCCCCCATATATGTGTTCCTTCTCTCTGCGGCGAACACTCTCCCTCGCTCGTTCCCTATCTCGTCGTTGGATCCTTCTCGTGTGTGCTTGCACCACGACGCGCCTCAGCGAAATGTTAAAGTAATTCGCCCTCTCTTTCTCTCTCTCTCTCTCTCTCTCCGTACTCGTGTTTGCCCGACTCACCGCGGGATATCGTGCCCCGTTAATATTTCGTATTTCATGCACCATCTGTTGGGTGAACGCGTAAGGAAAAACAAAAATAAATTTAACGCACGATTTGACAAAAGGTTGAAGATGAACATAAATTAATGAGAAAAACACACTCAAAATCACTACGTTATAATCGTCGTTAAGTATTTTTTGTTTTTTTTTTGTGTTGAATTTCTAATGATAATATACAGAATGAGAAAAAATTAATGTCGATCGGTGCAGAGGATTGTAGGGTAATTCTCTGTGATTAGAAACATCCATGTATCTATCTGCATCGATGTTATCGATCTTTCTAACGTTGTTATCGAATTGACACTCGCAGTACCTACGTCTTCCTCGATGGGGATTCCTCTCGTATTCTGAGAGCAGACTATAAATCGAACTTCCCGAGTACATATATACCAACCGGCAATTTCTCTTCTGTTTTACACGGCAATACAATAAAGTACAGAGAGGGTGAACAAGCGTCGTACGCGAGAAACGGGTAATGTCGCAGTGGGGAGTCTTCCGCCGCCACACGATACGATCTCAAGAGCATATACATGTATACAAGTCCTATATAATAATGGCGACTGACAGGGTGCTTTGAGAATTAAGGAAATCCGTTTTATTTTATTTCGTTGTTGTTTTTTTTCATTACTACGACAAATAGCGATGTACGACTCGTCGAACGAGGACAAAAAAAGTAATGAGGACAATGAGAAAGCTCGAGAATTATCATGGTCGCGTGTAGATGACGTGTACACACGTTTGAGAGGGATATTAGTTTATGTGTCGTGTGTATAACAAACGTGTTAAAGCTACGTATGTGATAGAGGATTAAATGGATAACGTCGAGGAACACAAGATTAACGGCTTTTTATTAACCGCCGGAGACTTTTACGAAAAGATGTCTTGATCGCCGACAATAAAAAGACTATCAAAATCCATGTAACATGAGCCATGCATTTTTTCAGGACCTTATTGTGGTGTTCGCAAATCGGAATTCCAAAGGGGGAATCCCGTACGCCTATAAAAAATACCTTGTGCGGGTGAGCATTTTTTTATCTCACAAGTGATTTTAAGAAGGCTTGTTTTTATCGAAGATTTCTCGCATATCACGAAATTCATGATAATTCGATAGTTTGAAATTAATGAGTGAAATCCGGAAAATAGTGTGGAAATTTGCGTTTTTTCGACTTTTCAACTGTGAATCAATATGCGAGAGCAAAAGGACCGTGATATTCATGATCAGCGAGGAATTTGTGACATTATAAGTGTCTAAGAAAAATAGCTCGAGAGGAAAAAGAATTTGACCAAATTTTCGGAAACCAAAAGTTCTCAAAAACACAATTTGATTTATTTTTTTCAAAAATGACATTAAAAGGACGCACTTTCGTCAGAAATTTCCCGTACAACGCGAAAATCACAGTCGTTCCTTCGATAGCTCAAAATTAATAGCCGAAAACCCAAGAAACCCCGAAAATTAATGTTTTTTTCAACGGTTCACCTACCAATTTTTATACGAGCAAATGCCACCTATTTATTCACGATCACCGAGAAACTTGCGATTTTATAAGCGAGCGAAGAAATTGGTACGAGTGGAAAAAATTTTTTACAAAATTCCCAAGGTAAATTTAGAGGAAACTTTTTTTCTCGTATTTTCACTGTTAAAATTTTCGAATTCGAGGACGCGAATGTAATATTCAACTTTTGCGTGAAATTTTTGTTATGCATATAACTTATACCTATCAATATATCCATAGGTGAAAGAAAAATCATCATCGGCTCGGCGACGTTCCACAGTCGTTCGAGACGCGCGAGAGACGGGAAGAAGTAAAGACATGATCCGCGCCTCGTGTGTGTTCCTCTCCCTTCATCGGAAATTCCACGTGACGATATTTGTACTCACAACCGCGCGATCGTTCTGCACGTCGACGTACGGTCGGCGCATCAACGAATCCGGTCATACGCACATATCATTATTCCGTAATGGCATAAAAGCAAGTTACCGGTGACGAGTGCACTCGTGTCTCTATGCGATCGTTGTACCGAGAAGAGACGGTGTACGCGAGCGTGGCAAGGGTTTCTACGTTTTTATACGTATCGAAGATGTATGTGACGGAACGGGATTCGAATTCGGTCAGGGAAGATTATCTCTGCGACGATGACGACGGAATACCTGATCGATACAGATTTCTAATAATTTCGAGAAAAAAATGTCCCTCGAAATCCTTTCACGTTTATCTTAGCCGAGAAAGAATTTTGTTTGCGATACATTTTGTTTTCAACAATTTCTCAAGACTTTCGATTTTCATTCATTTTCTTCATCGTCGTGACCAGAAAACTTTCTCTCTCTACTACATTTGCTTGTATTTCCTATCTACGATTCGAGAGCCACATATGTACCACAGTTGAGATTAAACCCTCGACCAGTATGCAGAATTCACGTATCTTTTTTCACATTGCCTAACCATACGGTTTATCTTGACGATACCGAGAAGCCTCGGGATTCCAGGGTTTAAAGGATCAAGGAAGACACCTACATATAAATATAAATATAGGTACATACGTGTATACGTACGAGATCGTAGTTTTCATTGTTCGAAGCCAGTTGCATGCCTTTCAACCTCGAGCATTGCATAGTTCTAGCTATTGCTTCGTGCTCACGTTTCACAGACCTAATACGCCTCGAAATGACACGCTCGTATACTCCCAAGCTCGTGTATATCTGTTTACAGTAGCTACGAGATAATCCTCCTCTAACACCCCTCTGAGAATATCTTCGAGTATTTCCGCTGGTCCTTAACCCCCTTTCGCTCGAACAAATTTTCGAGATGCGAGACCGCCCGGATTGGTCAACTACAGATTCGCAGCGGGTTCCTGCAGTTTACGTGTACGAAATCGCACCCGGAAGTCCGGGAGATATCTTTCTCCCCATCTCGATTTATCTCCGCCTCTCGACGTTCATTCCCTGCCCAAATTTTCACGATGAAATTCTCCCGACTTTACGACTGGACACGTCTTTCTTCGACCACCCTCGAGGGACCATTTGGGCTTTCGCATCGTCTACGAAATTTTTCCGTATTCTTATCAGCTTCCGAAAATTATCGTCCTCGATAATAAAAACGTTCGACATCGCGACAAAAAAAAGAAAAATTGTCATTTATACGATTTTAGAGGTAATGATCGTGTCGATAATAGTGATTAATTAATTAGCAGTCGTTCGTATTATCGTCAAATTTGTATTCTTGAACGAAGTTATACCGTCGATAGAATAATTTTAATTTTCCGCTGAAGTAAGCCATTCGATAAGTATTTTAGTGCCGCCATCAAAGTTACGCGAATCGAAGCTTGATACACTTAGGTGTGAGCCTTTGATGTAAATGGAGCCAGGAAACTCCGCGATCGTCCGGTAAATATTCACCGGGGACGCTTATTAATGTATTCAAAGAGATCTTGTTATTGCCGATCTATAGCTCGATTGGACAGAAGCCTACGTCAATGAGAAAACCAGATTAGCCGGTACAGGAGTGTATACACCACGAGGGTGCATCCCTACGTGGACTATACGTAACATACACACACGAGTCTATACATATATATACTCATAGCTCATAGACTATAGATGTATATCGACGACATAGTATTTACAACCGACTACGGTAGTACCTACTGGAAACGTTTCGTAGAGCTCACCGGTAGACCTGCGCGTGATTTACAAGATCTATGTCGTGCCCAAGCGTGGCAATCCAGCGCGCCGATTAAGGTCTTTATTAGAGCTACCACGTATACCGAGGATACCTATTTGGCATGGAAAGCACCAGTGCATATGGAGCAATTGAGAAGAAGCCGCTCGGCAGCCACACGCTGGGTTCGTACTACAGTAGCATATAATATTATACCATGTTCCAATATGTACATCACATATAAATACACCTATATCGATACACAATATAGGATACGCTCGATATAATAGCCAGAGAGGTACAGTGGAGCGTCGACTAACTCGCGAGCGCCGGTCTCGTTGGCTTTCCCCACGTGAGCGGCTCGAGCGATGGGCGCATGCGCCAGCGGCCGTCAGGCGGCTCGGGCCTGCGCGCTACGCGAGCGTCCCGTAAGAGAGGGAAGTAACGGCGGGATTTTCAAACGCGAAAAAGCTTGGACCGCGTATTCTTGCCTCGGGAAAGGTGTTAACTCGATCTACATCAGCTCAGCACCGTCGACACTCGATGTATCGGACGCGGAAAGATGTTTAGCGCAGAGATCGAACTGTTGTCGGTCTCGCGGAATATCTCGAAGAGCGGGGATAGCCGCCAGGGTGTGTCTCTCGTGTGTTGAGAACGAGAGAGCATCCTCCGCGATTCGCATGATAGCTCCTGGAACGAATGCCAGCGGAGATTACGCCCGAGCGTGCTACCCATATTAATAAACTAGTTTTTGCGCCTGCTTGAGCTCTCTTGGCTTACGTATATCCCGGCACATACACACTTATACACATACTCACGGAAATCTCTCATCCCCCAAGTGTTATATATAGACAGACCGGGGCTTCTCGGTGCGTTCCCTCATTTCGCTGGAGAATCTTCAGCGCGACTAAGATCGAGGATCGACGTAGAATCGTGCGCGGATATATAAAATCGAAATGAGATATTAAACCGCAACTATCCAAGTTTGTACCAATTAGGTGTCGTTAGAGCTATCGCAGACGAGCTTTCGATATCTCACTCACTCACGAATGACTTTGACGACGCCTCATTAAAATCAGCCCATGGGATATATTTTATTTTACTTTACGATCACTATGATTATTATTTTCATCATCATCGCCAATCCACCCACTCTCCCATTCCTCTTTTTATTATTAGTTTCCTTTTCCTTGCACTCCGGTATAATCTCCAGCGGTTCCATACTATACATATACATACTTACATACATATATATATACCATATATATATGTATATACAGTTCGTATAATAAAGGTACTATATACAACGACCTGTGCATTCTTCCTGTCATCGCTACGTAAAAAGTAGATGATAAGTCGCGGTTATTATTGATAATCACGGTCATTAAGTGCACCCCTCTCAGTCACTACCCCCCCCCCCCCCCCTCCCACTGTATCTCGCTCGCTGTCTTTCTCTCTTCTATATACCACGATCTTAGCGTGGAAGCTGCGAAGCGGCGTCAGCTATCCTCAACGGCGTCGCGTCTCTCTTTTGGGATCGTCGCTCTCTACCGTGCGGTGTGTGGCGACGCGAAGATCTCTCTGATGGCTTCGTGGCCCCAGTTTTGCTGTCAGAGCGGCGCCTACGGGATAGTTATATATATATATATAGTATAACACTGCTATATATACGCGTGAGAAGTGCAGGCCGTGGACCTCGCGTAAGATGCGCGGCTTGCGGACGACCCTCGATTAAGGTCTCTTCGCGTAGAGAATTAAATCGAGAGGGAGAACGGGATGGCGGCATACGTATATATATATATATGTTCGTAATTCGTAGAGAAAAACGATAATTAAATCAGGTCTTCCATACGCAATAATCGATTTTAGATGAGGCAGAATTAATTTCTCTTTTCGCGAACAGCGAAAATAAGGCGATGATGAATGATCGGCCGATAATGAAAAAATTACGTCGGTCATTATAATTATTATGAACATATAATTTGCGAAATAATCCTCTGTGCTGATTATAATGCAAGATCGAGTTGAAGAGTAGTTTTTACTTCGCATGTTTTTATGGGAGAACAATATGAATATTTAATTGTATACATATGCACACAGACACATACATATATGTATGTATGTATGTATAAATAAATTTACTACATCTTGTGTATCGAAGATGCACGTTTGTACATCTCTCGGTTGCTCCCGAGCTCGACCGCGCCCCCTCCCTCTCCATCCATGATTTAATTTCATGCTAATCCAATGCTAATTTACTCAAACCCGACGATTACGTTACTCCTCGAACGACGTGTCCCTCTTAATTAAACCACCACACCGAAGGCCCCCGTATTGCGAAACGTTCTTTAATGGTGTTAAATCTAGTGCGTTGCCACGCGGATGGGCGGAGACGGAGAGGGGTTAGCGCATAAGGGTGAATCTCCGCGAAATTGCTCGAAGGTACAACGCGCTCTGCGAGAGGTTCATGGAATAATACGCACGAAACGAATGAGAAATTGTAAAGAAATTACAGGTATTATGCAAAACGTAACAAGGGACAAATGAACTCGAGGAATACACTTTTTTAGCTCATGTATCATGCAGTTTCAGGTCAGATTCGTCCTTGAACCCAAAATATGTTTTTCTTCGAGTCAATTTTATTCTTACTCCTTTAAACGTTTATCTTTCACCCTTTTCTTGGAATTTCAGATTTGTTCTTTCTTTTCTTTTTTCTTCAAAAAATATGAGGCGAAGCGAATCGAGAGCGTATCCTTGGCAAGATTCACGTCTCCTGCATTAACGAACGACGCGAATATAAGCGAGAGAGAGAGAGAGAGAGAGAGAAGAAGAAGAAAAGAGAGAGAGAGAGAGAGAGAGAAAGGAAACCTCTACTTGCTTCTGCTGCTTCTGGCTGAAACATCGTGGTCGTGTACCGATCCGTATCTCCGTAATTATTCCGTTCAAGCGGAAACTTCGAGGTTTCGAGGTAAGGTTAACAGGATAGAAATGCAAGTGGATACGCAGAGACAGAGAGGATTCGCAGGCATTAATCTCAATTAGGCGTCTATCGACCGAGAAAGGAGGGTATTATATATAGTTTTACACATATATATGTGTATTTATATATATACATAAATACCTATATAGCATAGTCTAGATCCACGAGGGGCAGATTTCCCAAGAAACAGTTTATTTCTTTGTCTTGCTCCTTTCCATGATGGAAGCAGAGATTCCAAGATATTGGTCACGCGAAAGAAACTCACCCTCGCATTCATATATTCATTATTTTGTCGCGTCATCCCTTACACAAAGACAGCTAGCCGAAGGGTGACTTTTGTTGCAAAAATAAAACTTGTAAGAAGAATCCATGTGACTCTAATAAGAGGAGGATATAAAGAACTAACTCTCTTAATGTTTCAAGTAACACAAAATGCGAGAAAAGGTTGATCCTAGATTTAAGGGTGGAATATATTTGTTTTTCTAGAACCAAACAAATATGCATAAGAGCTTGTTGAATGGAGGAAGGCACGAAATTGTTGATGATTGGGACTTCCGAGGCCCTTCGAAATAATTATGTATTTAAAAACAGACGAGCTCTCGAATGGTTATAAAAAGGAAGAACGGATGAGTAGCAGGAGCAATCATGCACTCTACACCCTCGGAGAGCATCGGGTAGCCCGGTTGAACTATATATAGACGAAGAACACACATTGTGACGTAGCAGCGTTCTCGACCCCCACCCCTCTACAACGGACCTCGGCTGTGCCACGCACCACCTGTAGTTGGGCAGATACCCCACCGATGGCCGTGCGCTCTCACATGCACAGTATGGACACGAGGATATAAGTACGCGACAGTGTGTTGAACAAATTGCCTTTGCCTTGGTTATTTTTACAACTGGAAAAGTAATTTTTTCTTATGCCGGACGACTTTTTAAGACCTGATCGACACGCAAGCGGAGAGTCGTAGAGATTCATGTCTGTTCGTCTGTTGGTAATCGAAGAAGTGGGGTACGAAGTAAGGATGCTCATTGAAAAAATACAACGATGTTTTTTTCGATGTGAAGCATCGAATAAAAATCATGAAGTAAACAAGTAAAAAGTCGACTATCGAAATATAGAACAGTCAGGCTTTTTGGAAACCTACGACAGGAGAGGAAAGTATTAAGGAGGGAATCCTGTACAGACGTGAGGAGGCGAATACCCGGAGATGGCACCGGGACAGCTAGGAGGGAAAAGGAGAATTCTAGAGTTCTCGTCGCCAGGCGAGGAGTACAGCAACGAGGATAAATCAACTTCGGACCAGGAACGAACGAGAAAGGATACGAAAAGTATTAATAAAAGATAAATTAAAGAAACAGAAACAGACATTTCAATATAGAAAATAAAAATAAAGAGAGAATTAAAGGGAAACGAACTAATCTGTCACAATTAATCGAAATTGTCTGGAGGTGAGACGGCGAATATAATTTGAATAAAAACACATCGGATATTATTATCCTATTGTACGAATTATATTAATTTATCCCTTTTTCGAATCCCGAACCAAATAAGGAGATCGGTCATCAGACTGGCGATCTCTCTTCGATTTTGACAAAAACAAATTTTCTTATAGTACTTAATGAAAAGAGCAAGTCGTGAAATCTTTTGATCTTTTTCGTCATTTTTTTTTAGTTACGAATTTTTGAAAATATCGAAAAAAATAATTCAAATGTAAATAACTCCAGAACAAGACATTTTTAGTAATGTTAAAGTGCTATGCGTCCTGAACTGCTTATTGAGAAATGAATAATGAAAAAATTATCTACAAATTTCTCGATGTTTTTTTTGTTTATAAAATAAAAAAAACATCAAGTATAACGTTACCGTTTTTTTTTCAATTTTTTCCGAATTCCTCTTGCGATTTCGAAAAAATCTAGACTAGTTTCATCGTGGACTCTCGATATTTACTATTTTTTTCAATATTTTGAAAATTATGGGAAAATCAAAATTTTTTGCATTTGATGTTTTTTTTCGAAATTTTCAATAATTCATAACTCAAAACAAAATGGGGAAAAAATCTAAAAATTTCATGACTTGCTCTTTTCCTTAAGTACTACGAGGGAACAAAATGGGTCTAAGTCGAAGAGGGGTCGGCAGTTTCATGGCCGATTTCCCGTGGAATACCTCATATATATATATATATATAGAGTCTTCTTACATCGAGAGACCCTGGTTGGAATGGTGGCCGTTGCTCTCTAACGAAGTCTTCGATAGGAGAATCGAGTCGGAAGTATCGAGTCCATAAACTCCGCATGGACCAGTCCACTTGACCGTAAAGCCTTTTAACATTAAAGCGAATC
This sequence comes from Netelia virgata, assembly GCA_951802705.1. Classification (NCBI taxonomy): domain Eukaryota; kingdom Metazoa; phylum Arthropoda; class Insecta; order Hymenoptera; family Ichneumonidae; genus Netelia; species Netelia virgata. Next base: position 13,475,775 of record OX637865.1, on the reverse strand, counting down.
GTCGTCTTCGAGTGCGCCTTCTCCAGGCATAGAGGGGCTTGTAAATACGACTTATCCTCGAAGGTATGAAATTATTTTCAATCATCCGTAGACATGAGATGTCTATGATATCGGGTTAAACGAAGCGAAGTGAAAAAAAAGAAAAAGAAAATAAGATAAAGAGCCATCGGTAAGTAGAAGATATCGCGACGATGGCAGCGAGTATGTGTTAATTCCTGACACTTCTGAAATGGTAACGACATCGTTTTACAATATAATTTATAATAACTGTTATTAATAATAATGATGTTTATTTTAAATTATTTATCGTCGTATTACGTATCGTCGTTTGAGAAGCAAAGAATCGGTATGAAGAAGAATATTACCTGAAAATGGAAATCATATCTTTGTTTTCAATTTATATTCCAGTCGTAAACCATAGAGAGAGAGTACAGTGTCGTACAGGCTCGCGTAACGATATATACACACCGTTGATATCTACTGCAAAAGGACTATCAGACTTTACTCTCAACTGTGAACCAGATGGAGGAGGTAGGAGTAAGGTAAAGGGCGATCGCGGTTCCGACGAGCAAACCAAAAGCTCGGCTAGACGGTGTAAATCTGTCGATTAGAAGGCGGTTGTACATCGGAAACGCATTAGCAACAGCTACGACGTGTTCCAGTGGGATTCTCCACAGTGTAAATCCCTCTTCGGCTTTCTCTTACCTCGCATTTTCTCTCATCCACGAGCTCGCGTATAAGTTACACCGCGCGTGCGTACCACGTACCTACAACGTCGGACGGCGCGTCCCTCGAACCCTCTCGAAAACCGAGCCTAGATGCATTTTAGAACGTGATAAACGTGATGATTACACGTCGTGTTCGAAAGTATCGACGATTTTAATTTCGATGGATTTGTCGTTTAAAAAATACTTTTATTTCAATTAATATTTTCCAACCTGCTTGAAAAAAACATTAATATTTTAAAAAAAAGATCGACCACAATTCTCTCCGATGATAATTACTGTAATACTTCAAAGTACCAACTTGACATATACAAAAAAGCATCATTTTATTAAGCTATCGATTTTATTCTTATTATTATTTCCGTAATGGACAATAGGATTTATTTTCGGCGAACGTATAATAATGACTGGTCGAAACTGCCAATTTGTCAAATGACGTATAATTCCATTAAATATTACGTCAATAAGAAATGGATATCGTACCCGTCCTGTAATTCGTCGTGAAATTAACTCTCTCGTCTAGCGTCGCGTTTACATTAATTGAATTAGCTTTTGTTCGGCGTTCCCCTCTTCAAAATTCGAGTCACGTTTCACTCGGCGATCATTACACACGCTACGAGAACCTTTGATTCTCATAAAAGGGTTGACGCGCGCAATCGCCAGAGGTCGGTAAAGACCGTGTTAGACCTATTGTCTCGACTCCCTTCTCCCTCCTCCCCCTACTCGTTCTTTCTCTCTCTCTCTCTCTCTCTCTCTCTCTCTTTCTCAATCCACTCTCCTTTTTCTTTTCTTCAGCGTTTCACATGCGAGCGAGAGTCTCGTCTCTTTCCCTTTCGAGTCGCGTAATTGCACACACACACCGTGTCAAAGTATTATTACGAGGCAGCTTTGAGCGTGGCCGCGACCGCGACGGACTTGGTAGTAATACGGATGGTAACCTCACCTCGACGGTACGAGTATAACTCTACGTCTATCCTCGCATTCCTCGTACTCGTACACAAATAAAAAAAAATCGACGTTTTTTAAATGGGTTTTGTTTCAAGCGTTTTTACGCTTTGTTATGGTACGCGATACGGTACAATGTCACGAACCCTTTTAACCCCAAAATTTTCTAGATAATTTGATTTTTTTTAAACATTTTAATCATTTTAGTCGCATCGAACAATTTGTGATAATAGTTTTCAACTGATAATTCACGTGATTTTCTAGTCCAAATATCCCTCGAGGATGAAATTTTCAAAAATTTTCATGAATCATGGAATTATTCCCACGAGAACGAATACATTTGCGTGAATTTTTCGAATACCGCAATATAATCAAGATACGATCGCACTCGGCAAAAATGATGATTTTTCTCGATTAGAATAAAATTGATTTGAATAATTTGTAAAATAATCGTTTCGCGGACAGGGCTCGGACGAGCCCTATTCTCGTACCTCCTCTCCTTCACACCGCTTCCGTTTCTCATTGGTCACTTCGCGCTCGAGATAACACGTATAATATAATTGGATTCGTCCCGGTACGAGCGATTAGTTTCACTTCATGGCCGAGTATTATGTAACGCTATAAAAAATCGAGGAGAAACCTCATACGGGAGAAGGCCTTGTGCGCGATAGACGCTCGTTTGAAAAATCGTTTTCTCCCCCTACCTCGCGATGTAAGAGATTTGGATATATCTACGTATTATTTCACAAAGGCCTGGGTGAGATGCGACGATAAAAGCGTGGTCGAGGAGTCGAGAAGACGATGAGAGTTCAAGTAAATTGTTGCGGTTACGGAGCAACTTTATAATCGACCGATAGAAAGAGAGAGAGAGAGAGAGAGAGAGGGAGAGACAGAGAGAGAGAGAGAGAGAGAGAGAGAGCAGAGTGTCTCTCGTCGTTGCAACAAACACACGCGCACACCTATGCATACACACTGCATAGATGATCTCTCTAGAGTATTCTGAACTCTCTCGTCGCATATAAAGCCCCTTAACGATCTGCCTCCGCATGAAAGGGTTAACGGTCTTCATTATTCGTGATCATCGCTGTATCTGTGGTCAATATTTTATAGCATGTATATGTATATATATATATACGTAATATATGCTGAAGCTACTACAGTAAATTGCTGTTCTCAGGTTATGTCTGCAATTATGACGTCTCTGAAACGATAAGCGAGCCGAATGAGGTAATTTGAGAAAAAATTGTTTTTCACGTTTCCGTTTAAACGGATAATTTTTCCCAAATATCCGACACGATATTTCGACTCTCTAATAACAATAACACAAAAATCCGTTCACGATGTACTAATAATTGTTCGCGTTAATTCGATGATCCTTCAATTTATCTCTCGTGTGATCAAATTTAATGAACTTTTTTCGAATCGAAAATCTCGTAATTAAAAAAAACATTGCATTATGAACCAAATTTGTGATGTTTCATCGTGCACTTCGTTGATGGAACTATAATTAGACGATTAGATAATTGATAATATTTCTGAAAAAGATCTAACGGAGAATCGTAAATCTGATGAAAATTGTCGAGAAGGGAATAGTTTCGCAGTCTCGGCGGGCCTTAAGCTTTTATACTCTCACTCGTTTCTGTATCCTGCGATATATATATCGACCCTTTACCTCGATAATGTATATATCTTGTCTCGGCGGCAGCCACACGAGCGTTTACCGCGTGACTCGTAAATTAAACCGCACCGATGCGAGTATGCAAAAGGGTTTGTTGGATGTCGGGGCGGCGGTAGGATAACGGCGGGGGGGGGGGGGGGGGGAGGATGTCCGTCGAGGTCGCGACGAGCCATCGACGAATCCATTAAAGGTAAACTCTCGGTGGTTCTCACTTTCTCGCACAAGTCACAGAAGTCGAGAAAGAGAGAGAGACAGAGAAAGAGAGAGAGAGAGAGCGGGATGAGAACATGTGCGAACAATTCTCTTTGGACATCTTCATAAACTTCGAAGGAATTGCTTCGTCCGATACGAACCCGTAGAACGAATAGAGGCATAACAAAATATTCGAACACTTCGTAACGACGGTCGTATTTATAGAAAATGTCTGCGTCAAAGTCGAGAATGAGTAACAAGTGATAAGAGATAGACAAGATAATGGCTATGTAACGCGCAAAGATTTTAGGAACATGACACGTGATGAATTTAAAAAAACGTATGCCGATGATTAATTCAATAACTCTTTCGTCTAACAATAAGTATCTGCGATGGACAGAGAGAGAGAACGAGAGAGAGAGAGAGAGAGAGACAGAGGAAAATGAACAGTCGATATCGAGGGTATAACGGGTGTCTCTATATTCCAATCACAGTTTAACTTTATTAAGCGACAAGCGATGATTACTCGTCTCATTATCGAACAAATTTATGTCCGAGCGTTTATCAAGAAAATTTTCCCGGGTGCGCGCGTGTGTTTGTCAGTGAGGAGTTATCACTGCTTTATTTCAAACTAGTACACGAATGTGGCTGAATATATATCGATATATATAAAACATCGGTCGCCAATTATGAGATTCGCGAGAGACTCTCGCGTCTCTTACAGTCGTAGTGCGATGTTATTCATGCGTATGTTTCCCACATCTGCTATAACTATATACGCATTAATGCGTATGTGCGCATATGTATATATATATATATATATATATATATATATATATATATATATGAGATGTAACACAGCAGCATCGGAGATTCGTACCGCGATAAGAAAAATAAACGATCGAAAGGATCTCGCTCGCTCGAGACGAGAAACGAGAGAATTACGAGAACGTCTAAGAGAAGATCATGCAGGGAGGCTAAGTGGTCCTTATACGATATAGCGTATGCCGTATACACGTTCTTATATACGCGAGTGGAACGGAGCGAAGATGGGAAGTTTTATCTTTCGGTGCATATACACGTCGCTCCAGTTATCCTCATCTTGCCATCACGTTTATATATATATATATATATATATATATGTGTATATTTATATATGCGTGCGTGTATCTATATATATAAATATGGATATGTATAACATAACGATACAGTATACACCGCGCGAGATCTTCGCTTTAGTCGGGCTATCGTCATCATCGTCTATGCTTCGGGCATTAATCAACCGGCAATTTATGCTGCTTAACCGTTGATAAATCAATTCAACGGCTGTAAGGAGCGAGATCTCGGCCTGGCATCGGTACAGCGAAGATAGTCATATCAAACTTTAATCCCTCCACCAGGTTGCTGAACACGTATAGTATGCGTTTATCGTAAAAAAATAATATTACACGCGTGTGTATACGTTGACTCGAGGCAATGATTAAAGCAGAAAATGTTCACGTTCGAGAATAACCGTATTTTACATATTCACGAAGAAAAATCGAACATAAATAACCAAATTGTAAAGAAAAAAAACATTTTTTCCACGGAATCAAGGAATCGTATCTCATTCGATCGTCGTTGATATCTTTCTCGTGTGAGATTCGACAATAATCGAATCGGTTTTTATTTTTAGGACGCGACTCTTATTTTAACTCGTGTGCTTTTTTTTTAAATATTAATAAAAATATGATTTAATATTTACTATTTCAATCCGTGGGATCGATTTTGTTCCGTCGCGAGCGGAATGGTGCAGAAACATATTTTGAAATTCATATAAAAAATTAGGAAAGACGGAGGAGCAGACTCGGGTGTGGGAATTTCCAGATTCTTTCTGCAGCGAAGTCTGCGCTGCACTTTTTGTAATGCAGGCAATACAGTAATCCGCACAAACTTCCAAATATTACGAAGTAAAGGGTTTTATAAAACCGGCCGTTCAAGTGGGTTTTTTAAAGCTTATTACTCCCTTGCAGATGTGCGTTGATTACTCATCAACCGCTCAACCGCGATCTGCGTGCCCGCGGACTCAGAGGGATTTCCTTTGCGAAGCAAAATCCCTTTTATAGATTTTAAAGCAAATCAAATTTCGGGATACAAAATACAGTAGTTTTTTCACTCTTCCCACCACCGAGATTCTGAGTCTTGCTCTTCTGTTCCTTTCAATCGACAAATCAGTCTTTCGCCGATATTTGAAACCGAAAGGTCACATTATACAAGACGAAATCGTTGCTTACCGTCAAACGGGGCTACTTTGAACAGTTTTTGGTAGTTATTTGTGCGTAACTTTTTTTTAGCATCCTAAATTTCAACTTTCTTTGCTCCAATAGAACAATGTGTTCTTTGGCTATGAAATGTATAAGAAAGTTAAGCCTCCTCCTCCCTCCCCCTACTATTTTTATATATTTTTCAAAAAGTCTCAAAGTAACCCCAGTATGGGTATTTTTTGACAAGGCATTAAAATGCAATCTATATCGAAGATCCAAAGCGTAATGGTTACTTATGACATCATTTTGATAACAAATTTAATATTTTATACATTCTACATCAAATTAAACGAAAAATAACGATTTTTTACTACCAAATTGTCATCTTTAGGAAACATGTTGAATTCAAATATTAAGTACCTAGAATGCTATTATAGGCACTTAATAAGTCTTATATACTATCGTTAAGATCGAAAAACTGAATATTTGCGTAAAATGCAATAATAGATTATAATGGCGATATTCGTGTTGCGCGAGAAATTTCCGATTATATGGAATCGGAAATTTTCTGCAAAGGACTTTCTAGGGGGGTTACGAACCCCGTAGAAAGTCTTTTCGGTCGAAAACAAAAATCGTCACCCCCCAAGTCCCGAAAGTAAATAACGATTGTCGACTGTCGGCACCTGCCGAGGGTCAAAATTTAAGCCAAAAAGGCTTCAATTGGAGGTTACCAAATCGGAAATTTTCCGCGCAACACGAATATCACAATTATAATATCGATATTTTGCAATTTCCGTAAATAGTCGACCTTTTCACCGCTGCGAGCACATTTAACCCGTATTTTGGCGCTCTGTCAAGTAGCTACAAGAACTGTCAAAGTTACCCTCAATGTCAAAGTAGCCCTCTTTGACGGTAGTGTTCGAATGTACAAGTCTTCGCGAGTTTTGTATAAATTCAACTAACGAATCTTTTTATCAATCAAATATCAAATTCACATTTTTCAATCGATTCATCAAACAGTGATAGACTCCGCGCGGTATAGACATTTCGATCGCGTGTAAACCAATTCACTATTAACTCGAGGAAGTGTACAACAAATTCTTAATAAACTGTTGTGTCGTTAACGAGTGTATTAATAATTTAATAACCATCTTCATCACATTAATTTGTCGTCAAGAATTTTCGGTTGTTGCGTCCGTGAATATTTGTAGGGCCCAGTTTTACGACCTGGTGTGACTCGTACAACAGAAGTCATACCGCAGCACGAAGATACGATACAGATCTTCTCTAAAATTAGTGGAAGAAAATAAAAATCCTCGAGAATACGAACAGGGGTGTGGATAGCTCGAAGCCGAGTATGCTCGATGCGTTTGATTCTTATAATCTCGAGATGCAAAAACATACGTGCCGGTGGCTTGACAATATTTATGCATCGTAATCGTTCATCGCGTCAGACGTTTCATTATACTATTCACGATATAGGCGTGTGTACAGACGATCGACAATATCAAGATCTGAAAATATCGAGCCCTTCCCTCGAAATATATATTGCCTCGCACGCTTCCAGCGAACCCTTTTCCTCATGGGCAAACACATTCTCCGCAAGTTTAACGACGTCTCTTATTTTCTCTCTCTCTCTCTCTCCCCCCGTCTTTCTCCCTCTTTTTTGCCTTTCTTCCAGTTCCTTCGTCTCTTTTACATCCAAAAGCTCGTTCACAAGCGACGTGATATTGGCTGCAAAGTGTTAAAAGAGATAAAGAGAGCCTCGAGGGACGGAGGGGGTCTCTATAATGCATAAAACTATACGGGGACAGAGAACATTGGAGTAACGGTGGAAAAAGACTCGCATTAGACGCGTACGTGATGGTCGAGGAGATGATGCATCCCCCTCGCTCTTCCCACACCTCACACCTTACCCCTCCTGTCGCTCATCAATGCCTCCTCCCGCGGCGATAGGTGTGCTTCTGGGTATCTTCTGTCGACTCAAGAGGGTGGCTATAAACCTCAAGAACACGGGACGTATTAAGATGCTAATCAATACACGCAATTTGTATAGCCAGTTTACCTTGATAGCCCCTGATGGTACCCGGGGTCGTCGTCTTCGCTCTTCTCGCGTCGCAACCCGTAGCCTTTTCTTCGTCGTTTTTTCAATCGGTGTAAGTGCACGAAATGTGCATATTTCACACATCAGGGCTTCGTACAATTTCACGTCGATAATCAGCTTATCTTTATTACAAGGCTAATAGACGAGAATTGTAGAAAACAAAAAATATATACGATAGATTGAAATAAAGATTGATCAGAAATGTGTGTCTCAATCGCTTTATCTTCCTTTCATTTGCATTTTTCTATTTTTTTTTGTTTTTCCTTAAAACACCATCGACGCTTAGAGATAGTAAAAAATATTTATCGAAATGTTCGTTAAACATACATTTTTTTGCGTAACCAATTGATTCGATCGAATTCTCAAATACCTAAATCAAAACGAATCTCACGATCGCACGAGCATCGCCGTGAAAAAGTTTACGGCCTACATGATAATACGAATAAAATTTCTATTATTGTTTACTTCGATATCACCCTCGAGGATATTATTTTTCGAATAGCTTGCACGACAAAATCAGCGTGACGCGTCGCGACAAAATTGCTTTACTAAAAAAAACTCGAACCTCGGGCAAAGAAAAGCCGAAGGACGCTCGGTCAACGATATTTCTCGTCTGGGAACCCGGAAATGAAATGCAGAAAGGGACGAATAGACGAAGCATTCAAACGTGAAGATAAAAACAGCGCGTATTCCTCGACACTTCTTACGTACGAATGTACGTGTATATTTTAGACACAAACACACACACACACATACATACACACACCCATATATACATATATATATAAATCTACACAAAGAATATTTTCTCCATGTTTTATTGTCTATCATCTCGCGACTCGTGTCGCAAGATCGTGCGAATCGATGAACGGTGTCGAGAACCGGAAGTGAGCGAAAGGCGCGGAGGAAAGGATTCGTGCATGACTATAATACCATAGAAACGAAGGCCCTCTGGTCGCTTCGAGAATCACGCGAGGATCTGCCAGTTACGAGAGAGAATAAAATCCACACACACACCCACACATATATATATATACACACATGCATATATATATATATATGTATATATATATATATATAATCCCAGCACGATTTCTTCGCGCCGAGCGATCGAGTCTTCGTACAGTACGTACCGTTGTAGCCGCGGCGCTCTCGTCCATCGGCAATATACGGCGAATTATCGTAATCGCCGTATGCTTCACGACTAAACAGCGGAAACGTGCGGTCGCGTACATCGTACACGTTATAAATATATATATATATATATGTGTACGTCATACATCGTACAGCCTGTCTGCGATGCGCTTGGATCATACGAGCCCCATATTTATGAGACAGCTCGTATTGATATCACACCGTCGAACAACGATCGTTACGCGTTTATCACAGCGTGTTATCGTGATATTCGCGTTCGATCGTTATATCATCTTTCCATCTTATGTGAAACGTTACAAATTTATATTTACAATAATATCGATTCATTTCGATTAAAAAAAGAACAATCTTGCCGCTTCCTCGAGTCAGAAAATCATGGACTTCGTGATCCGATGGAAGATACTTTTGTTTTCTTACCCAGATCTCGTTTGCTCCCTGTCTCGCGACACCGTTATTCTCCCCCGGGAAAGAGAAAGAGACAAAGACACAGTGTGAGAAAGATGGAGATAGAGAGGATGAAAGAAAGAGAGAGAGAGAGAGAGAAGCAAAGATAAAGAGCGAAGGAGTATCATACGCTCCTTTCTGCCTCCAATTTCATCGGGTTGAATTTTCATCGTTGGATCTCGTGCAGTGAAAACGAGGAAGCAAAACGCCCGGCGTGTATACCCAGCGAACCAGCGGCAGTACCAGAAGCAACGGCAGCAGAACGTAGGTCTTCCAAGCGTATATATATATAATAAAGGAGAGAGAGAGAGAGAGAGAGAGAGAGAGACTCGACGAACTCTAGCTTCAACTATGTGCCTTATTCCTGGCAAAGAGAAGCACCGAGAGAGAGGAGAGTGTATACCTTTTCTCCGGGAAGAGAATAAACAGCGAAGCTATAGGCCTATGCAACGCTGGATTTCTCTCCCTCTCTCTCTCTCTCTCTCTTTCTCTCTATCTCTATCCTACTTTCGGTCTTTCTCCGGTACTTCGTGGAGACCTCCTATACAATTACGTGGCACTGCAACACACAAGAGCGCGGTGTGCAGCATCTCTCCGTTGCAGTCTGTGCCTTGCGCTCCAGAGCTATGTATAAGCCACTGCGCGCTGTGCCGGATCGACGCGCCGCTCTCGGTGTTACACCCTTAACCCCTTCGCCTGCCTACATTACACGGGGCAAAGAGTGGCGAGAGAGCGAGAGAGCGAGAGAGAGAGAGAGAGAGAGAGAGAGAAAGAACGAGAGAGAGTAGAGTCCAGGGGAACGGTACAAGCCGATAATTTAGCGGTTTTGTTGCTTCTCTGATGTTTCGTTCGTTTGGTACGTTCGTTCGCGGGCGTATGTACCAGCGTTTTACATGCATTAAAGCCTTCTTGCGAACCAGCCTCGTGCAATGCTGCGAGCCTTGGAAAACCTCTGGAGCATGCATATAAATCCTGTAGGTATATGTGTGTGTGTGTGTGCGTAGAGTAAATGCGGGGGTAGGCTCGATCAAACGCGATCGCAATGAAGATTTTAGGCATTTGTGAACGAAACGGGTCGGGTGTTATTTGACTTTACGATTGAATTTAAAGTATATGTTCCTCTCGGTAGCATTTTGTATGAGCAGCGAAGCCTGAAACTTGCCGCAGCCAATATTTTCGACGTGTTTATTTTATTACCGGGGAAAAGAATATATCGAAATATCAATGAAATTTATACACGTTTTTTCTCATGTGCGAGCTTTCGTCGTTCAAATAATAACAATAACAATAAACATAAGGCTATTACTGTTGCCGATACTATCACGACGACCACCATTTCTTGCATCATTCTTATTGTTCGTTGCGAAACGTTTTTTCTTTCTTTTTTTTCGTTCAATAACTTTTTATGAATCTCGAGCTTCGTTTTTCCTTCGTCAAGGTTTTATTTCCGCTTCGCGCTAGTCCAGCACCCTATTCGTTTCTTCTTGTCGAGAGGAAAAGCTCGCTCTCTTTCTCTCTTTCTCTCTCTCTCTCTCTCTCTCTCTCTCTCTCTCTCTGTCTCTCCCTCTTTCTCTCCCTCTCGGTCTCTCTTGGAACGTTCGAAGCCGAGAGCGGCCAGGCCAACAATTTACGAGCACGCGGATGTCTCGCGGGCACATAGAGTCTGCCGTCTGCGCGTTCGGCCTCTATGTATAACTTACACACACACACACACACGCACGCACACACACACATATATATATATATATATATATATATATATATATAAACAAGTGTGTTAGTATGAAACGTAACATCGTCGGTTTGTTTCTACCGGACCTGCGTGAGAGCCGCGAAGAAGAGACCGGGGCAGAGAGAACGCGAGATGTACCACGGATAGAACACATAGGAAAGAGAGGTAGAGAAGAGTCTCTCGCGAAAGATCTCTCTACTAAGAGCTCTCCGCGGTCCGAACAGAGAGAGAGAGCAAACCGCGCGGTATGTCCGACTGTCCACCTTCGCACACCGTTTTCTTGCTCCCCGCGTGGATATCCCCTCTTTCTCTCTTTCATATATATATACATATATATATATATATGGCCCTACAGCCACTCTCGCGTGTACTCCGGGACGTCGTAGTACTCCATATAAATGCCGTGCTACGGGATGTTCGAGCGTTGGGACACACAGAGCAACGGCGGGCGATAAATTGCGAAAAGCTTAAAGTCGAGTACCGGCGAGACCCGTAGTCGAGTTCTCGAGGCTCCGAACAGACGTCGAAACATTCGGGTCAACGAAAGAAAGAAAGAAAGAAAGAAAGAAAAAGCTCATCGGGCGCGTGTGCCGGAGAACGCCGATAGGGAACGAAAAAAAGAAGAAAAAAAAAAGAAAAAAGCAACGGAGTCTCGTTAAATTCCATTCTTATCGAGGGAAGCTTTCTCGCCTCTTTATGACTCGGGCCTATCGACGATAGATCGAAAAGGTGGGTTCGGGAGGGTGTAATAACTGTTATAGACCAGTGATTTTCTTCGAATTTACGACCGGGAAACGATCAGCAACGAAGTTTACACCGTTCTCAATGCCATTACTGTACGTCGGCTTCGGCTCACCGATTTTTCTGCCCTCGACTCCCTTCGTGGCTTTAGCAAAATATCGAGACGAGAGAGAGAGAGAGGGAGGTAGAGAAAGAGAGACCAAGAAGAAAGGAAGAAAGACGAATATCTTTCGGAAACGTTGAAAGAAAACGAAAAAAAAAATGGTAATGGCCTAGCTAGGTCCTTTGTCTCAAGGGGTAGGTAGAGGAAAGGAACCGAGGGGTGGAGTGGTTGATAGAAAAAAGGATGGATGAAAAAAATGTTGGTAGAAAAAAACGATTTGCGGCCGGCTGTGGAATTCTCGTCGTGACAACTTCTGTTCATGCGAAAGACCGTCAACGCTTTCCATCTGCTATACACCCTCTCTCTCTCTCTATCTCTCTCTCTCTCTATCTCTTTCTCTCTCCCTTTCTCTCTCTCTTTCTCCGCGCTAGACCCCCATCATTAAAGCCTCCTTCGCCGCCTCCGGATGATCCCTTCTGTCGCGGACGAGTCCTCGTCACGCCGCGAAGGATCGACGAGTGTCACGCTACGGTGGACGACCTGAGAACCGGCCGACCGCGCGCATCGCTGTCGTCGACATCCGCGAGTCTAGCGCTGATTTTAAATCGCCGTTGTTTTCTTTTTTCTTCTTTTCTTCTTCTTCTTTTCCTTTTTAACAGAACAATATAACGGGAGTTTTTCACATTTTTTTACATCTTCGTCGAAACGTTTTTGGGACTTGTTGGTATTGGACTGTTGTTATTTGGACTTGTCGATTTACCGAAAATTGTGAGAACTTATTTAAAAAGTCGAGTGATTTTTCGGTTTGTTTTTTGTTCATACTCGTTTTTTTCTATCAATATATTTTGTTTCATCTATACCGATCATCATACTTTAAAAACAAATAAACAACAGTTTTTGATCATCGAAATTATTTTTTCATTCATTCGTTCATTGTATTTATTTTTTGAATTTTGTTCGTTAGGTCGACGAATTACTCGAGGAATCGTTGAAATTGTCTTGAGCGAGTATGTGTGTGTGTGTGCGTGTGTTACGTCAGAGGGATTTAAAACGAGGAGGAAGAAAAAAGAAGGAAGTAAACGAGGAAGAATATCGAAGTAGAAAAAAGGTGCGCATCATAACGGCGTTACAGGAGAATGCCGGAAAGAAGAGGAAAAGAGTGTTGGAACGCTGCCGGCGACGATAGATAGTCAAGCACCATTGGCTCTCTCGCTGCGGCCGAGAGCACTTTTCCCAGTAGATTCAGTCTCTCAGTATTTCTCTCTCTCACTCTCCTTCCATCTCTGTTTCTCTCTCACGCTTCGCACGGCGTGTCGGTTCATGGCCATTACGTCCCAACTACCGAACGCAAACCGCGTGTCCGTTAGCGGAAAGACGGCATCGATCCGATGGCTCGGATGATCGCGATCGACGCACCGGTTTGCGGCCAAGACGGAAATTCGATCGTGACTTCCGAAGCTGCATTTTTTTCCAACACTTTTTATACGCGTATTAGCGGTTAATTTAAAAAGTGGAACGAATTCCGGCGAGTTTACGGATAAAAAATTAAATTAAATCGCATCAATTCCCATTTCGCCTCGAATCGATATAATCACGGGGTAATAAAGGTACCTCGAATTAAAACAAAATTTAACTCAAGTGAAGAAAATTTCGATCGAAATAACAAATTTTTTTATTTGAATATAATTACATTTCACTTGGCTGGAATGAAATTCGTTTATTTTTCTCGATGCTTATCTATTTGATAAACGAAATATTAAATCGTGATATCAAAATTATGCTTCATCGTGATAAATTCAAATTTATCGATAATGAATTGTGATCGATTGAAAGAATTTTTTAATTTGACGAAAGGTTATTATTTTCTTCGTGACAAATGAAATTTACGCCCTTTTTCTCGCAACATCTCCATTCGCTCGACTCAAGTCCTTTAACCCCGAGAGTGGCTAATAATTGGACGAACGGCCAACGTCTGTGGCGCTCTTAAACCGAATGGAAAGAAGGCGTTTGCCAGACGACACGTACGGAATAGATGGAACGTCGTGGAACGTGCGTTCCGGAGGTGGTCACGATCATCATTCCGAATCGTTTTCTCTCGCTTCTTCCTCTCTAACACTGTAGCACGACTCTCCGTCTCGTCCTTTTTCTTCTCCATCATTCTCTCTTGGCTTTGCGAACGGTCCGAGCGTGAAAGATCGCGCGAAGAGAGTTTACGCTCTTACAGAGAGAAAGAGAGAGGAAGAGGGAGAGAGAGAGAGAGAGAGAGAGAGAGAAAGAAAGAGAGAGAGAGAAAGAAAACGAGTGACCAAGAAAAGAACGAATGCGAAGGAACGATTTGCCAGGATGAAGAGGGCGCGCATAGTCCTCATACCGCGGAAGTTTCTTTTTGCCCTGAGTGGAGTTTGTCATCTCATTTATCGCGTTCCAAGCGAACCGACAACCGGAAAATCTTTCAAATAACGCAAAAAAATAGGTCAAACATAAACTTCCGAGGTAGGCAATCGTAAATTTGTATTCTACGAGAAGAATACATATTAATTTTTATGATAAAAGAATAATTATTTCCATGTGATTTTCTAAGACCATTAAAAATGGTCACGCTTAATTTTCCAACGATTATATTTATGTATTTTCATTCTGTAATAGAAACAACAAGTCATTTTAATTACGATAGAGCAATTATCCATAAGCGTTTTCTTAGAAAGATTAAAATGAATCGTCGGTTATAATTTCCAACGATCTAATTACAAATTTTTATTTAAAAATAATAACATTAATTTTCATTTTGAAAAATGATTAAGTCTTAAGTGCCTTCGTAGAAAATTATTTTTAATCATTTTTACGGCAATATGTGTACCCGGGAGAATATTCTCAGGAATGGAATGTCTACAATCATTGTTATATATATATATATATAGCAATGATTGTGGACCTTTCATTATATAGATAGATATGTATGCATTGGTACAATGCTAGAGAGTTGGCGCTAGCACGTGACAATATGAAAAATCAACATACTTCGCGTGACTGTGTCCGCGAAGATTATTGTGATTATCCGTAAGCAATTTGCGCGGGAGACCACTACTTGCGGTCGAAAAAAAATTCAATTTGTGAGAATACGAGAGCAGTGAGAATTATAGCTGGCCAGAAGAAGAGAGAGAGAGAGAGAGAGAGAGAAGCATTTGCAATTCTGTATAAACGGGGTCTTTTAGAATCACGTCCACGCCGCGAGGATTTGTCATTGGGCGTTAAGAATAACGCTGTCCCGTCGCATCGACAAAGAACAGTTTCTGTTTTATTTTCATTTTTGTTGTTCTTCCTTTAATTCCTTTGCAAACTCGAAGCGTGACGGGCATTGTCGCGGCGAGATCACGACGAGGGCGAAAGTCGAGCAAAAGAGAAATGAGATCGATTCGTTCTCCGTCCCTCTCTATCTCTCCCTCTCTTTCTCACTCCGTGTCTCTCTCATTCTCACTACCGTACTCGTAAATGACGAAGATCGAGGAGAACTACGGGCGTTCGTCGTGCCGAGGCAAGTACTAAATTCATTAAGTTCCGATACATTCCTTCGTGTCTGCACCTTTCGCACACTCGTGAACTTTTTGCCAACTTACTGACGTACACTACGCATAACCGGTGAGAGAAGAGGGGAGCGATACTGATGTGATACCGAAGAAGGACTCGTTGACGTTACATATACATACATAGAAATACACATATAAAGGTATATAAATATATATATTTATATACATCACGATTATTTGTTCCCTCGAGACAAAGAAATATTCCATGAAGCGTCCGATTGATTTATAGATACGTGTTTATGGTACGTTGAGCCCGTGCGTTTCATAAACAAAAAAGATTCATAATTTCTATCAAACTCGTGGCTCGAAGAAATCCGTTTTCTTTTGTTTACGCGTCTTGATTCTCGATGAAAAACACGATGGATCGTTTTATCATAAATTTTCAGACGAATTTTATTCTCGCGACGATAAAATATACAAATTTAATGAATATTTACACGAACACGAAGAAAAACGCGAGAAACGCAAGAATTGCGATTAAAATCGAGAGTTATCGATTTTTCTCGATGATTTCAAGAGACGAAGATTATATCATTAAAATACGATTGATAATTACCAAGAGCTTGTTTTTTCTTCAAACGTACACTAAGATCTTTGAAAAAATGGAACGCGCGAGGTCCGCTATGTGCAATATGTCCCGAAAATTACAAGATCCGTTACAGTTAGGCCCTTGGAATCGTTAAAGATACTCGAGCGTTAAGAGACGTTTCCTCGTGTTTTATTCCGACGGCGCGCGAGCCTCTCGAGTGGTAGAGAGGCCCATGGCGAAGGAATACTATACACGGCGAGCCAATATAATGGGCTCTGAAAGTCGACAGAACCAACTTTCTCATTTGCATCATTGGGTAGCAGCTGCATAATAGCCAAGCTCTCGCTCGCCTACATATATATATATACACTCAACTCTCTTCCCCAATAAACGCGTGCGCTCCTTGGTACGTACGTACTTTACCTACTACGTGTCCGTCTCAGCCTGTACGCATAAATGTATATATATATATATATATATACAGGTATATATGAAACGAAAGCGCGTGTTCACCGTTGGCCGTGAGAAAACGACGTTACCTTCTCGTGGGGTCTCTTCCCATTAGAATATATGTGAAGTAACAGCCAGGGCGGGTGTGCTCCGATCTTACTCTCTCTCCCTCTCACTCTCTCACTCTCTCTCTCTCTCTCTCTTTCTCGCTCTCACCAGATTTCTTGGCAACGTGAGTAAAGCCTTCTCAGTTGCGATGTGTGTTGCACTTGGCGTTGCGAGCATATCCAACAACCATCGGACGAGTTTATACATACATACGGCGTGTATATATATATATATATATATGTATGTATTTATGTAGGTATATGCGTATATATGTATGTATTTTATGTATATGTATGAGGTACCGCGTGTGATTCTTGTGTTCATCCAGCGGGCACGAGTCTTTTGCATAAGCTGACATAATATGCAAAATGCACGTGTAATCTGCCGGCTGTCTCACGACTGACCGATCGTATCTTGAAACATGATACATACTATAATGTGGTTTTAGTGTGTATATATATATATATGTGTGTATATGTGTTTATACGTTAACGTACATACGTCCATATATGATAGAGAATATGTAGTTAAGAGCGGAGAAATATTATATCGAAATTGCCCGGATTCGCACTCATCAATTTAACAAGGACGAGGCAGCGAGACAAAACAAAATCAGTTGTACTCGACGTGAAATTATTGAACGAGAAAATTTTCCGACCGAGGGCTGCCGGTCGGGATTTTCTTCGGTTTTTCTTATTTTTATTACAATAAAATGAAATTTATCTTTATTAAATAAAATGGATTTATAAGGAATAGCAATTTTAAAGGGAAGAAATATTATCGCGAAATTGCCCCCCTTCGCACTCATCAATTTCGCATCGACGATGAAACGAGAGAAGAAAAAAGAAAGAAATTCGGTCGTACACGACCCGAGATTATTCAACGAGACAATTTTCCGATGGAGGCCTGCAGTGAAATTTTTTTTTACCCAGCTTTTTTCGAACGCGATGAAATTTATTTTAATTGAATAAAATTGATTTATAAGGAATGGCTATTTGGAAAGTTGACTCGCGGACCTATGCGCGATAATTGGATATTCCACGGTTTTTATTAATTGGATGATTTAATGAAACTCGGGTGATGAAAACGTGCGTAATTGAGACAAAAAAAGCAATTAATTGGACAATTAAGGGGATTTGGTATAATTCATTTTCATCGCTGACTCTCTCTCTCTCTCTCTCTCTCTCTCGCTCTCTCTCATACACGTGCAATAAGAGACCAAGTGCATTTCTCACCTAAGGGCATACACGCATATATTCGCGAGTTCCCCGGCATTATATCACCGCGCTGGGTCGGATGATGGTATGCGAGAGAGTACTCAACTCTCGGGCTGCGCTGGCTACTCATAGAGGGAAGTTTGCGCGTTAAAGCAAACAGAATTATCTCCATCTCCCTCGCTCTTTCTCATATTCTGCCCCTTCGGCGGTTATTAAGTAAACCGTGGCATTTTTACGAGACTGTGTGTAATTCTCTCTCTCTCTCTTTCTCTCTTTACGTGCGAACCCTATAGGCAAGATTGCCACTCCCCGACCCCTCGCCGCGACTTCCCGCGCACTCTCGTTATTACAGCATAATTAATCGAGCAATGGAGGAAAAAGAGAGATGTAATATGAAGTACGAAATGAAATTATCAGGCACCGCGCATACACGGCATTTCCGCACGAACAATGAAACGGAAAAACAAACAATAGTGAAAAGAAATTAAAAAAAAAAAATACAATAGGAATAAAGACGAAAGGCATGTCCAAATTAAGACACCGTAATTAAATCGAGTTCGAAGAGACGCGACGACGTATCGTCGACACCGAGTTTATCGAAGATCTCGCGGAATGTTCGCGGACTTCGAGAATTAATTCGTCGGTCGTTCGATGCACGGACATGAGTTATTCGAGCTCGTTAAGAGAAATTTTAACCTCGAAAAATTGAGGAATCGAAGAAGTTAAAATATTATTCTCAGCTCCTATAATTCTGCACCAAAACCATCGACAACAAAATAGAAACAATAAATTTATTATCGAGCTAATATTATCTTTATTCTATTTGCATATAACGAAATAAAGAAATATGTTCGTTATCGAAAGCGTTTCATGACGCTCGAATCAAATTGATTCGCATCGAATTAATCTGTTTTTCTCGAATCGGAGAAAAATAACGAAGTCTCAGGACGAATCTCTATCGCTCGTCTGCGACTTACCGATTAACGTTAAGAAACCCAGAAGAAAAATAACAGCTCGAGTACCCTCCTACATATATATATATATATATACATATATATGTGTTTGTGTGTGTACATTTATCCCAGCGCCCTTCAATTAAAATAGTTCCACGCTCGTTGTACATCGAGGAATACGAGTGAACGAGGTATAAGTCTCACCGGGAGCTACGCGAGCCAGCGAAACGAATCGGAACTCCCTCGTTCTCTCGCGGTCAAGAGAATATAAGCCTGCGCCGGAGACTCCTCTCGAGTCCGAGCGACGTTTGTACGGGCGGCAAGAAGAGCGAAACTGCGGGTAATTAATACGATCGGCATAGGGATATCGGGAGCGTAGCGTGCTTCCTCCGCGATCGAGTCGTATCGGTACGGAGGAACGAGAGGCGAACTCTCCTCGATCCTTACATAAGCACTGGACAGTAATTGGCCACCTCGATTAACGGGACGACAGTCATTGGCATTCTTCATTGACGATCTCACACGATACGATTTACTTCGAGGTCGGCCAATTACCGCTCGATTGCCAATAACACTCCTGCCAAGATTACAGATAGTTGACTTATATATACATTTCCACGGTGTCTATCTATATCCTGTACGTGATCGTGAGCCACGCGGCGGTCAGGGAGTACCGCGCGTAAAGGGGCTTTATAAACGAGGGACATTAGTATCGATTCGCGATAATACTGCCAGGTGATCTGATTACAAACGAGAGATAATTAATCCCGATGACGACGAGAGAATAAAAACAGAATTCTAGGCCCGTTGGTCGACTTCCCAGAGAGAAATTTCGATCGAAATCGAAATTATCATCGAAACTAGACTTCTCTTCTACGATCAATATATCGCTTTGAGTATTTAACTATTTATGATTTTTATGATTAATTGTTATTTTTTGGTAAATTAATTTTGTTTTTGCATTATTTTCGTTTGCTAATCGATTAATTGATTAATCAATATTTTGCTTCATTTATTTTATTACTTTATTAATTTACTTATTTATTTAATATAATTATTATATCTTTTGTTTCTCAATGTCTCGTTGAATAACGAAGAGAAATTAGTAGGAAGTTCGAGCGTTTGCAAATATCAAGCAGTTCGATCGAGACAGACGGGTCGGATCGGTTACTGACTCCTCGCGAGAGCGAATCCATCAGTACGCCCACGCCAGTCTTATACACGGGAGTGTTTCGTAAAATTTATATTCACGTATTATTCCGATTACGTGACCTCCCTCGCGCGATTGTCTTCGATCGATAACCTCCCTCTAAGTACCGTGCCCACGTAAAAGTAAAAATAAAAATATTAAAAAATACACACACACACAAACTGAGTCATACTCGATGCTGTTTCGTATTTTTACATACACGTACGATTTTTTCCCCGTCGTCGTACCCATTGTCAAAGGCATGCAATAATTTATTTCGCTGGTAGAAACGAAATCCTTGAAGGTGTCTCGAAGGATCTCCGTCGATCGAGCGTCTCTCCCGTGTAATAGCGCGCGACACGCTTCGAGGCCGAGAGCTTGGGAATTAATGATAATGACCTAACGGTAGCCCGAAACGAGAGCTATATAATCAAAACGTCTTCTCTTTTCTTCCTCTTTTTTGCGTCATTCTTGTTGCCTTTTTTCCTCTCCGAGTTTCTCTCTCTTTCGTTTTCTGCCACGAAACGCGGTGCTCAAAAAGCGTTACAAATTGTAACCAACACATCCTGATGCCTCGAATTAATCTCTTTTCTCCGCCTCCTCGTGAAACGAGAGAAGCATCGCCTTAATGATAAACCCGGCGATGGTGGTCCCAATCCTCCGCGAATGACTCAACGGTTCGCCACGTACGAAATACCTAAACGAGCGTATAGACTCGACGAGGAGGTCGTACTAATTGCCCGACTTTAAAACTGGTCAGCTTCCGAAGTGCTCGTTGACTGTACGAACGAGTCTCTCACGTCAGTGTTCGACGTTCGCCTCGTATTATCGGTCGACGCGAGGCATCAACGCGCCAATATTACCATCGATTCTATTCGCTTTTGGTACGACCGGTATAAACTCGAGCCAACGGTTTCGCGTAGCGTCGATTAATCAATATCGTTCTATCACCCGGATAATTACTCCCCAAATATTACATTCATCGACGGTATCCTCCTTGATTCGAACGTTTGATACGAGTCGAAAACAAACAAAAAAAATCTCGATACGCCCGTTGGCAATTAAGCCTTTTGAATTGAGCCGTTAAATATTTAGTCATAAATATTCATTTGAATAAATCAAACGCCGTTCTTCCAATCGGATACATCAATTTTCATCGATCCCCGTATCGACGTTCGAAAACACTCCGGATACGAAGCGCCTCCTTAACCGGCGACGTGCCCTCTGTCGATGGCGTCTCGTACTACTCGCTTCATCCCCACTCCTTCTTTCGCGCGAATCATCTCTACGTCACTCTTGCTTCTGCGCATGGTCGAAGTCAGGTAGCTGCTTTCATACATATCCACACTTATACTCATACACACATGTAGACACACATATAAATATATGTCTACATATATGTGTATGCGTTTGTGTGTGTATAATGATTCGAGTAAGCCGCGTCCTTCGTACGGTCATAGTACGGAGTTTCGTGGAATACAGCTAACAGCGGGATGCGGGCGCCTTCTCGCTAATTGATCGGTGTACATATACCGGTGAAGTACTTCGTGCTAGACTCTTCGCGAGTTTGCACGCGCTCGTGCAAATACGCGTATACACCCGCTGCGTCGTAACTTAACTACGAGATATATATATATATATATTTATTTATTTATTTATTTAGAATATATATATATAAACATATATATATATATATGTATTCACATCTATATGCGAATGATGGAAAGAGCAAAGTCGAACACGGACGATTCTTGCGATGATCGATACAGTAATTAACGATGACGATATGTCCGCGTGTAACTCTTATATCCGATGTCGAGAGAGGAACTCACAGCACACGCCGTGTTTACCGAGCAGAGAACTGCCCGAGAGTCCGTTTCTTACGTTACTTTACCACTTATACGACGGCTTTCCGATGCTGCCGTTGCGAACTATACTTCCCGCTGCCCCGAGACACCCTACCGAGTAAGCGAGAGTGCGCGCGGTGTATTTTCTCTCGAGTTAACGCAAGGGTAAAAGAGCGAGACCGTGACAAGAAAAGGGATTCTTCGTTAATCAATTAATATAAAGTATTTCTTGCTCGAAATTCCCTGCTGCTGTTACAAATTGCCAGTGAGACAAGTTTCTGACGTTTTTGTATAGGATCGCATCTTCACGTCGGTGAGCGAAAGTCCGGTGGTAGAGGGTCGAGGCACGAGCCTCTTTGAATTTGTATGCAATAGTTCGATTTCAGAACGCAGTAGGAATGGGAAGTAAGGGTGGGTTAGTGGAATTTTTTTTACGTGCGAGTTGGGTATTAAGGTTTTTTGTAGTCTCGGATTTCAAAAGCGAAATGCCAATAAAAATTTCGAAGCGTCAACGTTGCGACAGCAATTTGACGTTTTTTCTAAACTTTAATGTTAATATGTCAACAATTTTCGAAGCTTCGAACGCTTACCATCAATGTAACCTTTCACTGTAAATTTGACCTTTTTCTGACCTTCAGTCTCGTCGTCGTGCCTCTTTCATCCGGTCTAGTATATCACTCCTTTGTGGTTTGACCTCTGTGTCCGGCAATGATAACTACCAACCGGCTATATAAAACCGGTGCAGACGGGATGAAATAAAATCATAAAGGATATTGCATGACTCCGGGGCGAGGGAAAGAAACTATGAACGAGCGAATCATAAGATCGTCTCGTGTGTGTTTCTTTTGTAAAGCCCGAAGCGTCGGGAGAAGGAACAACAGGACGTGAATTCAGGAACTGAAAGAACAGCGAGAAAGGGAGAGAGCGAGAGAGAGAGAGAGGAAAAGAGAAAAAGAGGTACAGAAAGAGAGAGAGAGAGAGAGAGAATGATGTACCAGCGGGGGCGATGATCCCTGACCGTGGAGCAGGTCAGGACTCTCCAACACGGGAAAGGATGAGAAATTGTTTCCCATTCTATCCTCTCTTCCTTACGGCCCTCTCACGGAGTGGACCTAATCTTTTCTCACTCTATACTAGCATTTCCTTCATCTTCTCTTCTCTCTTTCTCTTCTTCTTCTTCCCTCTTCCCCTCTCTTTCTTACTCTCTCTCTCTCTCTCCCTCTCTCTCTCGCTCTCTCTCTCTTTCTTTCTTTCTCTCTTTCTCTCTTCAAGTCATGTACACCACGGCGAACGTTTCACCTCCGGGGCGAATGCCCGTGTCAGTGGGACGATGATGCCCGTACCACAAAGCTCTCGAAGCTTCGGCTGTCTCGTTCGCTCGCCCGTACCCGGAGACCTCTTGTCATCCTCGTCGAGGGCGAACGAGCCGTCACGAGAATTACAACCTTCCCATATACCACCATCGAGGACTCGGAGCGGCATGGCGCATCGATGATCCGAACGATGGTGTATTACGTGTACTCTCTCTATATATATATATATATATATATATATATATATACAGTATCGGGTATATATTCATTGTCCGCGCTCTCTACCCGGCTGGATCATTCGAAAATTACGGCATCGTATATCCCCGTTACTGTCGGTAGCTGTACGTCGCGTCGGTTACAACCGATTGAGTCGAGCGTGTCTACGACACTGTCCGAGCTTCTCCGATACGAAGATGAGTCGTGTTCGCGAGAAACTTTTGTTAGAAAGATATAAATAAACTAGACAAAAAAATACAACGAATGAAAAATAACGAAAAGCAACAAAATGACAGTTGACTGTCAATCTCGGAAATAAGGAAATTGTTAATGAGGAATAAATCGTTTTTTAGGTAGGTTCAATAATTTGAGGAATCTCATTTTTATTTTCCTTGCATGACACCGAACCGACTAGCTTTTATTAAATCGTTGAATTTAGTTTGTAGATTGACATATTGATTTTTATTTAACCATTTTTTATCTATCGTACACGACACGAAATTAATCAACGGGGAAACTTGCTGTACGTGAATTTTTGTTTTGTTTTTTTAGTCTTATTCGATCAAAACGGAATGTACTTTTATCGAATAAAAATGATTTAGGTAAGGAATAGCGGTTTTAAAAGTTGACTCGAGGGCGTGTGTCGATAATTGGATACCCTACGGTTATTGCTAATTGGATGATTTAATGATTCGTGGCGGGTCATAAATAACGATGGAATTGAGACAAAAAAGCAATTAATTGTGTAATTAAGGGGATTTTATTTTAATTTATTTTTATTAACGACTCTCTCTCTCTCTCTCTGTCTCTCTTGTACATTTGGAATGATGGACGGAGTATATTTCTCTTACCATAAGTTTCATGTAAAAGATCCTTTCGAGTATACGCGACAACGACGACAGAGACATTTAGATTAATGCGACGTAATTTCGAGTTAAGTGCTTGTATATATACTCATCTTTGTCAACTCCTTCATACATTCGTTGTTTGATGAAGAGAAATTTGGTGCCGAGGCAAAACGAAGCCGAATCGACACTTTGGGTCTTTAATCACACCCACGTCGATCTTAAGTAGATACCTACTACGAATCCGACCCTATTCCCTTTATACCTCGAGTTCTTGTCCTTATTCGTTTTGTCCTTCCTCCTCATCCTCCTCTTCTTTTTCTTCTTCTTCTTCTTCTTCTTCTTCTTCTTCTTCTCCTTCTTCTTCTTCTTCTTCTTCTTCTTCTTCTGCTTCTTTCCCCTTTCACACTCTCTCAATAGTACAAGCCGTCGTCCCGGAGAGAGGTACCGTGCTCGGGGTCCAAGGTTACTTGAAGAATATGTACCGTTCGAATATCGAGAGGGATAATCTCGACCGCGGGAGAAAGAGATGGCAGAGAAAGAAGGCTTCCGGGTATCGCTATCAATTATATACTCGTTTTCCAAGGGTTATCAGAGGCGATGAGCGTTTTGCTCGACGATGGCCTTTTACCCTCTTTCTCCATCCTCTTTCTTTCATTCTTTTACAATCTTCGTTCTTTCTTTTTTCTCCCTTTTTCTCTTTCTCTCGCGATCGACACACTCTTACCGCCACGGGCGGTCCTCCGGACTATGTATATACGTTATCGTATACTCGCTCCCAGCGGGCAACGCGCGGCACACATGCGCTACCAGCTGACTGAGAAGACCACAAATCTTCGCGATCCCTTCTGGGTTTCTTTGTTCGACCAATCTCACACCTGATGCTCCTTAATCACAGTAATTTCTTTGCGTTTGTTTTTTAATCATCTACAAATTTTTAATTATCCAAAATTCAATTTACCGTTGCAAATTTTAAGCTTCAAACTTTCGATATTTAACTCGGGCTAAATTTACTCGAAATTTGCTTTCCATATTATTTCTAAACGCCTTAATGACGATTAAAAGAAGATTTCTTTTTTCATAACTTAGATCAATTTGGGTTTAGATTTTAAATTACGAAACGGTGAAATTTATTTTTTCGTCGAACGGAGATTACGATTGCTCGATCGCAGTAATCCTGGGATGTTCTTAGTCGCTGTAATAAAGTGCATCAAGTCCTTTCAATTTTTAAGCAAATTACGGTATACAAGCTCCGCGCGAGGATTCAACGGTAAATTTAAATGACCTCTCTTCGTTACCTTCATCCACCATTCTCGTTTTCTTCCTGCCACGTGCTCACTGGGCATCTGCATTTGTATGTTTTCTCTGAGAGCATTTGCTTCTGCGTTAATAAACGTATTCCCTGTATACTTGAGGAGGAAGAGAGAGAGAGAGAGAGAGACGTTGAGTTTACGACGTGAAATAAGGAGACAGAGAGACTCATTTCGTGTCTCGGTGAGGTCCAATGAAAACGAGCCCGGAGAATCATAAGTGTCTATATGTTCAGCCGGTTTACGGCTCATATTCTCCATTCTTGTCTCGTGTCTATAATCTCTTCTTGCTCCTTCGACTCCTTCGTTACGCGTCCCAGCTATTTGTACTTTCAGAATTTCATACTTTTCAGAATTTTTCAAAAACTGGCTAAAAAAAAATAAAAGAATACAAAAAAATGCAAATATTCACTTTTTCCATGTATTTACAGTAAGCTTCTGGCAAGTTGTATACTGCACGTGGAGTATATGGACTGTGTCGGTTATATCGTGATATGATATCGCGGGTTAAGATTCCCTTAAAGCTGCGGCGGAAGAAACTCTCTTTCATCCTCCATTAGATTTTCTTGCTCGAGAAACGAGTTTTGCTGTTTCTCTTCGATCTCCTTCTCTCTCTCTCTCTCTCTCTCTCTCTCTCTCTCGATCTTCTTTTCTTCGTTGATCTGCCAAACGGATAAAGCATCAAAGTTGCCGTCAAAGTTCCGGCTAATCCGGGATCCCCGATCAAATGCCGATACCACCTTACAGTCCAACTGCTTCGAGTCTTATGTGCGTTCATATATATATATATATATATATTCATATATAAGCGGTGTGACTTGTGTCATCCTAAAAAGAAGAGGACAGGAAGAAACTTCGCGTGTTTTGTTTTTGTATTTTCGCGCGCAATAATAATGGCGTGCGCGCGCGCGTAACCCCGGGTGAAGAACAACGGAATTCTGTATATCTGTCTCTCTCTCTCTCTCCCTCCCTCTTTCTGCCGCGTTTTATCGATCGCGTATCTCGTTTCGCGATCTCCCTTTCTCTCGTCTTGGGAATTCTCAAGAGTTCGGGAAACAAACCGCGATGATTTTATGCCTCTTTAGAAGCTTTATCGGATCTTTGTTCGCGGCAGGTTATGCGCGCGAGTGCGGAGTTGAGCCGATAGGTGGCGCGCGAGAGACTCGGAGATTGTTGCAAATCGTGCGGGGGCTCCTTTGTATTCTTCGTTCATTCTTCTCTTTTCACTGGTTTCCTTCTCTTCTTGTTCTTCTTCCTCTTCTTGTTCTTCTTCTTCTTGTTCTTCTTCTCGTTACTCTTTGTTTTTCTTATTCTCCCTCTTATTCTTCTTCTTTTTCTTCTTCTTCTTCTTCTTCTTCTTCCTCTACGAGACATGCATCGCTCGCGCAAATGCAATACATGCATGCATCACGACGTTTCGTTCGCACGGAGGAACAGCACCGGCACAGCTGTTGAATCGATAAGAATATAAGATATACGGATAAATTTTCCTCGCGAACGGGTGGCTTGGCAAAATCTCCATGCACAATTTTTTTGTCTACCAAAGGGTAGCTCGAAATATCCTTATGCTAAATTTTCGATACGAACAGCTGGCCGGAAAATCACTTTATTCAAAATGGCATCACGTCGTGGTCGAAAAAATATATTTATTTTCTTCACAAAAATTCAAATGAAATTCATCATTTTCCTACGTTTATCGATTTGTAAATACACGAATTATGAAAAAGTTTTAAAAAATGTCACTTGGATGGTTTGTTGATCGAAGAAAATGCGGTTAAATTTTTCATGCCGCAGACACGAGCGAGGACAGGTCCAACCGCAGTCGTATCCTGCGCTAGTTTTTGCGATTGACAAAGGGCTTTGGCGATCACGATCGCGTATAGAGACGCAATTTTCCCTTGGCGCACTTTTTGCTCTTCACCCGGTGTTATTCGAATCTTTTACCACTGGAAAAATTCTTCCAGATTCCATTTATTATAATATACGAGAGACAAAGAGAGAGAGAGAGAGAGATAGAGCAGGAGAGAGAAAGAGAGTGACTAAGTGAGCGAGAGAGAGAGAGAGAGACGTTATTTATATCAGAGCGAAATTCCCCGAACACACTTGTCGGTACGTGATCTCCTCGCACTGTGAAAGAGATCCCTCTCTCGGTAGACACCAGTTGCATCTCGATTGTTATTTTATTTTGTTCCATGCTTTTGTGGCTCTCTCTTTCCCTCGGCTCTTCTCTCTCTCTCTCTCTATCTCTCTCTCGCTCTCTCCCTCGTCACAAGGGTAATCCGCTTCGCGGTAGGAATAAAATATATTTTCTCGATCGATGCGCCCTCCGAAGCAATACGGAGCACGTGAAAGCGTGATTCACGCTCGTTTCATCGACCTGGAATCATAGCCGTTCTCTCCTACCTTAAGAAATATCCACACAACCATATAGATACTTGTACGAACACGAAATATCGCTATATCACCTGAATTGCATCGATTATACTACGGTGTATACATGTACATATATATATATATATATATATATATATATATATATATATATATATATATATTTATATGTATATTCATGCGAAAAGGCAGCGTAATAATTTATCGAGAGCTGTTGTACCGCTCGAATAGACAAGGAATACAATTCGCATTCGTGTGCACCGAAGAGAATAAATCGTAACTGGCTCTACCGATGTCCTCGATCGGAGCCAATGAGGGCTGGCGAGATCGATCCAGTTCGAGTCGACGAGTGTTTCGATCAAAATTCAATCGCACAACATATATACCGCGTGCCTTCGTTGTTTCTTTTCATCTATATACTACCTGTATATAAACACACACAGACACGTACACACTTACACGTATATACACGCATGAAAGGAAAAATACGAGTCTCACGAGGCAGCTATAAAACGAATAAATCCCGATATAGCTATCCCGAGGATTTTCTGTGCAGCACAAGGAGCGCCTCTTCGACATATATATTTTGCACGCTCCGAGCCAAGAGCCCCAAGCATGTTTCCAATCGAGAATCTTAACGCTGTCTCTGCAATAGCGGCATAGCTTTTCATACATACACACACATAACCATACATACAGAGAGACAAATACACAAGAGATGACCAGCTGTTTGCGCCATTGCGTCCGAGAGCTAGTTGCATCGATCGATTCTTCGCTTTTATATTCCGCGCGATACGAATATGTAATATAGCAATAGTGATACTGGTAATATAGAAGGAGGCGGTATCTAACGATCGGATTACACGCTCCGATAACTCTCAACGGATGAAGAGAGGGAGGGACAGCGGAAGGGAGAGAGAGAGAGAGAGAGAGTCGAGCGATAACACAAGACTATATTGAAACTGCGCATGTGCGTTATTTTGTTCCTTTGGCGTATTAGGTGATGGACGTATCGCGTAATCGAGATTATCCCATAACGATCATCGACTCCGCAACAAAGACAACATAATAATAATAATAACAGTATATACGTCGAATAGAAATTGATTCTATTTTATTCAATAAATAATATTCGTTCAATATCGCGATTCCATGTAGGTATCTACATTATATATTGAAACCTTGAGACGCACGATAAATTTATATATTCATAATTATATGTAACATGTGGCTGGAATATTTTTATCACTGTAATATACAGAAACTCATCCCTCGAACTTACCCGTCGTATAGCATAACACGTATTGAGGTAAAAAATATTTAATCTCGCGCTGTGCGATAATTTGAATTTCTCGTAATTGCGTAATTTTACGTTCGGTTTGATGAAACAAAAAAATGGAAGAGTGTCGGACGAGGCATAGTGATGTACCGACGCTGTGTCTGCCAGCAGTGAGATGTGCACGGCAAAATATATACCTCGTTATATATATACATAGTCATACATATTGACATGTATATATGTAACTATGCACAATCAGCTATACATAAAAGAGCGTTTTGCAACGAGAACAGAAGCATCAACGTATGGTGTGCGTATCTCCTTCTTTAAGTACAACACGCACGTAGGCTACGTTTATACATATACATACGTACATACATACATATATTATATTTATGTACAAATAGTTCAGTATCTACCGGGGTTCGAGGGTTTTTTGCGTTTGTGAGGCTACTAAGTACCGAGCACGCGGTACGAATGAGCGAGAGGTTATAAGATAAATAAGAAAACTCCAGTAAGAAATGAGGGAGCGAGGGAGAGAGAGAGAGAGAGAGAGAGCTTTCTTGCCTTTCCTGACTCCTCGGGTTTGCTTGAGGTCTACTCACGATGGTTCTTCCTCCCTGCGCATTATTCTCGACTAGTACACGCACTCAAAACAATAAGTCGATATATATATATTCAACGTATTATATACGTATAGGGGAGCAGGTGGCTTGTTGTAACGCTGAATTTTTTCCTAGAATACCAGAGTTTATTGAGAATATTTTCGACCTAATTAATCTTATATTACGCACTGTATTACACGAGCCCCGCCAGTGGCCCGCCGGACGGCGTATCGAGTGGTTGCGTGGTTGAGCTCCGTTTCTGCGACGTGTTAAAGAAAATCTTATTCGTAATTTTGTGCTTTTTGATATCTTTTTAAAGGATTTTAACTGTTTTATTCATTCAAATCGGTAGATAATTTATTAAATTTCGTATATATAGAGTTGATTTTCCTTTAAATTATGTTGATTTTTATAAATTCGAATTTGTGTCGGAAAATATATTGTGGGACAAAAGTTGTAACAATTTCTCATTTATCTCGACCTACGATCTCATTTATATACCTGTTACAACTAGCCCCGAATACGGAGTAACTTGTAATACGTGACATTTTTTTTAACGCCCCCCACTTAAACAGTACGAACGAATCTTCAAATATTAATTTATGAGAAATTAGTCGGATAATTAATCGTGCAAGTCATGTTTTTACAATTAAGTAATATTGCGTAGTTTCGTTTTGATATAAATTTTTCCAAAAAATGTTACAACATGCCTCCCGCTCCTCTATATATATATCATATTATTAAGGTATATAGACATGTATAGTACGGGAAGGCGCTGTACCTTTCTACGAGAGCGCGGTGATAAATCACCTCGCGCCGTTGCCGCCCCGGTAGCATTGTTACGCCGGTATTTATGTAGTCAGGTCCGTTTACGGCCCACCGGGTCCCCGCATAAAATTTAACGACTGCATCGCAAGGGAAAACGGGCCCGAGATGAACACTCGCCCCTTGCGACGCTCTCTCTCTCTCTCTCTGCCCCCCACACACACACAGAGTTGGATTTCCTTCGCGATCTTTCCCTTTTCATTTTTGTGACATATATATATATATATATATATATATATATATATATATATATATATATATATATACATTTAGGTCTGCCATTCTACCTCAAATTGTCCAGGTTACATCCTTGTTCGATCGCGAATGAAAACAATAAAACAAAAAGAAAATCGCGAACGAGCGAACGAGAAAGAGACAGGCAATACATCATTATTGTTGCTGTTTTTGTTGTTTTTCTTTCTTCCACCACAGTGAAGATAACTTCAGCCCCGCGAGCTGTAGGTCAGTGTATCGTGGCACTCGGAACTCGACTTTTTCGTTCGTTAAAGAGAGACCCCGTCTTTTTTTACACTTTTCTTTTTTTCATGGTGTGGAATTAAGATCCCGAGAGTGCATTGAAAAACATGTAAATCGGTGATATTATCGTGTGTTGCATTGTGATGTTGCGGGTAATGGAGCTTGCGCGAAATTATGCGAACGAGCGCATTATTATATATACATATATAAAGCGCGCGAGTGCTTGTTGCGTGGTCTACCGGAGTTTTCCCACGAGAGACGAAGAAGGATCCGAGGCGAGCCGTATTGTAACATATACATGTTATTATAATGTATTGCATGGATCGCGTATATGCACTGGTATAAAACGTATCGAGACTGAAAGTTTTGCACGCTAGAAACTATTCCCATCCTCCCCTACCCATCCCTCGTATCTACCCTCCGCGTCGGTTCCATCGCCAACGCACGTTCTATATATCTGTTTTTCTTGAGTCGCGTACATTCTGCAAGAGCGTCGCACCTTCTTTCGAGTTAGCGTTATGTATAGCAACGACATGTATTATGTACCGTGGAAATGCAAATTTTTCGTATAATTTCATACTTGGACGAACGTTTGAATATCGTTGAAATTTGCAAACTTTGCAACTTCAAAGCCCGTGAGAAGTGAAGAGGGGGGGGGGGGGGGGGGGGGGGGGTAAAGAAATTGCGAGGACGGATTAACGTAATGATAATCATAAGCTGGAATTATCATGATTATAATTTATCGTGACGTGTGATATTTCCAAAAATAAAAATAAAATACGTACCTAGTAGATATAAAAATAAACAGTCGTGGTACGTGATCGATGGAAAATTGTAGCGAACCAATGTATACTCGTCAACGACGCAACGACCGAAAATATCGTTTTTCTAGTTGGTTAACGTTTGTTAAGTGACTTTTTTACATTTTTAGAATAATTCTTTTTGCATTATCGTATACCAAATGCTGCGAAACGTGTTTTACTATCGATCGTTATTGACCGTTTATTGACTTTTTTCCGCTAATATTATTTCTACGTACCGACGACAAGTTCATTAATTATTTGTTTCTAGATTTTTTTAAACACTTTTATAACTTATCCCGTAAAACGAGTTTCCGTTGATTATTATCAATTGAATTTCCGTTTTCTTTTTTTCCTATTGGTTTGATTTTTCGCACTGACAAGTCCGCTAATTACTTTTTTTTCTCGAAAACCTTCACAATTTTTATAATAAACCCTGTAAAACGTGTTTTTCTGAATAAACACGTATAAACATCTACGGGGATGTTCCTATGCGCATGCATATGCAATAAATACATACGTATACATAAGTTATGTAGTCGTTGTGCGTAAAGTTGCTAACGAGGCAGGATCTTGCACCATGAGGTGCGGGTGGGTGGGCACGTTCAGAGTTCTCTCAACGCACCAGAGGGACTCGCCCTGGTCCTGGGAAAATCGCACGCGCGATCGAAAGTCTGCGTATATGCATTTATTCCATCCGCAGCCGTCATTGTCTCCGATCCGTTCGCTCTCCCGGGTTGCTATAAGTCGCCTATGGCAAAAAGGAAATGGCAGGGGAGGGGGACTGTTCCAGTTTTTTTCCACGAAGAGACGAAGAGTGCGTGGATCTTCTCGAAGTGGCAGAAAGGTGGTCGGTACAGGACGTTCGTAGTTCATGTTGCCCGACGAGATTTGCATGCGATCCATTGCGAAGTCTCCCGAGCCTCGAACATCGATCTTAACACGAGAATGGCTGTTTTTTCTTTTGCGCGTAAGATACGAGGTCAAAAGACGCGATTGCGAACGTCTCTTTTAGATCCTTCGAAATCCTTGTATGTTTTCTTCTTATCGCCGATATAAAAAAAACGCTCAATTTTTTAGCACCCTGTTTTATTTTCATGTTGCGAGAAAATGGATTTGTTTATGTCGCAGGATATCGGCTTACACAATTTATTCGCTCTTTCCCCGGCTGGTATTTTTCTTGTTTTCTTCATCCTCTTACGAAGGAAAAGAATATCGCGTCGCATCGGGTTTTTGATCGCCGAGTCTGAGAATCAATTTGCATCGGATGCATCGAGAGCCTTTCTTTCGACGGCGAGACGAAAGCTCCATTGCGCGTACTACGTATATATAGCTTTTACATACAAAAGGGATGGTGTACGCATCCTGATTCACTCTTATCGCGTTACCGATCCCAGAGAAAGAGCGAGCGAGCAAGAAAAATGCGGAAGATGGAAGACAGGGAGCTGAAAAGAGAGAGAGAGAGAGAGAGAGAGAGAGAGAGAGAGAGAGAGAGAGAGAGAGAGTGAGAAAGAGAAGGGGAGGGGGTTATTTTTCGATCGGTGGGAGAGACGACAAAATGACTGATGAAATCGTCCTTCCCTTCGGCCTCTTCTTTCTCTCATAGATTTCCTTTTTTTCGCAGCGTCCTCTCATCCGCGACACACGGTGTATCGCGCAGTTCGGCATCTTCGTTGACGACAACTTTGCACGCTTCTATCTTTCCGTCTCCGTGTCTACCTTTCGCTTTTTACAACTTCCCGTCGCGTCACGTTTTCCTTCGTTCAACCCTTTTCTCTCTCTCTCTGTCTCTCTCTCTCTCTTCTTCAAAGGAGGGAAAAGGACAACGAGACAACGAATCGGCTATCCTCATTCCAATCGCAAGTCGTTCGGTCTTTTTCGTTCGTAGCGCCTGCGCGTGCGTGCTGAAAGTCGTAGACCTCGGAACAAATGGTTTTACAGAGAAATATGGGAAAGAACCGCGGCCTTCCTACCGCGATGTTTTCGTGGTTAATCTGCTCGATCGACCTCACAGCTCAAGCGGAAAAAAAATCAAGTCACCGACGGGTACGGTTAAATGGTGGAAGGGGATCGTGAAATTACCGCGAAACCGCGCGGTCGGAGCCAAAGCCATCTTATCTGCCTTTTCCTTGAAGAGGCGAGTTTCACGGCACGATCGTTTCCCGTTCTCAGGAGAATCGTGTGATATCGCTTCCGAGAAAAACGCGCTCGACGGTCTTTTTTTGGTTTCATTGTCTAGAAGACCTTTCCTCCGGTCGAGATCGTTCCAGGCTACTCGAGCCTGGAAAACGCACACCTAGAGTCACACGAAGAGCGAGAATGACTTTGACCTCAAGGTCAACCATACAAGCGGTTGAATTCAAGGATCATTGCCAATTCTTAAACCCCGGCACGGAGGTTTCTCCCTGTCGCGAAAGCGGTATAAACACCTCGCATCGACTCTCTCTACCCTCGACCGAGGGGATTGTGCCGTGACCATAATGATCCTCGATCCTGTTGTCACGCCGTACGGATGAGAGGCGCTTCGATCACGCGCGAGACGCGAAGCGACACGACACAACGCCAGCGGAGAGCTAGGCCGGATCTTGGTGTTCTCTTCGAGTTCCTCTCTTACCCTCCTCGCTCTCTCCTTGTCTCTCTCTCTCTCTCTCTCTCTCTCTCTTTCACTCGTTTTCTCTACTGTTTGCTGCGCCCTCGATCGCGGACTCGGCTTGTCCACTGGCAGCTCTCATTCTTATGCCGTCACGACCAGTCGCATCATTAGGCCGCCCAGCATTACAAATGACGTCGAAGCATCTCCGCGGATAGCTCCGCACCCTTTCTCTCTCCCCCTCGACCCCTTTCGCGACATCGAGTTTCCCTCTTCTTTTTCTTCTTATCCCCGCGTCCACCTCCTCATCGTCGAATCGTCACTCGTGTACGTGTGCGTGTACAGTCCGGGAGACCCGCTCGTGCGGACTCACCGGGAGTGTAAAGGGGGGTCAAAGAAGGACGGAGTAGGGGACCTCATCCCGATCTCGCGAAACTTTGTGCAAAAAGTTGCACGGACACATGGGCTTGCCCCCGAGGGCAAGTCCCGACTCGACGCATCAAAGTCCATGCATGAGTTTCTTGCCGGTCAATAATCAGTTTGGAGCGATAGGATATCATTCCAGTCGACTCCGGTGCGTTCGTTCTCCTCTCTGACATCAACCGGACACTGTACACGTTGCGTCTCGTCGCACGTCCTATACGTGTGTTCGTCTCGAACGAACCGTCTCTTCAGAATGAAGATCGTGCCCCCGGTGAGCAAAGTCGCGATTGTAGAGATACCCGAGGAGAGGACTTCATTGCGCATTTACCGTCGAAGTCAACGACGCAATTATCTGGATCGTGCAATCGTAATATATTCAGTTCGAAATTTTTGCATGCTGCTGGGAGACTGGACTCGGATGATCGAGGAACGAGGTTGGTTCTGTGTGGTCGTTGTTGAAAGTTCCTCCGAGGGAGCAATTAAGTATTGAGAGAAGCATCAGAGAGGAAAGAAATAATGATCGTGGGGGCGACGGGGGGGGGGGGGGTATGCGTTAGTAATCAAGGTCATTATATCAAATGACTGTCGAGTTGAACGGTTCCAAAGACAGTTATAGAATATCGTAACATGATCGGACTCTGTGATACGCGTTTAAAGGAATGCGATCCGTCATAATCGAGATCTGAAATCGTTTATAGATTAGAGTGGCCAATGAGTAATTAAGTTTTAACGCAATTGCTCATTAGTCGATACGAGATGTTTGTTCAACTGGCCAGTAAATCATTGCGTAAAAAACGCAATTATTTTTTGGCCAGGCTAATAATTGTCTCAACCCTGTGCAAAGTTCCTCGCAAAGGTGAAATTTACGTACGACAAGAGTCGCTGGAACGCACGAGAGTACGAAGGAAAATAGACGGGAGTTTGTACGCAGCTGAGAGCCTCGCGAGAGTGGAGTAACGCGGGAGGCAAAGTTGTTGCTACAAGTAAGAGCAAGTAGTGGTGGTAGTAGTAGTAGTAGCGACGGCGGTAGGGCAGCAATTGCGAGCAATGCCAAGGAACACGGCCACAAGGAAGGCAAGAGAGAGAGAGAGAGAGCGAGAAAGAGAGAGAGAGTGGGCCTATATAACCGAGAGGAACGGAGAGAGAGTGAGAGAGAAGAGAGGCCTCTCTCGTCCTAAGTCGAGAGACGAGACGAGAGAGTGAGAGAGCTACGGCTGGTGGAGGCTCGCGGGTCGCGTGTTAACCGTCTTCACGGACGCGGAGCACAGTACGGTCTCGTCTCTCGTGCAAGCCGGATTGCGCCAATCCCCGTGTTCGTAGCTACAACCACGTGCGTTCGTAGCAATCGTACGTCTTAACTGTTTTGAACTGTGCCGTTCCCGCTGTTCCGGGGTCGACATCTCCATCGTAACCGAAAATTCGCGCGTTCGTCCCGCAAAGATCCGAAAAAGAACCGAACCGCATTATCGATATCAAAACATGCGTTTCAAAAACATCCAGGTGGAAAAACGAGGGAAACTTTAATTAAAGGGCTGCAAATAAGACGGTGGTCAGAATTCGATGTTCGAGCGCAAAAAAATCGAGAAGGACATTGGCTTAGGACTCGGAGGACCCACGCGACCCAAAAAACGAACGATAAAGACAGAAAGTTGAAAGAAGGGCGAGAACAAAAAACATCGTCCATGAAAATGAATTAAGAACGGTCACGCTCTCTGGAAGAGTCGAAGAAGAGAAACGAAGGAAGGAACCGAAAGTGGGCAACGTGGAAAAAAGGAGAGAGAAAGGGATTAAAGGATCTCTTCTCGATGGTCGCGTCAGGAATCCATTAGCGAGGGCCGCGTCCGCTAGTTTGCCAATTTCTCGGCGTTCCGTCCTTTCTCTCGTTTTATTGGCACTCGGACCGAAGTCACCGGGTCGACACCCGTGCCAAAAATTCTCAACGGATAGCGGGCCATACCCGCATAAAAAGGACATGGAATTTTTCCGAGCGATGTCGACGTAAGAGCCTCGCCTATTTTGATCCTTGGGATAAAAAACACAAAGGGTACGGAACACCGAAAGAGGGTGAGAGAGAGAGAGAAGAAGAAGAAAACCGCCAGAGGACTCGAAGCACCAGCCAAGAAGATTGTCCGTGGCCGAAGGAGTTTAACAATCGCGAGGAGGCAGAGAGTTGGAGGTCACGCGGAAACGATAAAGAGGTCCCAGACAACAGAAAGGAGCTTCGAACTCGCGGTGTACACGTCGACTGTGTGGGATAGCCGCGGCGAAAGCCTCTTCTCTCTCGTACACCGGTACGGATAATCGCACGTAATTCACCCCGATA
The DNA here is from genome assembly GCA_951802705.1 of Netelia virgata. NCBI lineage: Eukaryota > Metazoa > Arthropoda > Insecta > Hymenoptera > Ichneumonidae > Netelia > Netelia virgata. The sequence continues at coordinate 13,438,439 of OX637865.1, read as the reverse complement.
GTCGGAAGGAACGAGAGGGAAAGGGGTAAGGAGCCTCCTTGGCTCACGAAAAGATTCTACCATGAACGATCCACTTCTGGACGTAGGATCGGCATCGAGCACAGCAGGTACTTCAATGGTTGATCCGCCTCCTGACTTTAATTACAAAGCGATGTAAACGAGAATCACCCACGAAAGAGAGTCGAACAAGAGATAACGAAAGAGGGTGGAAAGAGTAGAAGGAGGGCTGCGTCGAAGACACAGGATCAAAGAGGTCAATCTTGTCGAGCGACCGGATTTTCCGTCCAATTCGAAGCTCGGAAAAGATTTGCGTCTGAAAACTTCAACTTTGGTGAAGAAGATCACAGAAAGGGCGACAGAGACTTGCCAAGCTGGTAAAATCGGTCGTACGGCGGACCTACCCTCTAATTAGGGCAATAAAGTCTGCCCGCTTTGCGTCCTCCCGGACGATATCCCCGACAGCTGGTAGCTATCGTTCTCTCGGTCGCCTCTCTCTCTCGAGATCATCCCGCGATCCATAAATGGTCCTCGGTCTCGGCTGTGGACACCAACTTGAGAATCGCGTGGGATGTCGTCCAACCCGTCGTCGATCGGTTATATCCTCGCCGTCATCGCGCCAGCGCGCATCGTTCCACCAGAAGTTATCGAGGCAAGAACGCTTTTGCTTCCGCTTCGACGCTCGCTCTTTTTGGACAAGATCGTTGACATCGAATCCCGGTGCTCTAACCCGTTTCTCGACGTTTCTCCCGTAAGATCGTTGAGAGAGGAGCGAATTTTGTCTATGTGGGTGAAAACGGTTTACGACGATTCTCATTTCTATAGAGGAACATAGATATAGCGAGGAGGGCCAGACCCGCGAGCATTCCCCTCTCTTCGTACGATACGGTCGACGCGCGTGGGTCTCTTGTACTGTTGGTTCGGTTTAACCGGGGCTCCGGGACTCTATCTACCTCACTCTGTCATCGTCTTTCTTCTGGCTCATGACATTCCCTACGATCTCGCGAAGCCCGAGCGTTCCGTATATAAGTGCACGTTACGTACACACGGCTTACGTAGGATCGAGCCACTCGTCTCGATGTTCCGTTCTTACCTCCCGGGTCACATCGAGATCCTCGTCCAGTTCCCGGAGGATTCACAATCAACGAGAACGTACCGAGGAACTCGCTCGATCGCGCTTAACCGTTTTCCCGTGCTGCGAAAGCCCCTGCGCGCTGCAACGGAACGCGGAAGCTGACTCATAGAACATCGCCCGTATATATTTATATATATATATATATATGTGCCTATATATATATGAATATACATCCATGGACCATGATTTAAGTGCACGATTTCAAAGTTGGCGCAGAGTACCGAGCAGCGCGAGGCTAAGAGTTTAATCGCTCCAACCACCGCGATGATGATGATGATTATATGATGGCGAGCTCCGGGTAACGTAACTATTAGCTACGGTTGCTGCGCCGCTCTCGCAGGTTGATCCGATAAATCGGGTTCGTGACCTCGCCAGATATGGGATCTGATCCCGATTAGCTGGAACGTTACCGTATCGGTAGAAAATCCCTTTTAATTCGGTGTGGCTCAACGACAAGCCGAACCGCCGATATCGCCGAAGTGTATTTACGATCGATTTTCAACGACGAATCAATGTCAGGAATAGTAATCGATCGTTGAAAATACAAATTAAACATCGTGATAAAGTGGGGACTTTGAGTGTGAATTGTGAACCTGGAATGTAAACAATTTTCGGTCTTTACGGCAGGGCGTGCGTTGACCCGCTTCGAGCCCGGGGGTGCGCGACTACACTTCCGGTTCTTGACCCGCACGACCTCTACCGTTAGTCGTACCATAGAGAAGAAACTTTCGGCAGGACTCGAGGCGCATATAGATTCAGTAACACGTTCGAGACTATCGCGTCGGCGAAGGATAAAAGCCCACCCTGCCGTGAGCTAGACCCGTTTTTCGAAGTGAAAAATGTAAGAGTTTCACGCGACGAGGATCGCCTAGTAATTCGCCTTGACTACGTGTGTGCTAGTACGGTCCCGATCGATTTACTGTCGGAGTTTTTGTTTAACCGTGTGTGTGTGTGTGTGTGTGTGTGTGTATATTTGTGTCGGTGTCTGTGTGTCATCAGCGTGTTTGTGTTTGTGCGTTCAGCTGTTACTTGTCAGTCGGGAACGTACGGCTCGTGTCTCCTTTTTTATCACTCTCTCTCTCTCTCTCTCTCTCTCCCTCTCTATCTTCGTGGACGCGAGCGAAGAAGAGCCGCGCGAAAGTCAAACCGGAAGAAGTGGACGAGTTATACATACACCATATAGCACGTTCTGCCGGAAGCTTATTGCTTCGCGACGTGGTATTTTCGCTTCTACGCTTTTTCCTCCTCTCTGCCTGCCCCCACCCCTCTTGTCCTTCCTCTCGATCCTTTCGTAACACACTGCGAACATCAACGCTTATACGGACTTCACATGTGCGAGGAACAGAGGGAACGAGTACCAGCTACACGCGACTCGAGTCGACTCCGGATAAAAGACAATAGAGGATGCTGGTCGCCGGTATGAGAAAATTATGCAGAGTCTGCCTCGCCGCTGTCTTAGCTACTGCACTCTGCGTACTCACTCTCGTCGACATGCCGCCACAGCTACCGGAACCACCGACTGATCCCCCACCCATTCCAGGTATATTATTATTATTATTATTATTATATGTGATTTTCACACTGGTCGAAATTTAATTAACACTTTTGATAATTGATCACGATCGAAATGATCGAATAACGCAGTTTTTTACATGTTAGTTCTTCGGGAAACACACTTTGCGTATTGAAAATTTATCATTGCAGCAAATATAATTGAAAAATGTCGTTCTGCTTGTTTTCAATGATATTTCGATCGAGTTGAATAAATTAAGAGCTATTAGGGCAAGTCCGGGGGAGATGGCCAATTACAATATTTCAGAGAATACTCAATACATGCGGGTTGTTTTGCTTTAGTTTGCTTCACGCTGTGTGTAGGTGCAAGTGCGCGTCAAAAACTCCACCGAAAACAAATGACAAAGTAACTAAAATCTTAACTAATTGTTTTGTATATTGCTAATATTTTCTTGAGGGCTGATATTCTATGCCGTGGTGATAAAATTTTGAAGAAAGAAAATTCTATTTTTGCATTTTTCAACAGCGCACGAACTGGGCTTTTTTATTATCTCAAAACTTGACATGCTCTCCATTTATTTGTTTGTTTTTTACGTGTGGCCACTTTACCAGGAAGCTTAGGAGAGATTGCCACCTTGAGTCCATCTTGAGTAGTGAAGATAGAGAACCTGTATTGTGTGATTTATCAGACGAGGATGTGACCAGAGAACATATCTGCGTTGGTTGTAGAGAAAATTATGACGTGACCAGTCTCATCGGAGACTGGTTTCAATGTATTGTATGCCAGCTCTGAGTACACGAAAATTGTTCTGAATTTGATTATATGTGTTCTAAATGCGACCAGACGAAGAAAAGGGGATTGCAAACGAACGCATAGACCAAAAGAGGAAGCCAAAGATAGAAGTAAAGTGTGACCATCTCTTTGTTACTCATATGGCCATAACACCCGGATACCCCGGAAGAGATGGCCAACCGCAATTTTTAAAAAATATAGTTTTAAGGTCGATCTCGCAATAATTTGCTATATTTTTGTTAATTACCTTAAAAACAAATGTTTAACGTTTGATTATACACTAAAAGAAGTTTACAATTGTTCTTATTTTTATTTTAACACAACGTTGGAAAAACTATGGCCATCTACCCCGGACTTACCCTATACGAGCTATCAGTCGTTCGATCGGAATAATTTTATCACACCGATTTTGAAAACATATCGTTGCGTAGAAATCACGGTAAAATCCCGTAATATATCAACGAATCGTCTGTCACCTGTATGGTCATGGAAAAAAAGCGATCGAGTTTTGTATGCTCGAAGACCTCGTGCGATCATCCTTTGTATACGTGCCCATATATATATCTATATGTATTCGAGAACGAATTCCCTGGAAGAGTTTCTTTCGTAGCGAAGGGGGCTTCGTCGGAAAGTATTAAAAATCTGACGACTCTCGGGAGGATTTCACGGGGGAGCAGCTCAGACAGCGTAGAAACTCGCATCCTCTTCGCTATACCCATATATATATATGTGTGTGTGATTTGTTGGATTCATGGTCTCGGGCTGTCCACAAGGAGAATAAAGAAATGTTCTCGTGTCGGATGCTCTCGCGAGGAAGAAGAATTCCGCACGCGGGCGCATCAAACCCAAAGCGCAAAAACTCCGTAAATAATCAGGGGGGATCGGCGTGGTTTTTCGTCACTGGTATAAATCTTTGGAGGTCTCTCTTCTGCTCTATGCCACTCGCGAGATCTCTTCTCTCTCCGGATATAGCAACTTCGTTAGTCCCCCGATATAATTTACGGTCAACCGGTGCTCGTCGAACGTAATACACCACTATATTCGTACTACCGAGTCTCGCGAGAGATGCTGTCGCGAAGAGAAAGATCGAGAGCTGAGAGAGAGAGCTTGCGCTCCTCTCCAACTATGTATATATATATATATATATATATATATATATATATATATATACACATAGGTAGCAATGCGAAACGTCCTTGCGAGAGTTGTTTTTTTTCTTGCTTCGCAACGAGTACCATCTCGAAGATGGTGCTGCCGATATCCCCGTAGCTGTAGTACGAGATCGATCCATTTTGCCTCTTTTTTTATTTTGTTTTTGTTTCTCGTTTGTTTGTTTTTTTCAACTATTTTATACATGTACCCTGTCGCATGTTGTAGTCGAACATTTGTAAGCGATTGGTCGATGCTCGTCCTCGGAGCCGATACCATCGTCGGTGATAGCATCGAGGGTGAAAAAATGAAATGTCGAGTACCGAGAAACTACTTTTGCCTTGGAAACATTAACCCTGTAAACGGAACGATCTTGATCCTATTATCATTTTTATTCGATTGTCGCGTTTTTTTTTCATTCGTCCTACCATGCCCTCGATAATGTCGATAATAAAAAATTAATACTGGGTAATTTTTTTCCGATCGAGCCGAACCGCGACGAAAGATTAACATTCATTTACAAAGCGCAACCTTGAACGTAAATAACATCATTCTGTTTTTACACGGGAAGATTTGTTTCGTTTTTTTCTTCCCGTTACGTAGCTCTACCAAGGCAGCGAGGATGCGATGGATTTTTTTTGTTTTTGTTTTTCTAGTCGTATATTCAGTTATACGTCCGGCAGTATCGCGATCAACAATGAGGTATACACTGTCGCGAAGTGCACGGGACCGCATCGCGAGCACGATACGCTTAATAATATCGTTTATTGACCGAGACCCCGCACGAGCGGGAATACGTGTGTACCGAAGAGCGTGCGCTCGCATCGAAACAGACAGAGAGAGAAAGCGTGCGTTCGCATTCTTCTCGCGTTACGTCCCTGCAACTCGCGATATACGTTCCACATGAGAAAGAGAAAGAGAAACAGGCGACGGGAGAACGTCTCTTACTCTCGATCTCGTGCAGCGACAGCAGCAGCAGCAGCAGCAGCGGGTCGCGGCGGCTTAATCCGACACGGGACCGACTCGAACAAATCGCGAATTTATCGCTGACACCCAAACGTACAGGCAGTTCCAATAAATTATAATTTAATCGTTGTAGTGAGTGGTGCATGAAGTGAGAAAGAGGGAGAGAGCGCGAGAGAGAGAGAGCGAGGGGGGGAGAATAACCGAAAGAGGGAGCAGGAGAAGCGCGACGGGTCTTATTAAAATTCAGGACGCATCCGTTGCACCGCGGTCTGTCCTCCTTTCTCTCTTCGCATCTCCTTTACTCTCCGTTCGTCTCACCGTCTCGCATGTTAGCGTCACGAGAAACAGAAATGGTGATTGAACGAAAGGGAGGGGGGCGGAGAGGGCGAGAGTGGTGCCTCACCGCGATTACGATTGCGAGGACTCCGGACTCGCATAATTGAGACGTGAGACACGTTGCGTGTTTCTCCGTCTCTTTCTTGCATCCTCAGTTTTCAAATCCGTTTTCATCCTTCTCGTGCGATCTGTTATGTACACAGGCGCGCCTTGAACACGACACGTCGTCGACGCGTGTATCGCGAATATACGCACTTTCCGATATAATTAGAGCGCGAGAGGATACGCGAGACGGGACGAGGATGATAGTTAAGAGGTGGCTAGGATGAAATTTCAACGTCGTACTTCGAGTTTTATTTGATCTTAAATTTTTTAAATTTATGATACGTCGTTTATTTTATCTTTTTTTATTTTTTTCTTTATCGATTAAGGATCCAGACATAATTTATTGAATTTGGTAATCTCGTTACTTCAGACTCGAGTTAGATTCTTGAAAATATGATCACGAAGATATAACGCAAATTAATGATCGTTTTAATATTCTCGTTAAATTGAAAAACGTACGATGAAAATTTAATAAGTTCGTGCCGCTTAAAGTTTACGGATCGAGCTGCGTACAATGTTTCGGCCTCGTAACCGACGAAGATTCTTTTCACGTTTTTGTTGTTCGTTCCTCTCGATATCGTGACGTAATTGTTCGCATAAAATTTTCTCTATATCTCTCTCAACTCGTATATATAAAATATATACGTTCTGTTATAACGTTATCTCTGTTTTGAGCGTGTATATAATCCTCCTCCAATGTCCCCCCACCCCTCATGTTCTATCGTTCTCGAACTTTAACGGATACTTCGCAACGAGATATTTCCTTTCGCTCTTGCTCTCATCGCGGTTTTACGATCGAAGCGGTGTACCTACGCCATGCCCTCCCCCTACCACGGACTACGAACGTGGGATTTCAAACGGCTTTACACACTCGCATGCTCGCACGAAGCGAATAAAAAGAAAGATGCGAGAGTGAAGATACGGAAAGAGGGACTAACAGAAAGTATAAAGAACGAAAAAAATAAACGTATATAGTGACGAAAAGTATTGCTACAAGCTTCGTCGTCTTTTGTGCGTTCGAGTAGATGCTCACGTATATATACGAGATAAAGAGCGCGTATATGTTACATAGACACGTACAAGCTCTCACAAATGCCCTCGAGTCTTAGAATTTCACGACTCTTTTTCAATTCAACACAGTCATCTCCGCCTTGCTTCAATAGTAAACTCTGTAATTCAGGAAATGAGGTGCTTGGATGACTCTCTCTCTCTCTCTCTCCCTCTCTCTACATAATATAACCATTGCTTGCATTTTATGTATGAAGTAAAAACATTTTTCTATCGCCAACCTCTCCGCTATTTACAAGTACCGAGTGGGAGCGGGTATACCGAGTGTCCAATTGAAAAAGGGATGTTTTCCCCTTTACACGAAGAGAGAACGAAAGAATGAGATAATGGGAGAGCGATAGAGAGGAAGAGAAAGAGACGAGTAAGCAGTAACGAATATGCATACACGACAACATGCTGATAGCAATTTATGCAAGATCACGTGGCAATCGTTAATTGTTTTATTTGCGACGATGATCGATCGATCATTCATAAAAAAATGTACCGAGTGTACTTAAAACAATCGTGCATAATTATTCAGTATGCCGAGAACACGAGTCTTTCATGCTTAACTTTTTTGTTCCCTATACCTTTAATATATTCATGCGAATCTTCGTCCTACGCTGAAATCCAGTGGGCACGCATGTTGATCGTTAGCGGCGAGAGACGCGTATACACTCGAGCTCGAGAAGGTTATCTGTGCAAAATCATTCGACAAACATTATTCGTTTCATTAAAAATAATGATTAACCGTTAATGAATTAAAGAATGTATCGAGTGTAAGTTAATCGATGCTGTTACTTGTGTTTTAGAGCGGGAACCACCAGGAACGAAAAGCATAGTAGCGTATTCTTGGGCTCGAAGATTGGCCCTCGACTATCGTCCGTCGCGACAATGCAGAGAGGACGTCGCGATCGACGAAAAAGTCACGAAAGCATCCACCACGTACGAGAGTTTAAATAATTTGGCGAGTAGCGACGAGGCAACCGGCGGCGTCATCGACGATACGGAAAGATCGAAGAAGTGGCTCGAAACTATACCGCAACGGCTGTTTCTCTACAGCGCTCACTTGGATGTAAGAGTCGCCGGTTATCCGAGTGTCAGGGTGATTGGCGTTAAACGAGAAACTCCGACGCCGTTGATACGTACGACCGGAACGCTCTACTGCACTATTTGGTAAGTGAAAATGAGGAGGAGGGTACATCGAGGGCAAAACGAGGAAGAACGAGAGAACGAAACACGTTGGTTCGCCGTCGCACGACGTTTCACGTCGCGGTTAGGGTTATAAAAGCCGTCTTGGTTGGCAAACACTCCTCTCGCTGTCTCGGTTTTCTCCTCTTTCGCACAGGCTGTTATAGGTATAAAATAAAGGAGGCTGGAATGGAGTAAGAGAGCAAAACAAGAAAAACAGTAGGAAAGAGTAGGGAAGAGCGAAAAGGATACGAGAAGAGCCTTGTGGAATAAACACGACAGCGAAAGGGTGATCGTGGTGGCCATGAGGAATCTCACGAAGGGTAACGAGAGAGAGAGAGAGAGAGTGGGAGAGTAAGTGTTCAGTGCATATAGAGATAAAAAAAAGGAAAGAGCATTGCTTGGATGGTGTGTCTAGCACACCGGAGGGTAATGAGGCATATACAGTTTGTCGATAGCAGAATCCATTGTGAGGGAATGGAACGTTTGATCCAGCTTCCTTGGAACGGTGCAGCTGTGCTGCCTGCTCGTTGGATATGCCTGATGCTATCGAAACAAACGCATAAGCGGATACAGGATAATAGAGTTTCATAAAAGTTTGGATAAAATATATTAAAATATCAAGGACATTTGTCGATAATTTTAATCAGCGATTCTCAGAACGTCTTGTTCTCGCTTCTTAAACATGTTGGCCCGACGGTCAATCGGAAACTCGAGTACGTTTGTTAATAACAGTATTGTCGTAACGAATTTATGACAACGGAAATTGTTACGTGTAAATTTTTATTCTATGCAATTCATGCTGTCTTTTTTCTTTTATATTCCAGCAAATATTTGCAAAATCTTGTCGATCGCTCGGAATTGAAATTCAAACAACGATCATGTTGAATCAAGCTCGAAGTCGAGCCAGTGTCTCGAGATATCGATGAAGAGAGGGAAGAGAAAGGAGTAAAAAGGGAGGAAAGAATAGATTGAATTGTTCTGTCGACCAGGCTATTCTCTATCTTCGACACTTTCCATGATAATTGGCTTCTCTGTCGCTTTCTTCTTTCTACTGGACGAAAACGAAGACGAACAGGACGAAGAAACGACTCGGTCGCTCTCTCGAACACTCCAAATGAGTTTTTAATTCACGGAAGTCACACTGTCCTCCCTGCAATGTAATATAAAGGGAGAAAGATTGAGAGGAAAGAAAACCAGAAGATGGAAAAGAAAGAAGATGGAAAAAAATGTACAAATGGACAGTTGGAAACACTGTGCAACACTATTTCGTTGAATTATAGTAATAGAGTGTATGTAATCTACAACCGTGGACGCTTACACGTAAGACGCGGTCTCGCTGTTTGCTCCATCTTCGTGGGTGTTTATTTACAGTCTTGTAGGCTTCCTCTTTCTCTCTCTCTCTTTCTTCATCGTGCTTTCCGTAGCGAGTGATTGCGGTCGCCTGTCGTTGCGTAGCGTGCGGATACCCTCCGGGGAATCTGGGAGGGGCATCCCTATATACTCACGCTATGTCATGCTCTCTCTCTTTCTCTCTCTCTCTCTCTCTCTCTCTCTCTCTTTCTCCCACTCTTGCTCCCTCTCGCTTTCGGTCTCCCGCTCTATAAGTATATACACAGCAAGGGGTGCAAGGGAAGTACTTCACCGAATACAGAGGGTGGCCAAATTTTTATCCTCAAACTTAAATTTTTTTAGTGATCTTTGAAAGACTGTATCTCAGTGAAAAATGGTCGTATCAAGATAAAAAAGAGCTCCACGATTCTAGTTTTGAGGTCTCCTAGCGAAATTTTTGTACGAGCTTCGATTACTACGCAATCATAAGACAGCGCGAAGAAAAAGTGCCAGATTTCGTCTATTTTTTGTTTTGGTCCACGGGCTTAGACAATTTTGTTTAATTAAACCAGTATATGGGCCAGATAGCCTATTGTTTCAGCTTTAATTTGCCTTTTTATTTATCTCTTACGTACATTTTTGGCTGAGATATCCGACTTGTAATGAAAAAGGGTCCTTTTGCCTTTGGTCATCGATATCTCAGCAACCAGTGAACGCACAGAAAATGCAAGGGCAGTTTTGAAAACTTGAAAACATTTCCTATAAGATCCTCTCGTAATTTTTCGGAAAAAAATGTTGTTTTATCTTCCACATCGATTTGAAAAAAGTATAAAAAAGCGACTTTTTCGTTGTTTCAGTAAATCTATCGCGTATTGACAAATACAGTGGGTGGCCAAATTATTACACTCAACCAAAAATTCGTCACAATCTGTGAAAGGGATGGCTGTAATTAACTTATTATGTTATGTTTTTCAAAATGGTGGCGGGTAAATACATTTACTGGTATTAAAGAAATATATAATAACTTTAGAACCCATATAAATAATGTATTTGAACCGTTTTTCCGGATTCATTCTGTGCGTTCAGTGGTTGCTGAGATATCGATGACCAATGGCAAAAGAACCCTTTTTCATTACAAGTGAGATACCTCCGCCAAAAATTTACCTAAAGAGATCAATAAAAAAGCAAATTTGAGCTGAAACAATAGACTATCTATTGAAAATTGATTGATTGATACTAAAAAAAATTGTGTAAGCTCGTGGACCGAAACAAACAATAGACAAAATTTGGCCTATTTTCTTCGCGCTACGTCTTATGATTGCGTAGTAACCGAAGCTCATAAAAAAAGTTTCGCTAGGAGATCTCAAAACTAGAATCTTGGAGCTTCAAAATGCTTTTTTAAAATCTTGATACGACCATTTTTCACTGAGATACAGTCTTTCAAACATCACAAACAAAATTCGCGTTTGAGTATAATAATTTGGCCACCTCTGTACCTCGCGAGATGCCGAAAAACGTTGGCATACATTTTTATATGAACGATGGACCAGACTTCTGACCGAGCTTGCACTTAGTTTTGTTTTATCAGATAAAAGTTTATTCATTTGTTTTACATCCTCTCGCAGGAATACTTTACGAATAAGCAGAGACGAGGATGGTATAATGGCGTAACTTGACGCTCAAAAGCCGATAAAACATGAAAGTAACGTTTTCGAGTTTTCTACCGATAAATTGCAACGAACAGAGATTAAAATTGAGATATACGTACCGTCAAATAGAGCTACTTTGACATTAAGGGTAACTTTGACAGTTTTTTGGGCTACTTTAACAGAACGCCAAAATAGGGTTTAAATGTGTTCGCAGCGGTTAAAAAATCGAATATTTACGAAAATTGTAGTATATCGAGATTGTAATGGCGATATTCGTGTTGCGCGGGAAACTTTTGATTCCGGAATCTTCAATTGAAGCCTTTTTGAAGAATCAGAAAGGTCGGGGGGGGGGGGGGAGGATTTTGTTTTCCTCTAAAAAGACTTTCATAGGAGGTTTACGGAATCGGAAATTTCCCGTACAATACGAATATCACATTTATAGTGCCGTTTCGTTACAATTTTTTGTTCTAAAGCTCGAAAACCGTTAACATTCACTATTTTCTGCTTTTTATTGGCAAAATACGTCACAACGGAAAAATAATTTGAACATCGTGTCATACGGAACATTTATAAAATAGTTGTATGCGTATAACATTGTGAAGAATCATGTGACACTTGAAGTCGCAGGATCTCTATATTATTTGATTTGAACTAAAATGAAGACATTTTCCGGTTTAGAAACTCACTCACTTCACATTGTTTCATCTTTACCGCGACCAAAAAACAGTTTCCTACTTCGAGAATTGTTCAAGTTTCAAATTCGATTATTCATAACAATGAGATCTATAAAAAATATATATTTTCTGTGATTTCGTTCATCTCGAATTCCTGACGACCGATTCAGCGTTCGAGCTGTTCGACCAATCGATTAAATCCTTCAATAAAGTATACGAATTCTTTTTCTTTTTCAAGGTACGAGGACGTTGACGAAAAGACGAGATCGTTCAGCATGGAGGCTCTCGTGTCCGACATATGGCTCGACGAGTGGGGAGGTTCGAGGGCCGATTACACGGGAATACTCGTGACTTGTCAATTGCCCCGTACGAACGGTCTTCTCAGGGTACACGTTGGTTCTATATCTTGCTACCAGAATCCTAGTCATAGCTTATTAGTCAACAAACCACCGGCCTATAGCTCCAACGACGATACTACGAATAATAAAACGAAACTCACATCGAGATACGAGGAACGTCGTCAATTCACTCTGTGCATAAAGGGCCTCGATTTTGACGAGGACATAAGCGAAAAACTCGTCGCATTTGTGGAATTAAATCGTATCCTCGGGGCTGGAATGATATACATTTATGTATTCAACGTACATTCGAACGTCTCAAGGGTATTGAGAATGTACGAGAAATCGAACGTAGTACGATGGTTTCATCTGAAATTACCGGGTGATCTGCCGAACGATGTTGCCAGTAGGCGTCAACTACTTGCCAAGGACGTGTGGATAAAGAGACGAATGGAACTCATACCTTACAATCATTGCTTCTACGAGAATCTTTATACCTCCGAGTTCGTTATCCCGATCGACATCGACGAGATGATCGTGCCGGTAAAACGCGCGAACTGGTCGGAACTTTTAAGCGAGGAGAGAAACAAGCTCGGTCGTGCGTTCAAGGATTTTGCTTCCTACGCCGTGAGAAACGTTTATTTCTTCACGGAATTGCAAAACAAAATTGATACGCGAAAGTCATCGGGTGGTTATTTCACCGGTATCACGTCGAGCGGGAATAACGAGCGTGACATTTCGACGTTCTGCTATCTCGATACCGTACGAACTTCGATGATCTCGCCGATCGGTGATTCGGTGAAGAGTTTCGTATCCACCGAACGAGCGCTCACCGTTCACAATCATTACGCTCTAACGACCCTCGATCCATCCACCAGACGTGCCTATCATCTCGATCCCCGTGACGCTCTCAAGCATCATCATCGTATGTGCGACGATAAATATCTCGATTGTGATCTGATGATGGAAGACTTGAGTATAGATGAGACGGCTCTAAGATACGAGAATGAACTTAATGATAGAACGAAGATTTCTATGCGACGTCTTCATGGTTAGATAGACTGATTACGGTTGTTGTAAATAAATAAATAAATGACTAAATAATTGAATTTTGAAATTGATTGAGTTCTAGATAAGCAAAAAAAAACATGAATTTTTGTAAAATCCGTTGGCGATTATGATCTACGACGATCAAGAAATTATCTTGGAAACCTACGCGAAATCTCGTTCCATACATCCTCGACAATTGATTATCCCAATGAAAGAAATAAAGAATATGTCATTACCTAAAATCGATGACGTCGATTATTTTCAGGCTTATAATATCGAATTATTTTTCGTTTATTCTGATCGAAATGCGAATGAAGATTCGGTTTTCCTAAGAAATTTCTCTACCGGATCTGGCATAAAGGTAATTTCGCCGTGTATGCCAGGACATATATTACGACTGTACGTTTTAAAGAATTATTGCGACGCCGTACGGTCCATAAAATCTTTAGTCGGTAAATTTCTGTTACGAGAGTGAACTTCGTGGAACTTTGCTCGGTGGAGGAATGGAATTTCTCTATCGGAAACTAGATCCAAGGACGCTGTACTCATACGCAGCGACAACTTTTCGATAACGAATTCTATCTAGCATATAAATTAAATTAAATTTTCCTGATTAGACAAAGCTGCCTCTGGCACTATTGCCATGCTCTGTCGCTGCACACGCTAGGACTGCTCGATAATCCTTTGAACAAGAAAACTACGAAACTCGTACCTCGCGCGATAAAACTCACAACGGGTCGACAACGTTTCACCGATACAGAAACGGCGTATGCTGTACTTTACATACAAAATATATATATATATATATATATATATATATATATATGTCTATATATATATACTTGTATATATGTACTTGTATTTTTTAAGCTACGGACAAGTCACGTTGTACAGACCATTTCTGTATACACGAATACACTTTTTTCATTCAACTCCAATACAGGCTCATCAAGATCGACCCAGTTCTTCGTCATAACAACAATTCACATGGGAGATGGCGCACCTAGATTACAACCCCCGCCTTTTACTTCCCGACAATGTCGTGTGAGTTTTCACGGTAACCTCTTACGAATGACGTTGCTGATAAATTCTCGTGATATCTCGACGAGCAAAGTACACGGCACGCGGCTCTTTCCTTTCAAGTGTCTTTCTTACGCCACGTATGACATTTTTATTTCCATTATTTTTACGAGGATAATACGAGAGCTTCCGGCTAGCGATTAGTTCTCAATGAAAAATATTACGGCAGGATAATTGTTTACCAACGCAATTAATATTGAGTTTTTTTTCTTCAAATTATTCCCTCGATCATGATTAATAATATTTTCTCTTAATAAATGCCAAAAACATTATCCGCGAATCGTTGAAAAAATAATTCATTTTTAATAATGATCCGTCGATATGTCTTGATGATACTATAGGCCTTCAAAGGTGGAAAAAATAATTTGTGATTAAATTTCATAACGCTCGTGAAATATCTAATAATATTTTCTCTTAATAAATGCCAAAAATATTATCCGCGAATCGTTGAAAAAATAATTCATTTTTAATAATGATATGTCGATGTTAAAGTCTTGATGATATTATAGGCCTTCAAAGGTGAAAAAAATAATTTGTGATTAATATTTCATAACGCTCGTGAAATAATGTACTTCGTTTTATCAACCCCCGTTGCTAAAAAGTACTGATAACAAAAGAATTCTACATCGCCCTTAATGGCCTTCGTGTTCCTCGCGCTTAACATTTCGTGCTCGGCCTTGGCCGAGATTCTCGAATGTCGCCCAAATCGTTCGAGAACACCCTACAACGAAACTCCAATTTTCTCTCTCGCTTCGGGCAATTTGGTGTAAAAATTGTGATGCGCTCCTCCTCGGAGCGAGTTATCGCAATGCCAGCGAGGCGCAACCCTCGCCACGTTGAGGCAGGTCGCGGTCGGACTTGCGCGAGGAAATTCGGTTTGTGCGTTCACCGTCGCTTCTCTTTCCACCCCACTCCTGCGCGGATGCCGCTATTCACCCCGAAGCGAGTAAACTCGATGCGACTCTTCCTCTCTCTCTCTCTCTCTCTCTCTCTCTCTCTCGCTCTCTCTCTCTCTCTCTCTCTCTCTCTCTCTCTCTCTCGCTCGCTCTCGATACGCGTGCATTTGCCACTCGGCGTTAAATTTGCGGGGATGTCGGGGCTACTTTACACCCACGCGATGGAAAAAGGGTACCGTAAGCGCGCGCTCCGGACTTCTCGTTCCACGCTAACCTTCGGGCATGCGCGTTCGCATCCCCTCGAGCCGTTCATTCTCTCACTCACGGCTCGTACAGGAGGGTTGCTATCGCGCTAAGACACGTGGACCTCAGTCAACCCCCATACGTTCGCGAGGATCTTCGCTCATTATTTCGCGCGAGAAACGATCTCGTCAGTCACGAGCGAATATCGTCTTTATGTAAAATAATAAGATTGGAATATCGAGAGGGTGAGTTTGTGATAAGCCAAATTATTGTGAGGAAAAAGAAGGGGCAAACGTGACGTCATTGGCCTAGTGGGAAAACAACGATAAGATAACTCGAGTGTAATACAGAAGTGAGTGCAATCTGTCGCAACGATCCAGCGGCAAAGTTGCACGGGCTGATAATGAAATTTTCATACGGAACTTTGACGAGATTGAGATTTTTACGGGAATATAGAACACGATAGAGAAAAAAATAGATAATTTAAAAAGAAAAAACGTGATCGTATTGCAAAATTTACAAATTTAGTTTACAAAAAAATATGATTATCGTTGCTTTTAGGATTTTTCGATTCAAAGAATAAGATTTGTGATCGAAGCGTCGTTAATTTTATTAACAAATTTAACGTCGTCGCGAAGAATAAAAGAAATTGTGATTTGTTTCTTATAAATAACAGTACTGTGATAATTCCACGAGAAATGGCAATAAGCAGAAAATTATAACTCGTGGTAAACCCTCGTTCGCTTTGTACAACGGATTATAGAGCTCGCATCGATATAACCAACGGTATTCGCAAAACCGCGAACGCACGAACTCCCCGGTAATAAGTTTCGGGAAATTTATATTACGTCGACCATACCGCGGATCGTAACAACTGGACTGGTCTCTCGTTCTCCCATCAATTTTGTTTACTCGCTCGTATACCAATCGGTGAATACCGGAAGTACCGGTAGGTTATATTCCACGCAGAAGTGTATCGCCCACGACGTGTGTGCCCGCGAAACTTTTCCCTCGTATAGTTACGATACGAGAACGACCTATACGCGTTTAACATTACGCGTACGATAAATGTGATCGTTCGTAGTATCCTGAACTCGTGCAAGAAAAATGGATACGAAAACGAAATCGTTGCTCGTGCCAAGCGATATAAAACGCAGCATCGTAGCCCCAGTCGCAGTGAGGGGAAACCAGACCCCTCGGGATTATCGCAGCTGTAATGAATTTTCCGGTTCGCCAGTTTCCGCGCGAAACTCGATAACTCGAGAGGGAAGAATTTTCTCGAAGATCACAGACTCCGGTATTTCCTAATTAATTCTTCGGGGGTAATACAAAAAAAGTATCGAGCCATTAGCGTAATTGGCCCGGTACGAAAACGGCAACGCAAGCGAGAATAACACTTTGAGAGATTCTCGAGTGAACGGAACGGAAAGGATTTGAAAGAAAGAGGGGAAAAAAAACGAGATAGAGTTTTATTTTATTCATCTTGGGATCTACGTTGGAACGCAAAAAGGATCGAACCCCGCATTGTAAATTTCCATGCGACATGACAGTCCCGACGAGCAAAGAACCGCGGGAGAACATGAGGCACAGCAGTTCCTGGCCCGATCGCGCGATCACCGTTAAAGTCCGGGTCGATCCTGTTTCTCGCGCGTATACGATCATACCGGCGTTCAACGATGATAGGATACTCGAGGCGACAACGTCGAAGCGAAATATCGTCGAGACTACGGAACAGTATCGCGAAACCGAAAGAATCGTCGCTTCGAGACGAAAAAAGTTGGATGTGATCGATAGGAGGCGTTCTCACGTATCGGAACATTCGCGAAACCGGACAGGGACCATTAATGAAAAAATGTCGTTTATCGACGTCACACCGGCAAATGACGAAGGGGTTAATGGATCGACCATTCCAGGGGATATCATGAATTTTTCAACGACCGATTCATCATCGTTTCTGAAAGCGAACGAGGCTACCACGAAAACTTTGGAATTCCCAACGGACGTCAAAGAAATTCTGGAAGACGAAAACGGTTCGTCGAGACGATCGACGATATCAGACAGATGTCATATTTCAAGGACGCTTCATCTGTCCTTGAAGACATTGAGAAAAAATAATTCGCAGGATAACGGCGACAATTTTCGTTGCAATTCCCGTCTTTCTAGAAGTTTATCGAATTTCGCTGCATGGCAAGACAATTTTTTACTCGAAAAGGAATCGAACGAGATACGCGATATTCGTAAGAAGGTAACATCGAGTAACGATAAATCGGCATCCGGTCGCGCGACCCCGGAACTCGCGAGTAACAACGACGTAACTAGAGTCAGTAAGGCGTCTCACTTCGTCATATCGACCTGTAACATAAACGCTCGCGACACGATCAAGCCACCGTTGATAAGAATCATCGATTACGATGATGTGTCGGCGACGATTTCCCGTAATTGGCAAAATAAGCACGCTTGTCCAAAATGCAAGTCCGACGGTTTTCTCGAACTTCAAGTCGATCCTTTTCGTCCGCCACCGGAAGAAACGACGAGAACGATGCATAAACAGGGGAAAAATAATTGCGTGGAAAGCGGAACGTTTCCCGATCGACGATTTCGGTCAAGATCGACCACTTACGACTTTCGGCCCGATCTGGGTGTCAAAACGTTCGGCAGACGCACGAAAAGTTTTGCGGGCAACTTGCGCGACGGAATCGAGGGGAACGTATCCCCGACTCGTCCGCGTTCTACGATGGATCACAAGAAAGAGATTACGCTTAGAAGGCATTATTATCCCGAGGGTGGCTGGGGTTACGTCGTGGTGACTTGTTCCGCCCTCGTGCATTTTCTTGGTATCGGTCTTCAGCTCGCTGCACCTGGTAGCTGGCATTTGAGCGCCGAAAGAAAATTTCACCATCCGGCTCTACACTCGGCTGGTAAGTTAATTGAAGGTGCGATGTACTAACGATAATCGAAAGACAGCAAATAATTGACACAGGCATAAATAATTTTTAAAAGAAATTTTATTTCAATTTGTTGACTCTTTTCCAACATTGGTTTTTCGATGATGACGTTAAGTGCAAAAACGTAAAAGATACAATAAATATTGATGCCTCAAAGCTTAAGGGTGTTTCTAATTAAGAAACGTTTGGTTATGAACGAAACGAACCATTTTTGTTTTTGAAGCTTTCTTGGGACTGATCCCAACGTCGTTGTTCGACTTTTCACGGATAAACTTCATTAGCATTCGAAAGACTCGCGTCGGTGTCTGCTTGGTGTGCATATAGTTTCATCAATCATGGTGAGGGTAATACCGTTTCTGGTTGAAACGACAATGACAAAAACCCGAGTGGAAACACGCGGTGTAGCTAGACATTGGTATACGGAACAAACTATAGGTAAGCTCGAAAGTTTTTGCAAAGCGAGGGGTGGTAAAATAGAATACTTTGAGGGTGTGGGTTGGAGAATAACCAGGAGGCAGATAAGAAGAGAAGGAAGCCACCTCACCTCCCTAGTTGATTCTCTCTCGAAGAGAGAGCAAAAAGAAGGAGGGTGGGCAGAAGAACGAGGAAAAGAACTTGGGAAATTTTTAGGTTGTCTTGTTTCTCAGCCAAGAGCACGCCCGAACCCCAACTCGTATATTACGAACTTAAAAATTGAAAACTCTCCCGCAAAAGATAAAACTTTTGACTCCCGCTGTTCGAGACGCGTCGGAAGAACTTCCGGCTATCGAGAGAACAGAGGCAAACGAGCAGAAGATTTTTACCATCCATGTCGTGCCTGTGGCTGAGAATTACAGGTCACGTATCGAAAATATGATTAGCGGTATTCTTTAGGAACCTTCGCCAGTAATCTTAATTCAATTCGGATCACTCAACATTCTAGTACCCCATTGAGTTTGTTCTTTTAACTTCGAGCAATCTCGACGAGGTCTTGAACTCAGCTTACCCATCTTCGATCACGTAAGGTCGGAGAAAAGAAAAAAATGGGAGTAGGACGAGGAGGGAATATGTTATACACGGTTTCAGAGTCCATTTCTTCGTTGTCGACTCTCTAAGGTATACGCGGCCTTCCAGTAGTCACGTTCGGATTCACCCGATGCAACAGATGGGACAAGGCCGATACATACCAACTTGTGGAGCATAAGGAGACCGAGAGAGAAAGAGGGAGAGAGAGAAACGGTTGTACGCAACGAGATATACGATAGGCGGCCACCGAGTATGTATACCGATAGTGTTTCGTGGTTAGTGGGTAGCACGAAATGGCGGCGTGACACCAGATTACCAAGTAGCCATCGCAGGATGGCGACAAAAGCAGGAACACCAGCGTTAACTGAATTATGGCTGGGTTGTATTCCATCCATACATGCAAGAAAAAGACGGTCCGTGCCCGCGAACCATGAAGAGCACACGTAGCCCAAGTCGCGAGGGCTCGATGCTTTTCTCTCCCTCCCTCTCTCTCTCTCTCTCGCTCTCTTGCAACGTCACGGACATCACGTTCTATTCCAGGCGTGCCAGGAATCCCAATATCGTTCAATGACGCTCGAAGCAACACACTAGCCTCGAAGACGCTGTGGTAATCTTACAATATCCTCTCCCCCATTCTGCCAACGTTGCTTCTCGCTCCTCTTTTCCGCGAGCCTCTTGTTTCCTTGTCGTTGAGCCCGGCCTGGGGGGTAAGAATGAAGAGTGATTTCGTTACGTCTATCAGTTTTCATTAGACCGTACGCTTGGTACGTTCATATCGACCGTTGACAGTTATCGTTGGAGGTATAACAGTGGTTAGTGGTAGTAATCGTGAAAGAATGAACGGCGAGAAACTCGTGTGACGAGGTTAGAGGTCACAAATAGCCAGGAACGAGGGGCTTGCTCATCAATTTACCATCCCGGTTGATCTTTGCCAACACCCGTTTTTTAAGCAACAGCGTCGTTGAAACATCGGAGAATCCTCGATGTTTTTACTAGCCTAGGGCAAGCTCATCGATCGGTCCCGTGGAAGTCGTTAGATTCGTGATAGTATTCGCCAGTTCTGCGCGCGGTGGGAATCGTCGAAGAACGAAGGGGTGGAAACGATAGCAAGAAATGGAAACGAACAGGTGGGAATGACGTTGATTAGATTCAGCGTTGCCAGACGATGTTGTCCGATGGAATTTGTCGAATGCCGGAAACGATACATTGTGAAACATTGCGATTCAATGGTTTTTCTTTTACCGACGTTCCTCTATAATTGAGTTAGAGCCAGCGTAGAAAAGTGTGGCGCGGAGTTTTATGTCCGTGAGAAGATTCGTTATCGATCCTTCTCACTCTATCTATGAGTTTTACGAGGAACGGAGTTTCCGTTCTGGAAGTTTGTTGCCGCTCCGAGAAAGAGCATAAAGTTGGACGCGCGTTCGCAATTCGCGTTAGGCCAGCCAGTCTCGTATAGGTTGGCACACATATTCAGGTTATATCCGTAGTGAGAAATACCTACGCGTCTCTGATAATCAGAAAGTTAGACGGCTCACACGTGAGATTCGTACGGAATTCGTCAAGGACCGAGACCCGACGTTGGGAAAAGAAGAAGGCAAGGAGACGCGCGTGGAATGGAGACGGAAGATAAATTGATGCCGAGTCTCGATAGACATTGGCATAGTAGGCGCGACTCTTACGGCGAAGCTATGAAGGAAGGAAACGCCATTGTCGAACCGGACGAACTGACGCGGCGACGTAGCATCGTAGCGCGTTGGAATCTTCAGAACAGCAAACAAAAATTGACCGGCGCGCGAAGTCACGATTCCGCCGGTTCGTCAACGAGTTCCTCGCCGTCGAATCGTCGGATGAGATCTCGAAGTGTAACGAGGACACCATCTTCCTCGGCTATGAGCAGGTCATCCTCGATTAACGAGATAGAATTGCCGGAAGTATTTCTCGCGCATCCGGACGTAATTGCGAGGTTGTTAAAGTCGCATTGCGTTGCGAACAAAACGAACGACTCCACGCGCCGCAAAGATTCTTCTTCGTCCTCGTCGGCGAGAGACTCGTTCTCCAGTTATTCCATGAAGAGACAGGACTCCGGCTATTCCGTCTCGACTTGTCAGAGCATACTGGCACCTTCCTCGGCTAGGAATTCCGTGGCCACGCTCAATATTTCGCACGATGGCAAGTTGCATCAACAGCAGACGAGTCTTGGGCCGTCGAGGGGTTCGGAACGAAGACACTCCGATCAGACTTTTTCACGATACAGGAGGAACGATCAGAGAAGATTGTCGGATCAGTCGCTAATTCGAGAAACGTTCGGTGGCAGTGTCGTTTCTCGATCGAGTTCTCGACCCTGTCGCTTAGTCACACTACAATCCAGGGATCAAGCGAAAGTCCCTTCGGCCAACCACCTTCGGGATCTCAGGGTCGATGACCCGCTCGTACAACGGGATAAGCGGGAAATCATCAAGAGCACCGCCAATATCAAAAGGCCGAGTCTCGTGAGACAGGACTCGGGGAATAGTATAAGAAGCTCCCGTCGCGGTAGTCTAGGACCGGTAACCCCAAAAATGTTGAGAAGGCGTTTTTCCGAGCAGCTGATACTCGAAGGTGGCTTGCACAACGAGCCTGAGTTCGATGATCTGATCGCCCGTTACGACGAGGACGACCCCGAGGAGTCGTTCGCCGCGGTTAATGCCAGGAAGAAGGTTACCCTTAAGAGACATTACTATCCGGAAGGTAATTGGGGCTACGTGGTAACCGTGGTAGCAGTTATCATTCATTCTATATGTCACGGTCTCCAGATGGGATCCGGCGTACTTTTCCAACCGGCGATAGAGCGATTCGACAAGAAAACCAGTGACGCAGGTAAGAGAACAAAATTTCTTTGGGTCGCAACGTATAATTTCTGGATCTTAAGGAGAACTACGTCTCCGGAATGCTGTGGGAAATTCAACGAGCATTCAACTTGTGCATCTTTCATGGAAGTAATTGCAACCTTCTGAAATACAATTTATTTATCTGCTATACAAGTAAAAAGAAAAATAGAACAAAAAATGGTGGGTTTATCGCGTCGAACATGCTCTTGTGACAAAAACCGTCACGAAATCATTGTTCTTGCCTTAGATCACTGTTTCCTCGAAACAGTAATCTTTTTGTAATCGTTTGTAATCTCTCTTCGTGCAAAAAATGATGGAATATATCGATCGAAACGTCATTTTTTTAACGGCTGTCCAGCGAAACATAACCATCTAATATAAATGCATCATGACCGATATAAGGACTTAAGTATCCTTCAGGCTCGATGTGGAAGCAGAGATTTTGAGTAATGATCTATTGAGATATCCGAGTATTCTATAGAACCCGCAGGACCTTCGGGGACCGACAAGGACGGGAGAATGGCGCTTTCCGCGTAGACATCTCGTTTCGCGACAAAGAAAAAAAACCAAGATGAAGGAAACGAGACGAGGGGTATGTGATAGGACGAGTAGAAGCTCGGGATAGAAAAGCCTGTACCGTGTGGGAAGGTGGGCGGACGAAAGAGGGTTGCGTGATTTACGAGCTTCCACACAATTTGTGCCGGCATCCAACGTCGACACTTACCTCTCAGCTTCGCGTATAGGGCGTTGTGTTGTTCGTAGCGAGCTTAGGTCTAACGGAGACACTATAGACGACTAGCCTCGGGGAGAAGGTTTGGAACGAGGGCCGAGAGAGTTCACGCGACACTTTTTTCGCACGGCACGTACAAAACGAAAAAACATTCCTCCGCGACATAAATCTGCATTTTTGCATAACGTCCCCTCAGGTGCGGAAAGTCCGCAGAAAACCCGCGTACGTGTGGGTTCGGTCGAAATATTTTTGTTTTTGTTTTCCGACCGTAGGAAAATATGCGCGTTAACACGTTTGCATAAACAGTAGGTATGCGTGAGAACGAGAGTAAAATGCATGCGGAATGCACAAGCAGAAGCAGTCGAGACACACGATACGAGGAAAATTGCAAACATCTGCGAGAAAATCTGGAGTAAATTTTATGCAAGGTTTTGCAATTTTTTGTTTTTTTTTTTCGACTCGTTGATCGCTCGTTAAACTCGTTACACTTTCGAAAGCGTAATTTTTCATTACCTTCATCTATTTCAAACGAGACTTTGTTATTTGTTGGACTATCGGATCGTGTTACAACGCGGAGAAAAAACATAGGGTAACAAATATAAGTGGCAATTCGGAAGCTCGCCGCTGCCTAACGATATATTGAATTATATATTCTGAGTATAAACCAACTGTCGACGTCGAATATCACGAGCTAAAGAGGAGAACAAGATGAAACACGTGCGTGCCGAAGGCCTTTCACGAGAGTTCATTTAAACACACGAAGCGGATAGGCTTGCACCGCGCTGTTAAGTATGAAAAGTGAACAAAATGACTATATACATATATATATCGCTCATAAGCGAGAGATTTTCGCATAAAATCTTTAATATCCGGCAACGAAGAGTGTTGTGCGTAATGAAAGCACGCCAAGGTCTCGGCCATTTGGTGAGCGCCACACGCTGAGAGACGGAGCACCGGTCGAGTCATTTACGTCGGATCTAGAAAGAGAGGAGTCTCGACCTAGGACTGCTACGTATTATGCCGTAAGCAACGAGGCAAAATCAACAATTATCGTTAAGTACCTAGCGAATTTCACGGAAATGTCATGAATTATAAAATATGAAATAGCCCGATAAAATAAAGGAAGAATATCGATCGAACGAGGGAAAGTTATTTAGCATACTTGAGAAATATTTTGGAACCTTCGTAGTCGGACCCGCCGGTTTTCACATACAATCTGTTAAAATAAAATCCTCGCACGACGAGAAATTGCAGATTGTTAATGGCGTTCCAGTTTGCTCCGAGGTTCGTTCCTGTATTTTTTAATAGTAGTTTGCTCTGGCGTGGTTTTCTCTTTGTCTCGTAGAGCCCGTCGCGGCCACGTTTATTGCACAGCATCTGCGTCAGAACGACTTATAAAAAATGGAGCTCGCTCTCTCTCTCTCTCTCTCCCTCTCTCTCTGACTCAGGTTCATTGTCACTCTGGCCTGCAAGCTGCAAATCATGTCACCAAAAGCGCCATTCATAAGAGACGCCATGGCGTACGACAGAATTTTTTGACATAACCCCAGATGTTTTATCACTTCAATATTTATCATCAACCGCGTTGTGGTGGCGCGGGCGAGGGAAGGCGGCACTGAAAAAATCATTTCGCACGATAAAACACCTCAGTCCGTGGGATTATGACGATTATTCATGTTTTTTTTTGGAGGGAGGAAGATTAATAACGAAGGCAGCCCGGAAGATAACGGGACGTCGAGATTTTCATTAGTTCGAGGGACCAAATCGACAGGAGAACAGCAGGTGCGCTTAGTCTCGACGTTCGTTCTCGTTCCTTCGGCTTTTTCGGTGATCGTTAAGAGAGGCATCTTTTTCTCGTTCGTGAATGGAGGTTTCTCGTTGAAAACACGCAGGTGAACTCTTAATGGGTAAGAGACGAGTAGGGCATTTTTTTCAATCAAGAGAAACATTAAAGCATCTGTGTCGAATCGTTGCGGTCCGTTTCTCTCGCAGTCTCGTATTCCCCCATTAAATATTATATCGAAACTCAACAGACCGTGAAATAACGGAGAAAATAAAAAGGGAAACTATACGAGAAAGAAAAATAGAAAATATTCAACGTAGTGAAAAATAACTCGAACGTCGGAGGCCTTCGCAAAATTGTCGTGATAGGACAGGGGGATATGAGAGTCGAGTCTCGAAGGGACCGAGAGACGAACCGGAGAGAAGATCGGGTGAACTCGATGTTAAGCGGGAAGATCGCATTGGAGAAGAGAAGCAAGAGAGGATGCGTTTTACGTCCTACGGAGTTCAAGTATATAGAGAAAACCGCGCGAGCTCGACGGGGCGTTCGCGACACCCGCGGAGAATAGTGCACTTCTCTCGAGCGACGCGTAAGCAATTCGCTGCACCTGCACCAAGACTGTCATCCACGGCGCTTCGCTCGCCGCGACGGACACAGCGACGTAACTTATGGCTTGACTTGCTGCGAGCAAAAGTAAATACGCTAAACACATATATCGATCGGTATAAAATCTATTCCGTATTCATATATTTCTCAATATAATCGAACGATTTTGGCACTGCCGCCGCCGTAGTTCCGTGAACTTAGCCAATTTGGTTACATTTACGGAGAAATGTTTGGAATTTTAAAGATTGCTCCGTGACTTTAGCGAATTGGTTAAAATAACGAAGGCCATTTTTTTCGTCGAAAACAAAAACAAATTTCCCATGGTTTTCAACCAAATGGCTAGATTCACGGACAAAACTTGTTCTCGAAAAAATATTTTTACACATATATCGAACGGTATAAAATCTATTCCGTATTTAGATATTTTTCAATATAATAAAACGATTTTGGCACTGCCATCACCGTCGTTCCGTGAAGTCAGCCAATTTAATTAAATTTACGGAGAAATGTTTGGAATTTTAAAGATCGCTCCGTGACTTTAGCGAATTGGTTAAAATAACAAAGGCCACTTTTTCGTCGAAAACAAAAACAAATTTCCCATGGTTTTCAACCAAATGGCTAGATTCACGGACAAACCTTTTTCTCGAAAAAACATTTTTTTCCGTGACTTTAGCGCATTGGCTAAAGTCAGAGAAAGTGTGTACTATGAGTCTGCGGCGTATTCGCTGCATATATAATGTGTGGCTGTATGTGTATTGCGTGTTCGTAAAGCGTGTTCCGTGCATGTCTTTAGTAAAGACTTTTTCGGTGGAAATAAAAGCACGAAAACTTTGCCGCGGTAAGATCATAAAATCGCGAAGGCGATAAAATATTGCCAAAAGAAGCGAAACTTCCGGTTTGCTCGTTTGTAATAACAGGCTCAGATGCCAAGAGCATTGCAGCGGCGAACAATGCAGAGGCGAATAGGTCCTCGTTACGGGAGATATAGCTATAGAAATATATAGTCATGCATACACATATTTGGCTTTAGAGTGCGTTTTGATTTATGAACCAAGTCGCCAGCATCGCTACGGAAAATCAACGAAGCCGATCAATTTCCGGAACATGGATATACCTCTATATATATATATATATATATGTGTGTGTGTGTGTGTGTGTGTGTGTGTGTGTGTGTATATACGAGTTTGTGGAACAATGCAGTGAAGGAGCTGTTGTAAAGTATGAAAGCTGAGAGCTCTCTCGCTCTCTTCGTCGTTGGGAAACTGCAAGAGAGTGAATAAGAGTGGCATTGATCGCCATAGCAGTAACTCGTGTAACGATCGAAGTTTCGTCTTGAAACTGCCGCACTGAAACGTACACCGGGTATTGTCATTCATGTGGTAACTAGATTCTTACGAAAGTATGAAGGAAGTGATTGATTACCCGGAAATAATGAAACCCTCGACTATTTCGAAAATTTAACAATGCTTAATATTTATGATATCGCCGTCGTTGGTATTAATTTTTAAATAATTAATTCATGATCTCGGATCACTCGATACGTTAGAGTAGTTATATTTTTACAATAGCTATATGTATAATGATTTACGAGTCATTATGTCCGTACGAGCAAATTTTTTTCTTCCATCGTCCAATTAACTCGACGTAGGTATCGATAAAGAAACGTAAAAAATTACAAAATTTCCATAATTCGTGTACAA
The DNA here is from genome assembly GCA_951802705.1 of Netelia virgata. Lineage (NCBI taxonomy): Eukaryota > Metazoa > Arthropoda > Insecta > Hymenoptera > Ichneumonidae > Netelia > Netelia virgata. The sequence goes on along the minus strand of OX637865.1, from coordinate 13,411,310 downwards.
TACGAAAGTCGATAAATTCTTATTAATCAAGCAAAAAAACGTGCTCGATGGAAAAATTCGTCGTTTATTAAAATTGTTTTTATCGTATACCTTTGCGTCGTTGGAGCAGCGAGCCAGCGAAACTCTTCGATCAATCGTATGGCAGAGACATGCGTCGAACGAAAGATCGTAATCATCGGTTTGTTGTACTACTACAGAATCCATCTTTCTCTCTCGCTTGGATTGACAGGTACGAATGGTAAAGTGGGTATTCATGTGCATTACTCCCTTGAGTCTCTTTCTCTCTTCGACTCGCTTTACCCATACGACCTATACACACACAATCGACCCAACGTTTCTTCGATGTACGACGATTATCACGAACGAGGAGATGCTCGATCGTCGAACAGCGTCGTTCACGCACATATATACCCTCGTACACACGTACATACGCATACCTGAGTATTTCCCCGGAGCGTGATTGCAGCAGTGATTGAAGTTCTCCGGGTGTTGTGTCGATTGACGAAGATCGATATATTCTCACCGCGTACGGTGGACACTGGCATTATAAACACCTACGATACTTTATACACGCAATATACCTATATATATATATATAGTTACACAGACATACACACACACATACATTCACTTCGAATACACAAATATAATCCATAGATGAGCGGGCGTATAAAAATGTACCGATAATAATTCTATGATTAGTCGTACATACTTTATTTTCTCGCTCGTTTATAAGACTTGAAATAAAAAAAAAAGCATCGGCGAAAGAAAACATTTGTCGCGATAATAAACCGTGTTTCCGCGGAGTCGCCATGGGAGGGAGGAGGTAGGGAGAGAAGGTAACAGGTTTGAAGCGAACGAAAGACGAATCGTCATGCTGAATATGGCGTGGCACGTTAACCATATGAGATCTACCTCGAGCAAACGGAAAGGAAGAATGAAAGGGATATATATATATATATATGGGTGTGCGTGTTTATATACGAGTATGTACAAAACGGCATATTTCTTATCATACATCACCGGCTTATTACGAGCTCTCCCGAACAAGATGCGAATCCATCTTCGAACGTTCGAACGTATCGGCGGTCACTTCGATCAACCGTCGCACATTGTGTTTATATTTTTATATAAATATAGTTATACGGGCGATATCGTACCTGCGAATATTTTCTTCATTCCGTTCTACTACCTCCAATCCACGATCTCGCGCGTAGTTACACGAGTCACTTCGCTAACAACAATTCATCGAATAAATTGCAATTTTTTTTCGGGATACTTACGAGCTCGTGAAAATAAATGAAAGAAAAGATTTTTATTTTTCCCGGAGCAACGAGAACAGCGAAGAAAAAAGGATCGGAGGTATCGTGAGAGAGGGTGTTTGAAATGGGGATAGGGACGAAAAATAAAACGAAATCGAAAGGGTGAATCGTTATTTCTCTCGGTAAGGTACTTCGTTGTGTACGCGCAATAACGGTGCACGGAGGCGCTTGTCTTTAAAAGGAAGTGCTCCTTATCACGAATCGCCCCTCATTACGTGGAAGAAAACGCGAGAGGAGCTCCTCCGATGTGTACAACCTCTCGCTTTATCGGAATACTTATACCATATAAACGTTGCTACTGTTCTCTCCCCCCTCCCCCAATCTCTTGTCCCCGGCTTCGTAAAACAAAAGTTGAAATTATAGGTATTTATTATATACATATTTATATACGCATATTTATATACATATATGAAACTCGAGATGGATAACCAATCGTCCGATAGGAACTCATATCGTGATTCCGGCTTTCACGAAAACCCATGTAATTACGACGATTCGTTCGTCACCTGTTTCGTATTTACGCTCGAACATGTATAATCCTATAGCGTGGATTCGCACGCATCTACGTAGTCTTGACAATAAGAAAATGAACGATCGGAAAAATTCGATGTAACGACGATAAAAATACCAAATCTCGATAAAATCCCACTGCTATCAATCCTCATAATAATTTCAACCGGAAATTGGTACAGACACGGAACGTTATGATATTAGTTTCACTCAAACGACCACATATTTATGACTTTATACGTAAAATAAAATATGCGAAATTTTATTATATCGTTACACGACTAGTTCTTATTTTTCAATTCCCTAGATTTTCTGCAAAATCGATTAATGTATAATAAACCCACGAATACAATGTCAGGGTATGGGAATAGACTTTCCTTGTTTTATATTTGTTATCAGAACGAAGGAAAAATAATTTTATCGCAAATAGAACATAAACTTGGACGTCGACACATCTCGCGTTACATTTTATAAGTATAATCGTCGCGTGGCGTCCTCCCGATGTCCCAATCTTTGCGTGGAACGAGGCTCTCGTGGTCGGTACAAACGTAAAGTGCGCCTGGTCAGTACCATATTCCACTTTGAGTAACGAGCTCTAAGTACGTCGACGGTTTTATACGAGAATTCTCGGAGACGCCCGCGCGCAGTCGGACGTCAATTAAAATCAAAAGTCGTGTAACGCGGGATCGGTGCTTGAGGCGTATGAGAGACACACACACAAACACAGACACACAAACACAGACGCGAATATACGATATTAATATCCTAGAGCGTTAAAGGGATTGCCGCGAGCTCGAACGAAAATATGCTCGCACTTTGTCGTCGCGTTCACGTCTGTTCGCGTCGTAATGTGCGGTACATAATACGATGTTATATGCAAAAAGATAAAGAAAATGAAAAACGAAAAAAAGAAATAGAAGAAAAACGAGCCGTTTCTCGAGTCCGCGGATGGAAAAGGCCGAGCCTTAAGTACCGGCGCGTATACCGGATTCGAGGGGAAGAGAGAAAGGAAGACGAAACTGGCGGCGTTGGAAGCTGTCCGTCGGGTTATCCGTGTGTCGGGTGGTGCGCGCGCGCGCGATGCGAGTCCCGAGGCTGTTAATTACATATTATTGTCCCGGCTTCTTCGGTGTACTTCGAGTTATCACGGCCTTGACCGACAAGGGTCCTGACCTACCACCTCGAGGTTTCGCGCGAATAAGGCACTTTCCATTTTTCTCTTGTTTTGTCCCTTCCCTCTCTTTCCCTCGCCTTTATAATTTCCCGTCGTTTCACTTATTTAGAAATATACTTGGGTATTTTTCGTTCCATTTGGTTTTATCGATGAAAAACATTTCGATCTCGATTTGCTCGACGACGTTTTCGTATCGACGTTTGACGTAAGGGATAGTTTTCACGTTTTTTACCTCAACGAGACTTTATTTTATTTTGCACTTTTATTATTTCGCTCTCTACGTGGAGCAATGACCCATCGATTCCAAGCCATCGTTGATCTTTATACAATCTTTGACCCCCTTTGACTCGTCGTATTAGACATATATACCTACGTGTTAAATTTTATCGACATTCGAAGAGGACTATTTTTCGAGAGATCACAGAGCGACAATGAGGACGACGACGAATACGACGACGACGAAGACGACGACGACGACGACGACAACGAAAATGTTACGTGTTACATCGTTTCGTAATATCGGAACGATTTTTCTCGCTATCGCGAACCGCCCGCCTCCAGTGAAGGAGGATGAAGGCAGAGAGCGAGGGGGCGTATCAAAGATCGTCAATCTTGACGCAGGCTACGTGAATGTGGGCGGTTGACGGAGGGTGGGGGTCGTACGTTTCTTCTCAATATCCATCTCGAGGAGCATAGAACGGCTTTCCCGGATATTCATTGCTTATATATCTATGTTATATATACGTGTGTGTGTGTATGTGTGTGTGTTAGACGTTATCACGTCATCTGGAACCGCATATGCTGGAGAAATGCGCTTAAACCTCGCTCGCTTTTTGATGGAGGTGCAGTCTCGGTTCAAGCACGTGACCTCGATGAGAACTCATCTCGGATTTTCTATAGATACGTCAAAGCTGTTTTCGTGAAACCCGTAAGCCGCAATTTTTTTTTTTTTCAAGGATTAACATCCTTTGAGATTATTTGTTTGCAGTTTGCAAGGATGATGATACTTTTTGTTTTCCGCTACGTTTTATAACAATTATATCTTATCTCAAAAACATCACAACGAAGATAATAACTTTTTCTCGATACGATCGCAGAAATCATCTTGTTGGAAAGGAAACTGGGAAAGAGCCAATTGGAAAGTGTAACGGGCCTGGTCGAAGTGTTGAACGTCGAAAAAAACGGCGACGGTCTACATTAATATCGAACTTGTATTCCATTCGACCGATCAAAGTTCGCGAATAATTTTATTTTCGACCGTGAGAGCCGCCACCAAATGTTGCTGGGATTATTCGGATATCTCGACCTTCGTGGTTATCGGAGCACATTGAAGATCTAACCACCAGTCGTATTTCGAAAAACTGGCAGGATACCATTGAAAGATTATATAGACATTTTTTTCTCTCGATACTTCTATCGATAAATGGAACCATGACCAAGCACTTTTCCTTTTATCGTATACGAAGATTTATACAATCGCACAATGACAAGTATACATATTTACGAAGATATTTGTACAGTGGGTACAAAAGATCGTCGATGGTGCCGCAAAGACTGACGACCACATCGCTTGACCACCTCTCATCATATCCGTATTGCGATGCTCTTTGCTCTTCCTCCTTCTCTCTCTCTCTCCGTCTCTCTTCTTCTCTCTCTCCTTCTATATATATTTTCATCCTCTCAAATATCCTTTCGCTTGAAAGGGTCGTCGAAAGGAAAAAGGCCTATACCGGCCGGCCTCTGGCAGACAGCAGATGCCTATCTGGTGTATCTGGCCTGGGGCACTGGCGTATCCCACGGCCTGTCTATATCCCGCCGCGAGAAATTTTTAAATAATATTTTATCTGACGTATTTATTATTGAGTAAGACCGCCGCTCACTGGTCTCCGGGTATAAACACGTGGTCGCACGGACCGGTAAGTATGCGCGCGTACCCATCGTAGGATAATACGAAAAGATATATTTATATGTGTGCATATATATATATACGACTGTGAGATATATGTGCACATTGACGAGCACACCACCCTCTGTCGGATCGTAATAACCGAGTATGCTACGAGCGATCCTCTCACTCTCTCTCACTCTCTCTCTCTCTCTCTCTCGTGACGTTTAGCCCCCGGTGCCTTTACGGTCGTATGTGTTAATTGCTTCGCTCCAACTATCTTCGAACAAGCATCTTCGCTTAGTCGAACACTTTTTTTATATTCTCGTCTCGTTGTAAACAATTCACCGGTATAATATATGCGCGTATACGTATATTCATATATTATACGGCAATTAATGAAAACAAAAAAAAATCACTTACGATAAGAAAAAAAAATGATCCGAACGAATTTAAATCACGACTTGACGAGTTGAAGGACCGAAGGCCGTTGAAAAATTAAATTTGCAAAATGTTTGGCAGGCTGGGAGAAGAAGAAAAAAATGGGTTAAGCAGCGAAATTACGAATACCGCGGGAGATCGCAGTCGACGATTAAACTCGTGAGAATTACGCTCACGTCAGGTCGTTACATAGAGCTTGGTGCACTCGCGGAATTAAATATCTCCATCTTCCTTGCCAGCCGATGAGACGTATACGTACAATTAGCGACGATGAGTGTACGTAAGTACGACGGCGATGCAATAACCTCAGATATGATGCACCAAAGAGATCTTGAGAGATTCTCGGCTAAATTTACGTTCAATTTTACCGTGCAGTTTGCCGCTAACTTCGTAATTAACAAGTCGTATTATCATTTTATCTGTGGTAATCGTCCGACTGAGTGCGACGTGTGACCTGAATATCTATAATAATGTATATATATATATGGTATAACATACTACAACCAAATATATATGTATATACATTTGTAGTGACGATGAAAAGCAGGAAGTACGTGCACTGCTCTCCAGTCGGTCCAATATCGTGCGCAGCGAAAAACGAGGACACTCCGGTAGATATCTCACCAGCCTACGGTTACCCGAAGCTCCTTTCACGATGGTACTGTTCGAGCTGCTGTAGAGTCCTTTGCCAACTGGCTAAGATTTCTGTCTTGCCGACGTGATTGATACTACTTACCACGAAAAGCACCCGATAACAAATGTTACTAGGTACGAGGATAATAGAATTAAAGTAGTTCGTGTCTCTTGAATATAGGAATATCGATTGGCCAAGGGTGTTTTATTTTTATTTATTTATTTTTCCAAGCATATGAAATAAATCGATTTTCGTATTATTTTTGTTAAATACAATTTTCCAAAAAATCTAAAAATAGGAAAAGTTGTGAGTGGTTACGTATAGATAGCATTTTACGTATTAATAGCATTTTCATTGATCGTAAAATTTAAATGAAAATAAATATAGTTACGAAGAAAATGAAATATAAAATAAACGATAAGAAGACAATTGATGATTATCTGGAAATTAGTTCCCCACGTTTTTCTTCATCGTTGATTCGAAGTATTTGCAACGCTAAACTGCCACAAGGTCATACAATTATTTCCTTACAGAATAAATTTCCAATGCCAAGACGCGTAACGAAAAAATGTGTTTCTACCCTCGTCAACGTCGTTGCTATCGTCCACCGATGGTTTTTGTTAATTAAAAGCCGTAAAATCTTTCGAAACGGACGATATACCTATATAAATTTATAATAGGCCGAGACTCGCGCACGACATGCCGACACGGGACGAGAGAGTACCCGGCGCGAATGTAAATCAGTGCCAAAATTGGACCGAGCCTTATTCGGAATTCAATTACTCACCGCGATATATACAATGTCGAAGCGATGAATCTCCCTGGTCTCTGTACACGAAGACTCGTAGGGGCTTCCCTCGAGTGCCACACACAAAACGAGTAGACGCGGAGTCATAGGAGAGGCGACATGGAGAAAGATGGAGATAAGGAAACGTGAAATGCTTTCCATATCGTCTGCATGTGAAGGATCGTTGCGATAGCTTAAACACACACATATATATATATATATATATATTTCATACATTTATATATATATTTCATACACTTTTATATATATATTTCATACATTTATATATATATTTCAAACATATATATAGTTTGTTTAACGATATCAGCACGGCAGCAGACCGAACGATGCGACGAATTCTGAAACATGCAACAGCCCAAATTGCGATAGAAGGGAGAGCGGGGTAAGATAGACCACTACGTAAAGAACAAGGCAATTTAGCGTGAAAAAAATATACGATACCTGTTTAAAAATTGTTAAAAGTATCAATTTTAAATAGCGAATACATTTAATTCGGTCGATATAATTTACCAATCGAATGAAGCAACTGTACAGTGTGTGATTTTTATTTAATTAACAATGTGTTCCATTTTAACCCGTTATCATATATTCCTATAAATTATGTATATATACGTTATGTTGGTAATCTCACCTCTCGGGATTTCGCGGATAGATGATCGTCGCGGTCGTGATTAATGGACATAACCGATGCGAGAGCACACACGCGTTGAATTCACGATTGATAATCTCTCGCCTCGTTGTCGCATTATGTTCCGTCGAGGTGTCCCATAGCGAAACGATTTAACATTCTGACAAATGGCTCGATTTTAACAGGGCTTTGTGTATATACGTATATATTTATGCATCGTATATATAAATATCAGAGTCGGCGCCTCGACTGAATTTACAATCATCGATGCTCTTTCGCGATACGCGTTACGTGCCTTACCGATTACAGAATGAGAACTACGTATTCATCGGGAACATTCATAACGTCGTTGTCTTCGACGGTGGCTGTGAATTTATGATTCGTCTGGTGATTATGAGAAACTGCACGATATTCTAATTCGATGGAAATATTTCGAAATTTCGGCGTGATTTCTTCAGTTTTAAACGCGATGGTCGAAGCATTCAGGCAGAATAGTTTTATTTCGTATTTTGAACAATTTTTCCGTTCAAAGTCGAAAAAATATAAAAATTACCAGTTTTTGTTTCACTTTCGAATTAATCAATTGCTCGAGACCGAAAATAAAGATGTTATAATTAAGTGTAGAACGGAAATTTCTCGTAGACGACGAATATATTATTTTCATCGCTGATTTTTCGAAATATTCCGATCGTAAACTTGAAAAACGTGAATATTCTCAAATTTTACTCAACCTTCGATTCGTAAATGGTATAAGTAGATAATAAATATCATTAAATTTAATCGTAATAAATCGAAGAATTCTTACTAACCTTCGGCAAAGTTTCGATGTATAAAACAAATCTTTTTCCAGCTGAAAAATCTCAACGAGACCGTCGAAGAGAAAATGGTAGACGTCGTGAAGTGTCCGGGTTATTTTCTCACCGTAGAATAGATTGCGGTAAGAAGTGACGAGCCCCCTCATTGCCATCAGGCTCGACGAAAAGAATCCCTTATCCATGTGCGAGGTAAGGGCTGATGCCGTCGGCCGTGTGGCCGTTCGCAAGATAGCGAACGATTGACAAAGTGAGAGACCGAGAAAAGTAAGTGTGACGAGATAAGAAGTACACCAGGGCTTTGATACACGTACCTGCAAGTATATAGGTATATATACGAGTAAAAGAAATGAAGCGAGGTGAGAAGACGCGTAGATAATGTTAAGACTAGATGGGAAAACGAGCGAGAGAGTAACGGAGAAGCGCGTGTGAGAGCAAACCAAGTCAGATGTAAAGAGAGCGAGAAGGAGGGATGGAAAAGCCTCGCGTCCAAGCGGCAAACTATAAAGATAGGTTTTATGTCTCCTGGTGGCTCTGTGGACACTCGGTCTATGCTCCGTTATACGTAAAAGCGCGCACCCTCCTGTAGAGGTTAGTACGACCGGGACATCGCCGTCGAGGACTTTTCAACTGGAGCCATGCGGGACGACAACCGCAGAAAATCACGAAAAGGAAGAGAGAGAGAGAGAGAAAAGGGAGAAAAAAAGAGTGGAAAAGCAACAGAGCGAAAGCGAGATTCAAGAAGCTCCAGCTATGCGTTTGGCTGGTTTAAGGCGAGCTGGAAACGAAGGTGGAGACGATGACATTGTAAGGACGCGAGGACGACGAACGCTGCGAAGAAAGGACGACGGCTACCACGAGAATGCTCATGGCGTACGAGACCCATGGGTGCACTTCCGGTAACTACGAAAATTCTAGCGGTCGTACACGTGTGTGTATCGCTCGAGTCTTTGCTCTCGGCGAGATACGCCGTTGCAAATCCAGCCGAGAGAGTGACATTAAGCGAAACATTACCGCTTGTTGTACGAGAGATAGGAACGAGAGGAGAGAGAATGCGGGCAAACAGGAGTTGTATATCGCGATGAGATGATTTGAAAAATTAATTATTTCTTTTTTACGCGTAATTTGTACGGGTTGAATAATATTTTTAATTTAATTTTCAACGAGAGCTCGAAATTTAATGGAATCGATCGAGTCGTCTTTTATTTTTGTTAATTACAATTCTCGGATTTTTATAATTAAAGTAATTTATTTTTGTAAAAGAGTTCGTCGCGAATTTCGACTGTCGCAAAAACGAACCACCGAGATTCGTGACGCGATATTTTTCGTTGAAACGTATATCACCACGGCTGTAAAAACATCCAACAAAGTAACACGTTCGAAAGTGAATTTTCAGCTGTCGTTAATAAATTTTATGCGCTTCTCTCGGCGCTTTGACGTTTCCGTGAATGTAGGAATTTACTTATCCGGAGATTATTCAACGCTTGGATGGCGCGGATGAAAATTGTTCCACTCGCTTGACGAGACGAGAATAGAATCGATGAGATGAAAGCAATGACAAGGTCGATCGAAGACCCGATTGAAAAACGATAAATAAATAATTAAATAAATAAATATATAAATGAATAATAATAATATGGACGAAAAATAAAAAAAAATCCTAACAATAAAACGATGGATAAGGATACAAAAAAAATATTTGCATCTCACCGCGGACGAATATTCATGCAAATATCATTGGCCCGTTTGACCCGCATTATCCGACCAATCTAGGCATCCACTAAAAAAATATGTATATATCAACATTGATGAAACGACGAAGACGAAAAGAAGAAAAAAACAAAACGGTGGTCTTATACCCGCGTCGTCAAAGTCCCACGCGATTCTTTAACGAAATTCGGCGCGTCGCACTCGTCACGGGCTTTTTTCCCTAAAAAATCCCTCCCGAACCTCCCACCCCACACACGAATTACGAGCTTATCTCTCTTACTCTCTCGTTGACCCTCCGGGATTTTTCATTGGCTGGCTCGAGAACCGCGAGCGCATTTATCTCATGAAAGATACGCTCTCTCGACAAGTCTACTGACGTTCCTATATACACTCACGCGTTAAATCCCCAAGAGAAGAAAGAAAGAAAGGAAGAAAAACGTCGAGAAAAAAAAGAAGAAGAAGAAGATGAAGAAGAAGAAAAAGAAGAGGAAAGAAAAGAAACGCCTCTCAGTCGGGGGCTGATGTGGTAGATTTTGAACGAACCGTTACTTACAGCTTATTTCACGAATACCCCCGAGAGATATCTCAATAATTCATGAAAAATTGGGTCGGATATTCGTTAGCGGCGCAAAAGCTCGCGCCGGTGATGTTACCGCGATGATTGGTGAATGTTTGCGGATTATTAGAGCGAGCACCGAGCGAACTTCGCGGAGTTCACTCAACGCCGAGCTTAGTAAACATTATCACTCCTTTTTTTTTCTCGCTAAGTCACGATGCTTCGGCCAAGAAAATAATCAGGGAATATTTTTTTCATCGCGACTTTTTTTTCGAGACGCGGAACGGTCTATCATGCTTGCTTTTTTTTCTTCCGAACGAGCGAAACGAATCGAAAGTACTCACCGCTTTCGCGATTCTAATTAAGTTCTCTAATTGATTTCCGGTGAACCAATCGACCTATTATTTTGAATTATTTTCTTCTTACGAAAAACAAACGTGATAATGAAAAATAATAAATTGCGTTAAAAATCGCGCGTGACCGGTAACGAATTATTCGACCGCGTGAAATCGACGATTAGAATCGTTGCTCGTTCCGAGACATTATGTTTGGAATTAATGATATATTGTTTGAAATAATTGTCACGGATTTTAGACGATCGGCGACGAGTTGGGTTGATTTAGTTGCAGATCGAGCAGCTGCGTAACTTGGCACTCGTTGTGGTAGGTTAAAATATATATATATATATATACATTTATACGAATCGAGATAGAAATTCAGCCGGTCGTAAATTATAATGATATTCCTCGACGGTGTTCACTCCGAGAGGGTTTTGCGCTCGGTGTACTACGAGTATTTCACTATAGGTGTCCCGAGACGACACCGGACATTTTCTTGCCTCGCCTGTCGTTCGACGACGGACCTGAAAAATAAACGAACGAACGTTGTAATGAACCTGAGCAAAGATTATACCTCTCGCAATTTCTGCAACGGTGATAAAATAGACGAGGAAGATAAAAAAGAGAACCGTGGCGGAGTCGAGTGACTCACGTCGTGCGACCAACGGTCACTAATTGGCGTTGAAAACTTTTATTCCAAGAATCTGGTCGCGGATTGCCGAGCGCGCATGGCGTTACAATGAAATAAGGAAAACTGGAGCGAGGATATTTGTAAACGGGCTTTGAAATTGCTTAGCCACTAATATCGACTGCACCGGACGTTCCCAACATTTTTACGAGTCTTCGCGGAAAAAAATTACAATTATCCGGGGTAAGGACGCAGTCAACAAAAAAACAATCATAAAATGTTAGCAACGTTTGTACGATCGGCATTTCTTTCTCAAGCATTTTCACAATGCATTCGAGAATGACAAGATCGTTTGCCCAATAAACCAAAAAATTTCATAAAATAAAACAAAAATTACGAATATTTTAAATGAAAATTTTGCTAATTTTATGAATTTAGTTTCGAAACCGAACGAAAAATAACAGTCCGGCGTATTTATCGATTCCTCGATGCTGCGAGTGCATAAACAAAAATTCGTCCATTTTTACCGGAAATCAATCGATAAATTTCATAAAATGTTTAAAAATTGCGAATTTTTTTAATAAAAATTTTGCCAATTTTATGAATTTAGTTTCGAAACTGAACGAAACAAAAACAGTCCGACGTATTTATCGATTCCCCGATGCTGCGAGTGCATAAACAAAAACTCGTCCATTTTTACCGGAAATCAATCGATAAATTTCATAAAATGTTTAAAAATTACAAATGTTTTAATTAAAAATTTTGCCAATTTTATGAATTTAGTTTCGAAACCGAACGAAAAAAAACAGTCCGGCGTATTTATCGATTTCTCGATGCTGCTAGTGTATAAAAAAAACTCGTCTATGTTGACAGGAAATCAATCGAAAAATTTCATAAAATGTTTAAAAATTACGAATTTTTTAAATAACAATTTTGCCAATTTTATGAATTTAGTTTCGAAACTGAACGAAAAAAAATAGTCCGGCGTATTTATCGATTCCTCGATGCTGCGAAATCGGTGAAAAAAAAATCTGTTTATATTGCACCAATCGGACCAGGAGGTACTTAGACGGTCTGAGCAAACAAACGGAGATGGCACAAGTTCTTCCGGTATAGTTTTGGAGTGCGTGGAGAATTTCCCGAGCACGTGCCCGGTTCGGAGTTTGACGCGTGCGCGAGACCCTCTTTCTCTCTCTCTCAAGCCGATCGCTCTTTGCGCTGGTCCACTCTCACGCCCGCGCTCTCGCATCCTTCTCAAGATTGCTCTCGAAGGTGGAGCACACGCGCGATCTCCGCACACCGTGGTCGACAACTTCGCGACTGTGCAAAAAGACGCGGAGAGTAACACGCTCGCGTTGTTGTTGCGCTCGCGGGCGCTCTCTTACCTCCGCGAGTGAAAACAGAGCCGGTGAGTGCATCCACGGCGGTTGAACGCTGCTGGATCGACGCCGCGCACGCTCTTCGTGACTCCCTCGTGCGACTAGTCGCGATCGGGCGATCGGTTAATGAGCGATAATTCGCCTAATTCACGATTTTTCCATACGATTCACTATTTTATTTATTTTTTCTCTCAAAATCAATCGTTTCGATAACGTTTACGAATAATGCAATTTTCGTTCGCAAAGTGTCATCGACACGTCGATGAGAATGACGCGCGAACCGAAGTAATCGACGGCTCATCGAATCGACCGAGTGAACTTTACTTTTATTTCGCCTCGCAGTGATCTTTTTCGAAGCTTCGAAGCTCATTCTCCTAGAAAATTTATGCTGTGTCGCGCGGGGTGGGTTGACTATTATGGTGAGCTCTAATTATGTGGGCGTCGAAAATCATCCCTTGCGTGCGTGGGAGGATCATCCGGTAAATATTTACTCGAACCTCGTTAAATACGTAAAATCGAGTAATTTATCTCAAAATTGAACGAAAAATGAATAATCGTGAAATATTTATTTAATATCGAAGAATAAATAATAATTTGACAAATTAATTAAAAATCGATAATGAGATGAAAATTATATTCGATTGTGATGATTTGACGATTATTTGAATAATAATAAATTCGGTCGAGCCAGTGGAGAAGATTTTTCGTTTCGCTCGTCACGAGGACAAGTTCGAGAACGGAGCAAATACTCATTGGAATCTCTCGCCCTTCGAACTCGATCGGAACGAGACAAAATATCCCGTTAGGCGTAACACGCCGCGCACCGAGCAAAGGAGAACAACACGACGAGAAGACGACGACACATTCGCTCGAGACAACCGAGGGGTTGAGGGGTGGGGCAGGGGGAGGCTTCTCACGACGCGGGAATTACCGTTCGTTTCGTGAGCAAAGAGTTCACGAGGTCGTTTGATTTATCGCGCGGTACGTTCTTTTCTTTTCTCGCTTCGAGAATTTGAATTAACATCGTCAATTAAATAAAATAAATCGAGAGAACGAACGATTTATATATTATCATTACCGAACTCGGCAACTGTCGTAAATCGTCACCGTGACAAATTACACCATTTACGGATAATTAGAGCGAAGTGAAAAAGTTTTCAAAGATCGAAATAATTAGTACGCGAATGCGATCGGTGAATTTTGTAATTTAAAAGAGGGTTTAAAATTACTGTATTAATGGAATAATTAATCGAAGATCTCGAGAATCGTCGCGGTTTTGATATCAAAGAATCTCGATGATCGTCGCGAGATTAAATCAATTAAATCAAATTGCTTAAAACAAATTAATCGAAACGAATTAATTCGATCGAATCAATTAAGTCAAATGACGACGATCGATCGGACGAATTAGCGTCCAGCGAGAAACGATCGATAAAATTGACCGGGAGATATTTACATTTTGCGAAAGAAAAATGGACGATGCGACGTTTCGATAAAACGCCGAGAGATAAAGAGGGCCTTATCATTCGAGTCGTGGTTTCTGTGTGATGTCAATATCCCGGGCGAAGTCTTGGCCGCTTTTGCTGGGCACCGGTGCAAGCGCGATAAATTGCAGCGTACTAGACCCAACGGACTCGCAACCTTGTCGCAAGGACTGCGTCGATAAACAGACGTTTAACGAGTGCGAAGTGAAAGAAACAAATATTGCGGTGGTCAAGGATTCGATCGATCGTCCGAAGAAATGTCCACGAGTAGCCACGAGTCCTCAGGTACAGGCGAGAAAATTATTGTGTCGTCATTATTATCCCGAGGGTGGATGGGGCTGGGTCATCGCCGTCGTTGGTACGTTGGCTCATCTGCTGGGCTCGGGACTTCAATTGTCAGCCCCGGCGATTCTGACGATACCGGCGAGCATCAAATTTCATCATCAGCCGATTCACACAGCAGGTAGAAAAATCAATAAATCGATTTCGCATCTCGACATCACCAAAATCAAAAATAAAACAACAGTTTTAGGAACGAACCTCGTTCGACTCGAATCGAATAATGAAAAATGAGTCGATCAAATTTTTCGCTTTCGTTTCTATCTCTTATGCGTTGTTTACGTTATCATTGAAATTTGCCAAAAAATCCGACCCTAAGATTGAGAACTTTTCGTCGACGACTCTCTCATATTTCCCTCTTAAACCTTTGATCAAGAAAAAAAATCGGATAAACGTCTATTCGCTTGCTTTACGACATGTTTTCTTCCGGACCTACCGTATCGCGTACAATCCCGAACCCGAAGTATGTTTCCTAAAGTCCTAGCGCCGAGAATCGTGAGACGAAAACTTTCGTTTTTCTCTCTTCGTCACTCGATCTTACGCGATAGGTACCTATACACACGCGAATACCCTCACAACAGAAAAATTACCCCGACTATTGAACCATTCACCTCGTCGTCATTCCGCTCGTAGGATGTCGATAAAAGAATAGAAAGAATAAAGAAAAAAAGAAAACAAAAAACACGAAGAACTACATGCATTTTCAGTATTTTTGTTTTCCTTTGTAGAAATACATCGAAGAACTAAACATAGAAATGTAATACAGGACAAAGATGAGATGCAAAAAAAGAAAAAAATATTAATATCGATGAAAAGGAAATAAAGAAATCGTATTCGTTTTTTTTTCATTCGACATAAAACAAGAAATATATCTATATGTATAAGTATGTAACAAGAAAAATATATATATATATACCTATATATAAATGGCGAATCGCCGTGAAGACAACGAGGTTGTATCCGGAGGCTATACGAGGCGAGAGAGCTTGTTATACCGTACGCACACTTTATAGGACCTTGTTTCACGCGTCTGCTCTCTATCTCCGTTTTCCACGTCCGAAACATGCTCCAAGCCCGCAAACGAGAGAAAGACGGAGGTTATACGGAGACACAAAAGACCCTGACGGATATTTGTTCATTCTCGATTTATAATACACTCGCGCGAGTGCGACTGTAATGAGCAGGGGGATGGTGGACGCGCGTTCATAAAAACAAATGAAGTTAAGTGGACGGACGTGTATATAGTGCGCGATATACATATAAACATTATTCGAACATAATAAGAAGATAAAATGTACATTTCGGCTGTCTCGTTAAAAGTCCAAAGACCGCGCGTTCGCGTTCGTTTACGAGGCCGAAGCGCGGTACGCGAGTTAGCGACCGCTACGAGAACGCGATTCGTAAATTATCCGAAACGCTTCGACCGTTCGGTAGGAAATTTAGTTTAGCCAATCTGGAATCGCGGCAAAAAGTGGCTAAGCTACGTTTTCTCGCGATCATTTTCTCACGTACGAATAATTTTCGACTCTCGTTCGGCGATTGTCTCTCTCGAGATACAATTCAACCCTCGAAAGACAATGCCAAATATAGAACGAAAGAATACGAATCAACCGCTTGAGTTACACGCGCGCGATCGACTTTGATATATACATTTGTTTTCGCGCGCATTTAAAAATCGCTTTGAAAATCACGACGTAATCGGTAAATCGAGAATGCAGTAAGGTCTACCTCCTCCGCTGAGTAATAACCCCGCGAACTTTTATCTTTTATAGCGCTCCGCCATTCGACATTTTTCATCACGATTTAGCGCAAATTGCGCGGGTCAGTGTTCGTAAATTCAAACACACAGACACACACACACATAGAGAAACACAGATGGCGGAAGTCTCGCGAAGAAGAACAGTCGAGTGTCTTGTACGAGTGAGGTTATACGGCAAAGGGGAGGAAGAGATAGATAAAATAAGTCGGGGTGTCGGGTTGAGTGCGAAGGTACGTGATAATCATCTCTTTCGCTCGTTCTATAGATATCTACGTATATATATATATATATATACATGGATGCCTGTAAATTCCAACAAGTTCTTCGAGCACTTCCGTCGGCGTTTGTTGGGTGGTGAAAACCAGGAGGGGTTGAATCATCGATTTCACGCTGCCGGATGAGATGTGACTGGCAGCAGCGTGTAACCCGGTTTACTGCTATAACAACTCCACACCCGCTCCTCCCACGATCCTACCGTCCTCTCGGCTGTGGGATAGTTGGAGCGGGGCGTATATAATACTATAACACCGAGTCTAGAGGCATAAATCGGTATGTACCGAGGAAGGGAGAGAGGCAGAGAGAGAAAGAGAGAGCGTGGTGTGAGAGGTGGGGACTATAAGCGAGTTGTCCCATGATTTTGCGAGTCTGCGTAGATTACAAAACCTCTTACGCTATTATTGCTAGCCGTAGAATGTCTTCTCGTTTTGCCTCTATTTATGCAATTCAATTACGTTTGGCAAGAATTTATTGTTGTTCTTTCGTATTAGCTCGAAATTCGAAATTTGAGTATCTTGACGATTTGGGCGACAGTCATTTGCGACTGGAATGGAATTAATATCTCGCGCTGAATGAATTCACAGGTATTTAAACGAATCGTTTTAAACGGTATGACAAGTTTTTCTTGCACTCTTCTAATTTCAGAAGGCGTGCAAGAAATTCTAGATAATTCTTGGAAACAGGTGAACAAATAAATTTCATAAATTGAAACGTCCCATAAATCCGTAACGCGTCTATCCAAAATCATAACTCCTGGGATTCCTCGACCCAATTTCTCCTCGAGAGACAAAAGTCTCGGCGAACCTAGATCAAATTTTGGCTTGACCAATCCGCGAGGGTGTGTACTCGAGGAGTGCTGAGCGAACTATTTCCGTGGATGAATGGTCAACAAACCGGTAGAGTTATTCGAGAATTTTTGGAATAGCGGCACGGGACTGTGTGGAACATGATCGCGGTGTCGCATTGCCTTCGGTGCAATACGAGGGTTCCTAAGCTTCAACGTGAATACATATACATATATGAAAATGGAAGGCCAGGACAAAATGGGGAAAAAAATAAATCATCGCTGAAACGATCGATCCTGTCGTCAAAAAACTGACAGACAATTTCAAATTTTTAATGTATTTCAATATCCAATTGTTTTTCATGGAATTTTTTTGTCGAAGCATCGTGGACCAATAAGATAA
Organism: Netelia virgata; assembly: GCA_951802705.1. Lineage (NCBI taxonomy): Eukaryota > Metazoa > Arthropoda > Insecta > Hymenoptera > Ichneumonidae > Netelia > Netelia virgata. The sequence goes on along the minus strand of OX637865.1, from coordinate 13,393,440 downwards.
GTAATATTTGTAAATGACAATGAAATAACAATTTTCAGGTTTTACATTGTTAAAAGAAACCGATTTATTTCCTACAGACTTAACGTGTCTTGATGTATTGCATTTTTGTTCATTTCGACAAAACTCGCTTTTCCTGTTCTTTCGACCCGTTGCGTTTTACCCCGATCAACCTCGCGTACGTTCGAGGTCATCTATGGTTTTGTACAAGCACCAAGAGAACTTCGATTTACGATCGGTCGTTAGCGACAGTAGCTACCAATCACCGCAGTCTCGCGCGCGGCAACGTTCTTCACGAGAGAGAAGCCGCTTCGCCGACAGTTTCAGAAGCAGCAGCAGCAGCAGCAACTTCTGGTGTGCGGTAGCCCAGAAAACAGCGAGAACGCGCTGCGCGCGTGATACGGAGCAGGTTGTATAGAGAGAGAGTATCGCATTCTCGCAAACCGCATGCCGGTACGTATATATCGATACCGATATTCGTTATACGGGAATCGCGTTTTGTCGTAGAGAATGACGATGTGGATGACGACGACGAGCCATCTGTGGATCTTGCTTAAAAGTGAAGACTGAAAAAGCGAAATAAAAACGAAAAAGGGTGAAAAGAATCATGCGCCTCCTTTTGCATCCACTTCCCATCCGCCTCTAGGAACCATGGTTATAGCGCATCGATATAAATTTTTATGGGAGAGAAAAACAACCGTGTTATTCGTAATCAGCGGAAGATTTGCGATTTTATTGTGTGATGGGATTGATTTAGGACGAAAATTTGTCAAAATTTTGAAAGTCAAACGACCTCAAATATAAAGGGTTTCAAAATGGTGCAATCAAAATTATTTCTTAAAAATTATTTTAAAAGGGTATATTTTCATCGGAAATGTCCCTTTCAATGCAAAAATCGTAGGTATTCCTTCGATAGCTCGAAATCAATAACCGAAAATCCGAAAAACAACGATATTTAACGGTTTTTCGACTTTTCACGTACCAATTTTTATGCGGGCGAAAAGCGACTGATTTATTCTAGGTCAGCGAAAAATTTCAGATCTATATAGGGTTTCAGAAAGTATCGAAAAAGCGAATCCGAAATGTTAGTCTTGGAGCCTAATTTTCTAAAGTGGGATTCGAGGGGTTCGAAAAACTAAATTTTGCCGTCAGGCAATTGCAAAAGACCCTTTTTTCGATTGGATGTTTTCCGCTGATGAAGAATATGCCCTTGTTTTTCTCGATATTTCAAAAACTCTAGAAGAAAAACGTAAAAAAACGAAATAACGTTTTATTCAACGACTTATTTTATTTAACGTTCGACGACGAACAAGTTCTTCCACCGTGGTCCCTTGCTCAAATAAATTCTCTGTTTCTCGGTCACGCGGTAAACCTCCCTCTCTTCGACCAAAGCTCGCGAGTCGCGAGAGAGGGAAAATATGTAACAGAGATAAAGTGGAAGAGAAGCGTGTAAAATGCGACGTGGGACAATGGCAAAAAGGGATGCGAGCAAATAAATAAAAAATAATTCATACACGATCGTATGGGGTGTTGGGAGAAATCCTAAAATCTCCACGAATTGTCAGTTAGTTTACCTATCAACGTACCATATTATTTACGGTTTGAATTGAATTTGACAGTTTTATCTTGTTCACAGCTTGGAGAAATAATGTTTTCTGTCGTCGTGCAAATTTGTTACGTTTTTATCAACTTAATCGATCTTATTAGTCCCAAAACATGGATATTTTGAGAAAAAAGAGTGTAAATTGGGTATAAAGGTGGTCCAGCTAAGTATTAAAAAACTTCTTAAGTGTACTTTTTTATATTTTGTATTTTTTGTTAATTAATCAATGTTTTGTTTGGTTGTATAATTCGTCGATGACGGAGCAAAATTAATTTAAATAAGAGATAATAAATAGTGTTCACCAAAAGATTTTATTTCTCCTATATACAGTATATGCTGTTTCACTCGTTGCAGAATAATAGAAAAGTATTAAATTTTAATTTATTTTTGTAATCCTGATGAAAAAAAAAATAAAATATTGCGAGCTACCGCTTAATTTGCTACCGCTCACACCGATATTATACTTTTGTCAACGCTCCATCAGTCTCCGTCCGATTAAGCGGGAAAGCGGAATAAACGCGAGATTCTCGGTCGTGCGACAAAAGAAGATGTTACCGATACCGAGGCAAAAGGGAAACGAAAACTTTTCTTATAACGCGGTCATGTCGGCCCTGAAGCGCTTATCGTTCACGACCTTCTGTGAGACGGTTTTTTGTCTGCCCCTTCCTCTTTTTGTACTTTGCGTCGATGCAGATGCTTCGGTACGAAAAGTTCACCGATAAAAAAAATTGGGCTCTTCTTTCCCGGACAACCCAGCGTGAAAAAGAACGAGGCGGGAAAAGAAGAAAAGTCGTCCCATAGGGGAAACAAAATTTCCAAGTAAAAAATCATAAAGCGAAACCAACCATGCGAAAATTATACTAATCAATTTAGCTTGTAAATGTCATTTTGATCAACTCAGAAGTAAAAATTGAAAAATACAATTTTTATTATTTTCTCAACGACATAATGATATTAATCGAAATAATTTGAGTATGCAGTATCGGATAATTTTGTAATCAATTTGCTTTTAATGTATTGGGTTTTTAAAAAATGTAGACAAAATTTAGTAAAATACAAAAATTGCGAAAGGCGAATATTTTTCGAAAAATTGTTTTCATAAAATTAGTGCGATATCACTTATAGATTTTAGTCTGCCGATACGGATCGTGGGCTAGAACTTCCCAGGCGCATAAACATGTATTATAAATACGAGTTTGGCCCTCCCACCACAAGCGGGGCAATGTGGAAGACACATAGTGCCATTCGTTATTCGAGCGTGCAATGTACGAGTCGGGCACTCCAAAGGAAAACTATTCTTGGCACCCGTCTAGAAAGACCCCCCTGCCTTCGTGGCTAATATCTTCGAGCTATGTAATACATGCGAGTGCCGGACGAGAGAATCGGCCAGAGCCAGTAAATTTTTATCGAAATACGATATCGTTAAACGAGCCAAATGAAGAAAGAAATAATTGAACGAGGGAGTGGAAAATCGTTCGATTTAATACAGCAACGACGACGAAGAATAACAAATTTTGTTTATTTTTTTCCAACACCAAAAAACATACGACCGTTCAAATTTTATTCACGACCCTGTGTCTGCTTTATTTTTCTCATTAATCCGAAATCCGAAAAACATGTTTTCAAGAATCACAAAATTTTGATCAAAAACGCTTTTTGCATCGTCAGTCGAGTACTTGATTTTATGTACCATTTAACCCGGAAGTGCTTCGCGGAAACCCTCGCGGGCGCTATCTCTAAATTGACACAAGTCATAGACCTTCGGAGAAACATCGTAGCTTGGAACTTGGGCTATTCGAGTGACAACGTACTCAACGAAGTACTCAACAAACTTCAATATAGACGAATAGTCAAATTTACGCGAGGAATGAGTCAATATCTACAGAAAATGAAGGATAGTAGAGGAAATATCTCGTAGTTGATTAGATTTCATAGTTTTCGACCCTGAAACACAAAGTTATTTAACGATAGATTCGACGACTGTCGTTACAAATTCAAAGATCCATGAATTGAAAAATGTCCACCCTCAATTTCTATCATTCGGGTAACTTCCCTCAATCTCGCGCACCCTCGCTTTTTCCTGGGTTCGCTATAGCTGAGATAATTGTTTGAGAGGACCGACAATTTTTTATCATTAGGCGGAAGTAGACTGCGGGGAAATCGACCGAGTAAGCCCACCGACGTTGCTGATCGAGTTTGAGTGATTTATTCCCGGACGCTTCTCTCCTATTTTTGTATCCTCTTCAATCTCGTTTAACCCCTTTCCTTTAAGAAAGTTGTGAAATTTATTGTGTTTTTCAAATCATATGGCAATTAAACGCAGTTGAATGTTGGAATTGAAAACAGAAAATTAAAATAATTATTCAATCGATCGACTGAAATCCATTCTACTTTCACCTTTTTTTAAAAATAATAATTCATCGGGGGTTAATTTCACCGTCAACATCTTCAACCCTTTGTTCAAGCTCCTTTGAAACTGTACCCGATAATTTGAAACTTTACGACCGTCGGTAACTTACCTCATGTCGATACGGTAGAAAAAGCTACCAAACGTTACTATTAGAGAGGACAAAATTCTTAGCGAGCAAGAAATTGTAGAGTGAAAGCGCATCTTTCCATTGCCGAATAATTTTGGCGATTTTATTCTCGCTTGATATTACCGACCACTGGTGACAAATAGTCCCTCGAATAACGCCGAATTTCATACCCCGCGAAGATTCCCTTCGACGAGTAGAAATCGGCCGTGCCGGTCGCGCAACGATTGGTTCGCCGCAAATCGAACGATGCGTTTTTACGTTTTAACGAATCTTCACACCGACGAATTTGTACGAATTCCGCGGATCGACCGAGATGAAAATTGCTTCGAAAGCGAACTATCGTTGCGTCACGCGATTGCACGATTCTCTAAAAAGAGCACTTCGATCGTTATTAGCGAATTCATTGCCTTGCAAACGTCTCAAGAGCTACGCACGTGCAATTTCTCACTGAAATGCTTGCATCCCGGACGAATTGCGCAATTTACCTCTTGCAAACTCGCGCATTTCTCAGCGCGATGCAATTTGCCGTAATTTGACAATTTTGCAGTGAAACCTCGAAGCTTCGATCGACGAGTGGACGTTTCGCGCGAGAAACGTTTGAGGAATTTTACGAGTGCGAAAGGTGGAATTTTACATCCGTCGAAACTTTTACTTACGCCGACACGAACCGGTCCATACATATTTATATATATAAGTGTACGCCGGTAAGTCCCATAAGAAGAGAAAAGGTTTTCGATGCTGGAAGGACTGCCATTTCGTATATTTTCAGTCGTCCACCTATTGTATTCCGTACACATATATACGTAAAGCGCAGTAACCATAACGCAGCCTCGTATTCACGTTTCCCGCTTCCTTTTTATATCTTCGTTGTCTGTATATATATATATATATATGTATATATCTATATACATATGCATATATTCGTATCGTAGTAATCGAATTCGTCGAGCTTCGAGAACCAGACGTAACGACGCGAAAAACTCTTTGTCCAACAACTATATAACCGTCTTATACGAGATATCTTTTCTTTAGTGAAAAAAAAACAAACAAAACAAAACGAATTCACAAATAGAAAAGGAAAATCGCTGTCACGCAAAATGCTATCGAGATTTGAGGCATCGAGGACGAGAGACTTTCAAAGACATCGAGATACGTTTATCTTATTCCGAATTTATACCGTGGGAGCACTCGCGTCTAGCTTGTCAGATCACGAACGAGAGACGAGGACGAAGAGTTCGTTAACTTTATTATATATTGCCCAAAGTAATTGAATCGAGGCTCGAGTCTTCTCCAACGGGAAAAATGCAATTTCTTTTCTTCGAGATTCTCGCATCATGCTCTTCGGATAAGATAAAAACAATATGTATATTGGTTATCGGACGGAAAGAAGTCATTCACCCAATGCGAAAGGGCGACACGACGCTTTTTTTTCTTCCTTCCTTCGCATGTTCGTACTCGATGGCGAGAGACGTAAGTACGTCCGGTAATTTGTTCGTCTCACGGACAACCGCGCACCGTTCACGCACCGACATGACCGAACCACTTCGTGACAGGGCGGGCTGGCAAGGGGGGGGGGGGAGCATCAAATTTTACGAAGCGCGACGGGATCCGCCTCTGGCAACGCCACCGTACTCATGTCCTCTTGGTACCCCCGGTTACTCGTCTTTTTTTTTTACATTTTACTTGTTCCTTTTCTACTATCGCGTTTCTTCGCATATCAGCTTTCCGCTCGCGTTAAATTTTGCGGTTGCCCGCTTAATGTGTGGGCTTGTATGATCGACCGCGGCAGTTTTCGAGCGTGCGGTCCATAATCACAGGTGGATAAACGTCGCTCGTCCTTTGGGTATCATCAACGTGTACAGAGTGTTTCAGAAATTCTTAAACACGGCGAGTTTAGTCAATTTCAGATGAAATTTTACAGATTAAAAGTACAAAATTTAGTTTTTGATTTACGAAGAAATTTGTTTGCACGAGATTGGAAAAATGGCCGAATTCCTCGACACGATTGAAACTTGGCCGAATTATTCAAGAATTTGGAATTTCGATTATCGAAGTAGAGATTTGTGTCACGAATTTGAATTTTTCGTTCAACGAGAAATACGTTGGTAAGAGATTTAAACAAAATTGTAGAATTTCGTGAATCGACCGCAGACTGGAAGACCTCGTGTAGGTTTACCGCGGTCTGTCAAAAACAGCGAACGAGTCCTGAGTTGGTACTTTCGGGCACGAGGCTTTCATAACCGAAGGAAGGAAGGAAAAACATTGTTTGCAACGAAACTATAAAGTTACTTTTACCTGACGGTCGTGTGTCTCGGATTTGCTGCTTTTGGAGTGTCGCTCTCTCTCCCTCTCTCTCGTTGGGGTCGCTTCGTGGAAAGTCGTTGCGGCCAGCAGGTTGACATCTCTAGGATTTATTACGCTCACTTGCATTTTATTCTACACGCTGTTTGAATTCACGATCGTGATGATGCACGAAACGTACCAAATTTTTTACGATTTTTCAAGAAAATTTTGTTCCCTCGTTTATTTGCATCCCCGGAGGAGAGGGGAATCCTCCGAAACGAAATAAAAGAGGTCGATATAAAATTTTCGACGCGAAACGTAATAAATCAAAACATATAACGGACAGGCCTAAAAATATAAACATATTCGATTTTTTTTAACGACTGAGATTTACGACCATCGTTGACGCCCCCGGAATCAAGCCCCGTCCATCCCCTGCTCGACTCTACGATATTTGTAATTCAAATTGACGTTCGAATCTCCTTAGGAATGAGAGAATGCCACGCTAGAACGTCGACCACTGGCCTGTGCAACGATACATTTTTTTGTCCGCCTTTATATATATCAGAACTCGAATCGATCCAATTAAGGAAAACCGGCTAACTCTCGCGACGCATGCAACTTTGCGAGTCTCGCGCGCGACTGGCTATTCTCTTCGTGTCTCCACCATCGTGTGGCGTCTCTCCCCGTGAGACACCTGATTTCTATCGAATGTACAAGAAAGGTGTGGTCGATGTGCATCGATGCGTTCCAAATGGACTTGAACTTGGCATCTCGTACGACAGCTTCGGTTTTAACTGGGCGTTTTTCCTCTCATTGTTTTCACGACTATGGCGTTGCGTGACAGCGATGCATCGTTAAACGAGCATTCATTGAACAAGAGACAAGAAAGAGAGAAATTAACATACAGTGTGTGTAATTGATTGACAGCTTGTCGTGAATACTAGAGAAATTACAACGCTCTCTTTCTCTCTCTCTCTTTCTCTCTCGTTTTTTTCTTTATCGTTCCTTGACACTTAACGTAAAATCGTACCGTCTAAAAATAATTCCAACGTTCCAGCCACGGAGGTTAGAAGATTCATTGCGTTCCGAATTTCCGCATTGCCAATCAATGGCACAATAGATGTATCGGATAACAGGGGTTGGGGTCGATATACAGATATAACGTTCGGTTAGAAAATCCTCACCCCTTAAACGCTTCAACGAGTCGCGAAAGAGGGACGAATGTTCGAAGACGAGGGATGACGTATCGGGTTCCGTCCTCTCATTCTCTTTCCCGGGATAAGATAAAACAACTTTAATGGTCGTCGGTGTCGCTTCCCAATTCCCCTGTCCCTCCTCGCATTTTAGCTTTATCTGTCCCTCTCGTCGCGCTTGTCCGATACGTTTCGATCTACGCACGACGGCCCGACGACGCTCGAAATAAACGATGAAACTTCTTTTTCTTAGCCCAGATTCTTCAATATAACAAAAACAAAAAAAACCCACCCCTATTCGACATTGACCTTGGACAAAAAAAAATCTCACGTCCCGGTATATAGAAAACTCCATCGATGATTAAACGGGGACCGAAAGCTTAAGCCGTATCTCTCGAGGGTCCAGGCAGAGAGCTTTTCTTCGCGGGTCAGAGAACCCAGGTCTAAAAACGAAGCAAAATGACCGAGGGGCGCTCGAGGGATCCGCGCGACAGCGCGAAGAAGTTTCAATTATAACGAGGGATAGCGTCTCTCGTTGCTACGACCGCGGTGGGAGCAGTTGAGCCAGGAACACTCGAGCCACGATGCTGGGAGCAAAAAAAACAATTCACTTTTCTCGTCTTCGAGCATCGAGAGGGGTTAGTTCGTCAAACTGTTGGAGTAAAAGCGACGCTGCAGCTACCGGAGTATCCCCGATTGCCAATAATCCAGTCATCGACCCTGGCTAGAAACGCTAGCGACCGTGTCCCGTCAATATTCCACAGGAGCGAGCCCACGACCTATCGAAGGGGTCGACGTCATCAATGAAATTGCACACCTACCTATATACCGTCTTTCAATAATCCGAATGATTCCAAAAATAACTGGTGCAAAAGTTGGACTAAAAGTACCTAACCAGACGAAAAGTGCGATTCGTCGAGAGAAGAACGAGTGAAAAAAGTTTCCCAGTGATGCTGAAACGGACAGTTTAGACAGGGAGTGAGAAAAGTCAGCGACAGGAAACTCCTAGGACAAGCAGCAATCCGTTAGCAGCACTAACGGAAGTCTCCGATGGAGCTTTCTCGATGTTTGTGGGGATGGGACAACTTGTTTTCTCACAAAAGCACCAAACGAATGTATAACACCGCCCTGGCGAGCGAGCGAGCGAGAGGGAATAAGGGTAAAACTGCGGGAAAATCTGACGTGGCTGGATTCGACGTCAACGCGCCTTTCCCAACGCCCAAGGAGGCAATGACGCGCGTAAAATAAACTTTGAAAACTCGTTGCGGTAAAAGTTTTTTAAATTATCGGAAGATGCTACGCAACCCCCTGGGGGGTTTCTAGGGGATAATGCAGTCTTGCAAGTTTACACGTCGTTCAATGGGGTTTGCGTTGCTTAAACCCGGTATTGTTCAAAAAACCTTCGAGCTTGCGTTTCCTACGAATGGTGACCTTTTCCCTAATTTCTTCAGAACCTGCCAATGGATGAGCCACTGAAAAAAATATGTAACTTATCATGGAATAATGGAAATAAATCATCGAATTATCGAGTTGTATAAATTTTCAATTTTGTTTTTCTTCGACAGTTCTTGACGCAATAAAACGAATTGCAGTGCAGCATGTTTCACCATTTTTCACAGTACGCAAGCATAACATTGTACGTCGGAAAAATCGTCGATGTTTCCGGGGCAAAACCCCCGTACAGAATTTCGAGCTACATCATTTTTATCGTGGAGTCGTTTCGTCGACCTCGGCAATATCGCATGATTAACCCATTTTTGTTTGTTCTTTTCTCGCGCACTGGTGGAAACATACAGTTCGGGCAGTCGACAGGCGGAGCGCGAAAAACGAGTAAGACAATTTCGTGCTAGCCGTTCGCTGGCTTGCATGCCGGTTAACGAGATAATTAACGTCCGGGGGAACGAAACCGTTGATTTGCATATGGCGTAGTCCGGGAGAACGCGGAATAAACACTCTCTGTCTCTCTCAGGCAACATATCAACATTATAATACAGAGCCCCGACTGCTCGGGTAAATTAAGTTAACCGAAGACGGAATGCAAGGTTCGTTTTTTTATTACCGGCCTCCCCAGTCCATTCACGAGCATTTATCTTCAACATAAATAAAATAACTGGCTCATTTATATCTCCGATTTATAATTTCCACTTTTTTACCCAAACATCCTTCATGGTACAACCACCCTCGCGGTTTAACTTTTAGGGGTGCATCGCCCTCGAGATAGCTTTTACTTTTTTACGTTCAATTTTTATTATTACTTTTATACAGATAGATGCGAAAAAATAGATGTGGTCGCTTGCTTGGTCTCGTGCGATTTTTGCCCTTATACGCAATTGACACAGATAGACGGTCTCTCTCTCTATGCGGAGCTACTTGTAGTCGCACGGAGAGATCTATAGCCGACGTACTGTAGCAGTTATATTGTGTTTTATGCGTTGCACTGTACCGGCAAGTGACCATAGAGTGGATGATAAATAGCTGTACCGTGCACGGTGGTCGTGACTGAATACTTATATATATATATATATATATATATAGATATAGATAGATAGATACATTTATTTATTCTATATACATATCGCTATCGAAAACAATATAACTTGTCAGATCCCCCGACGCGTGTATACGTCAAACATATGATTCAACCGACGAACAGAACGCTTTAACTTAAATCTATTAAACGGACGAAAAGCTAAATTACCGATCACTAAAGTCATCAAGATGGTAAATATACCCGACGGCATTAGAACCGTTTTTATTCCTAAATACGCCACGGGATATTCCATTGTGGTTATTTCTCACTTCCCAAGTGCTCGTGGTCTTTCTCTACCAGAAAAATAATTATTACGACCGTTGGAAGAGAGAGACGGTAATCTGCGGACCCGAGGATAATAGAGCAACCATCCAACTATACCGGTTCTCGCTTATGAGTAATCTTCGAAAAAAGTAATTAGAGTTGTAAAAAACCGGTCCTCGTGTTTTGATGATACAGTTCCTAAAAGATCCCTACGGATATAAATATACATATGGAACGAAGAGCGATGTTCAATGGTGTAGATATCGCCCGGATAAGACACACTTACTGGTCGAAGATCGTTTGGTCCATCACAAGGAAAAAAACAAAATCTCTCACTGATGAACACTCGTCAGCCAGGAAGGCGTCTCGTGTACTAAATATCGCTTCATGATCGGTAATGATCGTGAAGGCGGTAGTTATAAGGGAGGCATCCATTTTGTGTACAATTCACGATTTCAATGGAAAATGCATTTCCGAGATTCTAACGATTTATGGCAATACCCTCGATCTCATCGCTGACCTCATAGTCGTAATTCTACTTATATAATACAGAGAAACAGATATATATTGTCGCAATCGAACGGACGCTGTATCCTGGACAAAATGGCCGGTCTGATTCACGAGCGTGGTATTATTTAAATCCGAAAAATTCCATCCCACAAACGCAGGGACGATCGCGGTTTCCTTCCATCGTGATCGTAAAATGCTTCGTCACTCGTTTCTCTTACGTCCCATCGCATCTCCGCGCCAATACTCGTCTCATCTTCCTTTGGTTCCACGCTAGACGTTCGTTCCACCGGGAAACACACAATTCTCTTTAGAATCTTCTCGGATCGGCGAGCATCGTTATTCACCGACCGGAGATCGAACGATTGCTTAGGAATATTGTTTCGCACCTATTTTCGATTGATCAGAAAAGTTCAGCGACTCCGTGCTGTATACTAGCGATACGCGAGTCACTGGAAACATTCGTTGCTAGATTTTTCGAAGCGCCTCCACCCTTCCGTGGTTTACCCAACATCAAGATGTACGTATCGACTTGGTCGAAGAAAGACGGGGCACGACCCTCTTGCACCGGATATTCGCCACTTTTTATGACGTCGCTATCTTTTATTATTTTCCACCGAGAGATATTGCACCAGCGCGATTCTCTGCCTCTCGGACGTTACTCGTACCTACATGCGTTCGTCTTTTTTTCAGTGGAACGGACCAAACGTCGATGAGAAAAAAAACCGTACGTGATGACGCACCGCTTGAATACAAGATTGGTATTTTATACGAGAGAGATTTTTGCGTCCGATTTTCACGACTATAAGTCGAATCGACTACTTTCTCAGTATCTTTCGTAAAGTCACAAAAACAATGAAATTTTGAGAGATTTGGTGACCAACGTCCAAAAATATCAGATACCGATCGATTATTCATTATTCTCGTAACTTAATCGCTGAGAGCAATAATCATTCGGCAGTCAAACGTTCAAATAAACATACAAATCATGTGAATTATTAGAATTAACAACAATCTAATTCTTTCGTTAAATCAGTCGTTGCGAATGTTAAATATTAAAATTCTAATGATTGTTGTTCTTGTAAATCAATCGTTGTAAATATTTGTTGTTACCTCATTACCAGGACAAGTTAATAGTACATCGATATGTCGCGATAAAATCTAAGCCAAACGCGAACAGGTGAGCAGCAGGTGGGCTAGAGTCACGGATGGACATGGATCCGCGTGTATATTTGTAGATATACGTCTATACGACATCTGTGTACACACAGGAATAATACACATCTATATATATACATAAGACATATATATATATATGTATATGTGTATATATATACATATATGTATATGTATGGTGCCGGTCGGCATCGGCGCACAAACGGAGGAGCGCGCGTGGCGCGCGTCGTCGCGAGAGAAACTCATTCGCAAAGTCTCGAACACGGGGCGTCCCGTGTCGGGGCATTGCCGCGAGATGCGAAGTCGGAGCGCGGTAGTCTACTAGCGAAACGCGTCTCGCGCGGTCTCGGACTTTTTTTTTATTCCCCACTCCGAAGAAAAATTTTGAAACAGGAATCGCTCTTAAAGCAACATCGACGCTCCGGTCGTAGAACACGTGGGGGAAGCCGCGACAGGATAATGTTCCATTGATCATGATTAATGGAATATCGAATATTGATTGATTATTAATTTTCTTTCCATTTTTTTGTTAAGAGGGAGAGCTATAATAATGTTTCAATCGAAAGCCAGAACGGAATTGTTCCGAGACGGTATAACAGAAGAGTGACGATTAGAAAGGATCATCGCGGTGGGAGAACCCGCGATAATCTCGGGACTGTCGAGGCGTGACGGGAATCGCGAATTCGTCGAGAGATGTAGAAAGAGAACGCGCCGCGACCACGGTGGGACAACCGGGACGAGACGACGAGGTACTCTCGGGATGTGGTTCAACAAATGACGTGGTACGAGGAATAAGTTTCTCGGGCTGTCTTTAGTTGGGAGTCGACTAAAGAGAGAGAGAGAGCGAGCGAGAGGAAGGGGGAGGGTTCGAGGCTTTTAACACAAGAACGTGGGTCATGGTCACGCGAATAAAGCGCGCTAGTGAGATTAACCATGGGGATAACTAATAGCGTGCCCTAGTCCCCCGGATTACAGCGCTGCTAACATCCTCGTGCGTGCTACAGTGGCTATGGACAAGTCATAAACAATTGCAAAGAAAGCCAGAACTTTGCCGATTCACCATCCGAGATAGAAAACTTTTCGCGATACGTTCGACCTCGGGCCGACTCCGATAAGACGCTCCAAGGGTTTAAATCACGGCAATTTTTGAGTACTATTTTCGCTACTAAATTCCCCGATTTTTGAAAATTTGTATTGTAAAATTGTTCGTTCAGGAACAAAACTAATAATGCTGTAACTTTTGAAAAATCAAGGAAAACTTATATTTCGTTAATGAATTTCATTATTTTCCGAGTAATTTTGACGGATATATTTCAAATAATGAATTTTGTATTATAAAAAATTACCCGCGAGGATCGTGAATAGGGGAATAAATTTGTTAGAGGATTCGTCGATAATTAATGACGAAATTAACAATATTTATATTAACACACGATGCGAGAAACAAGACATTTTATAGACGTTATTCTTAACAATTATTCTCGCTTTGTCAAGGGCAATTACGTATAATCGAGTGGGACGGTCAAAGAGTCGTAAAATATTCTTCAGGTTTTCGATGCTCCGGATGTTTCGTTTATTTTTTCTTTCGATTTTTTCTCTCCTTCTCACTCAGCGAAACGACGAGGGCGAATGGGTTGAGTGGGCGAGCGAACAACGAAGATGAGATACTCTCGGAAATGACCCTCGTTCGCAATATAATATACGAAGCGTTGGTACACGCTCGCGCGGGCAACAAATCAGAGGAATAGATAATTCGTGCAACGTGCGGAGGCGAGTGGGTGATCGCGTAGCAGAGGTTAACGGTAACGAGTGAGAGAGATAAAAAAGAAAACGAGCGAGTAAGAGGGGTGGTGAGTTGGGTGTAGGAGAAAGGAGGAGGAGATTTTTATGGGTAGTTTTGTCGCTCGCGCCCTCTAATTTCTGCCGTACGCTCGCGAATATCCTGCTGACTCGCCATAAATCAGCTTGTGCGTACACACACGCGGAAATTTCTTTCGATTCTTTTATTATTTCTTTTCCACGTAGGAGTAAAAAAACAAATAGAGAAAAATGTGATTCGACCGAGGAAAAAAAGAAGTAACGAACGAATGAAATGAAGAAAAACTGGGAAAAATAATAGGTACATTTATCGTCCAACGACCAATAACGAATCAAGCGGTTTACGAAATGTTTTCATGCGCGCGATCGACGATAATATTGTGGATCCGATATTGTCCAACTCCCCGAGGAATCATCGTTGCTTTAAAAATGATCGTTACCACGCCGTTGTTCGATGCTCTCGATATTCGTCGATTCTTGTTACCCCAACCTTTCGATTCGTTAAATTCGGCAGGAGTAATTCGTTCCCCCGCACTTTGATCGCCTTACTAGTAACTCGCTAACTTTGAACACGATCCGCTATCTATATATCACTCTCGACTCTTTTCTCCGATCTCTCGCGTTCTCTCTCTTTCCGTGAGTCTCACTCCTCTTCGTCTAATTCGAAACGAGATCGTTTCACTGTGAGGCGGTCCAACAGAGAGAGAGAGAGAGAGAGGGAATGAGAGAGAATGAGAGACACACACCTCGTGCAGAGATCAGACTGACACACGTGTGTGGAGAACTGATCCGAGAGACGACGTGAGTGCGTGTATGTTCCTCGCCAGTTCAGGATTCTCGTCTCTCTCTCAGTCCAATCTCTCGTCTCGTCGAACGCGAACCAACTCCCAGGCAGCTCACGCATTATATCCGACGATAAAACGCGTCCACGAAAACGTTATCAACGTGTTTCCTGGATCGTCGAATTTGCCTATCGATCGTACGATTCTAAATCGGATTATTTGCGCTCGATCGATCTTTATCATCGAAAAATTAATAATTGTACGCAATTTTTTCATCTCGAAGCATCGGCGATGTCACGACGCGCATTGTATTCCCCCGACGTTTCGAATTTGGTGACGGCGGATGATCGATAGGCGAGAGATAGTATTGGGAACGAAGCACGTTTCGTACCGGCAGTGTTATTAAATGTCAAAAAAAAGTTTCTTCCATGAGGAAGGAAAAACCATGGCAACGAAGAGCAGTGAAGTGAATGAAACGGGGGACGAGAGGAGCGAGTGGATAGCCCGAAAGTAAAAATCCAGGTTTTCCAGGATAATGGACTCAGTTAAGGTGAATTACTCTGGCAGGACTAAGGAAGCTAGTAACAACGATAAAGTCACCGCGAACAAGGCGAAAGCACCAAAATACGTCTTCAGACCAGAAGTCGTAAAAGCTTTGCCGAAATATTCTTATCACTCATCGACCGATAGCAAAGACCCACCGAAAAGTTTTCTACTCGGGAATGATCAACGCCGCGGTAGTAACGGCCTTCGAGGACTCTTCAGTCGGGTTGCGAGGCACTCGACGGAAAACAACAGTCACGAGCGTGACATCGCCGAAAGAAAGAGGAGCCGATCGTTGTTTCTGGCTCACGATCATTCGAAGGACAACGTCAAGGCCACGGAGTATAGAGGCTGTCGACACGATCGTAGAAACAACAAATGGCAACCGGAAGTCAAGTGTCGAAAGGATCAGATAGACTTTAGACTGAGGAACAGTTTCGATTGCGAGCTAACCACCGATCATTGTCGATCGGCCGATTGCAAGAATGCGCCACTGCCGAAACATCGATGCCCGAACGATCATAATTCGGATCGGCATGAAACGTCGCCGGATCAGCTGGAAACGTGTCAGGAGGAGTACCGGGAGAACGGCAAGCTCTGTTGCTCGAGTTCCGTGTCGAGGCCGCACGACGATCGGCACGACGATACGGCGTCGAGAAACTGTGAAAGAAAGAGGTGGAACCAGCAAGATACGGCCGTTGAGGAGAATGACAGACAGGCAAACAGACGTCATGACGAGGTCGTTGATCGGGAGTGTCGGTCGCCGCGTCATCGTACCAAGTACAGTTTCGGTAGCGAGTCGGCAAGGCCTATCGTCGATTGTCACGCGCAACAACAGTCACGTGACGCGAGACCGATTCAATCGTACGAAACGAGCGAGAGACAACGGTGCGAGAGTGTCAGGCCGTTGCGGCGAGTCGATTCGCCCTATCCGTCCACGACGAATCACGTCAACAACTTGTCACCGTCGCGAGACGTGACCAGCGTTGATACGATACGTGGCAAGCTGTCGTCTTGCCGATCGATTCAGGATGATGCCAAGAACGCCGTACCCACGGTTTTGCACGATACCGATACGATCGTCGAGACTCGAAAGGAGTGCGAGAATTGTGGAACACCTCATTCACCCTTTTCCAATGTGCCGAACGATTACGCGAACCTCGATTACCCCGATCGCGTCTACGTCGGTCCGGAGGACGAGACTTCGAAGGAAAAGGAAAAATATGCTTTCGAGAAGAGAACGAGAGAGCCCGGGACACCCGGTGGAACGGAGTTGCTATACAGAAGTCGCTCGTTGCCCCAAATGTCCGTTCACGATAGCGGACTGGCCAGTGGCAACGAACAAGCTCCCGGCAGACCACCGTCGCGTCTCGTGGCCGATTTGCGACAATTGCTGACTCTCAAGCAACATTATTATCCCGAGGGTGGATGGGGCTGGGTTATCGTCGTTGTTGGTGTACTCGTGCAGATTCTCTCGCACGGCATTCACGGATCCGCCGGTATTCTAGTTCAACAAGTCGAGATACGGTTCGAATCCCAGGTTTATCTTCAATCAGGTTAGTTGTTATTATTTTACTGTTCTTCTTGGCCCTCCGTGTTCTCGTACCAGTGATATGAAACGTGTTGCGTGAATGACTTACGGACGTTGAACCTAACTCGATATGAGAGAAGTGGTCAAGAAGCTAAAAAGACAGAGAGAAGAAACGGAACGAAATCTCGTTAGGTATTTCATTGTCGGTCGTGTTTGGTGCTACTACGTACAATGAATATAAACCCGTCGATGAAGTAGTATACGCGTCAACCTCTCGTCTCGAAAGCCTCCCGGAGCGAACCGCGAGAGAGCCCATCGATGCCGAGGCACGATGGGCACGTGGGTGTCCGGCAACCGCGAAACAGCAGCCCCTCGGGCTAATACGTCGTCTCATTCTCTCCTTCTCTCTTTCCTCTCTGTCTCGTTAAACTTTCCGCTCTCGTGAGTTTGCGCCCGATTACATCTCTTACTCTCCAAAGAAACATCGTATAAAGTCCCACCCTCTCCCCATCTCGTTCCAAAAACGTGGGTTAGGGGTAGTTTCAACTCCGAAAGTATCAGGATGTACCCCTGGGACACCACTATAGCCCATCTACCAGCCAAAGAGGACAGGGGAGATGAACGTATCGTTGAGAAGACGAGGGAAACAAGATGGATTGCATATAATGCAGTTTACGTGTCGAACCGCACATCCGCGAGGTTATACACCACTTTTTTGTTGTCAACTTCCCCAGCGTCCTAAAATATTTTTAAACATCGTCGAGCATCTTCCGATCGCGACAGCCCGAAGCCATTTTCATCTTCGTTGGTCGCTTCGTTGTCTACCTTCGCCCCGTCGACACTCAGCCCTTTCAACTGCAGCACCTAAAAGAGAACGTCAACCCCGAAACTTTGTTTTTTCTCCTCCTCCTCCTCAGTTCCTTTGTAGCTATGACTCTTTTATCGCACACGGCTAGACCGTTATCCTGTAGAGCGAATCGGAGAACGAAGCCAGACCTTTATCGCGACGCGACGATCCGATTAGGGCACACTCGCGCGAGTACTTAATCCGCTTAAGATTGTCTCTACGACTTTATTCATAGCTCCATGAACGATAATTGAACGAAGAGTCGTCCCGAGAAATCTTAGAGAAAAAGAAATGGGGATAGAGGCAGGGGTTGGAAGAGATGGGACATTTGGGATCAAATTCTGGTTTAACAATGAACCGATCCTCGATCTCACAAGACTCCACAAATTTCTTTTAGTGACGACATTGGTTTTGCTTATTTGTTATTCTTTACTGATTCGCGTGCTGCGAAATTGCGAATCAAAATGAATTGCTTGCCGATGGTTCATTAATGCTTCGTCGACTAATTAAGACTTCTCGAGAATTGCAAGTTAATTGGCAAGCCCTCATAACACTACGGTCTCATGAATGTTTTTCGCGGGTACACGGGGAACCCCGAGGCGATATCGCACACGGTTCATCGTCGATTGGCGTTCTGCCGGAGCATTTTTATTTTCGTCGTCGTTATGGCGAAGCTACGGAGTCGGAGAGAGGGAGAGTGAGAGAGGTGGTACACCAGGGCTTCACTTCACGCAGCCACTTTCCTGTCACTTTCTTTCCAAACAATGTATGTCAACGTGTTTACTGCCGTGGCAGTGGACACGTGACGCGAGAAGTGTATCAGGCTCTCCTGCAAACGGGGAAAAAAGCCTTTGAAGAGGTTTTTTTTCAGCCGAGACGTGTCACGTTCGCTTATTGAGCGAGAATCTTGCTTCTGATAGGATTGGTACGGATTTCTTTAAAACGATGATAAAAACGCATGAGCTATGGACTATGAAAGCGACCATCTAACGTTTCCACGAGGGAAACGCGACGATCTACAGGCCACTTAGGTTCGTGCGAGGGCAATTAGGAAATGAAGGCTTGAGTGCCTCTAGCGCGTTCTAAATATTTTAAAACGTAATAACTTTCGTCGATCGGTCTACTTTCTTTGGGTCGTGCACATCGATTTATTTTCGAACGTCTTGATAGAACTTGGCTGATTTGCGTTGGGACACACGAACGTATCGGGGTAACGGTGATGCTCTATCGACGTCCACGAATCGATCGATCTTGCAAAAACCTTTTACGTCATCGCGATGGCTCGTGAGACTCGTACACTCGTAATACTCGTACGTCTTTGCCTCGAAACGGTATACAGAAGCTCCTGAAGAATTTCATAAGCGTTTCGTCCATTTTGTACGTGTCAGTGTGGTTTTGGGCGCACTGCAAAAAGCTGTCACCACGGTATTTGTAGAGCGTGACATAGAAACCTACGTTTCAAGCGACAAGCCGATCGATTGGACAGCGATATTTATGAAGTAGCATTCGCTGCAAAAGATAATGTAATTAACAAACAAAAAACATAGGAAACATAAAACAGTGGAAGATAGACAAAGTAATCGAAAAACTAATAAAACAAAAACAGAAAAATCGAATAAATAGGGAAATGAAAAAAGTTGAAAAATGTAGGAAAATCGAAATAAAACAAAAACTATACAAAAAAAAACCAGATAAATCGTATTTTCCAATCGTGGAACAAAAAGTGTTGAAAAGCTTGACGAATTCGTGAATAAAGCGATCCAGGAACGAAAACCGGGGTTGACAGGTTATAAAGGAAGACGCGGATAAAAATGCGCGAGACGCCTTCGAAGTCATCCTACGTGCTCGACGGCTCGGGTTTGAAGTCTCCGGATCATAAATTTGCACGGGGAATTCCGTCGTCCCGACGTCGAGGTACTTTGTCGATAATGTAAGGCGATTTGTTTCTCACGACGAGATAGAGTAAGTACGTTACCAACAAAATGATCAATGCCAAGATAGAGACGCGTTCCCACAGATATTGCCCCTCCTAACAATAAAACAAACCACAACAGCAACAACAATTCCACCGAAAATTCTCCATTTATCGAATTCGTTTGAAAATCCGGCCCAGATACGCGTCCAAACGCGAAATTCCTCTCGCTGCTCGGGTCGTTTTTCTCGTCGAGAATTTTCGTTCCCGGATACAAAGCGTTGAAAATTCCCTATTTTCCAGTTGCATTCTCACGCTTGCCTCTCTCTCTCTCTCGCCTCATGTAAATGCACAAACACACGTACACATAAAGCCGTATACCCCTGTGTTACGCTCGAACGAACTGTACAGGAACGATACACCCAGGAAAGAGGACGTTATCACGGGAGGAGGGAGAGGGGAATATAGGTTGACGCTTTCATTGTTGCATTTGTGGCTCCGCTCTTTCTCGTGCCACCTTGCTCCTACATACGGTGTACGACGTTCCATATAGGCGAGAATTTCGCCAGGGTTTTCGTATCTCCTATATCTGTACAGGGTGAAAACATATCTCGCGACAAGTGGAGTATACTCGTTACCGACAAGCTCCTACCATCGTCGGAACGTCCGAGCGTACGTTTGAACTCGTTCGAGAGGGATCCAGCTCGCGCGAGGTATGGCGCGTAAACGCCGAGGCACCCCATGATCGCGGTAGGAAAATACATCCGGAAAGAATTTCCTCGGTATTGCCAACCCTCCTTTCTACGAGACGATGCGAAAAGAAAACCTCTTCGAACCCCTCTGCCAATTTCGCGCCTGGAATCGAGTATTTCGTGACGTAAATTTGTCCCACCTCGTGGCCGAGAGGCGCGCGCGATATCCGTGCGATAATAAACGAATATAGAGAGACTTTCTCCTCGTTTGGGTTTGCAAGTTCAAGAGGTGCGTGCGAGATCATGAGATTATTATTATTGTGTGTGTTTTTTGTTTAACTTCGTACGATGCTTCGTCGTATCCCGAGGCCAATAGCCGGGAGCGAAAAATCATTCGCAAGAATGAATCGAACCAACGTCCAAACATGTCAGGGGGAACGCGTCTCGCTCGGATTAGAAAAAAAAAAGAAACAAGAAGAGATAAGAACCGTTACGGAAACATTAATTTCACTCGATCATCGTCGATGCTGCAAATATCAAATACGATCGCAAAACCCATTATGATTCGTTTATATATTAAAAAAAAACAAAAACAAAAATAAAAAAAACGAGTCTCTACGGGCAATAGCGCGAGTTGCATCACGCGGTGATCGTTTCATAATGGCAAATGAGAATAATAAAGTCTCGGGGCTTTGGGTCGTTGCGAAATTGCAACCAGAGGGTATTTCCGCCGTTTTTAGAACTACGAACGCGCGTGTTATATTAATTTTTATAAAAATCTTGCGGGAACGTGAGCGTACGGTTCGTTCGGCAAAATGACCAAGTTTCCTTAAAGACCCAGCGTTAATTGCCTCGTGTTGCACCTGACTCTCTCTCTCTCTCTCTCTCTCTCTCTCTCTCTCTCTCTCTCTATATATATATATATATATATATATATATATATATATATATATATATATAGGTACGGCGTATCATTGCGCGTCTTTTGCTCTTTTCATCTCGCTGGATCGAGAGGATGGGAGACCACCGCCACCACGGAGCGCGCGACTTATACGCGAGAGGAGGCGAACTTCTTGTCCCCTCGAGGTAAAACGTGGGTATGAACGGGAAACGCTGGTAGGTGGCTCGGTACTCGAGACGCTGCGATGTTATATCGTGCTCGCGCACACCGCCACTCGCCGCGCGATAACTCGGCCGAGGTGGATCCTAGCTCGACTCGAGTCTCTCTTTGGCTCGCTCTCTCTCTCTCTCTCTATCCGTCTCTCCGTCTCCTCGTCAGCTCCAAAGTGAGACGGCTCAACTTCTTCAAGCTCTCGAGGGACTACGAGCATACGCGTCCTGAGACGAATGCCGGATGATTTTCAGAAGTCTTTGCTACTTTTAAGGGGGAAATGGTACTCATCGTTGCAATCATTCGCTATCGTGCGACGACGATTACTTCGAGGCGATGCGATCAATTAACGTTGTTTTAAACCGATGAAAACGATTTATTCGATCGATCGATAATCGATCCAAGGAAATAATATCTTCGATGAATACAAATAAAGTATTGTTCTTATTGATCGTTGTCGTGCGAGTATCGATTTGGAAAATTGACGACGGAATACGAATCGATAAATATCGAGACTCGGAGCCTGAATTAAAAATAATAAAAAAACGTAATCGATCATTCGTTAATATATAATTTCGAGACACGAATTCACACCTACGAACGGCCTGACGGACGTTGTCCACTTGATTTATGTGACCCACTCGTCAACACCTACAGGCGCGTACGCGTGTGTGTGTGTGTGTGTTCGCGCTGTCGTTCAAGCGGTAAAAATCGAGCGCAAATAATAATTATAAGCCTCGGGTGAAGCGATGACCGATCGTCGTAAGCGCGATCAACATCTCACGTTTGATATAATGTATATACAAACATATATGGGCCGATCCTTCATTCTCGCGGACCCACGTCACGACGTTATTTTTTTTCCGGCAGCTATGAATAAACGAGTGGAATGCTGATGTTCCGGAGGTCCGATCGTCGCCATTATACTTCATTTTCAATCAGGGTCTGTAATTATGCGAAAGACACGTAGAAACTATTAGACCAGAAAGAAAAAAAATACGAATAAATATGGAAATGCTTTGAAAATATGATTATTCAGCTGCGAACGAATATCAGGCGCCCAATAGATTACCTGGTATTTTTAACCTAGAATTGTAAAATCATTCATACGAATCGGAATCAATTTTGACAAAAATCATTTCTACGCTTTCGTAAAACGATAAATCAACCCCCTAACGATTTTATATAAAACTGTTACTGCCTATCTATAGAGAGAGAGAGAGAGAGGGAGAGAAAGAGAGACAGACCGAGAGGGAGAGAGAGAGAGGGAGGGAAAGAGATACGGGGGGATTCCACAGCATTGAAGTTAAAACGCGGAGGTGAGATTCACAAAATTAAATCGTACGTTACACCGGTTGGGCAAGAGAAACGGGGTAGAGAGAGAGGACGATATGGAAACATTTTCGGTCCAGCGGTCTTCCGTGTACGCTGGTGCATATGGCCAATGCTCGTGGCCAAAGGGCATAGAACAATTGGGTTTCTCGCTGGTGTGCCAGACTCCAACCTCCCGTTCCCACTCTCCAAACCCCTCCAACCCCCAAAACCCAAACGAGCCAGCTTGTGGAACCCATACGTTTCCGTGATACGTCCATGCCTGGGTTTATGTGTGTGTGTGTTCCCCGCTTTACGAAAATTTGTTACGTACGATTCGCGATTTATCGGATCCACATGCAGGCATTGCCAAAATCAATGTGGACGATATTTCCATCCCTAGGCCTACGGAACTATAACCTAGAGGTCGTATATATATATACATATATATATATTCATGTACGTGTATAACTGGTTCCTGAGAGAGCGATCACGTGTACACAAACGAGATCCCATCTTCATGAGTCCCTTCTGCTCGGATCTTCTGATATCGATAGGAATCGTTAAATCGACAGCAAGGAAGTACAAGATACAAAGCGACGAATTGAAATCTATCAAATTGGAAACAAAAATTAAAAATCTAAAATTGAGTGATAAAGTACGACGAGAAAAATCATTTTATGGTCATCTGTTGACATATTGTTGATCGATGGTTCAAACGCAATTTACTGTCAATTTTTTGTTCATTCTTTAACAGACGTTTGTTATTTTTATGGTATTGAAACGTTTTATATTATGCGTTAAAAAATAAGTGTGAAGTAATTACGATTAAATTTTCTTTCAATTCAGAAAAATGCAAGGAAATGATTGTTTTTCTGTCGCCAATGCTACCGGACGAGAAAAATATAACACCCAGCGATATACCAAGGATGGAGGAATTTGATAAAATAACTTCGAGGATGAGAAATCTCCTTGGAATGACGGAAGGAAGAGAGTAGGGGTGAATTCCATCGGAAGACAGACCTGGATTCCGTTGTTATTTGGTCCCTAGAGAACGATTGCATTTATTGGAAATAATTCGTGTCCTGGACGAGAAAAGAAGAAATTGTTTTTTCTCACTCTCGATAAAATCCGAAAGTTCGTTGCGTGCCCACAGCGTATTTTTTGTTTCGACATATGCACTGTAGATACAGTTGAGAGTCGCCTGTCAGCTTGTGCACAATTTCGATAAAATGCCTATGCACCACGTGGCAGCTCGACCTACGCGCACATTTTCCATATCTCTCTTTCTCGCGCTTCTCTATCTCTCTCTCTCTCTCTCTCTCTCTCTCTTTTCTGGGATTCTTCAGACGACCGTCTGGGCTCTCTCGTGGCTGTGTAATGCCGCGAACATCGAGAGAACGAACGATCGTAAACCAGCGAGAGATACGAGCCTGCCAAGCGCAAAAATACCAAACGCCTAGCGTGTACTCTGTTGTGGCTCAAGCCCTGAGACACATCCGGCGCGAATG
The DNA here is from genome assembly GCA_951802705.1 of Netelia virgata. NCBI lineage: Eukaryota > Metazoa > Arthropoda > Insecta > Hymenoptera > Ichneumonidae > Netelia > Netelia virgata. Next base: position 13,369,289 of record OX637865.1, on the reverse strand, counting down.
AGAAACGAAACGTAGGTATATATATATAATACAACGGTATTATATATAACATATATAAATATATGATACACTTTGTATACATTCATATGTGTAAGGGAAGACGAGAGTGAGTCCTGCAAGGTTAAAAGGTCCGGTCTGAGGATTGCCCGCGAAATCCTCACACCGCACTGTGGACCGCACAACCACGAAGATTCGAGATAAAAAGCCCCTACGTGAGATACTGAATTTTTTTCGGGCAGTGAGAGCGAACGTCTTTGCCACAATTTATATATATTTATATAGACGTTTCTTTTCCCGGAAAAAAGCGGGATGGTGGTTAGATAAGGACAAAATTCATTACGGCAAAATGACAGTCAGATAATTTTAAGAAAAATAATCGAGGTGATCATATAGCCGCAATAAAAATTAGTGATTCGGTTATGTAACCGCATCGAGAAAGACCGACGCGGTCATATAACCGTAAGTAGAATAACGGATGCGGTCGCGAGGAAAATTACCAGAGGGTAAGGGCAATATTTATAAATCGGATATTTTGATAGCCGATATCGAATGATGCAAGAAAAGATGATGGTACTTTTTTAGCCACATGGTCGAATGTCCGAGGTCGAAAATGACCGTCAGTTATCATTAAAAAATTGTGAAAATCGTAAATAACGTCACGGAACTCACAAGGCCGTAAATTTTCCATCATTTGACACGTTCCAAAAATGACAGTAATTTTGCATCACTAACCGTGCATGATGGGCGGACTTGATGAAAAAATAGTGGAGAAGAGAGAATTACGGGAGACCGCACGCGGCGAGAGCCGGAGATCCGTAAAAAAATTTATAATCGCAATAATGTCGCTTGTCCACGGTACGGTAAAACAGAAAACTCCGAGGTGCTCCAGTTTCTTTTTTACATGCGCCTGGTGACGGTTAGCCGGGATTTACTGCTCGAATCGTTACAGCGGGCCACACGTTACTCCTCTCGGAGAGTGCTCGTCTCGTGTTGATTCGCACTAATATTCATCCCGTTCCTCTCGAACGGAGTCTCGTTAAAAAAGAAATCGCCCCGATGCCGACCTACGCGGTCGTCGCGAGTGGAACGATAAAAGCACCGAACTCGTTCCAGTTTTCCGTTACTTACATATTTCTCATATACGTATGTACATATATATGTGTGTAACTATAGCTTAGAGCTTTTAACAAGCGTATCTTTCCGAGAAGAGAGGAAGTTTTCGTGTGATGAACATTTTCTGCGTAAATCATTTTTCATCGCGGAGAAAGATCGAAATTTGCACGAAAATATTTTATACTTACTGTATTACTTTGTTCGGCGATTTTTTAATCGATACAATTACTTCTTAACATATTTATCGCAAATGTTTTAATTATTAACCTGGTATATAAAAATTATATATGACATCATTATTTCAAAATATTTCTATCCTTTTTCTATGAAAAAAAAGTGGAAATTAGTGGTTATTAGTGGAAAAACCATGATTTTTGTAGGTTTTTTGCTCTTTTGAGGAACAAAATAAATAAAAATTAGGATGGGATCACAATATGAATAAAGTACAAGAAATGTATGACCCATGGACTCCCATTAACGTTAATTTCGGTACCAAAAAAATGACGTCCTCCCGCTTCGACGTATCGGTTCCCAAAATTGAAGTTCGACTTCCGGGTGGTCAGGAAGCTCGAAATTTATTTATCCGAATTAAAGGATTTTTGCGTTTTCATTGACTGGAATAGTCACGAGATAAAATTTATCCATGAGGGTCAAGTTCGCAAAAACTTTTTAGCGGAATTCAAGAAAGATACGGCTGGGCCGTAACAAAAGTTTGGCCACAGCCAAAAGATCGCGCGTGCGGGCAAAACCCAGAGGCTCGAGCGCGTTCCTTTCTTTACCTTTCCGTAATTACGTCGTAATTACTACGTAACCGAGCAAGCACACGCCGCCGAAATAATTGGGCTCTCAGACTCGCGGACTCTCTTCTCATTCCTTTCGTGAAATTTCAAATGCTAATTTTCCTCATTTGCCAGACTCCTTTTCTGTATTAAAATTTTTTTTCTTTTCGCGCAGTTCAACTTCGAACTATTTCACTGATTGTGAGATTAAAATGGCGGTCATCACTGGTGGCACTCGTCAATCCTCATTTCTCTCACAAACGTTTTTCTCAAAGAATGAAAAATAATTTAAACCAAAAAAATTAATATTCTTGTATCAATATTTGCATCGTTGACGTTATTTCCACTTTATTACTAATTATTTATACTTTATAAATAAATAATTTGTTATACACTAACAGACATTTTTTCTGACTAATTTTTTTTCTATTTCGGGAAATATTTCGACTCGTGTACATCTATAAAGTAGGCTAGGTATCCTTTTGCATCGCGAGAGTGCATAATATCGTATACCACTCTGTTGTATACATTGTATGCATAGTGTGCATAATAGTGAAGATTATCTCCGGCGTCAACATCGACGATTCGCATATGTACATACATATAATGTATACATATATATATATATATATATATATATATATATATATATATATCTACTTATGTCAACGTGTGTTGTACGTGGGCAAACCTCACAGATTCGAAATATAAACGAGCCGGCACAAATCGGCTGAAAGTGCTGGTTAAACGAGATGGGGCAATGAATGCAAGTGATATTCGTATATATATATATATATGGGTATATATATATATATATATATATATGTATATATGGGTTACACATTCAATTCCACGTACGCCGAATACATATTACCCGCACTCTATACATGTTTAAGCGTGTGTGTGTGTGTTAAACGACGACGACGAGAGAGTAATTTATAGACGCACCGTACACGGAAAGGTATAAATGCAACTACTGGGCGCATGATATCCAGCTGTGCATAGAACTTCGTTCTTCCCTTGGGCAAAATAAATTACGAGTCAACAAAAAACAGATATTTAAAAAACATTAGTTGCCTTGATGTCAGAGAGGTAAAAGTTGACTTCTCTATTTACTAATGGGTTCGAATTCATTCAAATTAATTAAATGTCAATTAAAGGTATAAATAAGTAAGGTATTGAGATTAATTATCATTATGTTTTTATTAGGTTTGAAGGTTAAAATTAAATTCCATTAAAATTAAATTAGTCTGGGTCTCATTTTTTCTTGTCAATCCATTCATACGAAAATAAAATCGTTAAAAAATAATGTTGGGAAACTCGTTTGTGTTTAAATTTCAAACTACGATGTCATACAAAATTTCACGATTACGAATACTTTAGTTCGCCCAACTGCTCGATCACTTTTTAATACAAAATAAATATCGTGTACGAAGTAAAAATTCGTGAGACGTATGGAGTAACGAATCCGATAAATTGTCGTCGAAGCACGATATAAATGATTCATCTTTGGATCGGAATCGTGTGCGATCTAGTAAAAAGTTACGGTCTCGCCTCCTGCGTTTTCCTTTCTTGCAACGACAAGTACAGTTTTTTTTTTATTTTCTTTATTTTTTTTTTATAACTCTTGTCCCACGTTTGCCTCTACACGAGAATGTATTTTATTATAAGACTCCCTCGACGGCTCGAGCGAAAAGAAAAGCTCGATTCTATATAAATCGCGCGTGAACGAGCATGCGGTGTGGCCTCTGTCGATCTGGAACTCTTTCTCTCTCTCTCCCTCTCTCTCTCCTTCTGTCTTTTCTCTAAGAACCCCGCGATATATTTTCTACGTACCGTACACCGCATTCCTTCATTCAGCTTTCCGTATACATTTTATCATCAATCTTTTGCTCCGTTCTTACAGAGAAATGGATCCCCGACTAGTGTACTTATATTGTACACATAAGTCGGTTTCAAGACGACTATAGATTCTCAAGTAAGCGCGGCGCGTCTGCGGCACACTATTTAATAAAACATCGAAAAATATGAATAGGGACAAAAAAAAGTCAGTATACTCCTTGTGAATACAAAACTTACGGTCAGCCTTTGACGTTTCTTTTCTAACAAAACATTTTGAAACCACATCAACATATAAATATATTTAACGGTAGGACGAAGAAACATGCGTGAGAAATTGGTTTTTTCTCTCATGGACCCAAATACAAAGACTCATATATTAATTTCTAAGTACATCTTACACCTTGATATATATATATATATTTTATTACTAATTTCCGGGTCGATGAGAAAAAAAATGTAATTCTCGCATGAATTTTATTTTTCGTTGATATTCTTTTTTCTTAATATGTTTTCTTGTTACGATCGTCTCGCGTAAAAGTCAATATGAGAAAAAATGTTAAAACAAATTTTGTAATGAAGATTATGGGTTGCGAGAGATGACGAGAAAGAGAGAAAGAGAGACAGAGAGGGAGACAGAGAGAGAGAGAGAGAGAGAGAGAGAGAGAGAAAAAGAAAGAGAAAGAGAGTGATCGGGCCCGAGAGGAGTTCCTAATTAAGTCATAAAAAGCCGAACAGAGAGCAGAGCGGGTTCGGATCATTTGCGAGATGAGGCTCTCAATTATGGCGGCGCGTGGACCACTTCTCGCCCATTAACGGTATTACACTTAGCCTTCTTTCTCGCGGTATGTGTTTTTATACCTCCACCTCCTCTTTCTTTCATTCGTTCGGATTTAAGCGCAACGAGATGGGACACCTTTCGCCAAATCCACGCAAAGTGACAAAAAACTATTCGCCTGATGAGTTTCTGCACTTCTTTTAAAATTCTCCCAGATATTCAATTTAATTAACCGCAATTATTTTATTAATTTCATTAATGCTTCCGTTTATTTTGATGTACGTTTTTTAAGCCGATACAAAATGAGACGGAAACAAAAAATCGAGTCGTAAAATTTTGCCGTCGACGGGAGAACGATTTACTCCCTCGTGATTATTTTTTCCCCGTATCAAATATTACGAGCTTGCGAATCATTTCCTATATAAATATCCGTATAAGCCCAAGAAAATCCGCGAGACCTTTCGCATTACTTATCAGAAATAATATCTCCTTTACTCCTGGTTGGTCATCCTGGGTAACAAGAAATAATGACGGTACTCACGGTACGGGGAACGGAAAAATGCCGAGGAGCGTAATTACTATCGGTGATTTTTTTTCTGTGTATACCGCATGATTAAGAATGGCTTTTGGTCCCGGTCACAAGTGCCTTCCTCTCTCCACCTCCCTCGCTTTTTTCTCTTTATACATAAATATATACCTAAAAAGAGAGAGGGAGAGAGACATAGAGAAATGCTATATATCTATATATATCGTCTGTCTATATATATATATACAGACGATTCTCTCGCGCGTGTGCCGCTGCGGGCGCCCTCGTATCGTTACAAAAAGTCTTTCGCCAAGTCTCGCGGCTAAAGCGTTCGAGTAAATTATCCCACAGTAATAAGACGAGATTTTTCGTGACGCGAAACATTTTTTGTCTTTGCTCTCTCGTTTTTTTTCGTAACGGCAAAAGGTGGTTTCTTTCGAGTTTCTTGTTTCCTGATTGAATACGCACGGTTACGAAGAAGAATTACAGCGATTACCATCGGTGTGCGAATAGACCGAAGATCCGCGATTGAATCCTCCTCTTTTTTTCTCCAGCCTCGGGAGCGAGAGGTGCGAGAAGATTCCTGCAGCGGAGATTGATAAACGAGCATCTTAGCGCTCGCGGAGAGCGGGAGGGGAAGGTGTATGTCTTACCCGCGGTGCCTGCCGAAAGATTCCTGACAGTGATTGACTCCAAGGCACATGGTTCGTTGGGAGGGAGAAAAAAAATTATTGATATTACTTACTTACCGTCGAGGCTGGATAGGGGTGGGAATATTTGAACCGTGAGCCGTAGATTACAGCCGGTAGGACGTACCGTACCGTTGGGGGACAGTAAGTCGAAAAGGTCGGCGCGAGGGTGCGCTGTATTGCCTCGAAGATTTTCAAAGGTAATCTATTATTTTTTATTAGCTGGGTTAATTTCGTTGCGAAGGGATATTCAATCGAATCAATTTTTGCAAACGAATGAGAAGTTTGAGATATTTGATCGAAAGGGATTTTCTACACGTATGTAATCTCTGTAAACCTCGGGATCCATTTTTCTAACTGATCAAATTTCTCATCGATGGAGATATTTTCTGATTTCCTAAATGATTAATGAAACGTATTTATTAATTATTGGACTAATTTATAACTCGAGGGCTGGATTTAATTTAAAATTCATTAATATAACAATTCAATAAAATTAGAATTCGTCGTTAACTAACGGAGTGAATTTAATTTATGGTAATAGATGATTTTTTGTTTCTCGCCAGTTCGTCGTCAACTGCCGTGACAGACATACAGGCCCCAATCGTAATTTCTTATTTTTCTAAGGTACGACTTATAAAAAAACGCAACTTTTATTCCTCCCAAGGGTACGAAAAACTTTTCTTTTTTCTTGCTTATCACTCGAGTTTTCCCATGACCTATTCGACACGATGTCTCTCGGGCGCTCAGCAACCTTGTCGCAATCCCAAGCACCACACTCTGTACACCCTGTCCCGTTTGCATGGAAATTCGCCCGCCCCCCACTCTCTCTCTCTCTCTCAAACGAAACTTCTCGATTTTCTTTCGTTTCACTTTCATCCCTTGCTTCTCCTTTTTTTCATGTTTTCTATCACTACGGTGGAAAAATTCGTTTTCGGTGCAATGCACCACGAGTGCTATACGACTCGACATGACGACAAGAGGTCTCTGCGTAAAAGAGCACACGGAGAAGGCGGGGAGGTGGGAGTATGGAACAGAAGAAACATCCAATTCGAAATTCTCATCGGAACCCTTCGATTTTTATGAACCACCCCGCAGTCATTTTCAACTCAAACCCCAACGTACAGTATCCGTTTACTTTTCATCCATGTGTTTGACCGTGACCTTCGATAGTCGCTCTCACTTCGGTTTCCACTTTCCCAAATGAACTTCACTTTCTATTTTCTCCGATCATACGACATCGTTTGGTCCATCCTTTACAAATCATCCGGAGCAACTTTAGCTGCTTTTTGTCGTTACTCCGCGTTGGCTCACAGAGAAATTCGTAAATGCGCCACGGGCTGAAGCTTACGAGAAGAAAGACAAAAACGAGAGGGTCAAATTTATGAGCCCTTTTCCCTGGTACGTCTGTCGGGGACACGTCAACGCCCTTGTACTGTTTATCACGATAAGGGATGAAAGGCTCTCGGAAAACGTCACGGGCAGCGTCTTGAGGAAAGTCCTGATTTTTTGTTTTCAACTCGACGTCTACCAAGTTATATTCCCGGTCCCTAGCCTACCATCGTCGAGTTTACGGGGAAGTTGGCCGATTATCTCTGATACAGGACGAATGAGAACGTGTTATTGTCTAATTTGGGGTTAACTGATATCAAAATTGTAAAATTTTCTTAACTCTTCGTCTCGTCCTCGAGTCATTAAGTTGAAGAATTCTTTAAAAATTAATCAATAATTTATCTTTCTTAATTATCCTTTTATCAACGTTTTAATTTTTTTATTGATTGTATTTTTTTACTCGACCAATTGTTAGGACAAAACATGTTCAACTTTTTTGAAGAATTAAGCTTATCGTTGTCTAGTTAATTATGCATTTTTCCAATCGTTAAATTATTCATTGCTTTCCATTAAAATTTTAACTTTTTTACATTTATCATTTTCTAGCTGAACGTGCATTTTTTTTAATCGAGTAAATTGGTCGCAACAAGTTATTCATTTTTTTCTTAAATCTTTCATCTTAATATTAAATATTTTCTTAAAATATTGATGTTTTTTTTAACGATTCCCGTTGTATTTATTGCATTGTTACTTCTAAAAAAAAGAAAAGAAAAAAACCCTATATAATTGTCGATAATATCGTAGCAGATTTTGGTGGTAGCGCCTCGAGACGTCGTTATCGAATTCCCAGATTACGAATGTCCCAGTTAGTTTTATCTGAGCGATATATCGAAGCGAGAATACGGATTGTCCGTTACAACGAGGTTCGTACCGACGAAGATTAGCCATGTTTTTCTTATCCCTTGCGTATATCGATTGCCTTTTCTTTCCATCTAACAAAACGGTGTGTAACCGAGCATGAGAACTTTTCTTCCGGAGGCTGAGGGTCGAGAGGGTTTGTGGTGGAGAAGGAAGGAAGAAAGGAGGTAGGGTGAAGAAAAACTTTTTGCGAGCGAGAAATCAAAGGGGGAGATAGGTCCCTCTTTCTTCAAGCCTATGAATCGAAAGAATTAATCCCAACAGGATAAAACTCCCAATGTGAAAGGAACTCGTGCAAATATGTGTGAGCCATGTGATAACAAATATTTTTTCTTCTCGCACTCGGGTCCTTTTTGCACAAACGAGAAAAGTCTCAAGGAGGGCCACGTAGCTCGCGACAATTTCACCGGCTATCTTTACTTCCGGTTGATCAATTCCCATTTATCAAGCCTTATTGACCATGGTATATTGCAAAGGTTGAGAAAGCATGTGGGGTTACTTGCTTCATTGATTTATTATTGTTACCGGAGGCGAAAAGCTAAAAAAAATATTGCGGTCGATGTGAACCCCAAATGAATTTTGTCCAACGGACTTGAGACAGTTGTAGTCGGTAATTAAATAAAGAAGTGTGAGTAACACATGTGGCAGTTGGTGGGATCTTGAAACTAATTTTTAGTCTCGCGAAAAAAAGATTTCTTCATTCGTCAAATTCTTTTCAACGATAGAAAAATTATTTATTCGATATTGTTTTTTGTTCATGATTTGAATCAACGTTTAATCGATAACATTATTGTTTTCTGTGACCGCAGTCGTCGACTTTAGTTACAAAAATTAATAATTCCATTAATCAAATTTCGATTAATTTTAACTATAAAGTTTTGATTAATCTCATTGTGAGTAATCAAATTTCCATCGATTTCGACAATAAAATTTGTACTAATTTGGATTTAATTAAAAATTTGAATTAATACATTTAATGAAATTCTGATGATGTAAACAATTATCACGTTATATTATTTTTATATTTGGCGATGAATTAAAATCGACTGATGATCCATGTGACATAGATCGTGTATTACACGATATTTTACTCATTCTAATTTCCCAAGATGTAAGCGAAGCACGTACAACCTCGCGTAATGTAGAGAACGACTGCGTGCTCCGTTCGACGTACGAGACGAAGATCTACAACACGAACGTCGCTCATGGGTGACTACGGCAATAAATCGTCTCGCCCTATCACCGACCATCTTCGATATCTTCGCACAGATAATACTGACGACTGGCTTCGCTCAATCCACTTTTTTTTACTGTCTTACGCTTTCTATATTCTCTCGATGAAGAGATCTCTTTGACCGCGTTTCAGAGACGCCAGCGAGTGAGGAAAACCGCACTAAAATGAAGTTATATATTTTCCTCGTGACGAAATTTCCATTATTTGGAATTTCAAAGAAGCGTCGGTAATTGAGAATTTTGCATTAGCGACGTAATAATATTTCGCGCGAAATTTCTACGAGGAGCTTGCGTGGTAAGCTCGTAGGAATAAAGCTCTCGGGTTGAAAACTGCTTTGCCGACATCGGTAAAGCTCGATCTTCTATTTGTAGTTAACTCGCGCTCTGCTCCAGAATTTTACCGACAGAATCCACGTTCGATAGAATAATGATTCATCCTGGGATAACACGTAGCTAAAATTTACCATGAAGTGATAACGTGAATTTGAAAATTTCGCACGTTCGTCGCAGACTTCGCCAGAAGTCTGGTGCGACACGCTAAGTTTCAGTACGACGGCAGAATGTAAAAGTTATTGACCAAAAATTGATTTGCTAAAATTTCAACATAACTTCAGAGTTCTCAATTTTTAATTGATGATTCGACTTTTAAAACTAGAAAGGGGTGAGTCGCACCCCTCCCTTGCCCCTCCTGTGACTAGAAATGATTTTAAAAAAAAGCTCACGTTAATGTTTTCACAAGAGTTTATTTTTAACTTTGAAAAATACTCGTGGAAATTAACCAAGTAAATATTATACACATAATCAGTCGAATTGATCGAAAAACAAAATCTTGTCACGTATTTAAGATTTTTATTTCAAGTAATCGATCAAATTTCATCCGATCTCGATCATTATTCATTGCGTGAATACGATTTTGTCTCGGTACGACTTTCAGCCTCATTAATTCATCTTGAGATCGTCAATGGTGATAAAAAATTATAACACCAGAAAAAAGCAAAAGTTTAATCGCATAATCATTTTTTTCGTTCTTTCTCCCACCCCTTCGTTTCACGAATTTTATACATATATCACATCCTCGTTGTAATTTTAATTCTCGACGCGAATTCTCGGTCCCCGACACGCACCCGGGCGCCGGGAACTCGTATTAGCTATATATATGTAGAAATTTGATAAGATCCGAGAGACTCCCGCGCTCGCGGTCGTTCTTCGTTATCCACGTAGCGAACTTTGCGCCCCACGCTACCCTCGTCCCACCGGAGACTTATAAAAACAATTCATTCGGGGTCCGATCTCGCGCGGTTCTCTGTGATACACGCGGGCCAGCGCGCGACAATTTTCCGACGTGGGGACCGAGAGGGATGAGATTTAAAAAAGTGATCACTAAATATTAAATATTAATTATCTTTTTCCAATACGTTTATCACAATATTGTTGACATTCGTCACGACGTTATGATGTACGAGTAATAAAGCTCATAAATTTATGCGAACGAGCATTGATACTCTTTTATCGATTATTTTTAAACATTATGCGGGGCAAAAATAAAAGTGAAACAATTTTCGTTCAGGAAAAGGTTAGTACCGATGATCAATCGCCCCGGGGATGATATTTCCGTGGCGTAGAGACGCAAAAAACATCTGCTGCTCGGGACGTGCGAACGCTCGTAAATAAGCATCGCAGAATTTTCTTTCGCGACGTCTTCGCCGCTAGCGAGAGCAAAAAAATGTTTTTTTTTTGTTTTTTAAACAATTTTGTCAAGCGGTAAAGCGAATCTCTTGCTCTCAGTACGACCCACGAATCAGTTGCGCGAAGAGAAAAAGCGTATTTTTATAGGCCGATGAGACGGGCCCGTATACGTTGCAGCTGTCGGATTCGCGCCCGGTACGAGACACGAGAGTTCATAATGCGTTTCAGAATTTCCAGCGTAACGATATTTATACATTATGCAGCCTAACTTCTTTAACATGTCGTCTTAATTAGGTACACCGAGGCAATCTCGAATCTTCGCCGTCCGACTTACTCGCTGATATCGCATAATTAGTCATGCTCGTCCGAAAATACGTTTCTAATATGTTCGGCCGCCTTGACGTATTTCAAACTCGCCGCACGATCTCGTTACATCGCCACTGGCATGTTGCATTTCCATAATGCATATAAAGCGCGGACGCGAAGGAAGAGATTCGATCACGAGGGCGACCGCTTATCCGTCGACACCGAAAGCGGCATTTTCATTAAGATCAAAAGAGATTCGAAAATTAAATGAAAAAAAAAAACAAAAAAATCAAACGACGACGCTTCGGTTTTACTTTCAACGACGTCAGACTTATTCTCAACGATCGCGAATTTATAATTGAAAAGATAACTGTAAAACTATAAAATCTTCGTACTTTCTTGAGAAATAACAATTTTCTTTTTCGTATGAAAAAATGTGATTTGATTTTGTTTTTTTTTTTGGTTCAGCGACGAAAGGGATAAAGAGGCTCTATGGTGTCGCCATATATTTTTTTGCACCCCGTTCAAACGTTGGAATTGTTACGAGCCCTTCTAGGTGAGTTACCCTTTGAAAGGAGATTTGTAGCACGTGCTCGGTTACCCGTGAAGTCTCTCTCACCGCACATCGTGTTAGAACGAACGCTGAGGGAACTTTTAAGACACCTATATAGATATTGTTATGTATACATATATATATATACATATATATCGACGGTACAAGGGTGGAGTACTCTCTTTCTCACTCTCTATAGCTTTTCTCCATCGAGAGGAAAAGTTATGTGGCCGCGTTCACCCACGACGGCATTTGTCCCTGAGAGCTTTTTTCCTCAGCGCATTTTCTCCCTCATCCTCGTACATTTTCCTCGTTCGGAGCGATATTATTTATTCTCATTAGATACTCGAAGGGACTGTGGAGAACGAAAGAAAAAGAGAGCGAGAGAGAGAGAGAGCGAGAGAGAGAGAGAGAGAGAGAGAGAGAGAGGGGGAGGGTCACCGAATATCATTTTCTTCAGTCTATAAAAGCGAGCCAAAGTACGTAGATATTTCAAAAATTCGATCTTTTCCCTCTTGAGGGACAAGATGGCAATACGATCGTATCGATTCTCGCGGATAAAAAAGACCAGAGGGTTGGTTTCGTTTTTCTTTCGTCTCGTTCCCATGGATTTTCGATATACTGTCGTTTAATCGGGGATAACCAGAGAAATCATAAATTTATAATATTTCTATGCCCATATATATATATATGTATGTATATATGTGTGTGCGTAATATGATGACCAGGGAGGAAACGGTGGGCATCACTGCTGCGATATATTCGAAATTCTCGCGTATCTAGAAACCAGGAAACCAAAACGGACTCTCTTTCTCTCTGTCTCTCTTCATTTTCCTATAATACACCCGGCTCTCGGTATAAAGGATGGCTATTAGAAAAGCCGACTTGATATAATTCTACCAGTAGCCATTCGCCATTTTGGCTCTTGGGGGGGGGGGTCACATTATTGGAATTCTCTCGATCCTATTATCAATATCCTTCATTATAGCCGTTTCAAGTATCGCGAGAATTAAAAAGAAACTCAACCAATTACATTTCACAGTAAATATATAAATAGTATTTTCGAATAAATAATTTTTTGTCGCAACCAATTATTTTTCGCTGAATCTTATATTGTAAATAATAAATATTAATTTGTCATTGACTAATTATTGACTTCCGTTTAAAAATGAAAAACTTCAAAATTTTTGCATATAATTTATAAATTTGTTTTTCCGCAAGGAGATAAAAAATGTTAATTTGTTTTCACCTCGAAGAGCCTTGTATCGCCACTTGAAATCGTTTCGAAAGTTGAGTGACTCTTTCCTGACTGTTATAAACGCGATCTTAAATTTCGATCTAACTCAATCTAAATCCGTGTGAAGCCAAAACGAGAGGACAGCCTCTCGTTGTGTTATCCAGCGTTAAGCCCACGTGGCCAAGAATGGGATATCCCCATTGGCCCCACGACTTCCCCTCCGTAGTGTGCTTGAGAGCTTGCGGCGTGTTCTCGTGGCACCCGCAATCGAGATGCCTCAGTCGGTTGTCGACACCGGTGTGGTATTCGCCGGACAAACATTCTATTTCGTAAACTCCCGCACAATATTTGAATCTCGTCGTTAATTTTCGGACGTTCGATAAACAATAAACAGCGGGTCGAAAAATAAATTGAATTTAAATAATACAAATAAAACGAACGATCGCCATCAAATCACGAATGAGTGTGTGTGTGTGTGTAAACTAAATAATCAATTAATTCTTTCGTGTAATATTATCTGAAAAATTAATATTCCACTGGATGAGACGAAGATTAATATATTATAATTAATTAAACAAAATAAATATTCACAACGGTTTCAATAAAAATGTCAATGCGTTGACGTTTCGATAAACTGAACAATTAACGTATTAATTTAGATTTCTCCGCGCTGTTGGAGATTGAGAAATTGTATTAATAATTATACGAGTATATTGGTGAATTTCTATAAAATTGTATCAATCGCCGGCCCAAATTCCGGTCTGTGTTGGATTTAAATTGCGGTCGGTGCAAAATAAAGATGGCTGTGAATAGTGAAAAACAAAAATTTTACGACTCGTAGCTGAGTCGGGTAGTCAATGACGATATTCTGAAATAGTTCATGCACGAGTTATATTACTGTCCATAAACTCATGAACTACTGTGACGTGGAAGGGCGACGAGGGGGGAGGGTTTTTAAATTGGGTTAAACGAGGCAGGTGTTAACTACAGTTTACGAGTAGTGCCAGCGACGTTGCACACGGAGACCGTCTCCAGACGATGCAGAATTTCGTGTATTCGAATCTCAACCCCTATTCCTGCTCGGTTTTACATCCTCAGTTTGCCTAGCCGCACACTCGTTTTAATTAACGTCAAAATCGTTCGGACTCGAAAATCTTCCAACTAACGATTCAAAATAACAAAGTTTAATTTCCATTAACAAAGTAACCGAGTTTTACCATCGCACGAAAATTTTGCCAACTCATACGTTACGACTTTGAACGTATACAAAAAAATGATTAAAAATATGTTTTAACCCTGTGTCGTTCTTGTTGAAAAATAAAGTTCAGCAATCGGATAAAACGAGAGTCGAGAACGTCATTTCTCGCGTGTCGAGTAATTCTGAAACAATCTTTAAATCTCGGTTTCATAATGGAACACTTTTTTTGTCGGTAACAGGCAAATTATTAAATCGTCTTCCTTCGCACAATGGCTCTACTTTCTCTCCACTCTGTCGAGAGAGAAAGAGAGAGAGAAACGACGGTTCGATTATTTTAATTACATTTCGCGAACGGTACCGTTCAACCTCGCGGGAGTTGCCTCGAGCCAAAGAATAAAGAGAGAAAAAAAGAAAAAGTTCTTTTTTCTATACCAAGGACACTCCAGGCGAGCTATATAACAGTCCGGTATCTCGAGCGCACGAAACTTTTATTGTAAAGCGTGTACGCCGGACGAGTACAATTCCAATTACGAGAGATAGAGCAAGAGCGTGGTCCGAGCTCAATGTTCGGTGCATGTTGAACACATAACGCTTGCTGGTTACGCGCCTGGTAAATCGGGGATTCCTCCCCCCTCCCCCCTTCCTCACTCCACCGGACTCCGGAAACTTCAGCGTACTCTGATTTCCGGCCAATGGGACTAAAGTGCCACTCCATGTATTTCCTACGAACTCTGCGTCGAGCGCCACGCGTGTACCGAACGAGAAAATACTAAATTAGATACACCTGTACGCGTTTGCCGTACCTTGAAAATGGTCGAACTTTCTTTTTTTTTTTTATAGGATTACCGGTGGAAGTCAGAGAATCGAAATTGCGGGAGGAAAAATTTTCGTGAAAATGAAAAATATTGTTTCATATTTGAATTAACTATATTTGTTTGGCGAATTAATACGCTGGTTAATTAATTTATTGATTTTATCGGTAATTAAATCTTTTAGCGTCGAGTAAAATTGCTATTGAGTGCTAAGTTTCAATAGAGAGCGCGTATGTGTAATTTTGAAAAACTTGCAAATTTCATAATAAAATCGTTAATCGATGGGTTTCCGATATTTCGATTTTTGTTATCGATAACCGTTTTTAAATAAGTTTTTTTCCCGGTTGACCGAAAAATCATCGCAATCACGTTTCCTCTATGAGTAAGGGAAGATTATCGAGGGAAATTTTGTAAAATTCTGTTTCAATCAATCTGCTTATGTTTTTAGAACGCGCTGCGTATCCTTGATATTTGATTATTTGCAATTGTCTGGATGCACCTAAATTCTAATTGAATTAATCAAATGCTGAACAAACATCTAACTTTAATACAACGCGAGTATACGTTTTTTTTTAAATTCTCAATTTACATAATAAAATCCATAACCAAAAAACCTATCATTTTTTAAAACAAATTTTACCGGTCGAACAACACAAAAATAAAGATTTCTTTACGAATAAGCGATTCGTTGTGAAATTCCTAAATTAGGTTCAAATCGATATTTTCATATTTTCATAACTCGAAGTATATCTCTGGTAATTTGAGTTTTGGCGAATTTCCGGACCGTTAAACGCGCGGCGTAAAATGACGAGATCATGCTATACTCCCTTGTCATGCTCCGGAGACTTATGGCTTTTTTTTGTATTCGCAAAGTGTACTCCGACGTGCTAGTATTTCATGTGAACACATACACGAACATATATTGTATAGACACGGGGCCGAAGCCGCGGTCGTTTAATCTTCGTACAAGATGCGAACGTTTATAATAGTAACGGGTCGCGCGCGTCGTGGTTTGCTAACGACGTTACTACGCGCCTCGAGTTATGGAGTTACCGTACTCTCGAGAGAAGACGTGTACGATCGGGGGATAGACGAAACAAAAAAATATATTCGAGTCATTCATCGCCTTATAAGACTTAGGGATACGAAACGACGGGGTCCGGGATGTCTTTTCCACAGAGACCACCGCGACAAACAAGGACCGTTCTGTTCGAGAAATAGGATAATAAGCCGAGAAGGACGCGTCGAATCGCTTTCGCATTGGGAAATAAAATATAAACGCCCATTTTTTTAAACAATTTTGTTCTTTTTTTAAATTTTATTCTTCGACAGTCGACAACTATATTACGAAAATTTTAACATATTTCGAGATAATTCATAATTTTATTAATATTTATACCAAATTAATACAGAATAAACACAAAGAGTGAAAATTAATCGGAGACACGTTAATAAAAATTGAATTATCGAGAAGGTGAAAAAATGTAATAAATCGTTGCCCCCGGGGGTGGAGCGATGAACGATGAACGATGAACGATGAACGATTAACGATGAACGAGAGGTGTTGAAAATTGGTCGATTAACGCCGTAACGATTTTATCGGACGAAGTCCGAAAGCGTCATGATGAAAGATAACGAGACGATGACGAACGTGGGTAGGAGAAGAAGCGACACCTCGCCCCGCGATATTCCAATGGGCGAGGACAGCGGAGTCGCGATTTCCGGCGATCTCGGTGAACCTTCGTGTTCCGGGGAATACGACGAAGTCGTTTGCGAGGTGCGCAATCGTTCACCGAGTAAAAACCACGTCGAAGAAATTCACGATGCTAGGTAGAGTTTTGTGAAAAACGATCGAGGGAATGGAAATATTTTTTCAGAGACGTAAAAATTGTTTTCTCTAGTCTAAAACCCATTCGAATTTTTCGACAAATCGTTTCGACGTAATTAATTTGTCATTAATGAAAAATCAAGTATCAAATCTTTACGACAAATCTGAAATAATATTATTTACAAACTTATATTTTATTCTCTAAAAATTATTAATTTCTAACAATCATTGAATATAATTTGGGATCGTTTTATGACAGAATTCATTCCTAACGATTGTGACGCCTGACCGATCTTTTCGATCGGTGACTGAAATCAAAATCAATCTCTGACCTCAAATTTTGTACAATTTAGCTCAATTTTAGAATCGTGCTGAGATCGCTTGAAATGTCGAAAGAAAATCTAAATTTTCCTCGGGGCTTGAATCTCAGTTCTTCTTTACTTCTGTTTTTCCTTTCAATCGTGATTCCACCAGGTACATAGCACAGTGCACGATAAGACAGCATTACTATCCGGAAAGCGGTTGGGGATGGGTCGTCGTTGTGACAGGTGTTATGGTACAGATATTGGCCGCGGGAATTCACGGCGCTGCGGGAATTTGGCTCGCCGAAGGAATGAGAAAATATCGTCAACCGCTCGTCAATGTAGGTACGTTAGAAAAATAAAGTACATCGGCGGCTGCAGTTTTCACGGAACGTTGGTAAAATAGAAAAAAATGAACGTTCATTATAAAACGGGAATGAAAAATAGTGCGAAATTCCGATAAAAAAAGTGACAATTTATTTAAAACTTATACTCTCGTCAAATGTTGTATCGAAAAGAAAAAATTCTCCCTAATTATAACAGTGGGATGAAAAATTAAAAACTTCTGACACAAAAATAATTCAGTTAAATTTAAATTGCTGTTGAATCAACGTACGTTTTTATTCCATTTACTATTTCTCCAAAATTATTACAAGTATAATGGTGACTTTCAGAAAAAAAAACAATCTGACGAGGAAATGCGAAAGAAAATGTGCTTCAAGACAGTTTCACCCTTTTCCTACGTTTGAGAGAAATTGTGCAAACTCGTATCTTTCTTCAGGGCTTCTCCGCACCGTTTGTATTGCTCTCTTTCTCGCTCTCTCGCTCTCCCCCCCCCCTCTCTCTCTCTCTCTCTTATTCTCTCTCTTATTCTCTCGACTATTCAACGATCCAAGGGTGTCCCGTGCGATTACGGTAATCGCGTCTTCTCGTACCGCTGCTGTGATTGTGCGGGCTTTCGCCCTGGCGACGACCGGTACGGGAGACGAAGAGCAGTAACGGTAGAGACGACAGGATGAACTGACGGGGGGGGGGGGGGGGGGGTGTAAAGAGAAGGAGAGAAAGAACAAGTAGAAATCCTGACTTCTCTTGAATCTCAATCCTCAACCCTGGTCTCGGTCAAAACTACAAAGTAAAGGGTGGTTCTTGGCCACAGTCGGAGAAAAACCACTTTACCCTATAGAAGTGCATCCCGTGAGATGTCCAAGGACGTGGAAAACTTTTCGCGCTTCGTTCTCGGAAAATGGAAATCGATATTTCATTCCCGAAAAATAAATTTAGGAAAGCAAAAAAAAAATTGCGATATTGAAGAATTGGATATTAGTTAGTTGATTTAAAATAATAACGACAAATAGAAAAACGAGTTCAGAGAAAGTATAAAGAAAAGTTCATCATTTAAAATATTAATTTTGTTCGATTAAAAGAAAACTAGATTGGAAAGAAAGACTTTCTCTTTAATCGTCTAGGATCCATCTTATGTTTTTGATTTCCATTATTTTAGATAAATTCCTTGCAAAATTCGTTTCATATTTTCGTCAAAACTGTGGGCACATTTTTTCGTTTAATATTTCTTTTATAACAACAACAACAACAAAATCCAATCGCGGGTAATAAAATATTGCATGCGTATGTAAAACTCGATCACTAATGAGTCAGATAACCTTACAAAATCAGCAAGCCCATCAAAGAAACCGATAAATCATGATTTAAGAAAACGCAAGAAATTACCTTTCACCCTTGAGCTCATCACCGTGAGAGGTGACGAAGGACGCATCTAAAAAAGTCGTGTAACGAGAAGAGCTCGTAAAAGCAAGATTCGCTCATTTCACTTTTGAGGTGGCGCATCCTATAAGCGTCAGGTTATACTACAAGCTTCCCATACACATTTATATTTATCTGTCTATATACACACACACACACAAACATATATATATATGTATATACGCATGGTCGACGAAGAGTTAAGGTCATATGCATTATTATTCATGGGAGCACGAGGACGAAGCCGAGAATGACGGCGATCCCGCGAGAACGATATAGAAACGAGAGGAGAAGAAAACAGTAAGAATGAGAGATCCACGTACTGGCGTGTGTTGAGTCTGCGTGTTCTCCACGTGTCTGTAGAGCTCGCCGTAAAAACAACCCCCTGCGGCACGCGTTTTATTTCCTTTTTTTGTTGTTCGCCGACGCTCTCTTCACGCGCAGCTGGTCGAAACTTTCGCCCGTACTTTTTTTTTGTCTCGGATTTCACGAACGCCTGCCAATATTAAAAGGTGGTACGGAAATTTTATACGAATTATTGATAATATCAGGAATCACAATAATCATAATAATAATAGTAATAATAATAATGAAATCGGTAAGTTTTGGAAAAATTTATCATTTCGTCCTTTTTTCATTATTTTATTTCTGTAATGTCTCTTTATTTTCGTCGCGTTAACTTTTTATTCTTTGACATTTGTATTTCGTGTTATATTTCTATTTTTGCCGTCCGATAAGATTTCGCTCGTGCGCGACCGTCGTATTCTTTACTTTTTTCAATGGGGTTCGAAAAGTTTCGGTCTCGCTGGTCTCTCACGTTTCCAAATGGCGGAACGCCACCAAAACGAAAGAGTACGAGGGGGTAATAGAAAAAAAAACAATGTATACATCCGATACCCGTGACAGAGGCAAGTTATGTAATACGAGAGAGAGAGAGAGAGAGAGAGAGAAGGGGTGAAGGGACGTTCAATTGAGTCCGCCCATTTGGTCGTCTTTTTTATTCTTCGAACCAATTCATTCGCGCGGGCATTCTCGGGATACTGGAATGGGATTCTTCGACGATTATTTCTCGGAAATACGTGTGCGTGTGAGAGGGTGCGACGAAACAGCCACGAGGGAAAAAGGGTAGAATGAAAAAAGGAGAAAATGAACGCAGGAAGAATGGACGCGAGAAACGAAATAAAAATAGAGAGAGAGAGAAAGAGAGAAAATGCCTTCGTCGAATTGTGGTCACCAATAGGCCAGAGCAATGTCGTTCGATGTCAGTTCGACAGAGCAATGATGAATGTCGAATCAGCAAGTTTTTCCGACCAGTCATCGTTATCGAGCTCGTGTAATGTGAAATACACGTTATACCTACGCACAACATATATATGTTAAAGTTAGTTATAACTTTGGCCACACGGTGGCAGCACTTTATGGCGCAGTTACCGCTGCCGGACGAGAGTTTGCGTAATAATATGTTTATAACGTTAATATATATATATATATATATATATATATATATATATATATATATATATATATATATTAACGAGGCTACAGGTTCGGCCAATTAATGAAAATATGCGCTGCTAATGTAATGGAACCCGTCAACAATCATTTAATATATTACCCGACTTTCCGGTCGCGATATTGAATAGTAGGAATGCACATGTAGCGAAACTTTCTCGAAACTCATTAGCGCCTGCCCTTGTCGGCATGCGACAAAACTCGACGCGTCGGGGTCGAACATTTCGTGTGAAAAAGTTAATATCGTTCTAGAAAAATATCGCACCGGCAGGTCCTAACGTCCGTCGTGATCGATTTTTAACCGTATTTGTCGACAGTCGGCTTTTCGAGGTATAGAAAATGAATGTAATTTAACGCGGTATGTCTTCTCGTTGATTCGTTTCGTCATAGTTAGACGCGGCACGAATGATGCTAAGCTAGTAATGGCGATGGCCGCGCGGTGGCAGCACTAACGAGATGGCGCTGCTCGGTCGGGCGGTGTGTAATTTATAACATATATATATATATATTGCATTCGTTAATTAAATCTACTTACGTCAATACGAAGTAATAAACATATTTTTATGTTAATCCGGTAATGAGAAATTTTCTAATTTCGCGATTGGATTATTCGCTATTCGAAAGTAACGACTATGAAAAAAAGTATTTAATTTTCAAACATAACAAATTTACAATTTTATTGCGATTTATCAATGTCTGAGTAATTAATTATGACGATAACGACGCTGTACATTCTTCACGAATGGAATTTTCTCGATAATTCAAGTTATAAAAACGTAAATGAAAAAGAAGCGTTCATATTTCACGAATGTACTTCGTTGTCTAGCCACACTTATTCTCATTTACGTGTTACGTACAGGAAGGATACGAAACGACAATTTTCGGCAACCCTCCCGTAGATCGCTTGGAAAAGCCACATGATTCTCGATACTGTCGATAAATTCTGAAGAGCTCGTTGGCGAAGAGAACGAGGCAAAGCGAGAGAAAGAGAGTCGGAGAGAGAAAGAGGAAGACCATCGAATTCTCGTTCGTTCGCTTATCTCGAGTTATTGCGAATGAGCGAAAAAGACGAGAGCTACTAATACGAGATACATCCAAGAGGATTTAGCCGTAACACCTTTCCTCCCGGAGTACCTACCTTCATTGACTTTCTCATCACGTTTACACGATAGACATTTAAATTTCATCCCGAGCAGAAATTGAGTTACAAAAATAACACAAGCATATATTTTTATCATACGTTTAAACTTTTATCTCAATGACATTTTCTTATCGTCGAATCGAGAACAATTTTCGAACGAAACAAATTTCATCGCAACATATTCAAATCCATTTGTTTCTCGGGAAAATTCGTTTCGAGATACGAAAAAAAAAAAATGGTTTTTCGCAAACCGTCGTGTTTTAATCTCGATCGTTGGTCGCATGAGATTGGAATGAATACGTATCGAATGATAAGAGAGAGGGAGGGAGGAAGACGAAAAAGAAAGATAAAAAAGAATTAGCCCTCGGGTCTCCGACGCGGAAGAGCTCTAACATTTCGAGAACGAAAGCCTGAGCCATTCGTCCCCCGCGCGAAAATGCGAAGATCGCGTGCTTTTTGCCTCGTGGAATTTGCATAACTGCCTCGAATGCCGCGCTGCTACCACTATCATCCCCTGTCGCTGCTTCTCTTTTGTCGAAGATGCAAAGTATTCAAAAATGTGGCAAGTTTTTATATTCCTCGACTATGACAAGATGGGAAAATGATCGGGAGGAAAAGTTGAGTTGCATTTTCATGAAAGATATCGCCGAGCCAAGAATATATAGTCAAGAAGCGATAAAAGTAATAGTTTTTCAAAAAATATATCTACATATCATTATGCAAGGGTGTGATTCTCTTACGAACCGTATAACCAAGTCGCACACACCAAGATCATGGAATCTTCGAGTCTCCGGACCGAGTGACTCACGGTTTGAACGGTTTTAGTGACATTTTCAACGTTTTATACAAATATTTAGGGACATAAAAATTGATCCAAAATAAAATTCTCAAACAATCTTGACGTGAAATTTGAATATTTATTTGTGCAAATAGTGCTCAACGCAAACCGGATGATGAACACGAATCCTAATCATTGATCTTAAATTCCACGTCGTGTAATCATCTTCCTAAAAATGCAGCAATCTTCCAAAAATGTTAAAAACTTGATTTTTTACGGTCTTTTTTAGTCCATTTATGCGATTATAATAATCGCGATTATGCAAGGTTGGATTGCATGCAATGGTCTCCTATGACTCCGGTGAGAGAGCAAGGAGATAAGAAGAGCTCTTCCCATCTTCAGGAACAAGTTCGAATCGTGGTCTGCCTCTCGCTGGAGCACGGATGTAATTCTCACTTCACCTCCTCCTCTTACTCCTTCTCTCTCTCTCTCTCTCTCTCTCTCTCTCTCTCTCTCTCTCTCGCTCTCTCTGTCCATCTCTCTCATTCTCTTGTTTTCCAACGACGATAACGAACAGTAGTGCTCTCAGTGTATTTGAGCCGAGGTACGCCAAAGTTTCGCGGTTACTATGGCGAGTCACCGAGACGGCATTTGCGGCTGAGAAAGAGAGACTTCTGTTTCCCTCGTGGGGATCGGAAGATAGGGCCAGCGTGTGGCTAAAGTGAAAACCGCGCGAGAGTGTCGCGGTGATGAAGTTTGTCGTGTCGCCCGAGAAAATACGGTTAATGCCTCCACGAAAATCTCTTTAGCACGCTTCGTCGATATTATACCGGGATATACCTATATTTATATAAAATACGTATTATTTAAATGTACATAGACAAATATGTGTATTAGAATACGGCGAAAATTTGTTTGGTCACTTTATGATGGGGTAAATCACACTCTTAGACAAAACATCCCTGAAATTTATCGCAGAGCAAAGAGAGAGATTGAAATAGAGAGATCGTACGATTGTTCGATTGCAGTTCGAGTTCTGTTTCTCCATTTCAAAGCTCTACAAATGATTGAGAATGTTCAGTCGCGATATTTTATCGCGCACATTTCTTCGCGAAGATCATCTTTCGGAAGTTCGGGTACAGCGGGGACTTTTATTTAGAGATATGAGTTATGTAATGATGGAGGGCAAAGCCTTAAAGCTCGGCCGAGCTTTAAAACGTATTTCCTTGTGACGTACATAAAACAGGGAAAAAGCGACGAGACACAGAATTTACAGAGAGGCAAAAGTTCCGTCGTAAAGTCATGTCGATTGAATGAATTCGAATGTTTCGTTACTGTCGATTTAACATTGTCCGAGGGACGGAGAAACTTGAGTGAAACGTGTCTATGTTTCCTTCCTTATTGAGGGACACTTAGGTGGGACGTGCGTCCAAATGAAATCGAGGGTTTTGCGTATAGCAATTCTCTTTCGAGATGTTTCGAAGTCAGACAATAATGGGGTATCGAGACTTTTGGGGTTTTCGTCGAAAATGGAGTGACGCAAGTGCGAAGATTTTTTCGCTAGACGCGTTTACGTCCCCATTTATAGTTATAAGCTCTCTAGTATATCGTTTCCCATGGAATTTCAGAGGTTTCGCATGACAAGGGATACAAAAAAGGGAGAAACATAAACGAGAACGAAGGGGCGAGCATGTGGGAAGAAAAAGATTCGTACTGTGCAAAAATCGGCTTCCCTCTTTTATACAAAAGTGATATGGATAAGAATAATGTTATTCTTTTTATTGTTATTAGTTAATTTAATTCCAATATTAATATGGGTATATTTGTTAATATTATTTCTAGGCGAACATAAAAATCCCACGATTAAAGGTCTAACATAATTTAGAAAATGTATTGAATGACATTTAATACAAGTTGGAGACAGATTTGACTTGTATTAAATTTATTCATCGAAACAAGTCGTCAAGGTATAAAAATGACCGAACGATTTAAGATAAATTTCTAAAAATAACGGATAAGAAAAAAGCCTTACGATAAAAATGTCCTTGTCAGAATTGATAAGGATAAAACACCCGATTCAGGTATATTCCAGAGCCTCGAGTTGATTCTTCGTGTTCGCGGTCAGCGTCACGACAACGTGAGCTAGTCGTTTCATTTCCAATTTGACAAATCCCAACAATCGACGCTAAAACGAGCTTCCCCCAGACGACAAAAAAAAGCGACGAAGAAGAAAGTCCCATAAAGACGATGTGTCGAGAAAAAAAAACAATTCTTTTCCTTCTCGTACAGAATGGAAAACGAGATTGGTCCTCAACCACGGACCTGACCGTCCTCTCTCAGACGTCGCAGTCTGTCTACAAACACGTTCGTGCGTTGTTGCATTTCCCGTCGTTTCATTCTGAATCGTTCACCCTCGTTGGCTCACCCAAAATGTTTCGGGCAAAGTCTCGAGAAACTCGTCTCGAAGCTTAAAGCTTCGTCCGTGGCGAACGGTCGAACGGGTGTTAGGATCGTGTGCAGCTTATATAGAGACTTTCACCCTCGAGGATCTCTCGCAGCCAAGTGGGTTGTTGACCCTGACGCTCTCACTTTCGATAAAGTATTCTACACCCCTCGTACTTCCATCTACGTGTATGCGCGCTGGCATAACCCGACTTGGCGTGACATACGCCAACCGTGCAATATTGTCGAACGAATCGTTTTTAAATTTAGAAGCATCAATATTATACAATTTCGTGAAAAATGCATTAAATCCGTTAAATCGATCGAGTTCGAATAATGAAACTGTAATATGTGTATTAAAGTTTCACTTTATATATATATATATGTCAACAGGTTGATGTCAGGACTTTTTCTGTGCTTTACTGGATGTTGTCAGGACAATTTTTCCTTAGTAACATACGCTATTTAAAGCTTCTTTTTCCCACATGCTGGTGGTTCTCAGGACAGTTCTGGCAACAGTTCTGCCATACGGACAGACATTTCGGCTTCGTCGCGAGTCGATTTTCCCGGTTCCTATATTAATGTTCAGCAAATTGTCCTCAGAACTCTTCTGGAATCGTGGCGCTATCGCCTTTTCATACGTCCTATTTCCAGTAGTTGATAAATACTGTCTTGAGAATCATCTTGAATATAATCAGCTATAACGGAAAGTCGCATAAAGTAATCCATTTATAATTATGCTGCTTTAAATATTTTATTTTGATAAGGATTATACCAAGTTCGTCTCCTTCCGGTGAATATTGTAAACACCATGGCTGTAATGGATTCACTTTCGGCTGATACTTCTAACATCTGAAGTTCTAAGAAAGTACAAACAATGATGAAATCCAACAATTAAAAACTTATAATTAATCATTTCGATTTCATTTCTATTTCAAGCTCCGCATACTTTTCGGCGTTCATCTTTTCGAGGACGCGTATATCAGCTGCCAAATTATACCGATACAATATTTTATAACTTTTTCTATACAACGAGGTTATATATATATATAAAGTGAACTCAACTGTTTTAACGTCTGTCACACAATATGACGGAGAGGATAATGTTTTCGTTGTATTTTTGTGAATAGGATTGACTTTAGCTATCATCCCTTTCAACCCCTTTATCCATAACAGACGTCCTGTCTTCTTCAAGGTCTATATATTTATACGTGTACGGTGTCGTTTTTTGTCCCTCGGAGGTTTCTTCGTATTTCTTCAACCCTCCCGACCTCTCGTTTCCACCCCCGCACTAGATCTGTCAAGCTGTTGCTACGCTAGAATAAACACTTGAAAGGTCGTGCCGAAAGAAATATGCGAGATGAGCCGGAAGATTAATAATCGTTTTATAAAGATTATGCCCCGGTTCTTTTGTTTCCCTATCTATTCCAGCTTGAGAACGCGATTGTACGCCAATCCCCTCGTGGACGATTATACGTTCTTGAGGGTCCTATACAGGGCAAAGTTCAACTTCCCTTTTTGTCATTGATGGATTGTCCAAGTTACGTCATTTTCCCTCTCTTCGTTTTTCTTCTTCTTCTTTCTCTCAAGGAACAGAGAAATTGATTAAATACCACACGGGATCACAAGAATGATACCAATTTGCGATCCAGCGGGTGGCAATTAATGCCGCTAGACCTTGTTCTTAATCGTCGACTCCCCTCCCGTCGAATTTTCACCAATTATTTTTCATTAAAATAAATATCTAAAAAAAGATATTAATTGAACGAAAAAAGACTTGATTAATCATCGAATCGACTAAATTTCTTTTACGTGCTAGCCTGAATAATTAACAACTTCTCCATAACAAACTCAACCAAAAATAAATCATTTTTTAACGACTAGGAATAACTGTTAATGTTAAAATAATATGTGATCAACTCCAAAATTGTGGTGGAAATATGAAGAGAACAGTTGAATTTCGTTGAAAATGGGATTTTTTTTAATTAGCCCAATGACCGGTCCGATCGCCGACGGTCGGTGCGAAAACATTGAAAAAGTGGAATATCGACCGGTCGCCTGAGATATTGCAGTTCGACCGTAGCCTTCTGTCTTACGGTTGTAATGTCTCGTCGATATATATATATATATATACGTATGGTGTATTTTACAACGTCATTTCTTCGTTCTAAAAACCGGGTCGTTTGAAAAAGCGCGTTTTCGTTCGGTCTCGGCGAGGCTCGCGCCGTTGTGGGAAGCGCTCTTGGTAACTTTTATGTATCCGGTAGTCAGCTGCCCGGATCATTACGATCCTCGTCCCGTTCCCCGCGTTCTATCAAACCTGATGTATGTTATTGCTCCCAGTACCAAAGAGCTACGACGACGAGATGGTGCTACGGATACATTCACCGACGAACGCTTCGAGTGTTCTCGCCATTTTTCTCTCGGTCGTGCTCTTTTATAAAGTTTGTACGAAACAAACGAGAAACGGAGAAGGTAAAACAAAACAAAAAAAAACAAAATTACGCTCGATTCTCCTCGAGGACGTAGTTTCAATTGCCGCCAGTGTCGTTAAAGCGGATATTTAGAGTCATTTATATTGATGTATATGTGTAAATGTCAGTCGTTTTATTCTCAAGCGCCTTCTCGAAGCTATCGAAGAAAATAGATGAAAAACCGATGGAAAACTAGCCTTTCGACTTTTCTTCCTCACTCTTTACGCTCTTGTTCGTCCGTCTCTCTGAATCTTTCCAAGCAATGAGACACGACGAGTCGCCACCGGCTACGCGTAATTTTCTTCTCCTTTCTCGGAGCTTAATTCATTACTCAGCCTGTAAGGAAATATCTTCGGATTCGACATTTATCACGGAACAAAATTTGGCCATGCTTCGATGCAGGTCTGGCAGATAAAAAATTGAAGGACGCGAACATGAACATTTTCTGATTTTCCATTTTTTGATCCGGGCGTTCTACGATTTAAAAAACATCCCTCCTTTCGTCGCCTCGAACATGTCAAGTCTGCGGAGGTGAACATGGACCTCGAGGTCGAGGTCCATGTTATAATTTTTGTTGCGCAACATAACTTTAATGAGAGCTTGCAAAATAGGATATTTGGCTTGCAACACGAAAAATCAGTTTTTTACATTTTTTACTTGCAAAATGCAATAATTCGAGATTGGGATTGCGATTTTCTCAAAGTACGGGAAATTTCCGACTCCGCACATTGTTATTTAAGTTAAGTGATTAAAAAAAGAATTTCGATCCCCCCCAACACCTCCGAGTCGCTAAGTTCTCTTTGCTGAAGATCGACTTGAGGTTTAACGAGGATCAAAATCTTTTTCCATCCGGAATGATTTTTTTTATTAACCACCTCTCGATAAACAGACAATACCCAACAGGTAGATAATATTTTCGTTCGCGGATTTTCATAATTTAATTGTCAAAAAACGTAAAATTTAAAAATCTTTCTGTTAATTTAAACTTTTGACCGCGCGCCGAGCCACTGATCAATTTCATTCCTTCGTGACGACGGAATATACGCGAAAAGACCAAGGTAGACATAAGCCGGCAGTCAAGCGAGCAGGTCGCAAGAGCTTTCTCGGAACATAATTTATCATGCATTCCCGCGTCTTTCCCGTATCGCAAGAAGCGCGAAAGAAACGTTGTAATTTTTTTATCCCTCTTGTAGAATTCGGGCTAATCTCGCTCGGTTCACATATTTCTTCAACCAACGACGAACATAATTCGCCGAATAAAATGAAACTCGTAGTTGCCCATTTCTCGAATTCTGAACAATACTTTTTCCGTGTGCAATGTTAACAATTTCTAAATAAATAAATCCGCTTGGTAACCTTTTACTGCAAACACTCTTATTCAACGATTCACTCTTATATTACTTGTTAATACTTATTATATTACGTATAAGTAAAAGCTCCCTAATTATTATATGCTCAGAAAATAAGCGTCACTAATGATATCACGTTTGAAAAGCAATTTTTCATATTTACTTCATACGTGAAAGTAATTTACATCCACCTGAAAATATCGAAGCAAAATTTACCGTGGCAGGAGCATCGGACGCGTATAAAAATGAGAAACGAAACAAAAACGTAGCTTCGAGGTAAGAAAAAATTCGTCATGCGTGGGCGTCGCGTAATCGCGAAACGACAACGCACCCACGCGACTCCGAACCCTCGTAAAGTATTTTTATTTCATCCTTGCGCTCGGGTATATGTCCCTCGATGTACTCGACTCCCTTATCGAGCTTTAGACTCGCGAAACGCAACCCCTATTTTCTCAGCCGGGAAGAAGTCTTACCTCCCACCTTGTGCTCGACCCGCAAACATCCATACACTTACGTAGGTATACGATCTTCGGATAAAAATGACACGTTTAAAGATTTTATGAAAAGTCTTCTCTCTACGGAAAATACACGAGGGTATAAAAATACTCGAGCGACGAACCGTACATATACACGTGTCGTTGCTCTCTCGAAACACACGTCAGGTTCGTGGGTATGATAAAAGCACGGATATCTCGATGAGATTTGTCAGCGAATGCCGAATAAACATGTATGGAAGAGACTCCGAGGATATTTTTCGAGGGTAGGTACGTCAACTGGCCTGAAGAGGGAAAGATCGGGGTGAATGGACAGAGGAAGAGAGAGGCGTTTAACGTGGACGTTGAAACGATGCCGTAAAAGGTTACTGGCCGTTGTAGAAGATCGTTGAAAGATCGTGCACGCAAATTTGAAGAATATTTTCAAGCATGCTACGGAATTCGAGAGGTAATTTCGTTCAGAATTCTTCCGCCAACTGCGCATAAATCTTGCATAATTGCGTGTCGATGGGCCGCCATCTCGTTTTACCTCAGTTTTTACGAATTTTAATTTTCTACGAACGAGGAAAAGTTCGCTTACGTTATATTTTCTGGTCGGGCGGTCAAATGAACATTTTTATCGAAGGAAGTTGAAATTAAAAATTTATGAAGATACATCCTGATTTTATAGATATTCGACCAGTTAATCAAAGAGATTTGCATCCAAATGAATTTGACTGCAATTGTGCTTCGTTCCAATGAAATGAAGCATTTCTTCTTCCTCTCAAGTCCTTAACTGTTTTCTTGACGAATTAAGACATAAAATGGTT
This sequence comes from Netelia virgata, assembly GCA_951802705.1. Taxonomy (NCBI): domain Eukaryota; kingdom Metazoa; phylum Arthropoda; class Insecta; order Hymenoptera; family Ichneumonidae; genus Netelia; species Netelia virgata. The sequence goes on along the minus strand of OX637865.1, from coordinate 13,339,400 downwards.
CGAGCGACGCTCATATCGTTAAGCGAGCTTCAAAACGGTCGGAGGGCCTGTAAAATGATTCAATTGACTGAATTTCTTATGCTTAAAAATTAGCATAGCACCGTCTTGGCTCTGCCTTCCTCAATTAACTCCCTCTGCGTGGTTGCAGGAGAATGAAAATTATTCGCGTTCACCGGCGATGGAGAGAGAGAAAGAGAGAGAGAGAGGGAGAGAGAGAGAGAGAGAGTGAGTGAGAAAGAAAAAGAGAGGGGCAAGGAGAGTTGCAATGCGTTGCGGGACCAAGCCACTGCCCTCTGTCTCTCGCTCTCTCTCTCTCACTCTCTCTCTCTCTCTCTCTCTCTCTCTCTCTCTCTCTCTCTCTCTCTCTCTCTCTCTCTCGGGATATCTTAAATCTTTCGACGAGCATGCAGTCACTCTGATTTATAGAGCTTGCGGTCACGTGCGAGAAATAAGTGCTGCCACATATCCCTTACCCGCAGCATGAGACCACGAGATAAACTGGCAAACAGAGTCACCAGAGCCTCGTGCGTGGGAGACCGTTAAATTCATCTATCTTTGCAAAAGAAAACATACTTAAACGATCGCAGAAATATTTTTCATCAATTTTCGTAGTGATATATATCATAATGAAATATATCGGAGATACAAAGCATGATAAATAAAAATCGAACTGATAAGTCTCGATGGTGAAAAAATTTACATGGCCGTATTTTTACTCGCGATGAGAGCAAAATCCAGACAGATCAATCGAGGGGCGCCGAGATATCGAACTTTGTCAAGAAATTCGAGTAAGACGTTCCGGAATGTTTGCGGTGTACGTTCGAAGGAGTTTTGGGAATCGAGCGAGCGAGAGATGAAAGGCTCTCGATCTTCAACTGCCTGTCCATCTCACACTCACTGATTGATCGACGTTTTCTTTTCTCGCACGACCTTCATCCTCGGTATCAATTTTTCTTTCTCTTAAAGACATTCTGTGTTGATGGATCCTTGAATTTTCCGAAAAAAATCTTCCTTTCGCCTAGGCAAAGATAATTATTATTTTTCATTAGTTTTGAATTGGATTCTGTCATTCCCAAATGCTTTTACGAGATGAGAACATAATTCGAGATATTATCATCCGTGCGAAAGATTTTCGAATCTATCGATAGATCACAGGAAAAAGTCCCGCTAATTCCCCACAACGTGAGCACGAGGCTCGAACCCGGCGTATCGCCGACTCTCCTTTATTCGACTCCTGCCGCTTGCGTACGACTCACGACGACAATTTATGGACTCCCGAGATATCCTCCCTCTGATTCGCGAGTCCGGAAATAAAGTCTCGAGGACGCGAGACAAAGACGATCTTTTTCCGCTGGGATCGCAACTCGGGCGACGGGGAATGCCAATCAGTAGGTCACGGTGGCCACTACAATGATTGATTAACGTGCCTTAATTTTTTTTTTGAAAATTTTGGGGAATCTACGACGCTTGCTATATTCAATCACTACCGGACGATAAATCTGAGAAATATGAGCAAGGGCCTGCGTACTTGGGCTGCAATGTCGACACTCCTTCATTATTGGCCTGATGGGAACATTAAGAAGACAATCAAAATTTACCAAAGTTACGATATACCAATAATAGCTGCGATACCCACGTCCAAATCAAACATATTTCGATGTCCCTTAATTATTTAATCACGAGTAAAGCTCTACGTCATGTGCAAATATGACAAATCGGCTAAAACTGAACAATTGTGATAGTTATTAAGTACTAATCAATGATCAATTGCTCATAATTAAGTTATGATAATTATGATGTTTTATTTGCAGGGAAGTAATAATTATCGAATTAACTAAATATCTTGTCAATACCCTTGTACGAATTTTTGTATTATTTATTCACAGGATGGCTCGGGGCGATGTCAACGGGAGTCGCTCTGCTCGTGTCACCGGTCACCATCGCATTCTGTCGGAAAAAAAGCACCCGCGTCACGGCGGTTCTCGGTGGCCTCGTAACAGCACTGGGATGTCTATTCACCTCTTTCGCGTCGCAATTCCATCAACTCTTCTTCAGCTATGGCACGGTGGTCGGTAAGTTTTACCGTGAGCAATTCGTCGCGAGCAATGACCAAGACTACATCAAAGTCTTTCCACCCTCACGAAAATCCTCACCTTCCGCGAAAGTTCATTTGCTATCGCAAGATTTCATTCGCCGCGACGAAAATCTCCGTAAGAAAGACTGATTAGGCGGTTTTTCTGCCTCCTCCAGCTTTTTTACCCTTTCGTCGGCATTTTCGCTGATTTATTCTCGCGGGCGTATTTTCACGAGAGAGTGAATAATTAATTCTCAACATTATTTTTAATCGCGAAGAATTTACGCTTGAATCATAAACAATTAATTCTGACTATTGCAAAAATCCTCATTTATTTATTTCTATCATAATTTTTGCGATCTTCAAGCTTTTTTGAAAATATTTTAAGTGATTACTAATTATTGTTGATGAATAATCATATTTTCTGATATGATCTGTCCTTACTACGTCGGAATAGAAAATACAGCCGAGAATCTCATGAGCGTTTCTCAGTGAGTTCAAAGGATCAATCCGTTAAAAGAATATGGGCAACAGATTTAGGTGGTCGGTAGAAATAAGTCCTATCCGAATCGAAGCTCTCGGTAATAAATTCAACGATCTATTGTTCCGGCAGTTTTCTCTTTCTCTCTCTGTCTCCCTCTCTCTCTCTCTCTGTCTCTCTCTCTCTCTCTCTCTCTCTCTCTTTTAGGATCGAATAGTTAGAGATATATATCGCATAATAAATATCTGTAGTTGGTGCGGGATCTTGCTTCAAGCCCGTTCTCTCTATCTCATTCTGATGGAAATACACAGTGGCGCGCGCGTATCATCAATCCCCGTCGAGCCTAATCCGCGGTCATGCTTTCTGCTTTTTTTTCTATATCGATGACCTTCGTGATCAGATTCTTCGACGATCGAGTATCTAATAACGCAAATATGTATAACCATTCGCTATACACTTGGATTAAGATCGAACGAGGCCATTTGTCCGGATGGCGTCCCAAAAAGTATACGTATAAGATTTGGTCGAATAACGTGGCGTAGGGAAAAGTCTGGATAAATTTGTAACGCGATAGTGCGAGTCTGGATTCAAAAATTATGCAGCATATCAAATTGACTAAAAAATTATATTTGCCAAATATCCCATACAAAAATTCTGCTATCGAACAAAGTGGAGAGAAAATCAACCTTTTTTACATTACGTATAACGATCAAGACCTCCCCCAAGTCTTGATTTCTCATATTCTCATGGAGAAGGCTTTGTTTCGATTAGGAAGATCAGATATGATGATTATTTCAGGAATAGGGGTTGGTATGACGAGAGACTGCAGTACCCTGATGGTGGCGCAATATTTCAAAAGGCGAAGGGAATTCGTGGAAATATTCATCGTGTCTGGAAGCGGTCTAGGAATCGCCGTCATGTCGGCGTTCATCAAGGGAGCTATTAGGTAAGAATACCACATACGGACAATGGGATGTCTCTATCATCGAAAAATGGCGATAGTGTTGAAGAGTGTGAGAAAATAAATGTGCGAGAAACGATGAGAGACGGAGAGAGACAGCGAGAGAGGATTGACCGGTGAAAATTGGACATTTTCAGCAAGATTGGCTGGAGACTCGGTCTCCAAGCAGTAACAGGCGTCGTTTTTCTCACTTTCATCCTTGGAACGTTCTATCGAAGTGCCTCGCTCTATCATCCCCAGAGGCGTGCTATACTTCATTTGAAGAATCAAAAGCGCAAGATCAAGGATAAAAACAGAGTCGACGACAGACCGCCTTTCTTTGACTTTAGCACGCTAAAGAGCAAGACCGTGAGGATACTGCTCGTTTCTACTGGAATATCAGCGTTTGGCATCAACACACCCATCTTTTACCTGGTACGTAATAACACTTATTCATTAATGAGCCTTGAGTAAAAGGCAGATCCGTATCACAGGTAACAAAAAATTCATGAAGATCTCTCTTTGTTCACTATCGCATTACCTGAAACCGTCATTGAACCTTGAAATCTTCCATTTCCAGGCACATCAAGCTGAAGAAGAGGGACTGGGTGACACCGTCATCCTTCTTCAAGCTTATCTGGGACTCGCTTGGACCCTCGGCTGTGTGGCTTTTGGACTTTTGGTCGTTCACCATAGCGTCGAGTGTCGCATCGCTAGACAATATCTTACTCAAGCCGCTGTCTTTATGTGCGGACTTTGCATACTCGCACTTACCGCTGTTCATGGAAATTATCATGGTTATGTTATGTTTACTTGGATCTACGGTGAGCATTTGTCATTGTCGTTGAAAGTTTATATGACGATAAAATGGTTAATCTTACGTTTTCGTACTGCATCACTAAATCATGTTTTGATTCGCGATGACATAAATCTGAAATAGAAGAATCTACGATAAAATTAGGATCCAAGTGTTTATCATTATTTTTCCCGACTGTACCAGGAATTTTTTGCGGTGGATATCACTACAGTCTGAAGATGTACACGTACGAGAGGGTAAGGGCGAGAAACTTCGCGAGAACTTGGGGTTTCGTTCAGTGCTCCCAAGCAATACCAATCGCTATAGGCGTTCCGATTTCGGGTAAGATATTCGTCAAAATAAAGAAAGCGCGAGATCCATTTTCTTCACACAAGAAGTATTTATCATAAGAAAATAAGCCTGTCAAGACAACATGCGAGTCTAAATGTTGCATCATCAAATATAGATTTTCAGTATTCAGTATTATTTCAGTAGCATGAACTTTCTCCCAAAAACATTAATAGATTTTTTCAACTATTTCGATCTTTACATCGTCATTTTTAATGGCTCTTTCGTCGAACGACAATTATTTGTTGGTTTATTCAATTTTCAGGATACATGAATGTTGGATGTGGTGGGAAAGCTGGTTACTACTTCAGTTCCACGTGCGTTCTCGTTGGAAGCTTCACACTCTTTTTCATAGATCTTCACAGGCGAAATTTGTCGAGGCACAAACACACTCGTTCCAATGGTACGAGGCATCTTTGTGTCTCTGACAATTGTCCGCAAAGGAGGAGATTATCCTTTACGCAGGAGCCGGAGAACGAGGGTGCAGCGGCAGGAGCGGCTGCCGCGGCTTTAGTGCTCGGGGCTGAACTCGCACCGGGCCAAGGTATCAGGAAACGACGAATCAAATGTGAAATTTCTTGTTCCAGCGACTATCAAAATAATTGAAAGTCGTTCATATCAAATCTTTGTACATTCTTGATTCAAACCAAATATTGATAAAATCAAATGTTTTTCAGGCGAGATAATCGATGCACTCGGAGCAGAGAAGCCCGAGTTAACGTGCATTTCGGAGGAAGGAATAGCTGACATGGATCTACCCGATAACTTACTCGACGATCTCGATTACATCGGCGATTGCATAACCTCGTGCAATAAAGTCGAGAATTATCTGATGCTCTCGGAGTTTGAGAACAATCTGATAGCCGAAATGCCGATAATAATGGATCGGAAAGGACGTCGATGGTCACTCGCTCGATCGAAGCAGGGAGCGCAGGGCAGTCAAGGTGGCAATGGAAATGGCAATGGCAATGGCAATGGAAATGGTCAGCCAGCGGCCGAAGAAGATGAGGATTCGAAGCTGAAATGGCGATTGGCTCCAGCACCACCCAACAATAGGGTCATCACCGTTATAGATGAAGCTAGCACGTAGTATATAACGATTTTGTAGACCACGCGTATAGCATATATTATATGCATAATCAATTGAATAATTAATTAGAAACATTTATTCGTTAAAGGGACTCTGATCGTCGATGCGGTCGAAAAACGATCGTGCTGTACGGATTTGTTTCGACCGATTGTTAAATTACTTGCGAAATATTTCTAACGACTTTTTCATGTTTTTTTAAACCGTTATTTCGACATTTTGAGACATCAAAGAAAATGATTTTTGCGAACAACATCGATATTTTTTGACCGCGTTGTCGATCAAAAGCAGTCCCCTCAATCGTGCAAGCCACGGGTTACGGTCGAACAAACATCGAGTCACCAGGTTGAGGTAATAACTACCATTTTCCTTATATCAAAGACAATAATGCTCAACTGTATGATTGACTCGGCGATGCAAAAGTGCACGGAATTCGCCATTGCGTAATTTTTTTAAACAAAAAAGCGCTCGATTTTTAGCTAATAAACGCTATCGAATAAACGAACGGAGCAAGAGATAGAAGAGGGGGGTAAAACAATAATTCGCGTCAAGAGAGAAATGAAACGAATGATCCGTCCAGTAGAGGAGAAGAGTTTCAAGAATTCGTTTAGCATCTTATCAATCACTGCCAATATTGACGATAATAACGAGCATTGTTCGACTTTTCACTGCCGAGCGGCACCTTTTTCTCCGGCTGCTTTCCTGTATTACCGACCGAGCAAATGTCGATAACCTTTTCCGTTAGTATTTCACGATCACGTAATTTCATGCTATTTTATGCAGTATCTGTTCTCTCCCTCTGTCTATTTTGGTAGCAATGAAAAAGTATAACAACACCGAATAGTAACACTTCTGTCAAGTAGGAGTGAACCGTTCGTTTTTCAACGTGAAACCACAAGTTGAGACGAAATTATAGCTATAGACTGTAAGTACGATAATAATCGACAAAATTTAATCTAGTCAATCGTCGAAATAGATATTTCGATTTTTATGGATTCAGAGATAGAACCGAATCTGATCATCCACGCGCGCACATACACCGAAATACACACTCACCACAGAAATAACACACGAAATCATACGAATTGTGTCATAGAGTTGCGGCGAACGTGATAGAAACAGTACACGCGTATCATTTTATTTATTGAAAAAAATCTTCGTAGAACGTGTATATATACATATTATATTTATGACGATGTAGATGAAACGAAAGATATCGTTCGTATCGCACAGAACGAAAAGATTAAAAGCGACAAGCGAGCAGTAATGTTCATTGGGACTTTCGCGGTATTGCACGTTACGTTAAAGCGTATCGCGGAAAATAAATTATAATTAATCTCAAATGTTCATGAATTTTTCAATTTGTTTTTCCTTCTATTTGCCATTTCCTAATGTCCTATTGTCAAGGTGAGTTAAAACACATTGATGGTAAATTGTAAATCAGAAAGCAATGAAAATTAGAATAATTTCACTGAAAATTCCTGAAGCGCTAAAAGTCATTAGAGTTTATCGAATTAAGAATTGTATTTCAGTATTGGAGCAAGGAGCCACACTGGCAGAATTGCTACGATGGTAACAGATGTAGCATTTCTGATTTCTTTTGAAATATAAAACGTTTCAGAGATAATAAAGGCAACTGTTTGTTACCATCGGAGTAGCTCCGTCGGTAACTCATCTCGTCTCGAGCGATATGAAATGTAAGAAAGAGCACATTCTTGCCTACGGATCGCAAGACATTCCTAATGGTTATGATTTTCCTTATCTCTCAGCATCTTCGCGTTATCTGTCAAGTTAATTCGCTTACCGTACGTCGATAAGCGAGTGAAAAAAAGTATTTTTGTCAGATAGCACTGTCAAGTTAGGAGGAAAGTCGGTTAATTATATATCCGTGTCAATATACAACAAAACTCTCAGTAAAGTCTCGAAATCTTCCAAGGATCAATTAAAATTTGTATATCCGATTTGATAGAAGCATCTTTTTGGTTTTAATAAAATGAAAATGGCCAATGTGGAACGCGCATAAGAATTTCGTAGAAAATAAAACCTCTAGACAGTCATTCTCAATTGCATAAACAATTGCAGAAAAATCTCGTTTCAGTATGATTATCGGTCATGCGCAATGCACCGAGGGTGAGAGACGGGGAGATAAATAGAGACAAAGAGAAATTTCGGTACTGCAAGCGAAAACGAAAACGCACTGAACTCTAAAGAAACTTTTTAACGAGACGAAATATATTATACGGAAAGTTTATTTACACGGGGCCCAGCGAGATTCGTAACTGGGGTATATGAAAGCAGGTCGACGAGCCAAAGATGCCAGGTACGTATACAATACGAAAGCGATGGAGGAGACAGTGAGACACGCAGGAAGATGGGAAAATGGTAATATAAAGTATATAAAGTATGAAAGGACCTTAAAGTAATCCATCTGGTCGGTCCCAGTCAATAATCTCATTGTTCTATATAACCGTGGTGGGGGAAAGTACCGCGGGATTGCGAAAAACCAATCTGCTCGTCAAGCCGAACGAGCGTAGCGCTCTTTTATCTGCGGCAGAACAGTTGGAAATCGCGAGTTTTAATTATACCTCGCGACTTAATGAAGAATATCACGGTCCTTGTAAAATGAAATTTTCCTTTCGTCCTTTTTTTTACCCACCCTCGTTTTCTTTCATTCCCAATGATCGCACTGGCGTCTGGGGATTGAAACGCGACGGGAGTAATATCACGGATTGACCAGCCGGCGGATAGTTCCACATTGACGATAATATTCGTACATAGATGAATATATCGTATCTACATTTGTGTACAGTCGATGTCCGCAGAATTTACGTTGCGAGAAATGAACTGCGTATGGTAAAGCCCCCTCCCTCATCACTTTGCTACAATAATCAGACGCGCGCCTGCGCAGTAGATCGTTCGAGAGCGCGTGCATACATCGATGCGTCGATACTCCGCGCTTGCTGCGTCGCCGAACACTCGGACATGTGCGCATGCGTCGATGCTCCGCTACCACGTTCGCGATTATACCCCGACATCTCAGACGCGTGCGCTCATATTTCCATAAGTACTATAAAAACAATGATCGGTACCATACATTGATGTCACTTTTTTTAAAAATATATCTCGAGATTTCAGAGGAATCAATAAAAAATCATGATCGAGCTTCTAAATAGAGATTATTTTAATTTTCCAAACTATTCGAAATGGTGGTTTGACTGTACTTATGGTATATACGCAGTGTACGAGTGTATATTGCTGCTGTATCCGTGATGCAAGACAAGGGTAGGATTCCAGGAAGTGTACGCATGCTATATATATATATATATATACGTATATATCGAATGCCCCTCATTCCGCGCCAGTTTCCCTCGTGTAACACCCGCCGAGTCATCTTGTGATTAACACCTTGCAGATATTGCACTTCGAGTGATACGGGCACATGCTTAGCAGGGAGGGGGATTCTGTATATGTGTTACATACCATGCGATATCCGCAGTGCTCGATATTAACTCACGGATTTGCCTACCGATGAAATATTGTACTCGGTAAATTTCGAAATGCCTTCATCCCGTTCGCCATCCACAACTCAGTGCTGCGATTGCGATCTAGTTTTCGACTATATGCGTACTTGTGTCGGTCGTATACATATATACGTACGTATATATAACAAAAAAAAAACATCGAACTGAAAGCGCATACAAAATATCACTGTCGACTAAACTCGCGAGTTGTTTCCCCCCCGTTAATGAATATATTCGTTTCACGTAGAAATATTGTCGCGAGGTTTGACAGATTACGGATATTTTTCATGAATAAAATTGATACCATTTTTTCAAGAATAGATTCTGAGGTTGCGATATTGAAATCAGATATTCAAAAAATTCCTCATAAATTGAGAATTATGAAATTGTCTCGAGTGTAAACATATCAATAACTATAGTACTTTATTGACAATGTTAATATTATATGAGGTATGTTAATATGATATGTTATTATACATTTATCGTTTTCTCGTAATGTTGGACGAATATTCATCGATTGAATCATTTAATTTTGAATATTCATTAATATTTCATTACATTGAAAATATATACTTCGGTTGTCTGTAGCGGCGATTGATTTTTCGGATAACGAGTCGTGCAACTGAATATTGCATAAAAAATGTATGCATTTTCTTCGAATTCGAGACAAAATTATAACGGGTGAAATAAAGGGAAATTGGTAATGCAACCAGAATTATAACATATACGAGCTTATCGCTCTTCGGTGCCGAGTGCAGTAGAAAAAAATCTATCAAAAAAATTACGCATTCCGAATCAAACGAAATAAAAAAAGGTTTCTCTGAAGTTCGAACATACATTCGAACCCCACAGAGAGACCGTGGTATTCGATTTTTATTTTTTACAGGACTGGACAGGAATTTTATTTTCGAAAACGAATCGTTTATAATCTTTGTCTCTGCAAACGTTTCAAATTCTTTCCAATATTTCAATATCATTCACTGTCCTCGTGCCTGGCAATGATATTTCCCATTTTTCATCAAATCTACGATATCCATAATTATTCTCGTAAAATGATTTTTCATTCCGTTTTCATGCCTCGGTGCAAATTTTCATGGCCGCTGAATCCAGAAAACATTTCCGATCAAAGAGAAAGAGAAAAACATCGTTGGAGGTACCTACTCAAAGTAGATCTTAAGATTTGATGTATTCGTAGAAATTATAATACCGAAGGATTATTTCTTATCCGACGAGAGAAAGAACTTTTATTATCGCTCGATTTTCACGTCTTTTCTATCTCATATTTTTCACAGAGTAAAGTAGTAACATTCCCGTAGTGTAAGTCGACCAAATCTTACGATCGAATATTAAAGGCGTCGAGGTATGGTCACGTATATATGGTATAAACCTTTGGTCTAGGTAAATATATATTCAACTAGACCAAGTCCAGGTTCTCTTACGAGGTGCGATCCCATAACTTCTGAAATGTCGATTCTTTGGGTCCGGCAGCACACGGCATAGGCATAGAGAAAGGTGTACGAGCGAGAGAGAAAGAGAGGGTACGAGGATTTAAAAGTAAAATGCAATCTCAACTATGCTAATTCGGCATAAAATCGACGCGGCGAATATGCGCGATCTCTCGCGCGATGGTGCGCTTTATGGAAATGAGACAGTCGAACGAAATCAGCACGGAGCAACGAGGATTCGCCCTATTTTGGGCACACGTTGCGTGTTGAACCCGAAGATGCGCCCACGGCACGGATGGAGGAAAAAATTTAAGCTTTTCGCATGGAGCCGAGTGCTTTGTGAATGGGGGGACCGTTTAAAATCCTTTTAGGACCAAATAATTACGACTTACGGCAACGAAAATAAATTTTTAAAAAGGACTGCTGTTTTAAAGTAGCGATTCGTTCGGATGAATTGTTATTCTTAAATATAAAATATCAATTTCCTCCATCGTACGTTGGATTTATTCAAAATTTGAATGACGAGCTATTTTCTTCGATATGAAAATCAACTTTTTGCTTCTTTCAAAATTGAAAGTTTTCTCTCAAAGTAATTTTTTACGGTTAAACCAAATGATTATAAATCCAGGATTTCATTAATCCATAAGAATGGAGAAAACGTATTTGGTCGAAAAACGACCGAAAAATTTGAACGAAATTAGTACAGTTCCATCCCTTACTTTTTCCGACACACCCTATTCGCATTCCTCCGGGAATGGACTAATTGATTCCAACTAATTGTAAGAGATATCGCAGCATGGAAAGTCACCAGAATAAACAGAAACCAGGTGAGTTTAACTAACATAATCATGGTAATAATGAAACTTTGAGCTTACGTAATTCGGCGAGCATACCTCGTGCTCACAGTCTGCTGCAGAGAGTTCAAAGCTCATTCTACGGATACCCGTCGCTACCTACATGCTTCTACAATATGTACTTATAGTTACCTGGTGGGACTGAAGAGCAATATCCCGTCCCTCATGCTTCTGCAAGCCAGCGAGTTCTTACTACCTTCTAACATGCCTCTTCCTCCTCCCGCCCCACCTCCTCTTACGGTCCTTTCAAAGACCAGAAACTAAGTATTTCTCTAAACATTTACGAGCCTTGATGACACGCTACTACTAATTCTCGTCGTTTTCTCTCACTTCTGTCATCGTTCCTGGTATTTCCCTTGATTCCTATCGCCCCAACTCAGCTCAACTGAAATTACAGTCGCTACAAGGAGAATCAACATCTCTCCTACATCTAAAACCTAATTGAAATCTTCCATTTCCTCGACGGAGGTGCAATTACGATTCTCTAATAATCCTTTTGCTCTGTCGAGCCACTTTTAACCTACTTCGTGCCTGCATTCGGAAATCATCTCCACGAAAATTCTTTCCGTAAAATAAAAAATCGTTTATTACCTTAAGATGCGTTGGATCCTATAAATATGCAAGGTGTCAAATATATGAGAAAAGAAGAACGCGCCGAATTTTCAAAGTAAATTATTTTGAGCTACAGGAGCGCGATCAGCATATGGAGGGGTAGGCTACTTATTCGCTATAAATCGAGGTCGCTCGTGACATCCACGAGTTAACGACCGTTCTGCATCTGACGTGTGTACGTACTTATCCTCAACCAGCCGCGATTCTCCCGATACCCCCCTTTACCGCCTTGCTCCTCCAAGTACCCAGGTAGACGTACAGACACACACACACATCTATATACACATATCTGTGTGTGTGTTCTACTCCATCCACGCGTGCATGTATACATATATATATATATACGTGTTTGTATGTATGTGTACGTGAAGAGGATTTCGAGCGCAACGGCCCCAGCGAACGTCGCCGCTGGTGCAAAGGAGGAGGGTTTTCGGAGGGTGATGGATTCCCTAAATAGAGGAAACCCCCGGAACGATGCCGGCGGGCACCGCGCCAAAAGCCGCACGTCGACATTTATGCGTTATTAATGCATCGGAAACATTTCGCTTCGATTGCCATGCCCGCGTCCATCCTTCTCGCGTGACAATGGATTCGCAACCACGAAGATAGGAAAGTGCACACCACTGTCGCGTCGGTACTTTGAATTACCCGGCGGTAGTAGCGCAGGGACGGGGGAGGGAGGTTGCCGGAGGAAGGGATGAAAAATAAATTGGTCGATGGTAGATGTCTCTCTTTCTTTCGCTCCATGTTTTTTTTCATCCCTCGTTCTCTCATTTCCTCGCGACGTGCCTCTTCGTTTTTTCCAACCCTCCCCTATATTCAGACCGATGCTTATCTCGTTCCAGCAAACTCGCTCTTTTTTTTACCGCATTCCGCCCTTCTCACCGCGCAAACCCAATTCCCTGGCGCATCTTGTTAGTTTCTTCGCCCGTTTTTTTTTCTTCGTCCTCTTTCTTTTTGTTGCTGTTTTTTTTACGCTCTTTCGATATTTTCCTTCTCGGTCGCGTTTCTACCCCTGACAGGCCCTCTTGCATTTCTCGGTCGGCGTACGTCCGGCGCATCTCGATAAAGGCTCTGGCGTTGATCCAAAGTGTTTTCGGGGTCTGCCCACTGGCATAAATTTATCACGACTATTTGTCTCTGTTTGTCAATGACGGGCGAGTTCGCAGGACTGGGGGTTGATGTGGGGTTGGCGAGGTAAAGGGTGAGGGTGCAGAACAAACAGTCGATACATTTCCGATATAGAAGAATATTTAACGTTCTCGCTTGTGCAATTATTATAACTCTCCGTATCATATGAATTGTTAATAGGACAACGGGGAGTAATTAATCCGAGGTTTAATTATTGATATTGTCATCGACTTTTAACTCTCGAGGATATAATCGATCGTCGATTTTAGAATGTGGGTCACGCGTTTCGCGGAACAAAACTTTGTCGTTATTCAGCGACGAATCGTGATACCGGCGGCAAAAGGGAAAAATACAAATACAGCACATAAACAAGGGATGGTCGTTAGCTGTTTTGCTTTCCTCAGAGAGAAAAAATTTCCCTCGCGCGAGTTCTTACATCACTTCGTTGTGGATTTGTCAACGTTGCTTTCCTCGCTCGTATTAATTTTCACCCCACGGAACTATCTCATCCCCTTTCCTGAAGAGTGTTGTTGCTCTTCAATTCTATCCCTTGGATTTATGTAACACGCGCAATCGTCGAATCACAGCTGTCTGCACGTAATTAACGAGATTTCGTTAATAACTGACGGATGCACAATCGGATACGGAACATTATTAATTGTTCGGCATTGAGCGACCTCCTTGCACGACCCTCTTATTGTCAGCGTCGTCGAATGTACAAACGGGGATGCATATACGCGTAGTCGCTCGAACGTAAACCCATGTACGTAAACTGTGTCTGTGGCGAAAGGGCGTACAAAGAGTAATTAGTAAGGTCGAACCATCGTACATGCGACCTTTTGACATTGAGAATCCGCGATGTATGCGAATAGACGCTATATAGATCGAACAATACGGGAGGGACGCGTATTAGCGAGATCTCGCGTGCATTCAACGTTGTGCACAGCTCCCCGGCGCTGTCTCTCACGTCGACCCGGGTGAAATTGAGGGAGAACTGGCACGGGAGGTGAGGCCTCGACTCTGCAGACCTAGCGATAACTCCTCGACACGTTCGCGTATACAGTACAGTTACCTCGTACAATGTGATCCCTTCGTAATTTACGAGAGACGGGATTCGAGGCGACGCGTCGCGCATTACGTTTATCGCGGTGGCGCATTAATTAGGGAGTCGATTTTCACACGAGAAAATGTGCAAGACAAGAAAAGTATCCGCGTAAGAAATTTGATCGGACAGTTGGTCTGGCACGGATCATGCATGACTTGATTAAACGGCGACGTTCATCCGGTATCCGGCTAGAAATTTTCGCAGGGACAACCCTGTATGGCATAAGGACCTTTTCAGGTTAACCTTAAATGGGGAATCCATCTCAAGGTGTTGATAAAGATAGTATGGGGACAACCCTGCGATCCTAGGCAAAACCCTAGAAGAACTTTACACACCCCATAAGAACCCGATAATGACTCAACAAGCAATTGGGTTTACCCAGCAATGGACCGTACAAAAACCCAACGTCAATTTCTAGTCGGGTACCTGATCTAGGCCCAATGTCAGCCGAATCAGCACTGGATATCGATGTCTGACCCAGTCCTCATTAAATATCAGGCAACCTAATTAATGTTTTGCTTGAGAAACGAATTAAATTTGATGGAAACCGACGAACGATCAATAAGCGATTGATCGATCAATTTGCAGTTGAACGGGTAAGAAGAATCGATCAGCGAAATTATGGATAGACACGATCGATTACATTCGTTGGAATTCCATGTTTTATCAATTTATGCTCGGATTAATAAATAAAATTAAAGCTCGACATTGTCGTTCGGCGCAATCCATTAAATTATATTACTAATTTGATGATCGATTAATTTGCATTTAGATCAACCTATTAGTATTTGGATAGGTAAGAAAAAATCGGAGCTCGATTATTAACTGACTATTAACCGATCCGATCGATTTTAATTACGTCGTTTTCTTCACTTCGACGAAATCGGTCCCTGCATCATACAGAGTGCACCATTTAGAACAGAACAGTGAGATCCACCGAACGGTCCTACAGCACACAGAGGTTTCGCGAAGATTACAATTTTAATGAAAATATCTGTATCAACACCTAAGTCGCGTCAATAAACTGTCTCGATCGAGTCAAACCACAAAATTTTCTTGCTGTTTCGTAAACAAAATCAGAAACCCGTACCTAAATTAAAAAGTCCAAATCAATTCACATTGCAGACGCTCATTCTCGAACAAATTAAATAAACGAGCCCACCAGAGATTGTCATTTCCGCGAAGCTGGAAGTCGTTAATGGAACAAACGAGAATCATTCCCCGATCGTCGGTCACCCCTTTGTACTGTCTCTTCCTATGAAACCCCCGATCGACTTTCAGCCCACGAATCCTCGTCATCCCTCTCGTTCTTCGCTACCACCTGGATATATATCTCGGCGTCGTCGTACTCCGCGAAAGCCATCCTCGTTTCGCCCAAGCTTTTCTTCTATACTGAACTATGCGGTGGGCATGCAAAGGAGAGACGTTCCACCCTCTATTTTCAACCCTTGGTTGGCAACGAGAGCCAGAGAGAGAAGGTGATGTACACGGGGGATGGAACTTGGATTGGATCGCTCGAGCCAAGTTCTGGTAACCTTCCTTCGAACAAGCCCTTCCTCCCTCTCGCCCTCTCAAGCAACTGCCTTACCACCCTCAACATCGACCCCTACAGCCTCCGCGACTTTTCCTCGCTGCGAGCGTGGCAACGCTCTCGCGTCTTAGCCACTTCCTGCTAGGGAACTCGCTGTCCTCCGGAGCTTTTCTCTTTTCATCCCTCTCTCATTCTACGTCCCGATCATTCCTCAACTGCTTTTACTAGTCTTCCTAGGCTGACTTTCCGACAATGGACACTTTGACCTATCTGGTATTTTCCCACTCTTCGTCCTTCTTACCCTCATCTCGTCACCCTCTCTCTCGCTCTCGCACTCTCACCCCTAAGAGGAAAAGTAAGGATAGAGAGAAAGGGTGGGGGATGAATCGCGAGCAGCATCTTACCTCGGGCGTGCAAAGGCGGGCCAAACCGGTGGAGGAGTTTCGACCTTCTCTTCTGGGGTCTTGGACGATCGACGTGCTGCCGACTTTCCTCTTTCTCTTCCACTTCGACCCCTCTCCACCGATTTCTACCCGCCACCTCTTCCTTCGTGCTCCTTCCCTCAGTCACCATCCCCCCCCCCCCACCCCGCTCTCGTCTTAAAACCACCGGAACGACCAGGATTACCGGCTTTAAGTACTAGCAAGGAATTTGGCCCAGGGCCGATGAGGTCGTAGGAGTTTACGATCAACTCGAATGGGCGGGTAGGGAGAGGAGGGGGAGGAGGTAGGGGATTCCTCCATAGACTGGAAACGGGGAGAAAACGCTGCAGGGCAGAGAACGAGGGGGTTTCCAAGCTTTGGAGAACGACGATTCTTTCCTTCTCTCTCTCTCTCCCTCTTTTCCCTCCCCAACCGCGGTCCTCTTTTATCTCATTCTCTCCCTCTCACTTTCGCACTGTTCTCGTTCTCTATACTGCTGCTCCGAGCTGGTATAAAACTACTAAGCTGGTTACCTCAAAATAGAGGAACTTGCGGGGTGTCTGCTATATGCACGTATATAGATGTGCGTTGGTGTTTTTTTAAATGGCTATATATAGATATATAAGCACTTGGGCGAACAGGACCAACCCCCCGGTTGTCGTCACCGACGTCGTTATCGTCCCAAGGAAAAAAAAGTCTTAATCGAGCCAGCTCCCTCTAGCTCTCTCGAATCTAAAAGCAAGATGGAGATAAACGACATGGCTTGGCTCTCGCGCAGACAAGTGTTCAATGTTTTTCATTACTTTTTCTCGTTCTTGTTTTTTTACCTCGTATTTTACAATTCTCGAGCGATTTAAGATAAAACGTGCCGTAGGGACGAATTTTCGTAACGATAACGGTCGAGGCAAACGCATCGTGTTGTTTTAATCAATATTTTAGGATATTAAGAATTAAATCAGTACTGTTTCGAATAAAATTTACTTTTTCAACCTTTCTCATTTTATCGAACAATCAATGTTCCATGGCTGAATTTCTGGGTCGTCGTGTTTGAAAAAATCAGTCTGAATTCGTCGGTCGCCGGGTTAATTAGGCACTACAAAGAGAGAGACAGACGGAAAACTACCCTTCGACGTCACTTCCTCCCTGTGATCTCCTTCCGCCACCAATTCTCCGGGGCATATGTTAATTAGTTAGCTGTGAGAGTAGGACCGCGTGGCACATTCTACGTGTGCAATGACGCTTAATTATCCGGAATGATTTTCAAATTAATCCCATTTATTTACCTGACGAGAAACACCCGAGCCACGAAAGCGCCATGACAGTCACACTATCCGATACTCGCTATCTATGTACCCAACTTAATATATATATATACATTAATGTGTATATTTCTGTAAGTGGATAGGTGGATCATTACAAGGTGATATAGAACGCGTGACAATGA
The DNA here is from genome assembly GCA_951802705.1 of Netelia virgata. NCBI lineage: Eukaryota > Metazoa > Arthropoda > Insecta > Hymenoptera > Ichneumonidae > Netelia > Netelia virgata. Next base: position 13,321,609 of record OX637865.1, on the reverse strand, counting down.
CCACGCTTACGAGTGCGGTATCCCCCGTTTACATCGGTCTCTCTCTTGCTCGTGCACCTCGCTGCATTTACCTATGCCGCAATTCGTAGGTACCATGCGTTAAATTCGACTCCACCGGAAATATGGCATATCACCGTAATACGCTTCAATAAATCACTGATTGTACCCGAAAATACGTGTGCACAAACGATCGATCGGCGATCGTATCAAAGACAAAATATATAATTATAACGATGACATACCGAAGAGGACCGCCGGTCGATGCTCCAACGATCGGTAATTCGAAAATTTCCAGCGCTTACTGCCGATAGGAGCGCGATAAATCCAATCGGGATTAATTTGCGAACGCTGCGACTGCTCTTCGTTGAATAATTGTTCGTAATCTGAAAATATTCTGCTGCGATAAATATCATTATTATATATATGTTTTTTTAAATTAATTATCGATGATTATTTATAGTGGGAAATAATTTGGTCGAATAATTAAATTTATTGTTTAAAAACTCATTTTCAATTATTTTTCTTAAATGAATTTCAATCTCTGATCCGGACCAGAGGCTGAGGCTTTCGAGGCTTATTTTTTTGGTCGAAGATTGTTGGTAAAAAGGGGTTAGTTTCATATTCTATTCGTAGCTCGTTCGAGATAAGAGTTATAATTGAAGAACAACAGAGGCGGAGAGAGATAAAGGGAACCGAGACACAAACTTCGCGTTAAGCGAATTAAGGTAATACGGGTTCGAAGCCTACTCGGCTCAACTCATGGGAGAATCGAGATTATCACACACTAACGTCATATATCTAGATCGTACAGGGGGAAAAAAACTTAGTCGAGAACGGAATTAGTTAACGATTAGCCGCACGGTCCGTGGAGTTGTTTCTTTATTCCTGCTATTTTTCTCTCGCTCTAGAATCTCTTTGGACGATCGAGTCGAGATGATCGGACGACCCGATAACGAAAGGATTATAAAAGTTTTTTTTATTCTTTTTTCCAAGATGAATGAGATCTCGAATCGAAAGACGAAGACCGTGAAATATACAGCGTCGAAACTTTTGCGTCCAAGTTGGAGGTGAAATTAAAAAAAGAAAAAAACGTCAAAAAAATTGGTAGATCGAAAAGTTTGGGGTCTTTTTTCGCAGCGTGAGAAACGAGACGGGCTGGCTTAATGGAGATCTCTTTATCTCGCTCTTTCTCTATCATTTTTTCTTCATCTTCTCGCTCATCTCAATTTATACGAAAGTCATAAAAACGATGGGAAAAGCGCGTTTGCAAATACGTCGAGGCACGGCGTACATTTTTCATTCCTCCAATTTCTCAATTATCGAACACCCCGTATAAATATTATTCAACTTCAGTGCGAATCTTCGATCGATAAAAACGAATAAAAGGATCTACGTGCGAGGACAATTTCTACGCCTGTCGATTTTACCCTCAAATTTCCATAGTCTCGAATCTTTTCGGAATTTCAACGTTTCGTGCGAGTGAGAAAGAAACGGTGAAACGGCAACCGAGAGGTACGAGGAGGATCTCTCCGAGACCCCCAGAGAACCGACACCACCTTCATCATCGCGTTCGGTGGAAAACAGAAGCCGTAATACCCATATCTCTCTGTCTCTTTCTCTCTCGCTCTCTCTCTCTCTCTCTCTCTTGCTCACGACGAATGATTTATCGATGAAATTTCACAATATCTTTGATTTAAAGATGGCTAACTCGACCAGGGGGACGTATTCGTAAAAGTTGACAGGATTTATGTGCCTCGTTGATCGAGGTGAGCCCTTTGCATGTATATATATATATATATGTGTGTGTTTACATATATATGTATGTATATGGACAAAGAGAGAAAACTTCACTTCTATAGACGATAGGAATTTGTCTCGGACGAACTTTGCTCGAAGATCGGAAATCCGTTACCATTGCCTTCGTAGTTTCGACGATTCTTCCAACTATAAAAATAAAACAAAAAGTATTTCAGAAAATGGGATCGTTTCAATAAAAACGAATTAGTTTTTTTGTAACTTTTGAAATTTTCTCTAATCGCCAATAACTATGAAACAGTCTACAGGGAGGTGGAACGTCAGGGGGCGGAAAGACTTTAACGGCTTTAAACTTAATCGATGAATACGAATGCTTTTTTTCAACAATTTTTTTAGAAAAATACCAGGATTCATTTTAAACTTCGAAAAAATATGTTTTTAATTGAAAATAAACACGTTGTCGTGAGAGGTCGTTAACCCTCGAAATACGGTTTTCGTTCCTTGTCTAGACACGCATGGGCCAGAATTTTTTTCTCGGTCTTATCGTGATTTTTCTCCGCCCACCAAAACGTTCAGTAACGAGCCAGAGAAAAAAGATCCATACTTTTCTTATCTACAAACTGTAAGTTGGATCGAGAAGACCCGCGACACGATAGAGAGGAGCAAGAGAGAGAGAACAAAAGGGTGACAAAAAAACGGCATGGATGAGTCGAGAGGCCGAGCGAATGAAATGATAACACTGGTTTTCAATTTACCCTTCGCTCGCAGACCCGCCAGGGTCGTTTCCACCGCCACTCTTTTTACCATTAACTCGCCATCACCCTGCGAATGCTCGGTCGGAGCTCTTATACGAGCCACCTCGCCAATATCGATGTAGGATCATCCCACCTCGCTTCCCTTCCGTACAGAGTGATTGATCGAGCTCCGTGCAGTGATTGGCACCTGATAAAAAACTGTCAAACGCCGGTTATTGAAATATTTGAATATTCCCTTTTGCCGGAATTTCGTTAAAAGACTTTTCACTGCGTAGTTCAGCTACTGGTTTCTCTTCAGATGACTTTCGAGATGAGTCCATCATAAGCTAAACCATAAATGGACATAAGGCAGGTGTTCCAACCTTGCTGAACAATCTGAAGTTCGAGATACGAATAACCATATCGAAAAATGTGTATGTTTTCAACAAAAAGTAAAGAGTAAACGGAGCTAAAGATTGTTAATGTTGGAAAAATAGAAACAGCGATATTTGCAGAAAATTGTTTGTGGAGAAATTAGTTTTTCTATGTTTAGACAGCTCTAGGCAAGCGAACATTTTTTTTTGCGAAAACGCGCATTGTATTAAAACTCGAATTTTGGCACCACGATAGATCTGAGGAAACTTGAAAGTTCGACTATTTTATTTTTCGTATTTGTAGATTTTTATTAATTTCAATTAATAAAAATGAATAATTTTCTATAAGCAACCACAGCAAGGTTTTTTCAAAAATATCGTTAATATTAAAGTTTTCAACGATTAAAATTGCAACGTTCATTTTGTTCCCTATCTTCAATCCGACCGTTACCTTAAATGTATTTTTTGTAAAAATTCGATTACAATTATTATTATTATAAACTACAAACAGACACATCGTAATCGTATGGTCTCGGTGATAGCACCATTAAATTTTACTACTGTTAGCATTCGTGAGTAAAACACGTCGAGATAAACGGGAGTACCGATAGCACGAGTTTTGGACTCAGGCGATATAACGTGGAATCAATTTTTTTCAACATTTTTACGACTAACTTTTTTACGGCTCTCGGACGAAACGGTCGGGATATTTTCGAGAAATTTTACGATTTAGAGGCGCGTACGGGCAAACTCTTCCAGCATCACTCACGTCGAGATTAACGTGCATGTCTATCTGGTTTGGTACTGTGGGCGATCGAAACTTGTTTTAATTTCAACTCACCAGTACGATTTTTCATTCTCTACCGATCCATCCTTGATCTGCCTTATTTCTCTTGTTTTTTCGGGCAACATCACGATCCACCAGCGACAGCCAGTTATGTATCCGACAGGGCGTTTTTTTTCAGCTACGATTCTTCGTTTTACACCGTTGAACGATTCTTTCAATCTGGGACAATTTTTTCATCGCTGCATGTTATCTGCATTTTTTTACAGTTTGTTAATTTAAATCCGTAGAGCTTAGTCTGAGCAATGGAAGAAACTCGCAATTTTCATTTATATGAATTATATCGGTGATAAAAAAAGTTAATATGTTTGTCAAGCTTTTCGAGTAATATTGTTCCCTCTCTCTCTCTCTCTCTCTCTTTTTCTCTCTCTGTATCCAGGTTTGATCTGAAATAACAGACTCGAAATGCATGTTGATTCGATATTTGCATAGATGAGACACTGGAATGGAAACAGAAGCAGCCGCTTCACAAAAAGCATCACAGTGCAATAGCTGAAAATGAAAAGATTCATCTGAACTCGTGCAGTCCGCAGAATCGTTCTACCACGTTTTCCATTGACGAACCTCCCGCTCAATAATCGGAGTCTCTGGAATATTTTACACAGTTATAACGTTATAACTTTCGGGGTGAGAGGCGCGAGAAAATAATAAAATCTCGGAACGAACCGGCTCTCGGTCTATGAGATATTTTTTGCCATTCTTATTTGTCGACCGGAGACGAGAAAATGAAGAAGAAGAGGCGAATAATAATTTCCTTTCAAAAAGCTCTTTGTAGTCGCGGCCACTCGTCATCACATTCTGTCCGTTCTTTTGACGACGAACGCGACAGGCTTCTCACCTCTCATAACCAGCCAGAGTACCAAAACGGTCCGAGGCAGAAATACCGAATCTTATAGACGATGACTTTTTCATAAGAAGAATCCAAGCAAACGCATATTTAAGAGAGCCCTACACCTCTCACAAACTAATAAAAATTCGGCTTCGGCAGATGGTATATTATTCTCGTCTCGTTCGATAAATTCATCTGGATTTCTTTTTTATCCAATTTTCTGCGACTCGAGCGGCCTCATCGGAGCCAATAAGATAAGAATTCAGTGTCAGACTTTCTTAATTTCACGTGAATTTCATAATATAGTCGGATCAAGAAACAACACGAATCCACTTGAAAAATGTCAATACTCGAGTTTGAATAAAAGCGATCATCTATGACCGATTGCTTTTTTTCTTATAAAAAATACTAAATAGAATTAGAATTAGGGTCGTGTTTAAAAAAAAAAAAGAGAAATACCTTCGGTCTATTATAAATTTTAACGGCAATAATCTTATTTTGTAAAAGTCATCAAGGAGAATTTAGAATGGAAAACAATACTTACGTATTCCTACCGATATATAGTAAGCTACGCAGATAGACAAGATGATGTATGTGGTGGCCACACGAGCAAAGCAAAGTAAAAGTGGAAAAAACTTTTCAGCTTTTACGAAGGTGCAGAGGTCCCGCGGCCCATCAGACCGATAAATTATCTTTTGCGCCAGAAAGGGAGTAAAAGGTAAAGAGGGAGGAGAGAGAGAGAGAGAGAGAGAGAATTCGCAGACCGAGATAGTAAACGTGCCTCTCTTTGGTGGTCAGATTTATCGTGCTTCGTGAACCCCGCAGATAAGAGAAAATTAATTTCTTTGTAGATCCCAATTTTACAATGGACCACGTTCTCCCTCGAATGCGTCGGTAGAACCGCTTTGGTACTGTAAAAGCCCGTACTATAAGTACGTATGCAAATTATGTATACGCGTTGGTAAGTTTCGGAGGGCTGGAACTGTATAATTCGAATAATCTTGGTATAGGTGGTCCGGCCAGTGTTTTGCATCTCGGAGAGATGTTGCAAGTTTTTTGCGAATTTGGCATACATCCTTGAGCATGCTCTATGTACGTGTAAAGCTTATGCGCTTTCACATACACACACTAGAGCAAATGACAACGAGAGGGAACAAGAAAATAGCGGGCTAAGACGTTTTGACATAAAATATTGAAAAGTTCATTAAAAAATTGAAATCAAAAGAAGAAAATATTGAAAAACAGACAAATATTAAAGCCATGTTGCTAAGCGTACTCTCTGCCACGAAACTTAAATTTACTATGAACCTTTTCTCGAGTCTTACGTTCTGAAAGCCATGTTGACTTTGGTTGGATTTGGTTTGTAAGTATTTACAGAACTAGAAAAGAATTCGTTGGAAATCCCCGGTTTGATGAAACGGCACTCCAACCATTGTGTTTTTTCATTCACTTTCCGGCCATTTATAAATTGGCCAGGAGTGAATACCCGTTATTTTTCGACGATTGGTTTGTCTACGGTTATTCGCTCGGCTTTACGCGGGGTATACCGTGATAACGATGGGGTAGCGATCATTTGTGAGGACTGCATATGCTATCCGTGGATCGAAAAATATATATATGTATATATGTAGAGACAGAGAGAGCGCGTGAGGGGGGGGGGGGGCGGAGAAATAGTAATCGCAGCCCAAATTAATCGTTCGATATCGCGCCGAGTCAGACGTCAAGCTATACCGTTGCTGCAACGCCATTCTGATTCACGGTATACGTTGGATAATTATTCCCTCGAACAATAAATGCGTCCGATAGTAACCCACCTATATACGTATATATACGCAAATTAAAAGGCTCGCGATGGAAAGCCCGTGCCAATTGTACAGATTTATCGAATATTCTCTCGACAAATGAAAAATTTCATCGAAGAGAAGAACAATCACACTAAACAAAGTTCAATAAATAATTAAAAAGCGAAAAACTCGAGTTAATCATTTCGCAAACGTATTTACATATGAAAACAAAATATTCAGAAATTCAATATTTCGTTCGATCATTCGAAGGAGACTATTTTTCTTTTCATTTTGCACAATATTATTGTTTTTTGTTTATTTCACCTAAAACCCAATCGGTTGATCCGACTTCGAGAGAGTGATCGTAAATCACACGTTTTTTTTTGAGCGACAAAGAGATCAGGCGCAACGACGGAGACTCCTGTTGGCTCATTCGATATATAGGAAGACAGAAGTTTTGCAAGAATACAAGCTTGAAGCCGGAAAGCCGCGACTAAACCGTCGGAGCTTTGAGAAACCGTAGGCCGATAGTGGGGATACGCGTAACTACGGCAGCTTCTCGCATTCCTCACAGCATGCGAGAGAAGCGTAACATGCCCTCGTCCTCCAAAACGCTCTCCTCTTCCTTATACTGGCGTATTCTCCCCCTCGACGCACGGCCGATTATTTATAACCCGGAGAACGCGCCCGGTGCTCCCGGGCAAACGGAGGATTGTGGAGGAACGCTGGTGGACGAGGAAGGTGGGGGTGAGGAGGTGAGCGAACAATAACTAATAAATAACATAGCGCATCTGGGTCTCTCTCTCTCTCTCTCTCGCTCTCTCTTACTCTCTCTCTCTTGCCCCTCCCCCCTCGCCGTTACCTCTTGCTCTCTCTCTCTCTCTCTCTCTCTCTCTCTCTTGCTTTGTGTCTCTCCAGCATTCGCGTTTCCGACGACCTACGTTATTAGTTAAATTTATCTGCGGTCTCACCACGAGCAACGCGTACGCGCAGCTAATTAACAACGTTGCACTTTCGACGAAAAGTTTACGTATACACGCATACACTACTTGGCTACGATACGTCAGACGCCGGTAGGTACTGTTGGTCTAATTTGTAGACTTGCATACGTGTAAAATGGAAATTCAAATGTTAATTGTACAGTTCATTTGACCATTGTTGGTCGTTGGCATTGTGTAATAATGAATATTCTTGGTTCTGGGTAAACGAATGAGTTAGATCCTGATTAAAGAACACTCGAATGAATATGCAATGGTTAGTCAGATAAAAACATCCTTGGGTGAAAAAAAATGTTTTTTTAATGGAAAATAAAATAACGAATAACATTTTCAAATGCAAACGCGAGTTGCAACAACAATACGTTTGTTAAAGTTTAATTATGTAGAAAGGATGTTATTTCAGCCTAGCGAACTTTTGAAATAAAAAGTAGATTTGCCGTTGAACAATAAAAATATTCCGATTTGTTTGCGGACGAATGTTTTTTTTCGGTTAGTAACGCGCGACGAAGTTTATTCCGTCGATCGCTGAAGGGTTAATTGAAAGATTATTTATCATCTTGTTCCCGGGAAGTTTTGCACGTGAATTCTCGTTGCCCGCGAAGATTCGGTTAATTATTTGTCAGCTAGAGGCGAATTTGGTTGATTGACGGGGAGCCCTGGTGAAATTTCAACGCAGCCTTAGCTCAGCCACGAACTTGAGAGAAATATGCGAATACGGTTTGCAATTTGGCGTCGACTCGGGTCTAATGTAGATTGATTACCGCGTCCTTATCAAGAGAGACAGGGAAAGGAGGAAGCGAGTTAGGGGGAGGGTGAGAGTGAGAGAGAGAGAGAGAGAGAGAGAGAGCGAGAGCGAAATACGAAGGAGACCTCAGAATATGCGAGCTCGAAAGCTTGAAGAGGAAGCTTCTGTGCTCCCTTGAATCTCGCGACTATAAATCGAACTCTCGCTCGGTATACCTCGATCGATCGGTTTCCTCTTTATCATACCCAAGAGTAATATACATATATATATATATATATACACACACAATTATTTTCACAAATATTCATTCTGCAAAATGGGTTGATCAAAACAGATTTTTAATTCCGTCCTTAATTCGAGAGTATCGTACCGCTATAAATTCAAAATGAAGGTAACACGCGCGGAGAACGAGCGAAACAATATTTCAGGATAAAGAAAAATTGCCGCAGCTGTCCTTCGGGTTATTTCCCTTTACCTCGTTCCTCGCAGACGTCCGTTATATGGAAGTAAAACGCGAGATTTATTGGACAGCATGTGGTAAGCTTGGGATATTCGACCCTCTCTCACTCTCTCTCGATCTCTCTCTCTCTCTCTCTCTCTCTCTCTCTTCGCGTCCCACAAGGATCGTCCGGCTTGACGTTAACCCGGGACACGAAAACCAAGGAAGAGACCTGGATGAAGTTTTCAGACTCAACGAAAATATCGTTCGGTAACCTCGCGAAGGACTTTCGTAAATATTCGATAACTCTCGTACGACGCCTGCGCCCACGTCTTTCCGATAATTTGAAAGCTCTAGGACTTCTCTCGTAGGAAGAATTTCTTTTTCTTTTTCTCGAATAATCTTTCCTTCGAAGGTCACGTGCTTCTTCCCTCGCGAAATTCACGTTTTTTCGTTTTTAATTTTGTTTTCTTTTTCAGTAAAAATTGTGTCTCACGAGCCAGAATCTCGTTGTTATTTCTCATCGTCGGTGCGTTGGCTCACGGGTCCTTTCCGTATTTGCAGTTACCGGCGCCGTTACACGAAATTAAGGTATCAGTACGAAGAGCAAACAGACGAGAGAGAGAGAGAGAGAGAGAGAGAGAGAGAGAGAGAGTCGAATACGACCGCGGAGAAGTGGAAAGACCGAGACGAAGACCCTCTCTCTCTCTCTTTCTCCGGCTCGAAACGGAAACACGGAGGCCAAAATATCATTCCTGTTTCTAACGATCACCACGTCGAGAGCAGGGCCAATCTGTATAACTGAACGCAATCCTCGGTACGCGTACAGCAGTTGGACCCGCCGTAACGTTGCAAAATGAGAGCGAATGTCGAGCTCGGTCTTTTGGCCACCCGGGCTAACCCGCGATCGACCGAGACGAGATACACCGAGGGCAACTTGCCATGTGGAACCAAGGTGTGCCAATTACTGTTTCCATGTGATTCCACTTGAACGGCCAATCACCGTACCCTTTACTTCGTATATATTATTCGTATTACTCGTTTAAGCATCGCGCTCACACGACTCACCCTCGCATAAAGTTTCACACTGTTAGGGGTGCACGCAACCTCCTTAGTTCGTATCTATTTGCCTAACCGATCTACCGTCCTATTTGCATTCGTCCTTTCTACCACGCTGCGAGCATTGTACGTTGAAATGTCCTTCGACCTCTCACACTCGCGCTTCGCAAGGGGATTTGCAATAAATCTGTTTGCCGGAAGTACACGGGTATGTACATTTGCCGAGGATGCAGTGGGAATTTCACTTTTGGGAGATTATTGTGCAATATCGTTGATAAGACGATGTAAATAGGTAACATTTCAAGATACCAGTTAAACAGCATAGCTTATAATCAGATTCTTCTTTTTTTTTTCATGGACGCTAATGCACGAGGTGTCGAAATTACAACGACGTTCCAAAGTATTTCGTAAATACATATTATTAGATTGAAATTAAAGTAATTCGTGAATGGGTTGATAACAAAAAATGGAAAAACAATCAGGACTCAATTAGGACTAAAAGAAAGTAAAATTTAAAATAATCGGAGATACAAAAGTTCCAAGTTGGCCGATTTTTCGTGAAATGCCCTATATATATCATTTTATTCACCGAAATATTGACTATATTGAGCATAAAAAGAAAAAATGTCAAAAGTCCTTGGAGATATCGAGGACTTTTTCGTACGAGCCAGATATATACGAACCTATATAAAAGTCCGCGGTGGATGTACGTCGAGAGAAGAAGCAAAATTGGGTCCCGCAGGACACACTCGTTCACACAACTCGACGTTTCGGGAGTGAGATTCCCTATTTTTCTCGAGGATATTTCTTCACTTTCGTATATGCAAAATCGCGTGTACCGCTCGGTAGAATTCGCAAAAATTCGCCGACCCGTGTAAAATATCACGTTCTTTTCTCTGTTTCCCTCGACCTATTCTTCTTCAAATCTGATGTACGTGCGCGACGTGTCAAAAGTACATTGTCGCTAGTATTTTTTGCTCCAAAAGAGAAAATTCCCTTATTGGAGCAAAGTCTAAATAATTGCGATGGCAATACATTTTTATCGATCAATGCGATTCGCGGAACGTTCGAAAATATAAAGTGAGATACTCGAGCAACAGACACTAATCTGACACGGATTTTATTTTTCACGTAAAATTTATGAAAACGAAATTAGCGACACGTTGCGAGAAATCATGTATCGTCGATCGCAGCACTAGAGACATTTCGTATTCATTCTAGCAAATGTCAAATATTATTATTCTCCGTGTCTAACGTGTCATTTGACGCTTTCGTGTCGCGAAGCAAATTCTCGATTCTCTCTCTCTCTCTCTCTCTCTCTCTCTCTCTCTCACCCTGTCTTTCTCACACCCCCTTTCTGAGAAGTTCAAATATTTGTATAGGTAGATGGGAGCGAGGCGAGATTACGCGTCGGATGGTTGCCCGTAAATTGGGAAATTTGGCGAGCGTGTTGAGCATAAACGTGACGATCTACGGCATGATTTAAGGGCGGTTAACGAGCCAGCCTTTTAGACATGTTATATATTTTGAAAAATTTCGTACGTATATTTCCTAGCCGAAATGCTCGTTTAAAAACAATTCTATCATCATTTTATACTTAATTCTTGTTCATTTTATTTTTATACAGAGTTTTCACCCAAAAATATTTGTATCGATGGAGAAATTAATCGCTCAAACAGTTATGGAAGCTTACCTTCGTCATGAATTTAATTAGTTTAATTAGTTCTAGATTTGTATTACATTTATATCAGAGCTCCGATAAAAATGGTAACTTTGTCAGGAAATTAATAACGATAAAAATGTTCCAAGCAATAATCAGTTGCAATCACAATTTAATAATAATTAGAAAGCTGTGTCTGAGCCAGAGTCGCCTGATGATGTATATATATATTTGATAAAGAGAATAGCATTATATAGAGAAATCTTTAAAAGAGGATGGTGAAAGCGGGACGTTTCAAGGCTCCTTTAATCTCAATTCTTAGCTCCTTTTACTCCCTGTCTCCATTTCGCTTACCAGCAACTCCGCCAAGTTATATCCCTGCGAATCTCAATGCGAGAGACTCCTGTGTCATGGCTGAATGAGAAACTAAGCAGAACGGAGGAAGAGCCGAGGATCCTCACCGACGGCAAGGACGACGACGGTACGCGCTTCCTAGATTGACACGAATTGCTGCAACAGGAGTACGGAGAACGCGTAATTAATGGCTAGGAGCCCGAGAACACGTTGAAACGTATGGTATATATACCTATATGTTCCAGCCGGCGCGTTGGCAAATTTAGGTGGCTCGAGTAGTCGTGTTCAATATACAGTTGTTGTCTCGCGCGTATCAACACGAATTACTATTAAGCGAATAAATATCTGCATATTCGATTAATTAGCTATTGAATTAATCGTACATTCGGCTAATGGGGCAGCCAATTATTCATTTTCTCACGCAGAAAAATTATTGTTTAATAAAAAAAAAGCTCGTCGTATCGATGCCGGAGAATCTAATCCAAGTGATTGAAAAAGAATGATTTTAACACAATATAATTAGCACAATAGTATTAATCAGATTGTTTATTCACATATTTTGTATGGCAAACGTCGGAGATTGCAGGAGAATTGACAAATTCTTAAAATTTGGTGACAATTGTAACAAAGTACGAACCCGACGATCACCGAAAATTTCGCGAGATTTCTTTCTTAAAATAAAAGTTTCGTTTTCTGGAAAATCGATGGACGCAAAACAAGGAGAAAAAAAATGAGAAATTTCGAAGGAAAATCATTTGGATTTTCTCTAACGTTATATTCCCAATGACTTCGAAACAAATTCTCATCTTCGTAGGGAGAAAAAGAGCCTCGAGAATTTTCATCGACGACGGATTGACGGGAGTGCAACGAGAAACCGTGCACTTCCTTCCGCTTTCTGGATCAGTAATTCGAGGCATTCAGTAGTGAGAGAGGAGTGATAGGTTTCTACTGGAACGAAAACCTATGCCCTTTTTCATTTCACTCCGTTACATACGTGCACGTCGAGGGAGCTTTGGTAACCATTAAAGTACGACTACGTATCTCGAGCTTACTCTCCCTTTCTCTCTTTCCCTCTCATCAATCCGTTCGAATCGCATGGGACGCATGGTAGTTCCCTTCAAAACCGATAATTTCTCCCTCGCTTTTGACATCATTACTTGTCGCAATCTCTATATATGCAACTCTCCAACGTTTTATCTCTTGCATCCTATCCAACTCGCATTTATCTTTATACATATATATATATATAAATCAACCTACCCTTTGAGGTATCGTGAATAGAGAGAGGTCTTGCCCATACGCATATAACTGTACGATGTAACAAGAAGCAAACGAGACCAGCTTTGATTTTGGAGAACGCCCCAATTGCTCCACCACCCGGTGTCTGTCCTTCTCTCTTTCTCACTCTACTGCCTCTACGTCATGCAAAAGAAATGTGGGATTTCTGCTACCGACTTGAAATAGTGCACAAAGTATCGCCGATGAAGACATACTACAAGTCGAACCGAATGCTTGTCTAGAGATAGTAATAATGGTGTGTTTGAATGATTAACGGTTGTAACAGTAGGATAAAGCAGAAATTATGGGGGAGATCAGCAACGCTCGACAAAAGTTGAAATCTTGAGAATTTGTTCTGCGACAGCCGAGTGGACAAAGAGAGAACTTTTTTGTACCCACGTTAAGTTGGCTGCAAGCTATCGTAGACATTTACAGGGTGTTTCTTTTGTCGCTGCCACCCGAAATAACTCGGTAATTATCGACGTCACAAAAAATCGTTCCGAATAAAAGTTGTACGGTACGGAGGGGGCCATCAAATGCGTTTATGTTTTTTTCGGTAGAGGCGTTTACGTACAGTGCAGGTCACCTTCACTTTTCTAAATGGAATGGTACATTTTTCCACCATCTTGTAGAGCAACTCAAGCCGCTTTAAAAACATTGAGGGATCAAAGTCGTTCACGGTCATTCAAGGTCAGTAGCGAATGATATAAATCTAAATATCTCGGATCACTACCAAATATTTGGTAGTCTTATAATCATTTGGTAGTGATCCAAGCTGAAATTACCTGACAAGATTTTATTTCAATAGATGTTCAAAATGACCTCCAACAGCCTCTAAACATTTTTCTAGTCGGACAGTCGGACACTGTTTCGGTCGTGGAAAGCTTTCTAGAGTGATGCTGTTATACGCATTGATGATACGTTCCCGCAAATTCTCCGGTGTTGTGGGCATATCTTGATAAACTTTATCCTTCAACGTTCCCCATAAAGAAAAATCGGGTGGAGTTAAGTTCGGTGATCGAGCAGGTCAGCCTATTCGTGATCCTCGGCTAATCTGCTTATTACCAAATTTTCGGTCGACAACATTGCGAGCTATCCGTGCAAAATGAGCTGGACAACCATCGTGTGGATACCAGACTGTTTGCTGAACCCACAAGGTTATATCTTCAAACAGCACAGGTAATATTTCTCCAGTATGATTACCATCAATGAAGTGTGGACCAATAATTCTATTTTTCCATATGACCCACCACACATTAACACTCCATGGTCATTGATGGACAACTTGTCGTAAATAATACGTCATTAAAGAACTATTCGTCCATCCGTAATTGTTGCTGTGCCCACTGACAGAAATTGATGCAATTTTGAAAATCATTCGTTACTGACCTTGAAAGACTTTGACCCCTTAATATTTTATATGCGACTTGAGGTGCTCTCCAAAATGGTTGAACAAAATGTAGCATTCCATTTAAAAAAGTGAAGGTGACTTTCACGGTGCGTAAAAGCCTCCACCGAAAAAATGGTCGCATTTGATGACCCCCTCTACACCGTACAACTTTTGTTTTGAACGATTTTTTGTGAGGTCGATAATTACTGAGTTATTTCGGGTGGCAGCGATAAAAGAAACACCCTGTATATCGCGAAGGGAACATATAATCTGCCAGTCCGTATACGCCGGTCGGGTATTTCCGTGAATGAGACAGGATACGCAATGATGACATATGTCTATATATTCGAGGCCCGTTCGCGTTGCTCGAATGTTCCGAGATCCGAGCGAGCGAGTTATATGTAAAGTTCCGTATGTACAACTTGCGTAAAGTCGCTGATGTTTTTTTTTATTCTTTCAGCTATCAAATCTGTATAGACAAATTAGAATTTTTTTAAAGAAACTTAAGTAATGTGGAAAAAATATAATTTATCATCGTCAGTCCAGCTCCATCGAAATAGAGCTTCAACGTTCCTTCCAGGTTAGGAAAGGCTGCTATAGCAATCGAGAACTCAAGTGAAATTGGAAAATTAAAAAACACGAGATATTTCCGAGATAGATAATTATATCAATAAATAATAATTGTTAGTCATTCAATCATTGCATAAATTCGCTTATAGTATTTTCGTTTCTAGAATCATACATTATTTGCGATAATTTTTAAGAATATTCAAAATTTGATTTTTCTTTAACGAATTTCAGGATTCGAAAAGAAATTTTTCGGCGGATGTGCCGTGGGATGCATTCCGTTGTACAAAATATGATAGTACATACGAGAATGGTTAAGAGTTAAAATATTAAAAGAACTTGAAAAAACAGCTTACTGATAGATAAATGGAATTTTTCTTATCGCCCCCCGCCCACTCCTCCCGCTTCGTCTTCTTGTCCAACCCTCACTCTCTTTCGCTTGCACATTATTCGATTTCTGGATTGTCGGCCCCATTCGATCGTAAACATACAAGCGACGTATTCCGTTCAGGGGTATAAAACGACGAACGGAAAAAAATATAATTTCCTTTCATTCGTTTTTTCCCATTTTCAATCCCTTCTATGTTTCTTCTTATGGGTCGTATTTTGTTCCCCTATACTCCGCAAGCCGGCACCATGATGCGTCTCTTTCGATTCTCGAAGAAAATACATGATGGGTGACGCGCGTCACCGAGAAAATGCTACTTATTCCAGATAGATAGTCGTTCGCCGTGGCCACGGACAGAAGGAGTGTATGTGTGTATGTGTGTGAGAGAGAGGCAGAGAGAGAGAGAGAGAGAGAGAGAGAGAAAGCAGCAGAAGCAGTAGCAGACACGAGAATTACATTATTCATACGCTTGTGCTCTCTGTGCCGCACAATCGTTTACCGACTACGACGACGACCATTTCCGACGCGCGTCCTTTATCTATACAGATATAACACGAGTGTAGTAACGCATATAATTTTCTTTCCCTCGATTTAAAAAGCAAATTACGCGCTCCAGAACGCTTCTGGCTTATCTCGCCGCGGCTCTTTCTCAAACTTTCTCCGTGGAGTCTCGATGGTTACGGATAGCCGAAAATTAACATTATTTTAGGATTTTTTCAACTCTTTATTTTTATAACATTCTTTTTTTTGTTTAATCTCTATTGTATGAAAAAACTACTAATTATGTGAATTTTTATTTTTAAACAATATTTAACAGAGTTTATGCCAAGTTAAAATATGATAGGAATACAAAAAATGTACACCGCACCCCACATTTTTCGATTTGAAATACAATTATTACCACGACGAAGTTAGGCTCACGATTTACAACGTTCCGCCGACAAAATATAATGAGATAAAAAATTGAACGTGTTCACCGTGAAATTATACACCTACTTTTGTCACTTCGCCCCACAACTGCCATCGTTTCTCTCTCAACCATCCCTCTCTTTCTCTCTCGGACTCTCTCTCTCTCTCTCTCTCTCTCCCTCTCTCGTTCCTCGAGCGACTCATGATGATCCAGCATTCTGCGGTCCTCGTGATCGAATTTTTGGTTTTGTCGCTCATATGTCTCGGTGCAGTTGCATCGCTAAAACGCGGTCGATCAATCGATTTCGAGTAAAGCCCTCTCCCTATATACACGACTTTGCTCCATCATCGTTTCTGTCTCACTCTCGCAACGCGTATACGACGCGCGGGCCCTCGCGCCCCTTGCCCCACCGACAGCCGTCGCTCTCGTGTGACACTATAGCCGGACACTCATTCATTTCTCTTGTGTAATTTGAATCCCTATGCATCGATCAACCGTACCGGCGCCACGTGTGGTCGTTCGTTCGCCGTTCGGCAATTTGTCAAAGTCTACCGGTGGTGTGTCTCGCTAACAACTCTCTCTCTCGCTCACTCTCTTTCTCTCTCTCTCTCTCTCTCTCTCTTGCTATCTCTTGCTCTCGCTCTCTGTTTCTCTTTCGCTCGTTCCTTTTAAGGGCGACTCCGACCAGTAGCTCGCACTATCGAAAACTACAAAGCATCGAGCTTTGTATCAAATGTATCACTGCGCCAGATCGATTTTTTTTTATCGTCCGTCCCACGTTAGGAAAACATTGGATTGCCAGTTTTATAAACCGACTTTAAGCAAAAAAACGTCACCGACCATTTTTTGTTATATTCCAATCGGAAGAACAAAGGTACTAAATCATTTAGTTTTGTTGACAGAAAGAAGAAAAAAAGGAAATCGTTAAAAATGCATCGACGTTCTTACGCGTCTCATCGAAACAATTTCAAATCTCGTTGAAATTTTTATTATATAAAAATGTTATGAAAATTTCAATAAAATAAAAATATTAGAAAAATTTTCACCGGAAGGAATTCCATGAAAAGTAATTTTGTACGGTACAAGCAACGTACCCCTGACCCACATTACTTTCTCGCGAGAAATTATTTTGTATTGCTCGTATCCATTGGTCGAAAACGAACGAAAAATTCTGTGACGTCAATGAAATATTATAATTTTATCATTTTTCTACATTTTCTAGACAAAAGTGCGGAACAATGCGGAAAACTGGTATTCCGTTTTATCGAACGATTTTTATACGTATATTAATTATACGTTGTTCGTTTTGTTTTTCCAGTATATGTTGATTCGTCTCGTTAGTAAGACTACACTTCGCGTTCGTTATTTATTTTGCAGGAGGCAGGAGTGTTGCACATGGGTGGACGCTCGAATGTTATTTTTTGTCCGCAGTCAATCGACTGCCCTGTGTGCGTGCACGAAGAAAAATGTAGTTGGACTCGCCGATGTACACGCGAACATGTATTTATGTGTATAGATATATGCATATACATTTACATATATATATATATATACATTTACACACATATATATATATATATAGTAATATTGGAAGGTGAGCACAGAACGAGAGCGCGAATGAATTGAAATGAAATTTGGTAGTCAAATCAAGTTTCCACGAAGCATGATGAATGGCCGACGAGCAACGAGTACAAGTTCTCGAATTTTATCTATACACCAAAACTCGTCCCTCACTTCTTTTCATTTTCCGTTTTCTCCCTCTCTCTGCCTCGTTCTTTCTCGCTCTCTCATTCATTCATTCGGTTCTTTTCTCGTGCGTCAGCCCAGGGAAGTTCTGAGCTGGACTTTTTTTCTTTTCTCATTTCTCGTCATTTTTCAGTTGCATGCGATTATTCCTCAAGGTAGTTCTTGCAATTGACCACGGGTAGCATCGAGACGACGGAGTGTCGCGTGCTGAAATGGCAGCCCATTCCATAGCAAAAACGATGCCGTACGGTATGAAAGAATTTTCATTGGTTATTCATTTAGCTCTTATTTATTCGGCTATATTGTAATATCAGGGTATGGATAGAGTCATGAATTGCTGAAGAATCCCGAAAATGTTGGATATTTTCGATGAGTGACGGGAACAAATACTTGCTCAAGCTTGACAATTTTAAAAATATTTTCATAAATTCGAAACGGCTACTCGAGCGAGACGAGCAAAGGATTACACGAACCGCTCGCTTTCATTTCAATTTTACGTTGGGATATTGTATGTTGAGGTAATAAACTTTTACGTATACGAAAAAATCCATACACGTTGCATCGAGTTACGAAAGGAAAAAATATTTTTTCATGTTTCATTTTGGGGTGGAAATTGAGAATGGAATTTTGCGAATTGTAACCATGCAGTGAAAATCAATGCGTTAGGAATTTAACTGTCCCGGCCGGGTTAGACCGATGTGAACGCGCTGTCGAGCGTCGCCATTGTGTTCCGATTTAACTAGACATCGAGGGAACTGACATACATACGCATATCCTGGTCGGAAATTCACCGGGTACTTCACTGCTCTCTCTCTCTCTCTCTCTCTCTCTTGCTCGCTCTCTCTCCCTCTCTCTCTCTCTCTTTCTGTTCAACCGAATAACGATTAACTGACATTTCGCTCAATTCGCCAATTCATGAAGAGCAACGCGAAAAGCATTCGTAAAATTTCGGACTTCGCAAACATACTGCCCGTGGATAATGAGAAAATCTTTGGCGAACATTTTTATGAAAAATTAACTTTCAATTTAATCAAAATTGTTCCGCCTATAATCACTTTTTGCTAATTTCTATTCCCAATTTTCCTCGCAATAGTGTGTCTCGAAGGCACAATCGGCGATTCGTCACAAGCCCTCGATTTTCTGCAAATCGTAATAGTGACGCTAACAAAAATCCCGTAAAGTAAAATATAAAATTATGAAAAAAGTTAGAATGTTTGTTAAAGTACGAAAACGTGTTTCATTAAAAACGCACCAGCGCGATGAGCGACAATCTTCGCCCATCGAGTTATAGCTAGAAGCACCATAACGAATCGTATTCAAGAATAATTATCAGAGCAGCTGGGTAGTCGCGGATGTTCTTTTTGATCCGCTCTACCTCGCTCGACAAAATACGAGCTCATGCGCGCGCGGCCTGGACGCAGATCGTCCCACGATGCATGCACTAGCAGATAAATACCCAATGATACGTATTTCACGCTAGAAATATAATTCGCGAGTGTAATTATGCCGATTTTCTGGCAGCTTGATTCTTCGATAAAATCCCGAACGTAGGTACGCATAAAGACATCGCGTCCCGCTCTTCATACCACACTCGCATGTATCCCTCGCACTATGAACTAAATTTCAAAAGAGCCATACAGCGATGATAATATTTTATCAAATATGAATGGAGAGCTCGTAATAATGCCATGAGAATATTATAATACCGGGAGAGAGAAGCCTGAAGGCCTCTTCATCCCAGCGGATGAATTAAGTCGCCTGGCTGCATTGTTGCTATACATGGTACGACCAGAAGGAATGGCTGCGAAGAGGGGTAGTTCTATTAGGAGAACCTTCGTAGCAGCCGAACATTAGCGTAGCAAAATACGACACAAGAGGTAACGCGAGGAGGCTATACGCTCCTCGTTTTCCCCAAAGGTTGGAAAAGCTTCGTATCCATATTTACATGGAGTAGCTCGATTCTCTAAGGCGAAACTACGTAAACCGTAGCCCTATTACAGAATTAACCTCAATATATATATAGGTACGATCCATATCTACATATACATATATATATACACCGAAAAGGGTTATACGTTATACATAGGTTGAACATACGTTATATATAAATATATATAGGGTGTCTCGGATGTCCTGCAACTTCTGGCACCTGCGGGAAGCTGGCAATGCCACGAATGCACTCACGAAGGCGGCAAGGTCGATTCGCGATAGTTTGTAAATGAGAGAAGATCGCAGTTGCCCAATCGAAGAGCTGGAATTACCCACGTTGGAAAGAATAACAAGGCATATCCAGGAAAAAGTTTCTCGTCGAGCGAAACTAAACTGGAATAGCGATTGGATACGATCTGTAGTTAGTCGATCGCACTTCGCTCATGCATTATTTTTCATCCCTTTATATTTCGGATAGAAGTTGCTGCCCCTTGGTCGCGTTCGAACGCCGGTGAATCCTGCTCTTCGATTGGACAAATTCGATCGTTTCTCTCAGAGAATCGCGAATCGATCGTGCGGACTACCGAGACACCCTGTATATGTAGGCGAGGATATAACGTTATGGGGCGAAAAGGGAAGCTTCTCCCGTCAAGAGACCACAGCGTAGCCGGGCTTTATTATTACGCCTCGAGTTTTCGGAGTCACAGGAGAGAGCTTTGTGGCCACACTCTCAACGGCAATGGTACACAAACCCGATGCGAGCATCGAGAGAAAGAGAGAGGGAGGGAGTCGGACGCTAGGAGTTTCACACTTTACAACGTTCTTGTTACGTTGCCGTGCCGAAATAGACGCACGGTGAAATTTCGGTGCACCAATGCCATGGGATTATACATTTCGCGAGCTTTACGACTGTCGGATGGTGAGAAAACAGGGAGGAAGATCTGGAGCAGACATTTTCCCTCCTTCGAACACCTCCACCGAGCGTCATCGGGCTCTCGGTCCGAGGGGCGTCAATTCTAGCAACCCTTGCAATAGCGCGTTCTACAAACACGCTAAGCATAATGATGGATAGACGATTCTGGCGCAAGCTCGAACGAGTTTAAGGTTGGACGGAATGAAATAAAAGAACAGTGGGTGCTTGAACGAGGTTTGGAAAATGTTGGACGCCTCGACACCTAGTTAGCGTAAAGAAAACGAACGTATACGAGCCCCAAATATCGTAGCGAATGGAGCGAGGAAATGGACGAAGGCTTGGCGAACGTTTTTTTTGCTTACATCCGGCGGCGTTTCTACGCCCGCCGCTTTTTTATGTCCGTTGTAAAAAAAAAACAAACAAAAAATACGTGGGAATGGAGAAAGTGCGCGAGAACATTTTGTTTCGAAATCGTAGGAGACGGTGATTGAATTTTTCTGTGTGCGCCGATGGAAATACTGCGAATGGTACGTGTAAATATTGACGAGTACGACAAAAAGTCATATGGATTTTTATTTTATTTTTACGTCTATATGTACTTTATGCTTTTTTTCTCGTCAGAAAATTTCGTGAATTTTTTGCCCCGAGAGTCTCTCGGGAAATTCGAAGTTCGAGCGACAGCGGTTACTTCACGCTTGTCTATTAGATCTCGTCTTCTCTATATCTCTATCGTCTCTCTATTATATAAAATACAACGTCTGTCTTTCTATTCGCTTAGAACGCAACTTATACTCAACGATTTTTATGCAGTTTTCACTAGCGCGTAGGAAATGTATTTCGGAAGGTTTTAGTACTACGGTAACGGGGCGATATTGATATTTTGTTGACGCGTCGTAAATCGCGAGAGCGAAAGCCCGGTATTGGCTTGGCGGCGACGCCGAGTGCGGGATGCGAAGCTACGTGCAATACGACACTGTAGCACAGGGTGCGAGAGAGAAAGCTACGCAGGCCCAGGCACTACGGTGCGGGAGGTGCCGTGGCGAAAGCGGAAACAAGCGACTCATTCTACAGCAGGAAAATAGCCGCGCAGCTTTCTACGCTGCGCACGCGTTCAAATCACAAGAGCAAACTTTAGAGCTTGCTGGAGTTAAGCTGATACAACCTTGTTTTTCTCGTGCCATTTACATGTTGCTTTTTCAAAGGACCGTTCACCAAGAGTCTGCGTGTTTTTGTTGGCTCCCAATAATGAACCAGGAAATGTGATATATCAAAAAACACTGTCATAATAACAATATTATTCAATAATTATTTTTTAGGAAAGAATAGTTAAATAATTATCTAGAAGTATGAAAATTGAATGTTAGAACTATAACGCGGGTGGAGCCGCGAGGCGAAGGTAAATGTATATACACGCATGCATCAACACTATATATATATATATTTTAGTTAGAGATAGTGAAGAGGTTTTAGTACAATGCGGCTGCCGTAGATCGCGCGTGCGTTGACCCAGTTTTTAGTTCGGCGCTATCCTATCTCCGAATGTCTCGTGAGTTTCCACGTGGAACCAGCTGACGGCCGAGAATTCTACTTTTTGTTCGTGAAAATTCACAAACGCGCTGCTTTCCATTCCAACGCAAGGAAACCTATATTTTCCGGCGGGAATATTAATTCTTTTTTCTTAAAAGTTGCATTTTTGAAAACACGGAACCAACTTTTAGATCCTTATCGATTATATTGATTGAGGCTCGTGAACAACTTCACGAACCTCAATTACATTGTTATCAGAATTGTCTCGAGCTTTCTGGTTTATTCCTACATTTTTAAGGCGATTTGTTAATAACTGTTTGAGAGATTGACAATTCTTTTCTCGTGATATTATTTTTTTAATAATTATGTACGCTCGTGCGTATTATTTAATTTCGTGAGCGTAATTCACCAAAAAAGTAAATTTCAATCGTAAAACACTTCGCGAATAAAAAAAAAGAAAAATATTTTTTCATTATGTCATTGAAGGGATTTTGTCCCGAGGCTTCGATATGGGGTTGAATGTCCACGAGGGACGAAACGAAAGAATGGAATAATCCGATAGCGTTGTTAAATAAGAGAAAGGGGCGCGGAATACGAAGAGAGAGAAAAAAGTCCGCGACCGGTGTAAACGAACAGAGGAGGACGAAGAGCGAAGTAGCGAGAGATAGATAGATAGAGAGAGAGAGAGAGAGAGAGAGAGAGAGAGAAAGAGAGGAAGAAAAAGTAGAAGTAGCACGCGTGAATAGAGGCTCGAGGAGGGTGAAAAAAACACAAGCGAACGTGGAACAAGAGGTGTCCCTCGCGGTATAATATACCAGGATATCCCGCGGAGCTTTTGCTTATTTCTCCTCTTTTTCTCGGCTCCTCGACAACGGCAAGAGTTGTGCAGCTTTTGCTTCGTGAAAGCTTATTATATTTGGCATAATGCCGTGTACAAAGGGTACAATGCTCTCATAGTTGTATTTTCGCGGGTTCTTTCGCACGCTTCGGGGGGTCGCTTCATGGGCGCTAGGGGGCGTTCTCTTTGGTCTCTTGCACACGTTCTATCTTTATTACAAGAGGGCGCGGCATACCGAAAGAGCAGCACACTTCTGAGTTGTTTGGTTTTTTTCGTGTAACTTTTGGTTTTGGTCGTGTGACTTCCCTCTCTCTTTCTCTCTCTCTCTCTCTCTCTCTTTCTCTATGTTTCGCGGTTTTATTTAGCTTTTTTTTATCTCGTACTATTTGCCAAACGAGAGAATATCCACATGAATATCACACCAGCGCGACGATATGAATCGCCAAACGAACGAGCGACGCCGTAGCGTAACCTGAGAGAGAGAGAGAGAGAGAGGGAGAGAAAAAGCTCCCAAACTTTAACCGCGAACGCGCCAAGCCACAGCGAAACTTCCCGTTATAATAGCGAAACGAGGGGAACAAGGACTGGAGTCGGAAGGACGAGGGTGGAAAATGGCGTAAAGTTAAGCGGTCTTTCTCTTTGTACAGATGGGGGAGAGAGCATATAACCGCGTGCTGTTGTGGAAAATATGCTCGAAACAATTCTACGAGAGCGCCCACGAGCTTCGTGCCCCTTAGGAAAATGAGGTTGCTGATAGCGACAAGGTTTATTGTTAAATCTGCTTTGAATGAAAAAGAAAAATAGATACGAAGCGTTTGAACGATTGCTCGAGTTTTCTTATTCGTCGTCGGAAAATTCGGTTTAATGCGACAATGTTTTTGAACAAATTGGTTCCCCAAAGTCGACGTTTTCATACCGTTTAACAAAAATGATCGTTAAATAAATTCAATGATGAAATATTGATTAACCGATAATTATTTTTATTTACACATTTCGAATAAACGAAAAATTATATCGAGAACTTTTCAAACGTAGGGATCAATGTTGATCGATTATTCTACCGAAGACGTCATTTGTTTCATGGAATAATGAACTTGCTTGTGGATCCAGCATATTTGGTTTTACAACAATAATCAATAAATGTCGTTCTCACTGTCACAAATGTGTGTTTGAATAAATTATCGAGAGGAACGAGGTTTTCGCAAGACGGGAGAAATGTGTTTACTTTATTTTAGGTGAGCCATGTTGTAGTGACAAGGTGCACATACGTACCTCACCCGTCAAGAATAGTGCGGCAATGTATCCATAAGTGCCTCTTTATTCACACTTGGTGCATTGAAATTACCCTCTACCTCTTCACGCTGTCTCGGTTCAACGTACGCGCTCCTTCTTGCACGGAACGATCTAATACTTCGAGCACATTGCGTATCCGTCGCGAGCATTTATTATCGCGAAAAAGTGCAAGTTCGCAATGGAAAACGTGAATTTAAACGCACACTTTCGTTGATTTATGTACATATTATATATACCGTATATTAGGGGTGAAATCGTACCTCAGAATATCCAAACACCAAACATCGAGATTTCCATCTTTCGTTACATTCTTAATACTTCTCTCTCTCTCTCTCTCTCTCTCATTTTTTTCTACCATGTTTTACGAGTTCATCAACTTTTCTACCTAACCCTCTGACCCTCTAATCTACGCCCTCCTCCCCTTAAACTTTCAACTTATTTCAAACTTTTCTTTCGGTATGTTACTGAATATGTATATATGAGGGGGAATATGAATACATATATACATGCAGACATAAGTAACATTATGTAATTCCAGATATAAAATGGAATTTTTCATGTCCAAGACGTTGAAATTAATTTGAAGTCGAGCGTCTGAAGAGTCTGGTCTGTATAGATATATATGTAGATAATAACCGAGCAGCTGCCGTAGCAACCCTTTTTTCGTGGAATCCGAGCGAATACCCAGCGTTGCGCCATCGCACGATTTTTCCGTGTTCGGAAAAATAATCATCAATTTTTGCACGTCCGTGAGGCGAGAGGGCATGAGAAGAGGGAGTTGGGGAAACAGAGAGAGAGAGAGAGAGAGAGAGAGAGAGAGACGGAGTTCCTTCTCCGAGAGGTTGTAGAAGACTCGTGAAAAATCTTTTTTGGGGCACAAGATATATTTCGCTCCGTCAGCGTGTCTTTCGGTTCGTTGGATTTTCCATCCTTGGGCGAGTCGCTCACACTCGGAGCAAACGGGGACGATAATTGAAAAGTATATTACATTTTTTTTCGTCAGTTCGTTTTCACTTTTTTCTGTTTAAAATTTTATTTTTTCCTCATTATATTTCATTTTATTTTGCCACACGAAGCTTTCTAGTGATCATGACGACGCATTAACCAAGCGGGAGATATACGGCGCTATAAAGTAAGAAATGAGTAATATCCCACGTGTCAGCAACACGAAATGAAACGCAAAATCACAAGCAAGTGTTGTTTTTTTTCATTCTGAAGACGTGCAGCGATATCGAAGAACGTACAAGTAAATAAAGAACGAAAGATTATCGTACAGGCGAGGTAGGCCGGGCTATTACAACTTATACGAGGCATATCAGAGTACCTACTCGCGCGTGTTCGTTCTCGCTGAGGGTCATGCGTGGTTCTTACTAAACACCTTGAGGGCCTTTGAAGGCGTCCCTCTTGGCCAATCCCTCCGTTTTTCTTTTTCTCTTACGTCATAATCCTACATCGAATGTATTATCCTCGCTAGCACGCCTTTTACGATCGTACAAGATTGCCCCGACATGGAAATTGTTCACTCGAGCTCCTCTCGAGTCGTCAAACGTGAGATTAAACAAAATGAAGGTCCATTTTCGATGAAATAATTTAATTTTTCGTGCGTCGTCCGTTCTTTTTTGTTTCGTTTTTTTCTTGCGTAAAATATTAATAACGAAGGGCACGCGATAAAATGCAAAAAGCATGAAAACGAAATCCGCATCTCAGGCTTTTTGCGGCTTTTCGAGGGCATTGGAACATTTAGTGCTCTTTCACACATTGATGTTTTCCTACGCATCGCGAATACGAGGACATCGCACGTTTTTAGGTTTAGAATTACGAGAATATGCTATTTTACGGCGTGATTTGGACCTGAAAGCCATCCAAGTAGAAAGAGCGCGATGCGCACGTTTTACTTCATATTTGTATCGATGTTGATGGCACTCTGACGTAATGGAACGTAATTTCGTTTTTACGTTTACATCCCACTTATAAAAGACTAGATATTAAGATTTCAGACAATGTTTTACAGTTTTGAAGAAGCAAACCTGCCGTCGCATTTGCGAATTGTTAAAATTATTTTGCAGAATTTGGTTGTATAATTTTCGGGGTGGATTAAATATTGTCGTATCGGAAAGGTCGCTTCTTCGCTCACGTTATTGACCAAAAACAAATCAAAATCAATTCCAAAATGTAAATAAAACCTGAAGAAGATTTATCGTAGCGTAGTCAGTTTAGTCCGCTTGACAATGCCGCGATCACATAACCCGTACATCTGTCATAGAACGAGAATTTTGTCACTCGTGTTGTCGCTTTGTCATCGAGCTATCGGGCAATGGAAGATACCCTAGGTTGCCATGATCAGAGTACAGTCAAGCTTAGCCTCACAGAAATCAGCGTTATTCTAGACAAATTAATTTAATATGAATCTCGTGAGTACTCAATCAATTTTATGAAGCTCTGCAAATGTTCTTTAGATATATTTTTGTTAATTCTGATTTTTCAACAATATCTGTTTGTTAATTCGTTGACCAGAACAAAACCAGGAACAAAAATATTTATTGACCGAATAAGCGCCCAAAGCCCCTTTCCCACCCCACTTCCAATTTTATCACGATCGCAAAAGTTTCAACTCTTTTTATCCGGTTTCAACACAAACCAAAACAAAACAAAAAGAAATTTCCATCGATCGATCGCTCCATTAAAAACTCTTATTTTCAGGCAGCTCCGTTAAGTCGTCGACCGAATACTCAGAATTTACTTCCAAGTTTTAATCGAACAGCAAATAACTTCCCACTGTACGAATAGTGAGCTCGGCGGACAAAACTCGTAAGAAAGCGGGTATAAAATTCAGCCGGAGTGCTTCATCCCCCTCACCGTCACCTTTAAAACGTGTGCGACGGCGTTGTTAGTTCCGCGAAGTAATGCGCCAAACACGTTCGCCAACTTCTTCTCGAGACCTTCCGGGTGGGTTTGTCAAGAAGCAACCCCTCTCCCTCCCGCCGACCACCCTTCTTCCAACCTCAACCCTTTCCAGTCTCGCAACTTCTATCTCCTCTTCATCCGCACATCCGTCGTTTTCAGCAAAGAGGGAGAGGACGTACGCGACGACGAGAGGAGACATTCAAGAGTCTCGAAATGGAAGTACAGAAATAAGTTAACACGCCGTTTAAGTTGGCGTGGCGTTGAAAGGACGCGAATACGAGGGCGGACAGTGCGTAGAATACTCCGAGCGGAAACTCGTGGGAAAAAAAGGAAACAAAAAATAATAAAAAAACGAGAACGACAAGAAACGACGAACACAATACGCATGCTTGCCAGAACCGTTTTGCGTCGTCAACGAGAGGATCGTAAAACACAAGGAGATCACATTCGGAGGATATATTAGGTGTCTTTTTTTACCGCTTTTTTCCCTCTTCTCCCTCTATGCTTTCTCGCACCGAATGCGAGCTCGTCGATCCACCACTTTGCAGGCCATCTACTCTCTCTCTTCCCTCTCATCGCGACTATTCTCTCTTCGAACGTGCAAAAGTATCTCCGAGTCCTCTCCCCCTCTATCAGTCTTTCGCCGCTACGTAGGTACGCTTTTTCGTACAAAATTTCTCTTCCTTGATTCACCCACATTTTCTTTATAACCGTTCATGTCTATGGTGTGGGGGGGGGGATAGTTTTTTGTTTTTATGTTCTTTTGAGCGTTTTCTCGCATCCCGAGAGTGCGCGGTAGATACGTGAACGACCTTTTGCACATTTCTCATTCGCACTGTCGTTCGCTCGACGGAAAGTTAAGAGAGGAATCGGGGAGAAGCAAAGGGATACTGGAAGAGAAACCGAAAAAAACAGGAAAACAAAAACGAAGATGGCGAAGGAAGAACGTGGAAGTAGGCATTTTGGCACCGACGACACTAATGGGCCGAGCATTACCGTGGAATTAGCATTTTAATTGCGCGAGCGTGCGTTTATCCGCAACATGGGAGACGGAGTGCGTTAGCTTGTCTCGCCCACTCGAGCAACCGCCGGGCGGCCTCGGGACGAGTGGTGTCCCACCGCCGCCGCCGCAAGGGAGTTAGTCTCGAGGAATAAGGCTAGTTGAGGAAGGAAAAAAACGTCTGCGTATAGGCCCTTAGGATGACAGAGAGAGAGAGAGAGAGAGAGAGAGAGGGAGGGAGAGAGAGGGAGAGAGAGAGAGAGGGAGAGAGAGAGAGAGAGAGAGAGAGAGAGAGAGAGAGAGAGAGATGGGGAGAGAGAAACATGACACCACGTGCCTGGCGGGTGCTAAAATATTGCCAGATAAGGTCTTATTTCTTTTTTCTTCTCCTTTCGCACTTAAAATTTTTGCCCTTAACCCTCTTCTTCTTATTAAAAATAAAAAGTCGGGGTGTAATGGGTTTTCTTATATTTCGGCTCTTCTGATTGCTGTCCCCAAATAAATTAGATAGACAAGATAAAAGAACTAAAAAAAGATTGATGGAATTAATAAATTTGATAATTTTTATTTAATCACTTTATTTTTTCTAAATAATAATTGCAAGATATTGTACTAATTAGAAATACGATAATAAAATAAATACAAATAATCGACCAGCAAGCGTAGTTTCGATTGTTTTAAATGACTGGAAATCAACGATTTACGAAAATAATTCTTTGTACATGAATCATCGCTAACATATTTATACGATGCGGAATTTCAATTTATTTGTTCTCGTCACTGCGTAGCGTGATAAATAACGTAAGCCCGGATATAACTTGACCCACGTATACTTATGGTAATTCGGAGCTATTTCTCGAACGTGAAGTTGCTCCGGGAGTTTAACATTCAAATTTCGCTTAAACGAGAGACGGAGAGAGAGAAAGAGGCGAAGACAGAGACAGAGAGACGCAATGTCGTCACGAATCCGGGCGACTATCAGAGTCCGCTTGGGAATATAGAGCCGAACGGAAGTAGAAAGATCTCGTTATTTTCCGTCACTCTCGCACTTACGACTTTTGGACACGCACGTGCTTCCTTTTTTTCACTTCCTTTTTTTCACTTCCCTCCTGGTCCTTGGGTCTTCCAGGAAAATGAGAGGGACATCCGGGGGTGCCGTAATAGACGTTTGTCTCGCTGATGACACTGGCTTACGTCGCAGCAACTGCGCATCGGCGTACGATGAAACCGACACCATCGGCAACGAAGATTTAATGACCGCAGTACTTCGAGACCGATGACGCGCTTATTACTGCATAGATATATGCGCACGTAGCGGAGTTCGCAATATGGTTTTTTAATAACGAAGATACAAGGCGAGTGGACGATTAGAACGAAGCCTTCGAGATTTTATGGAAAAGAGTAGGAACTTTGCGGGGAACGCGTGTTTCGAGACTCGATAAATTATTCTGGAACGACCAAGAGAGAGAGAGAGAGAGAGAGAGAGAGAGAGAGAGAGAGAGAGAGAGAGAGAGAGAGAGAGAGCGCGTTGTGAATTAAAATTGAAAAATGTCAAAATATTAAAATGATTATTTTTCTTGGAGCGAAGTAAAGCTAAACACGAATATACGTCCTCGAACGCTGACGTCATCAGAGTCGTCTCATCCAGAAGTGGACAGGATTTTAAATGACCGCTCCCTTCAGAACGACGAATCGTGTGTTTCCACTCAGCCCCTCCCACATATGCCTGTTATACACAGTGACTACCGAAATTCCAACTTTTCAGCTTTATTCATCAGTCGCGATTTTCATAAAAAATTTATCTTCTCGGAACTTCTACCCACTCGGAGTTCATCATGCTACGATTAATCCCCACGTTTTATCCCCACAGAAAAAAATCCGGGTTACTTTTTACCCCCAAGGAAAAATCCAGGCTTCTAGCTTTCCCCCGAAAAATATGTTCGAGGAACGAAACGTTATTCAGGCTTAAAAATCAGCAGGATAATCGCGGCTCGTTCCGATCCTACACCGAAAAGTAGGTTTTATCCTCCGCGCAACAAAAGTACCGCTGATGTAAACGTATGCTGCTGTTTTCATAGCCCGGAACAAGAAGTTAACTCAAAACCGGCGGAACCGTCATGTACCTCTCACCACCGATGCCACATTAGGATAACTTTCTCTCTTTTTTGCTGAAACACCCGACGAACTCCTGAGCGCGTATACCCATGTTACGCGCAGAAAAGTAAAACCTACCGAAATATAACTTCGGACGGGAAAATAAGTGGCGTAAATAGGATGGAAATTAATGCATCGCATTACCATTTTAATTCGGTATTACGTAAAACGGGCTTCGCCGAGTGAACCCACTTCTATACCGTGTATCTCTCTCTCTCGCTCTCTCTCTCTCATCGTCCCTCGGTCTCGTCTCACTGCTCCGTTTCGTCGATCTCAGCTGTCTCATGTTCTCCGTGCTGGCATTTTTTTCTTTCTTTCCGACCAAGGACGCTATCGTGATCTTCAGACGGCTCTTCACCCCGTCCTGTCTGAAACGCTTGACGAACTTCGTTCCGAAGTCCCGAATTCGTTCGCAGACATTGGATAACACGAGAGACACTCTTGCTCTTGAACTGTAAATGTTCTTAGCACGGTACTTTGGATATAAAATTACGAATGGTAGGAGAACGTGGAAAATTCGTTGGCCACTCGCGATCAAATAATTTTTAATGATATTTTTCATATTTTCGAAATATTGTCTCAATTAACTTTTGACAGGCATGCTACATAGTTGCCATTTATCGATTTAACGTGGTTGGACTCGAGCGCGGAAATGCCACTGGGGGTTTATAAATAATTACGATATAGAGCTGAAAATTGTCCATGCGAAAGAGTTTTCGGTGAGCCAAAAATTAATTCCGATTTTATCAATTTTTTGGTCCATATTAGAAATTCAATTACTTTCTCACCGACCTCGCTACTTCGTTGTTTGTTTTAAACGGAACAATTCATATTTATCCAGATACAAAATTGTATCCACAAATTTATTTCGTACGGGTTACATTTCTTCGAATATTGAACGTTGGAATCGACGATGATAGAAAATTGAGCAACGGAATATTTCATGGAACATGGATAATCGATCGCTTCGCCATGTGTCTTCGCCAACTTCGAAGCTAGCCAGCGCGTGGTCACGTAAGGTCATCTTGTTTTGTTTTTTTTTCTATCGAAAGATAAACGAGGCCTCTCTTAGGTTGGAATATTTTTCGAAAAAGTTGTCGCGAAACTCGGTATTGTTGTATCTCGGGGAAAGAAGCGACGCATTTGGCTTGAGAATTTGTATCCGTTCGCTCAATGGCGAATATTCTCATCCCCTTCCGTAATCTCGACCGTATATTTCTCCAAGCTCGCTCTCTTACATTCGAATTTCCCAAACGACTCTTGGCTCGTACAATGCCGCGAGGGTTTATCGTCCGACGGACTTTTCTGGCGATGCCCCGTCGCTGTTAACTTCGGTTTCCGGCTTAACTGCACAGAGAGAGTTCGGCTCGCGCGAAATTTCTTCCCGATATCGAGAAAATACTTCGAAGCAAAATTGTGACGTCGATACTTTCTAGACTCGAGGGGGTTGTTTCTCGCGACGTTAAAATTTCAGCCAAATTCAATTATGTCCACCGAATTAATACACAGTTTCGCCGTATAAATATCACCCTTCACGGGCTACCTCCGGTGAAGAACCATCGTAATATCGCACGATTTAAGACTTTTCCTCGAGATTTTCTAACTTGCGACCGTCTCGAACGCGTATGGGCCATTCGATATCTTTCAGGAAAATTGCATCGTGTATTCCTTTAGCTGCGCTCTACTCTAGCTGGCCCTAGGGAACGGGGGAGAGGACAGTAAAAGAGGTGGAGAAGGGAGAGGTATATTCAACGAGGGGGGAAACTGTAAATCCCGGGCAATTGAGCAAATGACCAATCTGCTTTACCACCCGGACTGACCGCGACAACTTCCGAAATGAGATTTACGTATCTCATGCAAATTTCGACCTTGTCCCACCGGACCTTGCCCCTCGTTCGTCAAAGTTTGATGAGTAAACATCGAGGACGAAGAATACAAAAAAGTCAACTGTTTGCGCTCGGTAGAATCGCGAAAAGTGCGATTAGATTTAACAGAGGGAGGCGAAAAACAGGAAAAAGAATAAAAGAATAAAACAAAGAGTGGTAGGTTGCCACGCCAACGCAACGATGTAGATATATCCCGAGAGCTTCCCTCTCTAACGTTCCCTCTCGTACGTACCGGCGCTTGTCGCTATCGCATATAAGTGTTCGCAGTTTAATTTACTTGTTTTACTGCTCGTACAGTTCATTTCCCGGCTGACCCGAACAGTACTCGACGCCTCTATTTTCCTCGAAAATTCTCTCGCTCGACTTTCTTGTTCTCGCTGTTTCTTTCTCCTTCTATATCAGCCCGCTGATATTGCCTGCGTGGTTTTTCGTCTCTATCTCGAATACACAGACATTCGCGTACATCCACTTTTACGCGCACTCGCACACGCGCGGATAATCGCGTTGACATTTTTCTATCTTCTCGGTCGTCAACCCCGGCCGTACCTGATATCATTATTCGGTGAAAAGCAGGGATGAAAGGAGTAGGTCTTCTCGTTCGTATTTCCCACCGTAAGATCGTTTCTCTCGCGGTTATAGCGAAAAAGTAAAAACTCTAGCGGAAAAGGCAAGAACGAGCGATACACCTCTCGACACGATTAAATGACTTCCCGCTATCTCTCGGACTATCTAATCACGGGGAACCACTCCCGCGACCCAAAGCACCCCTTCTAGCTACGCCTTCTAGCTCAACCTCTCATCCCTTCACGACCCTCTACGGTCACCCCCTTCGTTCAGCGTCGATGCCAATCACCCTTCTTAAAGCTTCGTGCCGGACAATCACCCGCTAAGGATGTCTCACATACTGTCCTCTGTTCCGTATAAACGTGAAGAAGGGACCAACCGAAACTTCGGATAGGATTACATCCACCGTACACAAGTTCTCGCCCACCCATTTCATGTTGGAGCCTTGTTTGCCCACTCTGTGTATGTACACTTGTGTAGGTGTATGTGTTTCTCTTTGGCGAAGGAGAGTCTTCGAAGTTCCAGAAGCGCGAGAGTGGTGTGCAAACAGTTCCAACGAAGATTGTACCCATGGGGCACAACTTGTCGGTTGCGCGCAGGTTGTG
The DNA here is from genome assembly GCA_951802705.1 of Netelia virgata. NCBI lineage: Eukaryota > Metazoa > Arthropoda > Insecta > Hymenoptera > Ichneumonidae > Netelia > Netelia virgata. Next base: position 13,288,142 of record OX637865.1, on the reverse strand, counting down.
TACAGTTATCGCTGCTCCGAGGTATTCAACATCAACTAAGTAACCGAATTTCCATTGTCGATGTAGAAAATTACTATCTTTTTCGTTTTTTTGTACTTCGAGCAAGTTTGATAATAAGATTCGAGGATAATCGAATTGGAAATATTTAGGTCGATCGTATCGGCGCTGGGGGGAAATTAACTGTTTTTCTAATACACGAATTAGAAAACGTGCCTATAACTCGGTGATTATAGAAATTTATGGCAATGGAATATCTGATTGGTCGTTATTAGGTTTATGATGTTGTCAGGTCTGTAATTATTCTGACACCGGTCTTTGTACCGATCGGAATTAATCGATTGATCAACAATGGACACTCGTGGTTCGATTGCCAATCGGTCGCAAAGTGAGATGTCCACGGACGATGTCGATAGCAGAATTGTGGTACGGTGTAGAGGGGTGGGGGCAACTGCGGGACGCGGTCAAACAAAGATAGCCACGGGCAACTGGTAGTTCCACGGTAGACTCGATCCGACTATAGTGGAGTCGAAATCGTGCCGAAAGTTTTAGGGGTGGGTGGTACATAATGGAGAATGCAGGAAGAGTGATGAAGACCGGTGAGGAGAATTGTACAAGATACGAAAGTGACAGGGAAGACCCGAGTGAAGTGGAAGTATAAGGCAGAAGGAACGGAACCCTGGAGAGTTTTGAAGATCCTTGAACGATCTTTCGACGCATAAAGAACCGAAGTACCCTACTGGGCTACACATTTAAGTTACACGGCAAGCTTCACTTTGCCGGAGCGGTACAAACCTCCGGTACAACGAAGAAGGCGAACGAACCATTGGACGGAGAATAAATATTAATGCTGCCGCGGTGCACTCTAGGACTAAATCACCAAGTCAGCGGCTCGGGGACGAGTTAACAGTCAAGGTAGGTATAACATCCATCTAGCCACGGGCGACCGAGCTTTTCTCTCTTTCTCTCTTTCCATCCCTTCAAGCTCGTGCCACGACTCCACGATCGGATTTGTCTTTCGTCCAACTATTTTCTCTCTCGGTTCTCTTTTCCTCGCTCGTCGTCTTATGTTTTTCTTTCTTTCTTCTATTCAAATTCATTAAAAACATTGCTCGATCTTTATTAAAAAATTTGTCGCCCTAGATTACGAGCCAGAAATTGTTATCAACGAATTCTCATAGTTATCGTGAGATGTTGCTGAACTTCGGTGATCACCAGACCCGCACGCTGAGCTCGTAGCTACCTATCGCTGTCTGTTCTCATGACTGTATTATTATTAATAATGTTGGTCGAAGATTCCGATTTCATGTTGGTTTTTATTGTCTTTTTCGTCGATAATTAAATATTGTATTAATACTTCAGAAATTCGTTAAATAATTATTTAGCCGCGATTAATTATGAATAGCAGGGGGAATGCAGGACTTGAGAGCTGAAAGATAGCACGATGACTATAACTTTCTTATTCTATCCTTATTTTTTATCGCGAAATCTCTCTCTCTCTCCCTCTCTCTCTTTCTCTCTCTCTCTCTCTCTCTCTCTCGCTCCATATCTCCCTATGTATCTCGATGCTCACAGCATCTTTTCTGTATATTTTCATTTCGTGTTTTTTCAGGTTTCAAGTGAGCTCGTTCGGGGGCCCCACCAGTAGAGAGTAAATCGTCTGCGATAGCAACTAGGAAAGGAAACGGAGGGATGAGGAGGTGGCAAGAGACGAGGCTCTTTCTTCCTTCTTCCTATTTTCCTGACTGACGAGGTGGATGAAAAATGGTTACGCCGGGATTACGCGCCCTCTCGCTTCGCTCACTATACGAGAAAGAGAGAGAGAGAGGGAGAAAGGGATCGCCCTCCGCCTTCGTCTCGAAAAGCCTTGCTCTTGCGACCCGGGGCCCATCTTCCTTGCCCTACTACAATTTCTGTCCGTTACTCACTCGTTTTTTCTCTCATCTCCATCTCTCTCTTTCTCTCTCTCGCTCTCTCTCTCTCTCTCTCGCTCGCTCGCTCTCGCTTCCTCTCTTTTCTCGTCGACGCTACTCTTCTTCCTTTGCAAACTGGCACTCGTTTACCGGAGGGTAAATCGGGTTGAAAAAGTCTCCAGTGAATTGCCCTCGCGATAAATGGTCTGCCGTGGAAATTTCTTGATCCAAAACTCTTTTTCTCTCTCTGTTCTGCTTGCTCCCTGCCTCTCTCTCTCTCTCTCTTTCTCTCTCTCCCTCTCTCGCTTTTGTGTGTATACTCTTTCCTTTCGCCTTCCATCTCACGAACTACATTTTCTCGACTGCACTTCATATAGATTTTTACACAGCGAAAATCTCCGGTACATCCCGTACATATATATATTTTTTTTCTATAAACGGCTTTAAGTCGTTGTTTTTTTAATTATATTTCGTTTCACGAATTTCGTCGAAAAAATATTGTCTTCTAACTGCATCAGGTTCCGCGACGCGTTTTGCTTCCACTTTCCTTCTGCAATTTATTATTTCGAAGCGTCGGCGAAATTAATATTCTACTTGTTCTTGTTTCGACATTTTTTTTTCATCGTCCCTTAACTCTCCCTACCGTCGCGATTCCAGCAGATTCTCCGTTGGAATTTTCGAGCGTACGAGCTTGCGTCTGCGAAATTCTCGAGAACGACGTATAGTACGTGGATTATATGCACCGAGCAATGCCGATGCATCGATAATAGGCTTGGTGTACAACGGGGCAAAAAAGTCCCTGCGAGTATCGAACTTCGCGTGAGGAAATCCGCGGTGGAATATTTTATGCATTATCACGCTTGAAAAATATCATGGACACGCGGCTACTTTCGAACTATCTCTAGCCTAATAACACCGGATTTCATAGCTGCACGAGCCTGCGAGTGTAAACGAGGACTTAATAGAGGACGATGCAGAACCGAATTCTCAAACGACGCCCTGTAGTTATAATCGTGCCAAGAAGTAAATTTAAATGAAATCCGCGGAGTTTCCAACTGCGGGAGAAACATAATTAGGATCAGACTTTATCGGAATGAGAACGGAAACGAGCCGTGAGATATATTTAACATCGGTCGAGTATTTTGACCATTCATTTTCTTTCGTTCATTTTTTTTCGTATCGCTCTTTTTTATATATATATTATCGACTTAACGATTTTTAATTATTTGTTGAAAAATAATTTATAATTATTCCGATAAATAGGGAGTTTAAATAGTATAAGTACCTACCTACGTTTTACAGAAATTTGATTAGTTCGGAGACAAAAGAAGTATAATTTTATTTATGCGCATTAAATATGATGAAACAGAGGAGAAGACAGGGACGGAGTAATTGCGTACAACAGGAAGTCGTACGATGATAATAAAAATAATGCACAAAGATAATTTAACTGAGTTTTGCTTCTAGTTTCAAGGCTTGCCGGACAATGTAAGAATTAAATGAGATTACGCTCAGTGTCTCGAGGGCGGATGCAAGTCCAGACCTGTATGACCTCTGCACACGCAGATTAGACACGTGACGACCGCTCGAGCTTTTCTACGCTACGAGAATGATATATATATATATATATATATATATATATATATATATATATATATATATATATATATATATCATATACTTTCTCTCTCCCTCTGTCTGCCAACGAAAAATTCATTATTCCACGGCATACAGCAAGTGTACATACAATCGGACGAAAGAGGTTTTTATTTCATGCCAGAAACGTTTCGACGAGATAACCCGCTCAGAGAAAACCGGAAGTATGCGATTTGCGTCGGAACAAACAAATAAAGTACACTGATAAAACAAACGGGAAAGTCCGTTTTTGCGAATCTCCATTGAGACCGAGGCGTTTATTTAAAGCATTTGTTATGATGGCGCGGTAGCTATAAAATGTATTAAAGACTCAGTACTAATAATAAATTCAATATAAATAATTAAGAACACGTGAAAGAATGAATAAATCATTCAGTGAAATAAAAACAACTTTTAAACCATTTTTATCATTTTGGTAAAATGGTCAAAATTCACGACGCAATGCTTTATCGTGATTGAGGTTTTAATAATGGAATCAATTCGAATCAAAATTATGTACGACTTTACGAATTACAAATTTAAACGTTCCAGAGATTGTCCATAGTGCGCTTGTGGTGTTAATGAAACCTGTATTACCACGAGGATCTGCACCCGCGAAATACAAAAAAACGTGAAAACCAATGCACATCTATAATGAAACCTGACGAATAAAAGTATCTCGGTAGAATCGTGCTGAATTAAAATAATTAACCGAACGTATGAGAACAAATTTAATTATTTTTCATTAACATTCGTTATTCCATGAATGGATATTACATATCCATTCGTGAAAAAAAAACGGCAGCCCTTGGGGATTGGCTGTAGATATGATGCGCGCTACGGTCGAGACAAACATTGATACAGCATAGAATTGATAATTCGATTCCACGAGATACGGCGGGAGTAAGCTTGTACATCGTTAAAACGAGAAAAGGCAAAACTCGACCGGTAGTATACATGGTAAACTCTGATAAATTCGCATCTGCCAGGGAGAACAGAAAATGCGTAGTACAAATTGATATGTAGGGTAAGTCCGGGTATTATGGCCTAGGTGGCCAATATGGCCCACTGCTATTTCTCTGAAACTAACCAATATTAACGTAAATCAGACCTGCCGCGTTTGAGCAATCCTACCCCGCATCTCCTCAGTGAATTTGTACGGCACGGCGACATTGCGTGTGTTTTTAACAGGCAGCGACCCAAAATTGGGTATTTTGATGTTATTTTTTGGAAAGTTTCAATCATTACAGTTACTCGAATTGTAAATTTGTTTCCATTATTACTTCACAATTTTGTAGGCAAAACCTTAATCTATGTGTGTTTGGCAATTTTGTATACAAATTGTTCACTGGTTTTTAGTTTAGATGATATTTTTTAAAAACGTTCCTGCAGCTAATATGGCCTACTAGGTTATATTGGCCGCATTAAGATTCCATATTATAGGAACCCGTTGCGAGTCGTGAAGTCTGATGAAAAGATCCCTATGTTAAGAGAAAAAATCAAACGTTGACCTGTAGGGCCTGAGCAAATTATGGTTCCCATGATGTACCCACAGCCGTCTACTTCCACAAATAAAAACTTTATAACATCAATCCAATTGTCTCCGATACCAGAAATAGCGACTAGGAAACCTAGTAACCGAGGCAGAAAGGCTGCTAAATCGACATTACTGTTAAAGAAGAAAAACGAAAAATTTAATAAATCTACTATGGATAAAAGTGAACAACACAAAGGCAAAGGTAAAAGGACAACGCTAAAAATAAAGAATGTACAAATATCTAGGTCGGATAAAGAAAATAAATCTTTGTACAAGGACAGCTTTGACGAAAGTGCAGATAGACGCAATGATTCAGACGCAAAGAGCTTGTATTGTGACTCTTTCTATTCTATGGACAACAGAGGTGAATCTTGGATTCAATGCCTATGTTTTAGGCTATGGGCTCACGAAGAATGATCAGGAGTCCAAACTGAGATTTTTTTGTGAATTTTGCTCCGCAAAATAACGAGCTAGTTATTATTTGCTCTGGCGGCCAATATGGCCCACGGCATTTACGGCTAATATGGCCCTAGGCCATAATACCCTGGCACGTTCAGAATTCACCGATTCTGCACTTTTTCGAAATCACCCATTTTCTGTTATTATTTCAAAACATATGGCCTTAAGCTCTTAATTGTGAATTACCAATAAGTTCAACAAGTGATATGACCAATAAACATTGCTGGATCTCGTATAGTTTGAGTTTTATTGCCAAAAAGGTGTATGGGGGTCCATAATACCCGGACTTACTCTATATATTAATATATATGATAATATTCACTTATAAAGCATATTTACGATTGAATAATTCATTTTTCTACTTTCATGTTATTTTAAATTATACACATGACTATTTGTCATGATATAATTTTGCGCTTTAATTAAGAAACGATCGTTTTAACTTACCGAGTATTTACTATAAGTACGGATACCGCGCGTGCATGCACATACGTGTGTTTGCGATAAGATCGACCGTGCCAGAGCTGGAGTTGTTTAATCGGGCAGTCGTACAGCAGGGTACTCCAATACTCACGGGAATCGGTATATCAATTCAGGCTTATCAAAACATCCCGCGATCTTCGAACGTCGTGCAATTTTCCCACGATCTGTAAATCGTGTTGAATCGTATATATGTGTTATGTTTCGACCTAAACATGCGGGTGAGACGGGTATTGTCGGGTTATCGGGAGATAATGTTTGATCAACGAGGAGCATTTCAGCATGGTCAACGGAGACTACCCGATAATGCGCAGTGATATATATAATATATATATAATATATATATATATATATGTATATAGGTATGTATATATGTAATGATCATGACTCATGGCGACATGTGCCCAAACTTGAGATTTAATTTCTTTAATATTTTAATTATCAAGTGACATTCATTAATTTCGATTCACATTTTAAACTACGTAACATTTTTTTTAAATTATTATAATTTCTTTATTTGTTTTAAATCACTAAAAGTAACGTATTTAAGTGTTTACTTTTAAATCAGTTGCCAATAATGATTATCCATTTATCTTTTCCATATAAACAAATTCCGAAATAGGTGAAATGTAAACAATAATAGTTTTAGTTATTTTTTAAATATAATTATATTAAAAACAAAATAGTGTGCAATATCATATTCACTGAATTTCACTAAACGAAGAATACTCATAAATTTTCCGATTCCACGTGAAAAAGGAATAATGGTTTTTAAAGGGGTATATTTTCATCGGAAATTTCCCGTATGATGTGAAAATCGTAGTCGTTCTTTCGAAAGCTCGAAATTTATAACTAAAAACCCGAAAAAAACAGGGAAATTTAATATTCTTTGACTTTTCACCTATGACTTCTCGTGGGAGAGAAAAATGACCCATTTTTTGTGGTCAACGGGAGATTTCCGATCGCTGTAGGTTCTTAAAAAGTCTCGAAAAGGCCAATCCGGAAAGTTGTCCTTGGAACCTAATTTTGTAATGTGCGGAGGGATAAAAAAAAAGTCTAATTCGGAGGAATCAAAAAATTAAATTTTAGAGTTAGAAAATTCCGAAAGGTTCGATTCGATCGGAAATTTCTCGCTGATGGAGATTATAATGTTATTTTCCTCCATATCTCAGATTTACCCATTTGAGGTCGACAAAATCTGAAAAATCGAAAAGGAAACCATGACTTTCTTATTGTACGGGAAATTTACGATCGACATAGGTTCTTGGAGCTTGAAAATGGCAGTTATTCGAATGATCGCGATATACGTTTTTAATTGTAGCTTACGGTGAGTTGTATAGTTAGATTATTACGCTCGATGACATGAAAAAACTGCGAGATATTGTTTGACCGGTCATGAAAATAGTATTTTGTAGCTCGTGGGTCATGCGTATTTGTGATAAAGAGCGAATCACGCATGAATTCTCCAATATAAATACACGTGTGTATGTGTGTTTGTCTTTAGGTGTTGCATCGTGGCAAATCGTATCAACAACGCCATTCTCTATACAATTTCATTTTTTCCCACGCGGTTTATTGCCTCGTTGCCTTGATATGCACTCGGGTGTTGTGAAACGTTACGCTTATGGGTAATATAGCACTTTTCCTCTCGTTCTCGCTCGAGTAAAAAGAAACCATAAAGAAGGAAAATCCATTAAAGTGGCCTCTTCGGAACAACCAATATATCTACTCTCTCTCTGTCTCTCTCACCGACCCTCTCTACCTATCTATTTGCCTCGGCCTCTCTTCTCTCCATCCATGTAACATTGCACGGACAAGTAAGGTGAGATGTGCGAAAAAGTTTTCTGCGTTTTATAAATTTATGTGAAAGAACGTCGCAAAATGTTTCGATGAATAATGTTCAAGTATGTCGTATGCGCGATACGACTGTGAGTGTCATATCGCGGTTGCATTCACAATCGTTTTCTATTACTTATATCGAATTGAACCATTGTGCATTATTTCTGAGATATTCATGAAGCTTTGAAATTTCACGTTTGAGCTGACAAAACGTAGCGTGGAAAATTGAATTTTGAAAATTAATGGTACGAAAACATATTTATGTATAATAATTATTGAGGTAATAAACAATTAAATGAAGTTCGGTGTATATACTATGAAAATGAAAATAGGCAAGTTGAAATGGATACTTATAGCTTAAATCCATAGGGGTGAAATTATGACGTTGGTAGGTGAGTTATTATAATCTTGCTCCGTTCTGCGGCAACCATTATAATCTCATGATTCAGTGATAACGGAAAGCACCGTTCGGTAAGTCGACCATTAACTAATTACACTTTATACATATATATATAGTTTTATCGTAATACACACGGTATCGAGAGAGAGATAAATGGATGAGAAAAGGTTCCCTCCTAATCTTTCGTCCGTTCGCTGACACACCGCCACTGTGCCCCTATCGCCCAATACGGATAAGAAAACTATTAGTATCGTTGTCACGTTTTCCTACGTGCTTTTCCGCTGCGCGCCTCTCCAGCATACTCTCGTAAGACATTTTGACGCGAAAGGTTTCATTCTCGCCTCGATGCTTCGTGTCCCACTAACACGTACTGTATACTTTTACTGTAAACCACACGAACCACGTCGGCGAAAATAAGGGAGAAACAGGGAGAAAGAAAAAAGTCGAATGAGAGAAAAAACAATGATTAGATAAATTTGTTCTCGCATTGTCAAGCGGGAAGAGAATAAAATGTGTGCTCGGTAATCAATTATTGACTAAAGACGTGTGGGCGTTGAGACGGCTCTAAGGAAGTTTGAATAGAGTAAAACATTTAGAGTCAGGTAGGACGTTATTCTCACTTAAAATCTCACTTTCAAGAACGTTTTAGATGTTACGCGCAAGCACAGACACTGACGCATCATTTTCTCTCTTTCTGAAATACGTACGCTTTTTATGTTTTAAGATATTAGAAATATCTGCAAAAACAAAAATTGTAAAAATATAGTTGACTCTATGAAGAAGCCGAATTTGATGAGAAATAAGATCCTTATAAGAAAACGAAACGTTTTTTTAAGTATCTTCGTAGTACGATTTCCGTGATTGAGATGTTGGAAAAAAATGTTCAATCGTATTCTCGTAACTCCACATTTTGCAGTCTTTGACAAAAGTTGAACATAAATCTTGGAGGCTTACAAAGATGGATGATTAGGAGAAAATCTCACACTAAGTTCTACAACTCTCAATACGGTAGGAAATAGTAGTGAAAAAAAACAGAAGAAAAAAATTGAGAGGTAGTAAGATATAAAGTGGGGACCCTAAGGTTCATTTCTATGCTTAGCGTCTTGGGGATTTGAGACAAATGGTATAATAATTTCCGTACATCTAGACTCGGGGCTGAACGTGCTTCATTTTTTGAGTTTGTAGTCGTTCCAACCTACACCGACACTTCGGGCACCAACCCACTCAACTCACATCGACCTTTTTTCCTTGGCGATGAGATGTACTATATATCGCCGCCGTCGAGTAGCGAACATACCTCATAAGTCAGGGAGGATGCGGCCTGGTATTTAACGAGTCGTTTTCGCCTTCTCATTTAATGAACGTAAGCAATCTTTGCCTGAGTTTGTCCCAGTTCGTGTACGTGTGATATTTAGCCAAACTGAATTCGAAGAATGCTTGCCGATTTAAAAACTTGTAGGAGATTGACGATATAATATCTTCGTATCCGATTTTCAACAACATCGTGGTTAAATCATGTAAAAAGTGTGAATTGCGGTTTTTCGCGTGTTGATTGGCAAATCGCAACACACCTTCATTAAAAATGTGATATTCGTATTGTAGGTACGTAAAATTTCCGATTACACAAACCCCGATAAGGTCTTTTTGGATGAAAACAAATTTCGACCCTCGTCAAGTGTCGCTAGTCCACATTTGTAATTTAATTCCGCGACTTTCGGGGGTTGGGGGATGACATTTTTTTCCTCGAAAAAGTCTTTATAATCCCGTTTAGTTTCAATTTTCCGGTCAAAAGCTAAAAAAAACTGGATTTTAAGGAGGTTTATCTGGTACCGAGTAAGTCAAAAGAATTTTTTTGTGACTAGCGGAGTCAGTTTAGTACGCTTGACAACGCTGCGATCACATAACCCGTACAGCTGGCATAGAACGAGAATTTTGTCACTCGTGTTGTCGCTTTATCATCGAGCTATCGGGCAATGGAAGATACCCTAGGTTGCCATGATCGGAGTACTGTCAAGCTTAGCCTCACAGAAATCAGCATTATTCGAGACAAATTAATTTATTATGAATCTCATGAGTACTCAATCGATTTTATGAAGCTCTACAAATGTTCCTTAGATATTTTGTTTTATTAATTATGCAATTTTCGTCAAAAACTGTCAATGATTATGAATTTAATTTTTATAGACGGAAGAATCAGTAAAACCCATAAAGGCCCATGTTAATTTAGGAAATATGTTTTTATTTATTTGTCACGAACAAGGTAGTCTCAAGTCTTGAAATTTTAAGAGATAACTTTTTAGATACTGATAACTATATTCTGATTTTTTCATCAATATCTGTTTATTAATTCGTTGACCAGATAAACCTCCTTAACGTTTCCCCCTTTGTCGAACAAATTACAACATATCGAGATTACAATGGTGATATTCGTATCGCGCGGGAAATTTTTGATTCCGTAACCTCCAATTGAACCCTCTTTGAACGAAAAAGAATTTCGACCCTCGTCAAGTGGCGTTAGTCCACATTTGTAATTTAATTCCGTCAATTGCAGCAAGTTGGTTGCATCAAATTTTGTTTTTCATCATATGACATATTCCTTATTTTTAATATTTCGTCAGGCAGAAGGTAAACAATCTAGAAATCCTTCATTTTCTTCTTTTTTATCGGGTAAGCACGCAAAATTTGTTTAGTGTTCTCTTTTACAATCTCATATCGTTTGAAGTTCAAACGTGTTTTAAAGCTCGTCAATTCGTACGAACCAGACATCATACATTTAACAAAAACAGTCGCCTACACACTAACGTCTTCTATGTCGCGTCGAGTCTATTTTTGTTTTTTTTCACAGCGGAAAAAGGTGAGAGTCTCGAACACAGAAAAAAGGATCCGGTGACCGTCGAGGCACGTACGACGATGCCAACGGTGTTTTTTCTCGCTTAGCCAAAGACTTGGAACGCCGCAAAGTGACACGCAGGCGTGATTTTCAAGCCCGACGGTGGCTCGTGTGTCTGTCACGCGTGATCACAGAATTGACACGCGCGTGTCCGAAATTTCAGGAGTCGTCTGTTGGTTTTTTTCGCCTCAAACGAATCGACGCAGTAAACGACATTCGTTTTTTCTCCAAATCCTTTATCCTCGTTCCATGTTTTACCCGCTCGGCCTAACAATTTGGACCAACAATTTTTAGATGAGAAAACTTCGATGAAACATCTAGCTTCCACTTATTTGTATCGGTGGACGGCGGAAAAATTCGATAGTACTGTTTTATTCATGATATAAAAAGGGCGTAACCCTAGACAAAAAGAAAAAGCAGAAAATCTTCCGATTATATATGGAGTAAGACACGGAGATATGGCGAGCGTTGTAGAACACGTAGCGAAGACGCGATCCGCAAGGATATATAACGTTCCGGGAAATTGCTCCAGATGATAAATTTCATTTAAAAGACACACGGGCACTAGAGGGTAGAGATCTTTCTTCCTCGGCTTAAGGAAAACCGCATAACACCGCGGTTCGAGCAGCTACGACAACGACGCAGACGTCGGGTACAGGAATGGGAACGCGGTAAACGAGATCAAAGACCTCCAGAGAACTCCCAGATGCGAAAGGCTTATCGCTCGTTGTACTCTGGGAAGTTCTGCAAAAATCTGCATCGTTGACCTCGCCAGATCATTAAATTTCTCCAATTTCTTTAATTTACAAATCGTTCCGGTGACTTTTATTAATTTTCCATCGCACGAGTCCGAAAAACGGATTCGTTTCGAGTTTTTGTCGGGGGAAAAAATGAAATAAAAAAGTCACTCCGAGTGTCAAAGTCGTGGCACGAAAGAAAACACGAAACGATCATCACATATACATCTATATGTACAAAGGGTATTTTCGACGCTCGGTTGCGGGTGAACGCGTTGGAGCGTTGCTACTTCCTCCCTGTGGAAAACCTAAACGCTTTCACATGTTTTATTTTCTCCGCTCGAATGTGCGGAGAGAACCAGCGGGCAGGCAGCCACAGCTACGCTGCTATGTGGCCGGAACTTGCTCTCGGAACTATGCTCAGGGGCGAACGAACGAACGTCTCTTTCTCTTTCTCTCTTTCTCTCTCTCTCTCTCGCTCTCGACTGAGCTACAGGGACCGAGAAGACTCAATTTGTACGGATATATTTTCGGTCTCTGCCATGCGAGACTGTGCAATGTACAGCCACGACTACCTCTATATACCAGATGCCTAATTGTTGAATCGACTTTGGGATCTCTATTTTTGTGCCAGAGAGCCCTTTGCTCAGTTCCGGTTCCACATTTTTCTTTACACGTACGTATATACACGTAGAGGCATAAAGTAACAAGGCAAAGTATTTATGTGTGCATGAATATATGTAGGAGAGATAGAGAGAGAGAGAGAGAATGAAAGGGGCGTCTGGAAGACTTCTCAGTACAAATTCATGGCGCACCGAACATTCTCTCGAATCCAAAAGAGAAACCCGCTTTGTGGTACTCCATTTTTCGGGAACGAATACTTTTACCTTTCTAATCGTAAGAAAATAGCAAAGAACTTTCCGTTTGGATGGGAAAATATTGCTATAGAATCTTGAATCATTTAAACGATTTGTGTTTTTGCTTTTACTTTTTCTAGAAAAAGTTGTTTTACTATGTGCAGAAAAGAGGTCATGCGAGGACGGAAGATTTTTCTAAACGCTTCGTTAATTTGAACAATTTCTGAAAAAGTAGAAGAAATTTATCATTTCTCTTGTGCGATAATTTTTAAAATCTATCGAAAACCAACAATTTTCGTGCAATAAAGAAATCATTAACTTCTAAAGCATTTTTAGAAAATTCACTTCCGTTAATAGATAGTAAAATATTCAGAGTACGTACCTATACATCTTCCTCATCACGTCGTCCATTATGAACGGACGCATTTCTCATTCTCCCCACTATCTCGTCTGCTCGTCCGTTTCGTTTTGCAGGTATGTCGACATTTTTTATAAATTCGTCGGATACAAATTTTACAATAAATTTTTCTCCTCCCTATTCCGACGCGCGTCCTCTCTCCCTCAGTTTTTTCGCCACCTTTCGCGAGGTCTGAACTTTGGCTTTGGCGCTCGTCGCTGTGCAATCACAGATATAGTGGAAGGAAAAAGGTAATAGTGCAGAAAGTCATGACCGTCGTGTGTGATCCTTTGCGTTTCTTCGCTCAGGTTTTTTGCTCGAATCACATAGAAAGCGAAAGAGATAGAGAAAGAGGGAGAGTTGATTCGAGAGACGGTCTGCAGATTTTTCCTCATCGACTTGGCTGCGCATCTCAACCAAACGACTTTCTATATTCCGGAGTAACGGAAGTCGACGTCGAGTATATTTCGGATCGGTCGGTAAGTTATCCAAACTCTCAGAAGATGAGAGTGAGAGAGGGAAAGAGAGAGAGAGAGAGAGAAGAAATTGCCTGGCCGCTGCGTGCATCATATTCGCGAATAGCAGAGTTTCGTATCGCTGTATACTTATACACACACACACCCACACCATACACACTCATACAGCGATAAAGAATTCTCAGTATAAGCTATTGGAGTGGTGGAAGAGGATTGCCGGAAAATGGCCGAACACTATGAACGGATCTACCAAAGACCCTTCACGATCCCGTGGCCGTGCTAGATTCCCGCTTTCTCTTCGATGCAATACAAAGATCAGAATCGTACGCAAACAAATTCTATCTCCTCTCGCATTCCTCCTCGTGACTTCTCATCAAAGTTCAATATCGGATTACGTTCGTCCCTCTCGGTATACACGCGTCAATCTCGCCTTCAATTAGAACCAGTGAATAACGACCCCAGAGGGAATGGAATTAGAACAAGGGTCTGCAGGAATTCGTGAAAGAAACGAGAAAATCGGTTCCCAGCATTCGCTGTCGTGGTTGATAATTTTTTTTATCGGGCTCTCCAGCTCTGGAACCCACCCGGTCGACGAAACAAAACTCCAGGACACAACCGCAAACCTGTCGTGTCAGACTACTCTTTTCCTTTCTTTCGTTGAACCGTTTTTTCTTTTCTTACCGAAGATGGAACGAGCGAACAGCAATCGTTGTATTTATCGTTCACTGTTTCTCGTACAGATAACAGACCTGACGTATATATATATAGTTATCACTGAGAGAGTAGAGACTTCTGTTTCCGACGAGTCGCCACCAGTCGGAGCATAGAGAGGATATAAACCGGGGGAGCATGGACGAGAACGACAACGGTATAATAGTTTGCGGTAACATCTCTCGGGGAGATGATGAAAGAACGGGAGGAAATGGATAGAGGAGGGGCAGTGAGAGAGAGAGGGGGAGGGGGAGAGAGAGAGAGAGGAACACGAGACCCGAGACGACCCCAAGTCGTCAAGAGGGTTAGGTAGAGAGGGGGTTGGAAGGTGGGGGAGAGTTTTGGTATGGCCATATATCGTAATACACCAGAGGGATGATAAAGTGTTTATTGTGTCGGAGGTAAATGGCTCCCAGTGTCTTCGCATCCTATGACGATATATCGGCTGTGCCACTGCCGTTTCGGCTGTGGCCTCGATACTAACTGGTGACTGTGCAGTTCCCCGTACCAGAGATGAGATCCCTCGCGTCTTGAACGGTTTCTATCCCCTCAACTAAAGTCAACTATATAGAGATATATCGCGTAAACGGCTTCGATACGATTGCACATCGGTTGTGGACAATGCACCGGAAACATAGCCGAGGTCTCATCCGCGCGATCGTTACGGTAGTCCTTTTCCAATGATCCCCTCGTTGTTTTCAGAAAACAAATATTCCCGACTTTCGATAGTTTCTTCAAGCCAAAACTTGATCGAAATTCTATCCAACTGTTATTAAAAATCTTCGAATCCTCGAGGTAATGATTTTCTAGAAAAATCAATTTCTCGATAGTCTATTTTCGTGATCGTCGCGTATTTTCGAATATCAATTTTCAAACAAAATTGCTTTGGATGTCAAAATTAATGTTACGAAAATTCGATGTAAATCTTTTGATTACAAATTTGAGATTGTCTCGAAAGGCTAACCAGGCTCTAAAGGGGTTGACGATAAAAAAAAGAGGGTCACTCGAGTTCAAGCCCAAAAATTCATTCCCCAAAAATTTATTTCCCGTTGTAAAAGAAACATCACCCACGTCTGAAAAAGAAATACGGACATTTCATCGGGTTCCATCCCTCTCAAATTGATTTAAAACGACGAGATGGTTTGATATTTCCTCCTAGCTGTTACACAGCCCAGTCATGGTGTATGAAGTACGAGGGGGTAGCGACAGACGCGTCACCCAGCTGATACACCGGCACGTACAGTGCGGTCGTCCTTGTCCTCTTTGGTGGGTACCATAGAACCCGAGCACATCGGCGAGGTCTACTTGAGTGTTCGGCGCGTCGTCGTGTGTCTATCGGTTAACGTAGAGTGAGATGAAACGAGCAGAACGGCGGCCGCTGTGTTATATATATATATATATATATATGGTCTATAACGATGGCTAGCTTCCTAGTAAAGAGAGAGTGAGAGAGAGAGAGAGATATAAAGGGAAAGAGAGACAGAGAGTGAGAGAGTGAGAGAGTGATTGTACAAGAGGGGTGAAGGCTAAGGGGGATGAGATGCTCTAGGGCTGTTACAGTCGAGAGGTATAGCTCGCACAGCCGTGAAACACATTGGCACGGCGGGCTGTTTCCTCGAGCTACTGGTACCAAATGGAACATTAGTTTGCCAGTTGACCGTGGTAAGACCTACCGCGTCGGCTTCAAGATTTATCGTCGCTGTAGGTAGGTCTGTGTGCCGTATATACAGTCACTTACCCAGGGCTTTCGAGTTAAGGATTCCAAGAGTTCAACGGGGGCGCGCGCGAGAGTAGAACGCCCTTTTAACGGCTCGACCAAACGCCCCCTGGACCGAAAGATTTCGCGTTCCCCACAACAGTGGTCAAGTTCATTAGGCCAAATCAGCGAATTCGTCGTGCACGTTTCTTCGTAAAGTCTTCAGCTGGCGGCGCGAATCGTATTTCTTAATTGCACGTTTCTCATCAGAAATAATGAATGTTTCTTTTTGTTTTTTTATTTTTCTAGATACTTCGTAATACCTGAATGTGTCACATTGCAAGAAGACAACTCGCGACAGAACAAAAACAGGGGTAATGGAATATTGATTTCTTCCACGATTCATTAATCATTTATCGACCAGCTGCAGATTTTCTTTCTCGTACTTCTTCTTTTCATACAAATATACATCCGTATGTTTGGTCTCTCGCTCTCTCTCTCTCAGTCTGTTTTCTCTCTCTCTCTCTCTCTCTCTCTAGTGATTTTGTGAATAACTTGTCGGCCAAGAGATGGAAAGTTTCGCCAATATCGCGTAGAGTTTTCCCCTATGCGGCTTCGCCCGGTGGGTAGGCATAAATAAAACATCGAGGTACGCCAGTTTTTTCGATGAATTATAGAGACGAGTGTGCACCTGTACATACATACATAGACGTATATTACATATTTATATATTTATATATTTATATATATATATATATATATATATACATGTTGAGAGTAAGAGTTGTGTGGGTTACTCGAGATGCTTAATATTTATTCGTCGAAACGCACTCAGCCTTACTTTTCGGTTTACTGATTTTCCAACGTTTCCCATTTTCTCCAGCAAATTGCTCGAGCACGTACGGTGCCTACTTTTGTATACCCATTTAAATATTATATGCACATACACATCGGTAAATTCGAACATACGGAATTCATGGTATTAACATAGCAAATGTTACACAGCTCGCCGCATTAAATGCAGCGGAGGTTCGACGAATGCCTAAAACGGAGAGAGAGAGAGAGAGAGAGAGGGAGAGATTATTCTAATTCATGGAAACGAAACAATCTCCTAATTATTCTCGCTGCATCCGAAAGTATTTGTGGAATTCCTTTGACGGATTCTGCGGTAACAACCGCGGATGAGCCACAAACCGAGACTTGACGGGGCAATAAAGCAAAGACTTTGAATTGGTGCAAATCCATCGGGATAGAATAATCGGACATTGTTCGATGCGAGAGGGTTAAAACAGTGTAAGCCACGAGACTGTAGATATAGTACGATCGATCTATTGGCGGATGAACGCGTTATTAACCCTTCTATACGGCCAATACAGCATTATACTATCTACAGCGATCCAAACATTCGGTTTTGAATAAAAAAATCGCTTTTTTTCTCTATCAAAAACGCGATTTCTTCTTGGCCAAGTCCCTATATATTCTTTTTTTTAAATTAACGTACCGCTATTTATGATAAAAAATAATCATGCAAAAATAACGTTTCGTGATATTTTTCCAGCCTGGCGAAAAGTTAATCTTTTCAAAGAATACATTTTAAAATCGATCATTCTATAACTTTGAATTACTCGCGACAAATTATCGTAAAGTTTTCATTCGTCTCTATCGCCCACCAAGTTATTCCACGACCAAAATTCTCAAAAATAAATTAACCGCAACGTAACACCTAATCGACTGTACAAACTTTTCCTTGTCGCGTCGATCACAGACGCACATATCGCGTTACACCCTCGCCCTTTCCTCGCTTCAGGCTTGGAATAATCTTTCGTTTATTTGTAAAAGGCTTAAGGCCCTTCGCACGCGCGGTTACACATTAGTACGAGAAAAAGGTCTACGCTCGCGTTCACCCTTCCCCTAGCACGCGAGCGCGTGCATCAACGATGATAATGCACATCGTGTGGCGGGTTCGTGTTGTTACATGCTTTTCCTTCTCTCGGTGTGTCTGCCACGTCTCTCACTCTCGTTTTTCTTGTGGAAAGTGAATCAACGTATATATCTATATACACGGGCGTATAGTTATTTATTCTACCTGGCTCGAGAGTCATCACTTTTACTCCGGCAAGGGGAGATGTTGATGCTGTTGCATTTCTGTCCGCGTTGCTTACCACATCGGGAAAAATTGTAGACGTTTATATAATCGTATATATATATATACACGTTGATTCTCCGGTGTGCGTGAAGTTCGAAGGGATGGCAGGACCGCGTGTTTCATTCCGTTGGAGAGTACGTGGCCTGTATGAGTCGAGCAAACGCGCACGAGGCAGAGAGAGATACAGAGAGAGAGAGAGAGAGAGATGAAGTTGAAAAAAAGAGACACCGAGTGAGCTGTCACACAGGTATACTTTTCTCTTCAAATTATACGTGATGCGCAGTGAATCTCAGAGTACTGATGGTCACGCCTACAGCATATCCACGGTGTAATATTCAAATAACATATCGAAGGTATTTTCCTGTCAATATCGAAAAATATGGAATATTTCTATTTTGTAGATATATTTTGAAAAAGATATTCTTCGAGCGAGAAAGTTTTGCACGGATGTCTGACTCGGATTTTCTCGTGCTGTCAGAATGAATAATCGTAAATAATGATTTAGTACAGTAGTAATCGGTGTTGGAACATTTCCATCGTATCTGTCGATGTATTACACTAATGATGCAAACTTCGAACATTAATACCATACTTTTAAACGGAAAACGGAATTCCGACGTTCGACGTTTACCACGGTTGAATTGGAAACTGCAACGGGTAGGCTCGATGACCCCGTTTAAGGTTAAGCTCGATCGAGGCTTGTTTCGGACGAAAATAAATTTGTTTGTTTCGAAAATATAAGAATTTTTCGAACCGGCGACCCTTATTCCCTCCGTTTGTTCCGCGTCTATGCGAGGTTTCTAGAAACGTCGCAACCCAGTATCAACGCCTAACCAAAAGGCGCCATTTTCGTCGCCGCTGTACCGTAAATCCTTGAACCGTGTACGTACGCACATCGTGGTGAGCATCAAGACTCTCGGGTTCTCTCGCCCGGTTGCACGCTCATCCCAAACGGTACACACCTCTCGCCTGTTTTTCCCTCGTTCTCTCTTTCGCTCTTCTCTCGTTCCTCTTTTCTTCTATTTCTTCTTCTCCTTAGTTCTCGGCTTTTTTTGACTACCGTTTTTTTTTCTCATTTCTCTACGGCAGGCATCTACGACCAACTTCGCGTGTCCTATTTTTGAACGCGCCGTCACACGGAAAGCGATTTAAGGCCGCGAGCTCGCGCATCGCGGATACTTCGACGCAGTCAACAAAACAAGCGAAAGAATCAAAAGAAATATGTATGTGTATGTATGTGTATTTATGTATAGATATATTTGACATACAGGGAGCCTTTTTCCTCTCGCACGCTCTTACGTGAGCCCGGAGCAAGCACGACCCATCTACCGACATTTTTGCCACAATGCCGAGTCGCATCGATCTTTCGACTTGCAAGCCCACGCTCTCTCTCTCTCTTTCTCTTTCTCTTTCTCTTTCTCTCTCTCTCTCACTCTCTCTCTCTCTGCCTCGCTGTTTTCGAAACACGTTGCATCAGCGGTGAGTTCTTGTCAGGCATCATCATTATCTATTTTTCTTTGGGATCTTTCTTCTCCTACTTCTTCCTCTCTTCCGTCGAAAACTCGAAGACCCGTCAAATCCATTGAATCAAAATATTTAGGTCAGGGTGGATGGAACGCGTTAATAAATATAGGGTAATTGAAGGAGGTCCCGGAATTTCAGGGCAGACTCGTGAATATCTTTGAAACTAATCGACCGAACGGAATTCCGGGTTAACCTTACGATTGCCCGTAGGGTCAAAAATCGCAAGTTATGCGTTTAGAGTAGAATCCCGGGCCGTGGTTCGATTCTCTCTCTCTCTATCTCTCCCGAGAGAGAGAGAGAGAGCGAACAATCAGGAGATAGAGGCTGATTTTTGGCTACAGAACTAATGAAAAGTATCTACATTCTTCTCGTTTTAGGACTGTATACGTAGTTTAATGAACACAAACCTGAATCAAACAACCCTCGAACAAACGAGTTTCCAACATTTATGTCTCACGATTGTTTTCAGGCCAACCGGTGATGTACTTTCGTACGTGCACACGTAATTTCAAGCCACATAAGAAAGTTTCGAAAGTTTTCCAGCCAATCGACTGGCTTAGATATATCGAAAGTTTTAGAGGGTGTTAAAGACCGGAAATAGCATGGGTTTGCTCTTATTATTTATTATTTCCCTTCGAGGAAAGTTTATCAATTAAAAATCCTCCTTCGGAGGGTCAACTTTACGGCTCGAGATGATGAAATGTTTCACGGTTATTCGCTAAACTTTGGCAAACGTATTTCGGAAACTGATATAAAAAAAAATATATATATATATATATATATATATATATATATAGAGAGAGAGAGAGAGAGAGAGAGAGAGAGAATATATATATATATATATATATATATATCTATATACGTAAGGGCGTATTTTTTATACACATTCGAAGCGAAAAGTTAAGCTCACGAACGACAATTCTGGTTAACGCCGAAAGTTTAAGTGGCGTCGTGTTCGTCGAATGCCCCTCACCACGAGGACGAGGTTATATCGCGCGTGACCTCTCGCGTTCCCCTCAACCCTGAAATTCGGCCCTGCGAAACCTCTTCTCCAGGAGAAAATAAGGGATGGAGAAGAAGAGAGGAATAGAGAGTAAGAGGTTTCCGCGGCCGGCACAGAGACTATGAGAAAAATATACGTAGTTGCTCCCGTAGACGTTTCTCTCGACTCAGTCGGCCACGGATTTACGACGTCATATTGCCCGAGACTCGGCGAATGAAAAGATTATGCCAGGGCGCCATCATTTTTTTTTCGAGGTTTGCATTTCTTTTTCTTTCTTTGTTTTTTTTTATCAACGCACATTTTTCTTTTACATCGTTCCCCGAGTGAAAGAACTGGGCAGGATCTTCAACCTCGTTTCTATTCGCTGAAAGTGTACGAAATATTTGAAAGTACGAGGCACACACACAGAGAGAGAGAGAGAGAGAGAGAGAGAGAGAGAGAGAGAGAGAGGGAGAGACGAGGTTTTTTCCATCTCAATGAAATATCACCTCGGCAATGATTCAGTGCGTGCGAGCAGGGGCCCCGCGAATTGTATTTTTCTTTCTCGCGACTCGCTTTCCTTGATCGAATGTTTATCAAGAGACAGGCTCGAGTAAACCCCGGCATTAAAAATTACACAGCGAAAAAGTCACATTTTGTTTTAGTATTTCACCGGAGCAAATCGCGCGTCTTATTAATGAAGAGCGTACGGTTCGATCGTTACGAATCTCGAATCGTGGTTGCGTTTCAATTCGATCCCGAATATTTGAATATAAAGTATGGGAAGGGAGAACAAAATCGTTTCACCTCGTGCCCATCGTATTAATTTTAACCTCTCGGCAACATTGAGACTCGTCGCACGCTTGAGAAAAGAATTTCACCTTGGTAAGACCGTGCTCTTAAGGCCGATTTCGTGAGGCCGTTTTCTAAATTGTTCGATCGCGTGAAACGAGGTAAGCTCCTCTACCAGGATTCTGTTTTAATATTCGCCCTCGTCTCTTGTCTACGCGACATCCACGAAAGATTCGACGCTGTAAATAAACGAGCCAGAAACGAAGAAGGCTCAGCCTGCCGTTGCTGTCTGTCTTACTCGGTTACTCCCCCGCTAGCTTCGCCGGAAAAATATCTCGGTCGACATCCATTCGCCCGGGCTATCTCGTAATGGGATAAATAATGGACTAGCGTCGCGACCTTTTGCACTCCTCCTCTTCCCCGCCCCCCACCGCCTACCTCTCCGCCCCCCTCCCAACTCGTACCGCGTACACGACATTTCACTTCCGTGTATATCCTCTCCACCTTGGCTTCTTCTCTTTCCTCCTTCTTCTTCTTCTTCTTCTTCTTCTTCTCGTACATCCTCGTTCGTGCGTCCTTATTCTCGTATATATAAACTCGCACTATAGACTGGATGCATCAAGACGTCGACTATCGGAAACTGCGGTGAGGTAAATACAGCTGACAAATGTAATCGAGTCTATCGGTAACTCGGATCGCTGGAATTCCGCAAAATCTGACGATCAATATATTCGATCGTTAGAAACGATTCAATTTCCGATTCGTTCGACGATTTTGACTTTTTTTATTTAACTGAACTTTGTCGTCGAATTTACAAAGGTTCGATAAAAGAAAAACACTCGAGGGTCGTAGAGAATCGTGTGTCATAGCTACGTGAGAATCTTCAACCGCGTTTTTACAACCCTCGAGTGATTTTTTTTTTTCGAATGATTCTCGACACGACCCTCGAGCTATAATTACGTTCTTCGGGTCGTTTCCTGCAACCCACGAACGATTGTTTTTTTTTTAAATATAATTAATTGATGTCCGATTTGTTCATTTTCCGTATTTCTAGTCAAACTCGATTCGCTTATACCAATCCTGAATGGTGATTCGAGAGACAAATAATAACGCGTATCGCGATGAAAGAGAATCGATAATGAACGTTATCAGTGTCCATGAAATAAATAAGCCCGTCGCTACAGGTCGCGCTCCATTGTTTCGCGAGGCAACGAAAATTAACGAGTTCGAAGCATCCGGGGAATATCAATCGGGCTCATACAAGGGTAAGGGGAAGAAGGGGCGGGGGACATCGACACAAGCTTGTATATACGTATGTGAGCACACGGTCGACGTGTGGTAACGTATGGTCAATGGTCGTGGTGAAACAATGGCATGTGTGTGTACGACGTGAAAGAGGACTTTATATCCGAGGTGAAGAGAGAGGTGAAACGATGTTCGTCGCGTACCCTCCCTTCCGCAAGCTCCGTTTCTCCGATGCATGTACCGCGGTATGGTCGGGATCGTTAAACATAGTACAAAAGTTTATTAATTGATCGAGCCGCGCACTGAAAATACCCCCAAAGTCGAGCTCAGCCGTTCCATATTTATCATTCGGTTCGATGTCCCCCGAGAGCTTTGTTTATCCCTTCGATCTTACGCGACGTCCCAGAGGCTCCGAGGCTTGGACCGGAGTTATCAGAACTATTCATACTGAAGTACGGACCAGAGAGCAAACGAGACGTTTCACTTCTCGTATACGTAATTCTAATCGCGACTGTAAAATCATCGACTCCTCGCGATTTATTCAAACAAACGACCCATTGACACTTTTTTTTATTAAAAAAATCGAAGAGAAATCGATATCCGATTTGTTCGTTGGGAATTATTTTCCAGCAACGATTGAATATGATTGTTTATCGATTCTCGCATTAATAATATGTCAATTGTTTGACAAAAGTTGTAATTACATAAAACGATTGAAGAAAATTGAATTCTGACAATCGATTGATGATAATCAAATAAATTCTTTCGGAAGCGAAATTATCGAAGAATGCTTTATAATCGACGTAATTGATGACCAAAATTTCCATCGTACCTACAATTTATTCGAGGTATGTACAAGTATATGTATATAGGTATATATAACAATTATAGTGCGAGCGAAGAGGAGCGACAGGGCGAGGGTTATTTGTAGCAGGAGCGAGACCACTTTAGCGAGAGAAGCTCAACGTTGCGGAGGCGTCATTAAGACCGATGGCTCTCACGACGCCACTAGCCATCGGATGTACGTAACTCTCGTCATCGCACCGTATGTATACGACGAGAGTTGAAGAAGTGGAACGGGATGCCGATCAATCGAAGGCATAGCTGTTTGCACACGCTACCCAGTGTAGCGTGCATCGAGCGTTGTATCCGCTCTTCTATCCGCGATGTCCGCGTTATGTATTTGCATGAACGTGTGCAAACGTCCGGTTTACGTCCTCCTATCTCACCACCGCCGGTGCCCGGTCCTCGAACGCTCTCTTCTCCCTGCCCAGGGCGGCCATCGACGATCGCGATATGAATAATTCAGTTAATACGTCCCCCGAGATGCGACGATGATGATGATTATGATCGAAGATTACGAAATCCCGGGATGATGGCCCGAGCGGTACTTTATTATCGCTCGCCGATAATGACAACACGAAAAGAGCTTACGACGTGAACGCCCTCTGTATTTATATAGTTTTCTTTTTTATTGCAGGCAGGTTTCTTAACCATCATCTTTGCATAAAAATTGATCTGGGACAAGAGGGTAATTGGCTGATCGTGTAGTGGAAAAAACAAAACAGAAAATATCTTCGCGTACATTTGCACTTGCCAATTTTACGTCATAAGATTATCAATAATTCCATCGATAACGTGCAAACGTGCTATCGGAATTTTCGCGGTGTTTATCATACCGTGGTGTTAAAACCGTGTTATTATACGTTCTGTCGAGGAAAGATGACATCTTCGATATGAAAAATTATTTATAGCTGAAATTATACTTGCGGGAAATAAAATATTTAGAGATGAAAATCAACGAACGACATGTAGATTTTGCTTGAATCGACCGAATGACATTCCGTTTCGAGCTTTGTCTCGTTCAGGCAAATAGATGGAATGAATTCTTGCCTCATGAACTCAAGTTGATTCGACGTGGAATTGGAGAAATCATTACGCGAGAACGTTCGTCCTCGCAGCCACGTCAAGATCGATTATATTGGTACGCACATGACTGTAGTACCCACCCTCGTTCGTCGTATGTTCCATCATTGGGTTATTGAAAAGCGTATGGATAATCGGGTAGTCGAGCGACGTCAACTTCGAACTTCGAGTACGAAGTCACAGCGACCCGTACGCGTTTCTATATTATTTTAATGTACAGTTCAGCGTCTGATAAGTTAATTCCCTTCTCATTAATCGCATCCTTTCTCGTATAAAATATCTGAAGAGTGTAACGAGAATTTTATTTCGAGAGTGACATTTAGTCCGAGACTTTCATTTTTATAGAAAGTTCAACGATACGTTCATACGTCGCAGTCGCGGTCAGAGATATCGCACCACGTTTCAAGCGCCACTTTCGATTGGCTCGCGTCACTAATTGCAAGAGTGGGGACTGTGGGCGGAGCATCGTGCGGCAACTTATTGCAGACTCGAGTGTATCACCCAGGAGGATATTAGAAACGCAGAGACTCGTCGATCGAAGTGCGTCGACGTGTCACGAGTCGTGGCTAAAATTGACGAGGGTTCGAAACCTGTACAAGTTGCCGAGGTCTCGCTCTCTAGTCGATGTACATGGGGACACTCCGGTGAGACGCCGGCGCGAGTGCACTGAGGGAGTGAGAGGAGAGGTTCTCGAGATAGAACGGATAAGGCGAATCTCGTTTAATTTAGTTTAGTGGGTCACCTTCGATAAAAGATTCAGGCATGTCAATAACATAATAATACTAAAAGGGCCACCCAAAGTCTCTTTTATCACATCGTTTACATCGATTCTTCGTGTACTTTACGTAGAGACAGCAGACAGTTTTTTTTTTTCGAGCGACACAAAGGAAAACAAATAGCTATCTTATGGATACACGTTTTCAGCGATGAGACCAGAGGATGTCATATTACATTAAGGATTGTCGCACACTTCATGCGATGCTTTTTTACATATCCGAGAACCGTGAATACGAAGCAAATAAACTCGGTGTTGCGCGAAGATTGCGTCCTTCTAAAGTAATACCGCATGAATATACGTTATCCTCTACATACGAGTGTGCATGTCGGAGAGAAAGAGAGGCCTGTCTATATACCGCGGTTTCGATATTCCTTGGAAGGATTGATTTAAAGCGACAAGTTTGCGTACGGTGTACCTCTCTCGTCTGGAATACGATACAAGACGAGGAAGGAGGTGGTTAAGACTGCTATCGTTTCCGCCTCGATATTGCGCACCGAGTTTCTCTGGAGACGATTCATCGTAACCTTACAGTAGAACTTGGATTATGTCAATCAATATATCAGAAATGGGCTTTTACCGTACGATAATTGATTTGCAAAAATAGTCATCGACGCAACCTGTGAAAGAATGAATACATTTAATTACAACTTGGAACGAGTCTTATTATCACGTATTTCTCGTAAAAAAAATCAGCTTGATCGTTTCCTTAGTAAATCGAATATTTCGTTCTCATCACGAAAACCTTGTAAAACGATTCCAAAACCTCTCGATGATCACACGGAAATTACTACGTCGCTATAAAGAATACAGTAGGAATATCAGAATAACCAATAAAATCGTGTAGAACGAATATCCTAATTTTTGGGTTTTCATAGCTCGGATGAAACGGATGAAACACGAAAGTATTTCTAAGTCTCCGTAGGTTGGTCGACAAAAAAAGTTCTTTCGCACGTTTTATTCCCGATTTGCGTACGGAGGGAATTCTTTGAAAATAAAAATAAAAAAAAACATAAAAACATATCAATATGTGTATATGAGAGGTTAAGGAAAAAGGTTATAAAGCCGAAAAATAGAAAGCCAACGTCACGCCCACAGATTGTACGGGAAGCCTTCGTGAATACGAAAGCTGAAGTGAGGAGATAAATCTGTCGAGTTGGGTGCGATATATAAATGCTGCTACTGTATCCCCCCCCCCCCCCCTCCATCTCGTACTCCCCCCCACCACACCTCCTATACTACTCGCCAAACTCTGCTACTTGGAGCAGTGGGCGGTCACGGGAAAATCCGGTATATCCGAGTGTACGTATATGTATAGCATAACCACTACATAGTATACGTGGACTTGTAGCCGTCCGAATGGTTTTTCACGACCGACCAACCGGCAAGCAAGTTATACATACGTTTCTATATATGTATATAAATAATATATATACAATATACTCGTATATTGTCCGTCTGACTTATTCAATTTGTATTCTTGTTGCACCCCTTGGCTGTACCGAAGGCAACTATCGGACATCATTTGGTGAAAGGATGCCATTGATTCGTCAATGAAAATGTGACAATTATTTGCTTCTTATATAATTCGTACTAATACCGATGATCATCGCATACATATTTTTGTATCCTTGTTAAATGTGTATTATCGAAGATTTCGACGAGTTTTACTTTTAAAAATATCAAAATCTGTACGGATGGAGAAAAAATAGATGAAAATTAATATTTAAGCAAAAGAACAGGTAAAAACGAGATAATTGAGAAATCAAATAATGTTTTTGTTTCTTTTTTTAAATCAGGGTCCTCGTCACCTCAACCGTAGGATTCGTCCCTTGCGACAAACGCCATCAACATCGGGGGAACACTTGGGAAAATCCCTTAGGGATGGAGCGGCCGCGAGTCCTTACTCTTCCTTCAGCCATTCACGTTTCTCAAATAATGCGATAACTATGCTATACACTCGTACATTTTCGCGTGTATCTGGATATCGTCAGTGAGTTCGGAGCGACTTACGTGCAGCGGGATGCACACGACATAGCTGTTCTCGAGTAGTTTGCCGGAGAGGATCGCCTTCGTCTTCAATGCCTCTCGTGGTCTCATCAGTTCTCTCGTATATCTCCTCTAGTGTGTAAGATAACAGCTATAGTTCCTATGTATGACATGTTAATATATATATATATACATGTAAGCCGCAGGAACTCTCGAAACAGAAGGACGGCCTTGTTCCCGCGTCTGCCGCGAGAACTCGAAATACTAACAAGGCTCTTCTGTCTTTTCGTCTTTCTCAATTTCTTGAAGCTCATGAACAAAAAGAGTCAAAGGAAAAACGTTCGTCATTATTTTTATGTCATCAACGATGGAAGGATGAATGCTTTTTTTTAATTTATATCATTACTGGGGTAATATTTATAACGCCACGTTTTTTTTTTTTCAAAGTTATTTAAGGAACTAGGTTACGCTCAATTATATTGAACTTTTTTACAGCCGTATCGTACTAATTTGCAAAATTCCCAAATGATATTTTGAAAAAAAGTGTACAAAATTGATAAAAAAAATGTAGATATATCGTTGCATCGCTGAGTGCAATACCTACTTTTGTTTAGGAATGTGCTATTCATACATTTCGACGTCTGTCACACCAAAGGAAGCTTATAGCCGGAGTCTTGAATTTATATAAGAGTGCAAAAATCTGTCGCACTTCGGAGATCTAGAATTGCACTGTGGCACAAAGACGAGTAAAGGCAGCCACTTCTTACCTCCCTTCAGTCGTTCCCCGTTCATATTTTCTTTCCAACAATCGGAACATTCTCCTTCGCGCGAGAGCACGACAGTTGTGACAAACAAATATTCATTCTCGAACAGCTGCGGGCTGACTGGGGAGTCAATGATTGCTAAGGTTTGTCGCGGAAATTCCGAGAGATCTATTTATCGGGTACCTACTCACTGGTATGACAGGAAAATCTCTCGATTCCGTCGATTCGAGACGTATACCGAGACCCTAACCACGTAAAAATAGGTCATGGAAAAAACATGGACGAAATCTAGGTTAGCTCAATTGAGTTGGACGGAAAATAAATTGATAGAGATAATCGAGGGTGAGTGTATCATGAGCCATGTAAGTATGATCGATCGAACGTCCGACTGATAGAAAATCGATATCGTTGACGAAGTTTAGACTCGCCAACGAGATCGAATACCGCCGCGATCCTCACCGAGACAAAATCGCAGGTAGTTGACACGATCCTGGCCTGCGTGAAATAAACGTCTCCAGGTCGTAAGACCGATGAAAAATAAAAATAGTTTGTTGGTTGTATACAAAAGAAAGTTTTACATTCACCAAGAAGAAAAGGAGAAAAAGAAAACGAAAGAAGAATCAAATAAACGTGGCACAATCGAGAAATACAGAAGGGAGGATAAGAAACAAGCGTACGAACAGTTTGGAGATGGTGGAAGATGTCGGAATACAGGAGCAAATAGACGAGACAGGGTTCTACGAACGTCAAGATGTATGCAGTTGTCTCTTACGGCAATCCGCAAGCGAGTGCTTTTCCCTCATGCAGGAAAAGCTTTTTTCAAGTTGCGCAATATAGGAAGCTACGACGATAGGATAGACAAAAGACCGAAACGTATCGTTGAGACGTGGAACGTATATATAGAAAGATACAGGGAGAGAAAGCGAGGGATAAAAAGATATCGTCGCGTAGCTTTTTTTGGACTGGAAAAGGCCAGCGGGAACGATCGAATTGACGACTACAACGGCGAAGGATGTGAGACGGGTGGGGTAGCTCCTCGCTTCATTTAACCAATTATCCGAGAGCCTTCTCTCTAACATTGACAGTACCCGAGATATCGTGCGCACTACCCTGTAAATCCACTCTCGTCTGGAAATTTTTCAAGTCTCCTCCGTCCCCGACTTTTCAACGTTTCACCATTCATCTTATGTATAGTCTTCTCGGTCCTGTTTAAGTCGTTCGCTTACGGGTTTGCCACTTTGCTCATTAAAATTCGTCGCGCGATGAAAATTGGAGCCTTTTTTTTGTTGAACAACTCAATCACAAAGATTGAAGTTGCGAAATGTTTGCTAATTTGTCGTCGGTTTTCCCTCAGATCGGAGTTTGTCTCCTGCATGGGTTCGGAGCTTTGGTATGATATAGAAGCTCCATAATCAAGAATGTATAGATGGGAGGATGAAATATTCACAAAAATTGTTTGGTTCTCTCACATCCCTTTTTAAACGTGTTTTCACTTCGTTCTTCTCTCTCTCTCTCTCTCTCTAGCTCCTTGCTTACGTCTCTGTCTCGCTCCATCCCTTTATCCAGCTCTGTTTTCGTAGCGGGAAAACTTGGCGGCATCTCAAAAACCGTGCGAGAGGAATGAGAAGCGGAGAGAAAGGGCCTGGCCTAGTCGCTTGTGCTTCACAAGTCCTAGCGCGGGATTCCCGCAGGACACGTAATATTTCACTCGAGCATGGCCTCGCGCAGTCTCTTCTTCGGCATGGACGCACCGAGAGTAAAATACGAGGAACCTTAATGTTATCCCACACCCATGGTACGTTTACACATGTAGCTACATTATGTATATATCGCGAGTGCAGAGCAGACAACATAAAGAAAGTGAGAGACGACCTAAGGATAATGCGGAAAACATGAATATTATCGCGAAAAGGAGTATGGCCCTTACCAAGAGCAAGAAAAATTGCTATGTGTAATACTAAAATTTCACTTTTCGCGTGCAAATGTGTCGGCTTAATCAATGAGCTATGAGACGTCTACAAGAGACAAAATACTGGAGTACCTATATATGGAACGAACATTCGAAATATGCCCATTTTTTTCATGTTTTTGCGAGGTAAAAATCTAAAAGAAAACTGAAAAATCACGTATTTTCGATTTTTATTTATAATTTGCCATGTACAAGAACAATAACTGTGATATTAGCCATATCTGCGGCATATTTCGTGCTGAAAAGGAATATCGAGTTTTTTTTGAAAAATTTTCAAAATTTTAGAAAATAAATGCAAAAAACTTAAATTTACAGGTGTTTTTTTGTGAATTTAGCGGAGAAACCATTGAAAGCATTTTTAGGTAAACTGATTAATTCATACGTAAGAAAGTACGATAATCTTTTAGTTCTTTGCTTAATGTTTTCAATAAGTCAATATGTATATTGTTGTCATTTCAACGATCTTTTCTTACAGTATTTTTCATATATCTTTTGTTATTTTTTTTTGTCATACTCCATAACAAGTAAAACTATTTATAGCCCACTCGCCATCTTGCGACGATGCCATGATTGCAAACGAAACCTCTCAGGTTCACCAGAAGGTCCGTAGAAAGGATAATGTGCCGATTTACCTGACAGGTTTAACTGCGCAGGCAATTCTCTTCTATACATCGCAACGCGTATAGCCTCCTTATTCCGCTACTTTTTGTTTTATCCAAGACGTTGGCCGCATTAGACGTGAATTCCAACCCAAGTTAGCGTTCAACCTTTCATCGCGGTGAATTTGAATAAAGCGGTGGGTTTAACATTAAAAACGGGTTAATACTCCAGTTGCGCGTTTCTCGTTCTTTTTCCTTTTCTCATTGTGGCTTTCTTTCTCTCTGACGTCTCTTCGACAATAACAATTTCTCGATTATGGCAATATAACGCTGCCTCGAGACAATATTTTATTGAAAAGTATAATGTTTATAGTTTTGCACAATGTGAACTAATATGTTCACGTAATCTCTTGGGAAAAGTAAAAGACAACGAGCTTATATTTATTTTCTCGTTTTAAATAATATAAGTTGTTAATTATGAAACAATATTAATGATATTCTTGGATATTCTTATTCATCTTAAACCGAAGAAGAAAATATAATACATTACAAAGCTGTCGGAAAATTCGTGTCTACGTACTCCTAGATATTTACGGATCCTGAAAAAGAAGTAAAATAACTTTCTTTTGCAATAACAATTTTTATTATCATATCTCCTTATGTTCGAAATAACTTTATAGGTAAATAAATAAGTGGAATGAAAATGTGACGCGTATCGTTTAAATACTTGTTAATAATCATTTTGACTGTGATAAATATGAATATAGCTTCGCACTAGTTAGGAATAGTTTCGTTGTATCGTAATTAATCGTATCGATGATCGGTGCGATCATTTTCATCACGACGTAAATTTGTTGTCAGCTAACTGATAATAAAAGGATCAGTCTTGCTTAATGAGAATTTCTCAGAATACCTAAAGGAGACCGTGTACAGCACGAGGGTTAAGGTTCAACGCGATCGTGAAAACTCAGATTTCTGACTTAATCACCGAGAAAAATGTTAGTAGGGTCTGGAATTCACGTATATATAGTACGTATGAAATGTCACACTAAAACGACGGTGATCTCGACGTACGGATATCGCGATAAAAGCGCTTCTTGCACGAGCGCACGCGTGTGTGATGAGGGTGCAGTATTTGACAAATCGAAGGTAACCCACGATCTTCCCTCGCGTCCAACGTTGGATCGGAGTCGACTAAAAGAGAGAAAGAGAGACAGAGAGCGAGAGCACACAAGCTTTGACGATAAAAAGCGAGACGAGATCACGGCGGAGACGAGCGTAGTTTCGCGGCAGCAATTTATAGACTTCCGCAGAACGGGAGACAAATTTTATGAAGCTTTTTTCGTTCTTTACATTTTTTCTCTTATAAGATAAATCCCTTCCTGTGATTGCGACGAAAATTTCTGTCGATCAATCCGATCGCTACGGATATTACCTGACATTAATGCACTTTCGAGAGCCGCGTACCGAGAGATTTTCTGTCCTATCGCGGAATCTGCCTTACGTTCCGGCAATCATCGCTACTCATTTTTTCTTTTATTGTTTCTTTATTTTGTCTTCTTCTTCTTCTTCTTAGTTCATGAGAGATCAAGTGCATTTTTATTCGAGACGCGGATTCGCGTCCGATCCTAAAGTAGCGCATATCCGTTGGCAAGGCGGATGAATCGCTTCCTTTTCATTTTGAGAGAGACATATACATAAATATATATATATATTTATACAACTGTAGCAGTAAAGCTCACAGACCGGATGAATGAAACGCTGAGTCGATATCTCAGCGACAGGGGGGAGGCTCCTCTCACTTCTTGTACATCGAACCGCTTGAATCTCGTTGCACATGGCCTCTTGCATACGCAGCCTCTCTTGACAGACGGTATATCCTCTTCATCCTCGAGACGCTTTTCATCTTTAAGCGCACGCACGCAACCACTAGGAAAACAATTATGGTATCGATAATCAATCTAACGACGTGGGAGTCTTCAACAATTTTCTTTTCTTCTTAAAGCAAGTAAAATCGTTGAGTTCGATATGAACGAATAAATAATAATAATAGTAATAATAATAATATTAATAATAATATCGATAATAACAGCAATGCGTGAGAGATAAAGTTTTACTATCCTGTCTGTACGCGCATGCGTCATACACTCTCTATATATACGCGCATGCGCCGTACACTCTATATATACGCGCTTTTTGCTCTGCACGAAGTAAGGTAAGGTGTGTATATATATATATATACTTGTCGGATCCTATCGTGGTCGTATTACAAAAACGCGGTAAATCTCATCAACCGGAAAAACGATAAAACGGTTTGACCATCCTGTCGTTTATTCCAATCCGATAATTCTCGTGGATGAAACGTGAAACGAGACGAAAAGGGAGAAAAAAAGAACTCGTACACGTTACTCACACGATCGTAGTCGACATTATTTTTTCATCGCAGGGAGGAAGATGCCGATTAGTAATAAAAATTATTCTGATGAAGAAAAAAAAGATGTTCGAGCGCGACGAAAAGCGTCGCTAATTTATTCACCGTCACGCCAGCGTTGAAACGTTCATGCTTCATACGTTGTAAAATGGTTTATGGATCATCGGGAACTCGGGACGCTAATTGATAGTCTACTCATAATTACTCGAGCGATGTAAATCCTTCGTTCTTTTTTTTTTTTATTATCGTATAAAAAAAAAGAAAAAAGGTTGTAGAGACTCAACGGTCTGCGAGAGAGAAGGAACATTGATCGTCGAACGAAAATGAATGAACAAACAAAAATTGCAAAATTATGTGACGCGGACGAATAAAAAATTTGACACGTATCCACAGAGACACTTGGCGGAAAGTACGATCTCTCAGCTATGAGCTAATGGTCCGGCGCGCGATGCTGCGTACCGGAGTAAAGGAGCTGACGTCAGGCCAGGTTCAAAACCGCTCTCTCGTTTGCCCGTCAGTCGCACGCCGACCGTCGAACGGTTAGCACGTGGTTGGATTCGTTCCTCGCACGTGTGTTTGTGTGTGTGTGTGTCTATGTTTCGTGTGTACGATTCGGCTTCCAAATTCATGATTATATTCGAACCGATGAATTAACGAGGGAGAAAACAAAAATTTAGAAAATTCTCCTCGAAGCATAATTCGACTAGATAATCCTTGTACTCGTCTCATTAATGAATTAACTATAGTTACGCGTGCTTCGTGATCGAGGAATAAAAATATCTTGGCCGTGTCCCCAAACAATATTTCCCTCGATCGTTTCAGCATTCGCGACGATGATTAATTATCGAACGAATTTCGATCTTTCCCGAGATTCGCGGCTCGAGAAATCGTCAACATAATATCATCGGAAGAGTCTGCGTGTGCGACAGAATCTGGGATTTATCGTGCGATGACAGTGAGTGATCGAGGGTTTTAACTTCGTATTATTATAATCGACGTCTATAATACACAAATAATAGATGAATAATAGATTTATCGACCGATCGAAGTGAAAAATTATTGAAAATCTTTCGGAACGCCCATCTCTCGGATACGATACGAAGTTCGATCTTCGAGTGCCAAAGTGTCAGAGTGAAAACACGAGCCAAATAATCATACAATAATCGAAGAGGAAACCATGCTCTCTCAGAAGAATAATAAATAACAAAAATAAAAAACGAGATAAAATCAAACCGATTGAATTTCATCGCGTCGTACGTGCCGTGTGTGATGTCTCGGTGATGTGGAGTATGAGGATTAAATCGAATCGACGATAATTTAAATTTCGATGAATACGAACGTCAGAACTTGAATATTGATTAATTACAGTCGTTTTATAGTATTGACTCGAAGCATTTTTTTCAAGCGTCTCTCTCTCTCTCTCTCTCTCTCTCTATTTCCCTCTCTTTCTCTCTCTCGCACACACACAATATTTTTCATCGCGTACGTGCGTTTATAGCGTGGTATCGGTGCATCTACGATTACATCAAAAGTTATCAATTGTACGGAGTGAAAAGTGTACGAAAGCGTTTCGTCAGTGGCAACGTCGAGTGATCTTTTTTTTGTTTTGTTTATTCTTCGAATCTTTCGAAATATATGCTGATGTTGTCAAGGAAAATTAATATCGATCCTGTTGAAATTTAATCATACAGCTGGAGGGGAAGTGATTGAAAATAGAGGACGATTTGAGTGTTTGGCCCGCGCAAACCGGAGATGAATGATACCCGTGGGTCAGGTTAATAATACCAACGCGCAGATAGCTACAGTATCAAAATGACTCCAATCGTCGTACTTCTCCTGCTTCTCTTCGCACCACGAGCAACGCGAGCTGATAATTTGGGTAACGTATCCATAATTTGTCAGTTTCGAATTTCAATAAATAATATATTCACATTGCGCATGCGGATAAATTCCCACAAACCTGCTTTCGTATCAAATCCATAATATACCTGGAATTATGGGGGAATTACCAATTATACCACTCCCACGAAATTTTCGCTCACTAACGAATTTACATTCGGCAATCTATCGTTAATTAAACAGGTCGCGGAGCTTCGGTAACATCGCGAGCATGGGAAGAAAAGTGAAGCGGGAAAAAATGTTTCATCGATACGACATTTCGTATAAAATTATTCGTCTTTGAGGACGAACGGCAATTTTTATTTCGACGTTCGATCGAATATCATAAATCTATACTCGATTTTCAATATTCCGTTAGATCGAACGATCGATGAAACTCCTACGTGTACCTACACACCTCAATAAATTTTTACGTATAACACGATAGATATATTTATTATTTTATAAAATACAATAATCGATCAATCGTTAAATAACAACCGTGTAGATACAACAATCTCCATGTTTCTCGTAATTCATTTTCATTCTCAACCAAGTTTCTTCGTGATGTAAAATCGATGGATTTATTTTTTGTTCTTTTTTTCATATTTAGAATACCCCCGAGATTTTTGCTTTCGTCCTGCTGACGTCATACGAATCTGTAATTATTGCAATGTGAAAAAATGGCAGACGCGTACAGACGTATACATATACAGGAACACACACACACATATATATATATATATCCACGAGAGCTTTGTGCTACGTATCGCATTCAGTCTCGCGTGTCTCTAGCAACGCCCGAATGCCCGATATGCAAATCAACGAGACCGAACTCTCGGATCTCTGCACGTCTCGGTGTCTCGTTCGAATCTCGGAATATCCATGGATTCCGATTCACAGCCCACGCGTTTACATATACTCAGTCTCTGCGGTGAATAATTATCAATGCAATTCTTTACAATTTATAACAAAATATGAAAATTATTGTCATTATTAAAATTCTAAGATTCTAATCATGCCGAATTATTCACAAATATTTATTCAAGTTTTTATTTTCGCGAAATGATAATACGTTGGTTCGCGACCGTTTGAAACGGCACGAGAGTCGAGATCAGGGTCGATACTTACGTTTCGATGTTCGAGTATATGTTCACTCTCAAAAAATCCTCTTCTTTTTTACGATGCTCCAGATAACACAGCGTGTCTTTGTGTTCTGGCCATTTTTTTTCATCCCCTTCGTCATTGCTGGTCCATTCGCTCGACGAGAGGGAACGATCCTGATTCGCATCGATGGCTTCCGTTCTTTCGAGCGTGGGGACAAGAAATTCTCAATCGAGCTACACACGGTCTTATGGTTCACCCGTGAATATATATATGTACCTACATATATATATATATATATATATGCATTAATCTATATATATATATATATATATATATATATATATATATATATATATATATATAGATCGTGTACAATGTCGTATATTCATATACTTCGTAGCGTATGTTTAAAGCAGGGCAGAGTCCCTCCGTCCCTTTCTCTACCTCTTTCGCTCAATATCTCATTCGAATTCGCTCTGTTAACCATGATTATCGGACCTCTAGCTTACCGGAATGACACGTATATTTTTATCCCGCCTATGCATAGTAATATTAACAGACTCGTGTATGGATATGTACACGTCGAAGAGGCATCGACCCCACGTCCCGTACGATCGAGGTCGTTTTAATTTTTATACATATCGCGTACCGAGTAATAGACTGGCACAGATTGACGACGGATAAAAATAAATAAAAATTTCCAACGTTTTTTTAAACTCACCCCTTTTTTTTTAGAAATTAGAGCGCAATATTCGCCGACCGATAGCAATCCTCATTGTCCGCGAATAATTTTTCGATTTTTATTCGCGTTTTCATTTTTGTTTTTGTTTCCTTTTTTTAACCCCGAAATTGACACTCACCGGTTATAACGGCAAATAAAAAACGGGTGTCGTCTACTTCGATCTTGTTGGTTGCAATCGAAACCGTCCGTTCGCCGCGATACACTCGAGCGAAAATAGTTTTTTCGCTCGAGCATTTTATTTCATCGGGCTTACATTTGATTTTATCGCCATCTCCCAGGATCTCGGCCGACAATTAAATTTCATTTCGTTCGCGGTAGAAATGGAAAACGGGAGGAAATTTTATTTTTCGTTTTTTCTCGATCGCGTCGCTATTATTATTATTATTATTTTTGTTTTCATCCACAACGGTAAGGGACGGTAATTTACGGAGAAATCCAAATTGATGATACGTTATTGATTGTGAGAATGCGCGAAATTCCACATGCTCGTTATCGTTGGCCCCGTAGATAACCGATACATTCGTATACTTTAACGACCTATATCGCGGAAGATCAATGCGAACACACGTCCGAGCGCTAAATTTGTCCTTCCACTTAAGTAGCTTATGGCCGCGATTTCAACCTCCCCCTCTCCCCTCCCTTGAAACAAAACGATTATTTGATACATGCTCGATAGCAAATTATCTCCTGATTTTCCCCCTCCTTATCCCATCCCCGATATATAGCGCAGAAATCACATACGCGTACGGATATATCGTGGGCTTATTCCACTCTCGCTTTGTGCTTCGACAATAATAACGTCGAACGAATCAGTCCCCGCGAGGTAGTGCCATTATCGGTTTGGTTCAAATGACGAAAACGCGATCTCTCGCATTAAACGACGCGTCAAAGCGAACGATTTGGAATCAAAACTGTAATTTATAACGACGAAAACATCATTTCCAGTTCGGAAAGCAAATGTATAAACGTATCGGTGTGTAATTTGGCGATAAAATATTCTTTCGAAGTTGACGGTTTAAAATTCGTTGAACATCGAACTGTTATTAATATTTGTTTTTTTTATATATATCCCGTATGATATTGCTTTTATTCTAAAGTCGTCCGGTCGAATTTTGACCGATCTGTCCGATCCCTCCAATTAATTTAAAAAATAACAAAAATACCTTCGTACGATAAAATCTATAAAAAAAATTCTTCCAGTTGAACGGTTATAGTACAATTAATATTCAAAACTCAGTGGCATGGTTGATCGGACGCGATACCACGCTTAACCGTTTCGCGTCGCACGTACGACTGCGTTTTAATACCGATCTCTTTATCATACGGTAGATTCGTATACGTCGAAAACATTGCCGATATTATATTTTGCGCAATGAAACGTATAATAACGTTTCGCAAGAAATTATCGTATTTTAATTATATATATATATAATATACATAGGATATATATTTATTTATTTGTGAAATATGAATAAATAAATTAAACAACAATCGCATGGATTGTTCGACTCGTGCGATCCTCATAACGTTATCGTGCGTTCTCCCATCGCCTTTTCGCGACGCACTGGCCGTTTCTACCGCGGTCTCGTCCAAACTACGGGAACACGACCAACTGTCCAAACTATCCGGGAAACTATACGTTCAACAACGATATTCTCGTGTGAGTTCCTTTGTAACGTTTTCAAACGAAAAGTTTGATAAAAGTTTCGTCGTGTAATCGATGCAATATAATCATTATGAACCATTGTTGTTATCGAGGACTTTATTATTACGCATTAAAAAGGCTTGGCAGTAGACACGATACACAAGGAGGAAAAGTTGATAATTTACGAGGGAGTGAAATTTGGTGCATTAATAATAGGAATAAAACATGTTCGTCGAATATTTTGATGAATTTTTCACAACATTGTTCGGAATATTTGACGTTGCTTCCCGGCAGCACAAACGATAATTCTGAAATAGAACGAAACATAAGCGTCCGTTACATATCGTGTACATGCATGTAGAACATGCATGATCGAAGTTCGGTCGAATTTCCTAGAAATAGTAGAAAATTGTTACGATACTGAGACGGGATTAATCGTTTTTGAAAATTTCGTTCGTAAACAAAGTTACGTTCTCCCCTTGATTGTGTTACACCCGTTAATTAAGTTCTGGTCATATCAAACCATGGTCAATGTTATATGAATATGCTAAACAGATGAAATTTTGATGAATCGATAGCCAATTATTCGCGCAAACGAAGACGAGAAATTTGGCTATGAATTTATTATTAATTGATAATTAAGAAACGAATATGTTATTTCGAATATAAACTTCGTCGCTTTTTTCAGCCAGAATTATAGCTGAACAACTTATGGATCCTTTAAAAAGGACGTAAATAATGAGATGGCTTTGAATGATAGCGAAGCTCTTTTTAAGAAAGCTCTACTGTAGAACGTTCAAAAAATGTGTGTTCGTTTTTAGTAGGATTTACTTTCATATTCGATATCAGAGTTTTGTCGTAAGTTAATATACGATACACACATAGAATATCGAGAACTTATCAAAAGATTCTATACATATCGAGAACGCAAACTTACGTGATTGTACGAGGAAACAAAAGTCCCTTTCTTTCGTGATATCGTAGGTACTTGATATCGTGGATATTCGGAATTCGCAAGTGAACTATCGATATTTTCCTCAGTCTATATAACAATACCAGAAGCAACGTACATGGATGCTTTATAATAAAACGCTGTGCCCCATCGTGTACCTAGGTAAAAGCCTTCTCTCGATTCGAAGTAACAAGTGCTTTCGATATGATTTTGTTCGAACGCCGACAGAGAGAGAGAGAGAGAGAGAGAGAGAGAGAGAGAGAGAGTGAGAGAGGCAGAGAGAAAAACTCCGGGTATACTTTTCTAGTTCTCGAGGAGACTGCAAACCTCAGGAGATTGGGAAAAAATCATCAGTGCGGTGACTAAATTCGAGAGTGGAGAAAAAAGAAACAGACAGTGAGAGAAAGAGAGAGAGATGAAAATAGAGGGTTGAAAATTCGAAATTCTCGGGGCTTCTCGTTTA
This sequence comes from Netelia virgata, assembly GCA_951802705.1. NCBI lineage: Eukaryota > Metazoa > Arthropoda > Insecta > Hymenoptera > Ichneumonidae > Netelia > Netelia virgata. The sequence continues at coordinate 13,248,189 of OX637865.1, read as the reverse complement.
TTCGACGATTCGAGAATGAATCAAGCTCTCTCAAAGTGTTTAGAAAAAGCATTAGTAAAGTGTATATGCGAGAAAAGTAAATCACGTTAGTGTTTGCGATTCACCTACGAGAGGGCTGTTATGTATGTGTTAGTAATGTTCTATAGGTCGAGGAATCGAGAGAGGGAGAGAGAGAGAGAGAGAGAGAGAGAGAAAACGGAAAACGATGAAAAATAAAGAAACGGGTAGGAAGAAAAAGTTAGCGCGGCTGTTGAAAAAGTCAAGAGATATTCGAAAGAATCGAGAGGTACGGCGAAACGAGAGACCGTTTCGGTGTTTCAGTGAGAGATACTCAAGAGTAGAAAAAGAAAGGCAGGAACGAAGGAAAGAAGAAAGGAACCAACAGCGATGTAACTGTGTGACACGGAAGCTGGACTGGCGTTGAATTACGCAAGAGTCGCCGATCGCTCCCCAGTGGTCGAAACTTCAGTGAATTTTCGCTTTCGAGCGTTATTTAAAAAATATTTTTTATCCCTTTTACTTTTTTTTGAATTGTTTTTGTCGCTCTCGGAGGATACAATTTTTGTTTGTTTTTTTTCCCCTTTACTTCGGGTCTATTCGAATCTCTTTCATTCTATCGTGATCATCGACGACATCTGCGGATCACGATAAAAAAATTTTCTTATTTCATTTTTATCGATCCGGAACTAAATACTCGCAGGTCCTCACTCCGAGCTCGTTGAACGTTACCCAGACACAACTGTTATTTTCGACAAATATCACGTATCGACGATGAAAATAAAAGCTTGAAACAAAATTCGTACCTAGATTATCTCGGGTATATTTTATTTTCAACAACGACGATCTTTTTCTTCTTTCTTTAGCCATTCCTTCATTAATTATTTACGCTTCGTGTATACGATTGGTACGTTTAATTGAATAATTTAACCGAATCGCGGCAGCGAACGTCACCGTCGAAAGATAAATACTCGTAGCGAATGAAACATCGTTTAACCGACGTCGCGACTCGTTGAGAAGTTCGTTAAAAAGTCTCTCAGTTCGATTTCGTCATGCCGTTCATCTCAGGTCCTTTGCCGCAACGGAGAACGACCGAGAACGTCATTATCTATCCGCCCAAGGGGATCAAAGTACAACCGGGATAGAAAGAAGTAAAGGGGGCAAAGAAAGAGACGAAAAAAATAAAGCAGAACGTGAACTAAAAGAAATGACAAACCGGATCGTTCGCGAAAAGTTTTTTCCCCAATTGATTCAGCGATAGTTCGGTCTCGGGAGGTGGAAGGAGAGCCAGTATATGAAGGTTCGTTGTGAGAATATTCGTTCCATCGGTCCTCTATTAGGGTCGTATATGATCGATACATATATATATATATATTTCAAGAGTTTATGGAATCTTCGAAGGGATACATGATACGCAATATGAAAGGGGACGAGAGAGCAATCCTCCCTCTTCTTCCTTCACCATCCTCCTATATATGACTGTGTGTACGTCGACGTCTTGGACCATTTCGAATTGAACTAATGGACCAATATCGGACCGATATGGGTTACGGAGCTCTACGAGTATCTCCCTCTCTCTCTCCCTCTCTCTCTCTCTCTCTCTCTCTCTCTCTCTTCTCTCTTCTCCCTCTCTCTCCCTCCCTCTCGTCCTCTCTTACCATAACCATATCGCTAGCTCCACGGTAGGATATATCCCACGGATCGCCGCGTATGTCTCGAAACTTTGCTCGTTCATATTAAGCGCTACAGCATCCACGAAGTTTCATATTCCGAAATTATCCTACGACTCCTTCGTCTATCACATATATACATGTATATATGTATATGCATTTATGTGTCTGCATACATATCTAAAATATATACGTTCGAGATTGTACATATGGAAGGTACGAGAAAATTTGGCTCTTTTGGCATGTGTCTAATCATTAGATGTCGAGCGATGCGATCACTGTGGCGTAAGAATTTACGTTTGTAGTGGCAAGGGATGTAGATGGAGTGAATGAAGTTTACCACTGCGGTGCACCTACTACTACGATGATTATTGGTAACGAGTCGAGCTATGTTTCTATCGCATCAACGGTGATATCTAGGTCATGCCAATACGTGTGATACTCGTGCAAAAATACTAAATAAAATTCCCAGCCCCTTCGTGGAAAATATGACGCTCGCTGGGTTTCAAGTCAGGCTGCTTCGATTTTTCTTCCATCGAAATTCCGGCAAAAGAAATCCCAGTATCTACAAAGTCGGATGTATTTCTCGCGCATATTTTTGCCTCGGTAACGAACGTGAAGTATATATATATATATTTTTGTTTGTTTTCGATTAATTATATTTTTTTACGAATCTCAAATGAGCAAGAAACGCGATTGAGAATTTTTCACCAGCGGATCGGTTCGATCAGTTAACCTCCAGACCTGACCCATATTTTTGCTCCTCATGAATGTTTTCTCTTTCAATTACTTTTTATATCGAGCAACGTTTTTGTCGCGTCGAAAATTTTTTCGAAAAATGTGTGTAAACATGCAAAATTGTGCTGTGCTTCGAATCGCGCTCGTGTATATGTTGTATCGTACGTGACTGAATTTTCGCACGGTCTAGGAACGTATTATTAGTCCATGAACTCACATTTCCCATGTCGCTCCTGTATTTTCAGGATGTATTTATATAGAAACGTGCGCGTATGCGGCGCGGTGGTTTGTCCAGAAACCAAAAAAATATATATAAACACTTTACACATGTTACGATGATGCACCGTTTGTTTGTCTCAACCGCACTTGCCTACTTCGCTCGCAGACTTTTCTTCAACAGTTTCTCTTTCTGGGTTTTTCTCGAATTCCGGGAAATAAAAATGAGTTGTTATATATATATTTTTTCTACGAAGCAACAACGAGAGAATTGCACGAAGTCTTATGGAAATATAGAAAAACAAAGTTCGTTCATGCATTTGTATGTTAATGCGAGTGCCCGAGCTTCAAATTAATTCGCTGTTATACAAATAGAAGGTGGTGCAGAGAAAAGGGATATTTTTTGATTGGCTGGTATATAAATAATGTTATGTTTAACTGAAAAGTAGGTATGAGTTTTCTCTGCGCGATCTTGTAATTCCTAATTGCTTGCGAAATAAACAACTGAGACACTTCAACGTCTTAACAATTTAATAACGTAATTATAATAAATGTACATCATATTATAAAATTTCGAGAGATTTATTATCTTTTTAAATATAAAGTCCGCTTGCACTCGGGCACGTTCTCGCGGTTATCATTCTTTATTTCAATGCTTTCGCGAATCTTCAAGTGCGTAGCTCCAGGCGAACAAAAAAAAATACCTTTGTAAAATACAAAAAAGGAAAAAAACCTGTTTCCAAGAGAAAAATCAGACTGGACCCTTCGTTCTATTTTCCAATCTACAATTGTATTCGGTTTATTAATTTCTAAGCTCTCGGTAAACGAGTTCGGAGGTTTACTCGTTTTCCGAGCGCTGGCGCCGTTCTCTTTATCTTTTTTTTTCTCTTTCTCTCTTTCTCTCTTTCTCTCTCTCTCTCTCTCTCTCTCTCTCTCTCTCTCACGATCCGGCCTCTCGCACAAGAGTTTTCGGGGATGCGCGAACACTGGCAAGCAAAAGTGAAGTTATAGAATGAATATATATATATATATGTATAAACTTATATAAAAGCGCCGGAGCACCCACTTTTGCCGAGAGACGAGACGACACGGCGAGGGAGGACGACGACATCATCGGCGGAAACGAGATAGAATTACTCGACCGACAAAAGTAGTAGGGCGAATTTTCGTAGCCAGAACGACTAGACAATTTCTACACATGCGATATATCTGTAGTTATATAATCTATTATCCTTGTACAGATCCATCTATATATATATATAAATACTAGGGGTAGTTGTTCGCGACATTGAGAGAAATCTCGCCAAAAACGTATAATCACCAGGACAACAGCGATTCTTCATTCTCTGCATTACGTATAAGAAATTTTCAAAGTACGTGCATATATATATATATATATATATTTCATAAACGATCCTGCTATTTCGAACAATTTACTAATTAAATTCCATTCTCTCATCAAGTCACGTTATTATCGTGTTTATCGCAAATGGTATTTTGCCTCGAATGGGAAAATAGTTTTACACCCCATGCCTTGATTCTCAAGTTATCTTCACGAGGTTGTCAAATAATTTTCCATGCGCCCGGCTCGTGCACCAACTACGCGAGCGTATAATTTCGAGGGTTAACGGGATATATGCACTCGGAATATGAGCCGAGCTTGCGGAACCGTTTGAACACGTATATCCCCTCTACGTTCCAGCCACCTCCGCCTCATCAATATAGATATATATTTACACGGGATTTTACTATGTACAAGGTATTATAACGCGTGTTAACGTTCGTTCGTTATCATAATCAAGAAAACGAGTCAATTTTTAAAAACGCCGGTGATAAACCACGGTTAAAACATTGTTTCGGACCTCGACCGAAGAATATCGCCCACGAACACGACACTGATACGAAATTCAATCGACGAACGACGGACGACTGTCACTTTTTTGACATTTTAATATTTTTTAAACCCCCTTTTTCGTCACAATTTTCAACGAAGTCGTCGACGATTTATTTCTTTTTTCACGTTGTTTCCGCGAGGATAAGAAACGAGATTAACCGTCATAGGTGGATGTAACTGTAAAATCCCGTGTGCGGGGATATAAATACCTACACGCGTATATATAACTGTACACACCCGTGCATACACTCTCACACACATACACATATATATATACACACAAGTGTATATATATATATATATATATATATATATATATATATATATATATATATATAGAATACCATAAAACCATATACTACATGGAAAGCCATAGGGTCGAGGTACGATTTGCGAAAGAGACGCCCGTTGAGATAATTTACGAGGTGATAGATACGGGTTTTGGAAAATCGCCAGGAAGAGACACATTCGCGAAATAGAGGCTATATTCCCAACGGAGCGACAGGCCCCATGCCGTATAGCCATACTGTGGGTGACACTGTTGGCCCTGTTGGAGAAAAGGGCGTGCGCTTGGTATATGTGCACCATGCATGGTAAACTTGAATTCGCTATATATAAATGTAACTAGCATACACACACGTAGTATCGGTTCGTGTGTGTTATATATATATATATAAATTTAAGGGTAGTACATTGAGCTGGTTTTGGGGACGAATACCCGTAGGTCGGTCTATAAATTTCGATTTAGAGATAAATTCGCGTAAAGGAAACTCGAACTTTTGGCCAATGGGTTCTCGGAAGGCTCGCAGCATGTGTGGTGTAAGTAACAACATATCGCGTACGATATACTACTAGCAAGGGTTGAATATAACCTCGCGAGACTCACACTGCACTCACCGTATTGGTTGTAAATGTATATATATATATATATATATATTTCTGTCCGAGTAGCAGTTTCCTGGGAGGATTTCGCGCGTTTTCCGGATAATGAATTCAGGCAAAATATATACACGCAAGTACGCGCGATGTGTTTTCCCCGCGTCTCTTGCACCGTAAAAAATCCACAAGAACAAAGTTTATACACCGAGCTTCTTTATTTCTTCCAAGCTCTTATCTCGTACCCGTGGTATATCGACCTCCCCTTCTTACGTATCAGCGCCCACCGTTTATTTTTCGTTATATTGCTATCTTTTATTTCCTTCTTTCTTTTTTGTTCCATTATTTTCATTAGCCTAACGTACTACGCTAGAGCTTTTCGTGGATCGTCGGCTTGTTTTCCTCTTGACATCTTCATTTGTTTTTCCACTTGCAGCTTTCGCTGCTTAGCCTCGTTTCTTCACGTTTCTCTCGCTCTTTCTCTCTCTCTCTCTCTCTTTTTCTCCTCCCTCTCTCGTTCTTTAGAACTGCACAGCCGCTGCATCTGGCGTAAAGTGTACATAATATATATATTGCTAGTACGGACTGTAGAGAGGACCGGCGGGTTTCGAGCCAGTAGCTTTCACCTCGTTTCCTACGTTCTTTTTCTTTCTCGTTTTATCGCTCTTACTCTCTCTCTCTCTCTCTCTCTCTCTCTCTCTTGCGCCGTTCCGCCCTCGCTTCCGCGGTTGTGTACACGTGCGCTCCTATTGAGTTCGAGTTGCAGACCGCTGTCTTCCATCGTCTATATAGCATAGAGTCGAACACTCATCAGGACTATAGTTATATAACACAAAGGTCCTGGATCCTGGTTGAGGTGGGGCGTGGGAGGGAGGGGGGGGGGGGGGGGGGGTCGTACGATATCGAAAACTCTTCGCATACAGAATGCCTCGGTTTGTTTTTGGACTACTCTCTCGGCTCTTCCTGCTGTTTGCACGACATTGAGGGATTAAACGAAAAAAATACACTAATCGATTTTGGCTTACTCTCAGCTTATCCGAAAATCTAGTCCGAGAGAACAATTTGGCAAATAATGTATAGAGATAGTTATGTATGTAAACATATATACATCACTATCGAATATTTTAGTCTGCCAAATCGTATCAACTGGGAAGAGCTTTTCATTCAACCGTCCGGAATGGTAAATTTCCAGCCAACTCCATCCCTTACTGTCTTTTTGTCACTCTTTCTGCCAATTAATGTCTGCGGGATATCAGTTGAGGTTTTTGTTCTCCCGTATAGTGACTTATCGATTAATACATATATACTATATGTTTTGCGGTTAATTTTTTAGCTTTAACCAGAGAGATTTTTATTTGAAAAAAAGAAATATATTTTTACATCGGTATAGTCTCTTGTTTTTTCAAACAAAAATCCGTCTGGACGAAGCAAAAAATCAACTATATCAACAACCGTTAAAGCCACGGAGTGAATTAGTTCTGCAGTGAATTAGATACGAAATTTCATGATTATGACAGGAAAAAAAGCCTCGTTACAGTTTGGGTCACGTTAGTTCGTAACTCTTGTCGAGCTTAGTCACTATATATATATATCGACGATATATACGTATATACAGTACGTATTACATCGTACGTATCTTGTATATGATTGGGAGCTTTTGACGTGCGGTTACGACATGACGGTGCAAAAGAGCGATCTTTTGATATGCTTCGAGGCCACGACAACGACGCTGTCGTGGCTCGGTGCCCTTTCCTTTTTAGATCGTGTAAAAACCTCAAAGCCGTCGTTACCACGGGCTCCCAAACACCCCTGACGACCAACCATGAGCGGAGATCGGTATGTCGCTGCCTCGAGGCTCGCACGTCGTTAATCCTCGTCATGAGCAATTCTGCCCACTATACCTACACACAGTCTCGACCCCCGCTCTCTAATCCTCAATCTTTCGACGTATAAACGATGACTGTAATACTGACTTCGCGTCGTGTATCGCGAGGTTTTGTCGACAGAGGGCGTACCCGAAACCTGATAACGATGTTCGCGGTCTTATCACCGTCGAAGATTTTCGTCCTCGAAACATAACCCTTGGGAAAATATATCATTTCGTATATCATGGGTAATGGCACGCGTCTCAAAAAGAAATGACTTTGAGGATTTTTTGAATCATTCCTAATGAAATACATATTTTTTATGATTTTGTCTATTTATTATCGTCTCGTTACGATAAAAGGAGAATGCGCGACGTGAACGAAAAATCGAATGTTCAATTATGATGAAAATACGTATTTTTAAATATTCTGGAAAATTTGAAGAACAACCTGGGATTGTCAGAAATTTATGTATAAATCGAAAATAAAGAAAAATAAAAATTTTACATTATTTTACACACGTTTCTTTTCACGGAATATCCCTTGTTACAAACCTTGCTCGAGTTACTCCTAATTTCTCATCGGTTACAGAGGCGATGAGAATAGCAGTGTCAGCACACCATTTTTGCAATGCGTTCTTTTGTTGTTTTCTAGCGTTGAAAGTTCCTAAGCGACGAAATTGAGAGGACCACGCTCTCCCTCTCTCTCTCTCTCTCTCGCTCTCTCAGTGCCCCGAGAATGATCTTCTCACGTATAGCACTGGAGCGAAATGTCTCTAAAATGGAAAAGCGAGTTACGTACGTCGACAAAAGTGGAATTTCCCCTGTAAAACCTCGCCCGCTCCGCGAAGAGACTCGCTTGGTTAAATCGTACCTTTGACGGTGAAGATGGAAACATGCGACGATGACACATATCTCGCCCAACGACGATCCTTCATAACTCTCCTTTTCTCTCTCCCTCTCTCATCTCCGCGTGTCAGAGCTCGACGAGAAACGCGAGAACTCATTTGACATGCTTTCATAAAAAACAAAAGAAAATAAAAAAAATAAATAAAACGGGAGACAAAATAAATAAAAAAAAAAAGAAAAAAACAAACGTTCAAATAAACAAAAACCGACGCAACGCCTTTGTAACGTCAACGATGGCGTACCCGTGAAAATGTGATCCCCCGACGAAGAGAAAAACAAAAAACCAAAAACAAACAAAATACTAACAACCAAACGAAAATCGACTCTCAGGTTCGGATGAGAACACTTCAAAGGATATTCCGCGAATTTATTCTCGATCGTTTTTTGGTCAGCGTTGTAAAAATGGTAAATTTGCGTTTCTCTCTCTCTCTCTCTCTCTTCATGTTTCTTTATCAAAGCTATCTGGGAGGTTTACAAAGTTTGGTGCTCGTTGAAGGGACGAGAGATAAATCGATCGAGTTGACTCTCTCTCTCTCTCTCTCTATTTATCGGTTCGTCCTGATTGGGACGCACGTGGTCAGACTACCGGCCAGCCAAGCCCTCTGTGTCGTCCAACTCAATCGTCGTCCGATCAATGTGATGTCACAAACACACAGCAACCTGCCCCCCCCCCCCCCGTCCTCTCGCACACTGCCACTCTTTACCGGTTCAGCGCAACGTAACATCGTGTTTGAACGAATTTCGTCGAGCTTTCTCGTCGAACCGTTTCTCGATCAAAATATAAAATAGAACGATTTTGGGGGATTTTTGTTTAACCAATAACACGAGACGGATTAAAACTGGAACGTCATATTCGCGTACGATACGATTAATATTATATATCGGTGAATATGACGGGTACGAAAATATTTTAAAAGTTCGTTATTTTACACGTTATAAACTTTGTGATTGAGCTTTATCAAATTTTGTTTGCCGTAATCAGGTGATAGTGTGTCTCGGGATGTTTATGATTTACGCTACGATCCTACCCTTTTATCATTTTGTGTCCCTCTTCGTTCTCGTGTCTTTCTAACGAGAAATTATTATCGTTTTCCATGCTCATGTAGGTATCTATGACGAGCGCGCAGAAGATTTTTATTAATACTCACGAGGAAGAAGAGACGATGGGAAGAGAGACAGGACGGAAAATGCACACGGCGATGGTACGAAAACAATGTGCTAGCGGACCGTTATCGTCGGATTATAATGATCAGGTTTCTCGAAAGACCTTTTTTGTAAGTCCTCCGGTCTCTCAAAGCTCTCTCTCTCTCTCTCTCTCTCTCTCTCGCTCTTTCCCGCAGCCACTCTCTCCCTTTCGTCGAGATAACCACCCTTCGCGTACCTTGGTGACTCTATTTTTGTCGTTTGGCACATGATCCATGAGATAACGAAGAAAATTTTCAGAAAATTTTCCATCCTCGTCGACAGACTCGAGCAAGGGATATACGAAGTGAACGTTAAGAAAATACAAAATAAAAAAAATGGAAAATTTTAAACCAGACCCGAGGTTTCTAGGGAAAAAAAGACGACAATATGCCATCGCTGTCTTTCGCTTGGGCTCGTTTGGTTTATGCCTTGGGCCATCTGCGAACCGTACGCGCAGTCAGCGCACGTTCCGCCGAGAACTTGAAATTCTCACTATAGGTACTCACATAAACTCGGGAATATATACATATATATATATATATATATATATATATATGCTGACCAGGTCCGGCATATCTGATCCAATCTCGACTACGTAATTGTATAACCATTTTCAACTTCCGCATGAAATTAACAAATTTATAAAACATAAGAAAAAATAAATTAACCCAATAACGCAACGCGATAATTTGGAATTATTAAGAAATATATATATTTTTTATTTATCTTTCATCCTTTAGAAAAATACTTCGATTATTTGAATGAATACGAATTTTCCATTATTATTTTACGACGTTGGTGACTGAGAAGAAATTCTAAAAATCTTGTTCTTCCGCCGTCGTAAATTCGACCGGGTGAACAAGAAAATACTACGGAAAAATACATTTCGAAGATCGAATTTCACTTTGGTATTTTTGTTTGGCGATTTTTCTTTACGCTCCTCCACGTTCGTGAGCAAATTTTACCGTCACTCTCTTTCGGATTTTGTTTTACCCTCGTTCCTCGCCCTACCGACTTTCGACCGATGCGTTTAACGACCCGTATGACGCTCGGTCGTTTATCGATGCGATGGAGCACCGGTGTGTGTTTTTGTGTTCAACTCTATTCATCTCCTGCTCACCGATAACCTCGATAAAAAACAATGTGTAGTACTAAACTGCGGTTCGAGAATCGTTCCCAACACGCATTCCGACTCTCTCGCTCTCGTTGGTTCGATCTATCGTCCATTTTTCCGCAAGCTTTTTCATCACTGGCGGTGCACGCCGCATTTCGATTTTCCAAACTTCCGCACCGATCGGTTTTGTCAAGGTCGAAATTATTATTCGGACGAAATGGTCCTAGGTTGACCGTACTCATCATACATCGATCTCGTCACACCGAGGGAAACCTCCTTCTCGAAATTGATCGGCAAATTTTAAAAATTATTTCGTAAAACGTGCGAAGAACTTTTTTTTCATTCAACCTTTTCTCATTCTTTGTCTTTCTTTTTCCGTTAATTCTCGCGCGTCCCGACGAACCGACCGCTCGGAGAATATTACAGTGCCATGTTCTACAAGAGACTAAATATTTTTTTGTTCTCCTTTTGTACCTTTATTCATTCGTTTCCGCGTTTCAAAGCACTTTTTACAGATCGCATTCGACGTTCTTTGGCCAACTACTCGAGCGCCTTCCAAACTGACTATGACAAGTGCAAATACGCGCACACAGAGACAGAGACAGAGAGAAAGAGAGGGACAGAGACAGAGAGAGACAGAGAGAAAGACAAAGAAAGAGACGGACGCTTGCATCAACGTAGAAATACGCTCACCGATGACGAACGTTTGGGCCCTTAATTGCGCCACGTTTTCAATTACTAGCTTTTCGTTTCCGCTACACGCTCGTAGTGGCGGCGGGTGACAAAGTGAACATCTCTTGCTAACGGCCGAGGCCCTGAATCGTTTCTCTGTCCTCGACCACAAGGAGACCGCGATATACACGCGGGATAGACAACCACGAGTCGACCGAAACTCTTCGCCACTGTAATTTGGATTCCCTGGCAGCTCTAGATAATGAAAACAAAAAAATAAACCGAAACGAAATAAAAAGAAAACAAAAAAACAAAATTTACAGTACGGTACGCTAATCCGTTGTTCCCGCTACCTGTCCACTTCTGTTCCCTTTCAGTTTTCTCGCGCATACACCCCGGCTTCATTATACATACATGGACTTTTATTCATATGAAACTCTGTACGATGAGATTTTTAAAAATTCGACCACCCCACCCCGCGTCGCTGTTTTCTCCAGGTTCTTTTCAATGCTTCATTTGGTCCAACTGTGGCAAACATACATTTCGTAATAAAATACGAAAATATTTCTAAGGCGAACACATTGTTTTCCGTGTAACACGTATTTCTTGGCTTCAAATTCATTATTTTCGTAAGTTTTTTTGAAAATATTTATAAAAATCAAAGTGAAAATAAATTTGATAAAAAGAGGTACGAGCGACCTCGCTCTCGCGATTCAACGTTGATTAATAATTCCGTGTTTTTGCTGAATAGCTTTTATCGGGTGTAGTTCGAATGCAGGATGTAATTATCGTCGAGTCTAACAATCTGGGCGTGCTCTTGGCGTACGCGCGCACGGTATCGAAATGCGATGTTCGCGTGTGTATTTTTTTCTTTCCTGTGTGAAGTTTTTTTTTTTTCTTCTTTTTTTTCTTTAGCTTTCATCCGACGTCGCTCGAGGCCGTCGACACGAATTTAATCCCAGCCGTGCGATAACGCCACGTATATAATCTCGCTCCAACGGACGAAATTGTACGCGTTTGCCTTCGTTTCTTCGACATTGATTAAGCTCTCGATGCGCGATTCACTCTTGACGGATCCAGAGAGAGAGAGAAAATACAAATATTACGTCGACTCGGAGCAAAATAAAATCGAACTTACGTGTTGGAAAAAAAAATTCGTGTTACTATCGTTACGAAAGTATCCTCGATGTGAGAAATTTATCGATACTTGTTAGCCGAGATACTATTTAAGATCAGCACGGTTATACTTTTTTTTATTTTCGTTGATATTTACATTCGCGCAACGGCCCCATCTTCGTGTCGCGCATGCCTCGTAAATCACGCGATACCGCGACTGTTCGCTCGCGTTATACGGAATTCGCGAAAAATCGTGCAATGATTTTCCTCGACTTTTCTAAACCGGGAATACTGTTTTTCGTTTTTTTTATTATAACAATGTAACGAAAATAAATGTAGCGCACATAAATCTATACGTATATATATATATATGTATATGGCGCACGCATGTAACAGTGAAACAAAAAATTAGAGTGATATTCCGCGCTTTTTCGTGATTTGCATTTTCCACGCGACGTGTCATGCTACCTATACACACATATATATATATATATATATAAACATGGTGTGAATATATAGGTATGATGGGCTTGATTAATATATCCCCGCGCGTGTTTTACTCCAGCGCGCTTAAGCGGCAGCGCCGGGCATTTTACGAGAGACGCAACAGAGCGCGAGGAGAAAATTCGGGTTGGAGTTAAATACCGTGTATAAATAACTTTTCAAACGTGCGGCTGCGGCAACATTCTCCCCTTTCCGCGCCAGAGGTAAGCTCTTACACCGGAAAAGCTGGACGCGAGGGATTTTGTAAAAACAATGGGTGAATTCATGGATAAAAAGAGAGTGAGAGAGAGAGAGAGAGAGAAAGAGAGAGAGAGAATGAGTTGCACCATGTGTAGGCCATGTAATCGCTCGAACGAGGGTTGCTGTAAGGTCGGCTCCTCGCAGCTGCCCGTCGAGACCATCTCGGCTTAGGAAAAAAGGAAGAGAAAGAAAGAGAGAGAGAGAGAGAGAGAGAGAGAGAGAGAGAGAGACAGACAGAGATAAAGAAAAGTCATGGAGAAAACATGCTGAGATTCAAAGAAAGGAAACAGAAATAAAACAAATGAGAAAAGGAAGGACAATTCAAAGGCACAAACAGAAACGTATATAAGGGTTTGAGAAAATTCTCGTCCCGTGAAAAATCTTTCGGATGGAAAAAAGTTGGTGCACGTGCGAGAGAGAAGGGAGGACAATCGGAAGAGGTCTTTTCCGGGTCAGAAAGGGTGCCGGAGACAGTTATATACGTATAACGCGAAGAGAGACAGAGAGAGAGGTTACGTGGGTCAGTGGCATATCTCTTCGACGTCCAAACGGCTGGGCCATGCTATGAATACTAAGCGTATCCTACACTATTCTAAATATATCCCACATGGTTATGTATATACAGATACCAGCCTGGTTTTATCCTATATTACATATATATATATATACACGTAATATTATATGTAGGGGAGAGACTTAATGAATGGGCCAGTCTGGTTTCTCATAAATGCCAAGTTCTATTACAAAAGGGTAGGTCGGACTTTATTCGCGAGGTTGAAAAATCGTAACTAACCGAGGTTGCGGTTAATTGATGGGCGCATAAAACGAGGGAGGATGGAAAAATACGCGGGCCCCATTCTTTAGTTCATCAAGGTCGACGTGATTACGCAAAGTTTCTACGTTAAAATAACATGGGTATATGATTGAAAAATTGGACCAGATAATAATAAACGAATATTAGGAAATCGCGTCATAATCCTGTCCGAATTTTCGGTCGTTTTTATGCGGCTATTACGCGATTATGAATCCCTCGATGGCTTTTAATGCGAAAGTACACGCTCGGGTCCGTTCGAGTTCGACTATCGAATTATCTACAATTCGGGAATAGTTTTAACGATGAGAACTATTAGAAAATAACTCCCTCGGAGAATTCGTATTTCGAGCGGTTTCTACACGATGATAATTTTCATGAAGGATGATTTTTCTCCCAAAGTTCGAATTATGCGAAAAAGAGTGTAAAAATGAAATTACACGTAAATAAAATTCAAGAGAAATGACAATAATCTTGTCTTGGGACAAAAATATATGTTTTTGCCCAAGAATAATAAAAACTAAAGAATATAATTTTCCTTTTTTAAATCAATAAAATATACGTAAAAAATACGTAGAAAAAAATATGCAAATTGTAAAATCATATTCGGTCGTTGATTGAAACTCGTCGGTGATATCCATCTTCGGTAAAAAATTAATCGTCCGATATTCATGAGCGTATTCTTTATTCGACGAGCTAACCGCGGGGAAGATACGACCGCGCAGTATTTTAGAGGCATCTTCGAAAGACTCGTGGGAAGGATATAAAAATTTTACATGCATACTGTTCCACATTCGGTAATTCATATTTTATTTAGTCACGAACGAAAAAAGAAAAAGGAAAAGAAGAAGAAGAGAAAGTGTAACGATCTCCGTCTCGATGACGCTGATAGTAACAGTTGCAGCCGGGTACTCACTTCCGGAAGCATGTCATGAATTTTATGTATTCTGTACGTATACTGAAATATAAATATATATATATATATATAAATGTATATAGAAACTGCAGCCCTAGATGTAACAGTCGGTTCGCTGTAACGTTGAAACGTTAACGGCCCGACGCTTAAAGCTTTCCACAGTCGAACTTAACCAACCAAATTTTCCATTGATTGCCCCACTGAGAATATCCAACTCCGTGCTCAACGAAAAAGCGAGTATAAATGAAAATACGTTTTACACACTTTTTCGAAATAAATTTATAATCAAATGAAAATATCCATAAATACATAATAAATTATGAAATGATATTATATTTCCAATTATATCGAATCAATTAAAACTTCATCCCCCTACGGGATTCTGCCGTAAAATATATCAACAAAATATTTCAATTCTGCTCGTTGAATTTTCATTCTTTACCGATCATCCAGCTTCCTTAACCGTTTTTTTCCCTCCCTTTAGTATCCCTCGTACAATTGAAAACGATCTTTCTTTTCTTTCTTCTTAACGATAACTTTATTAACGACGTACCATAACTAACGTCAAGCTGTTTCTTCTCACGACGATTTGCATCAAGATTACCGTGTGCACGGAATTCGAATTAGACCGCAGAGTAGGACAGTAATGTAACGGAGTAAGGAGTATCGCTACGCCAGCTGATGCTTTACTATGCAGTACTCGTGATAGTGATGCAAGCTCGTTTCGTCATCCATCCGTGCAGAAGCTAACCCACACCTCTTCGGGATGTGCAAGAGGTGGTTTTTGAGACGGGTGACTTACGTGGATGGACTTCTCGTCTCGCAAACGTATACCGTTTGCGAGACGAGAGAAACGAAGAGAGAAACGAAGATAGAAACAGTGAAATAGGTTGCACTTTACTCATGGTATACGCGCAGCTACACTTGTATAAAAGCTCAGCGGCTATCTATTAGTGTGCAAAGATGTTGGTGCAAGGCAAACGAAATTCTGAGTGGCATAAAGTAGGATAGTTGAGTGGATTTCGCACAAGCACACTGTAGGGATTCGCATGTATATATATATATACACGTGTGTATATACAAACACCACTTGGAATTTAAAATGACTGGCACAGCGGTGTGGCGCACACATGTTAGCCACGCTTTACGAGAACGGCTCTGAGATTTATGACGGGGGAGAGACTCGGTAATTTCGTACAGTTTCTTTGCCTCTCTTACCATGCCGCGTTCTATTCCTTGTTACGTTTGTCGCGAATGGACGAAAGAGAAAGAAATCAAGAAAAAGTGTGTGTGAAAGAGAGAGAGAGAGAAAGAGAGAGAGAGAAAGAGAGAGAGAGAGAGAGACGAAAGCGTTGACGAGTCTCACGGGGTCCACCGTTCCTTTAACCTGCGATTCTTGAAGTACGCACTAGAAAACGTCTTACAACCTCGGCAAACACGTGTCAGAAAGAGAGTGTAGAACCGTGAAAAAAGCGATTAATTTTCAGACCTCTCTAGAAACCGTCGGTTCCACCAGTCTAATTTTCTTTCCATTTTCATGTAAAGAAAAATAATGAAAACTAGTATTCGTGAACTTTACACAGTTAATGATTGACAATCTTGTCAAATCCATGAAGATTATTATACAAAATCGTACAGACCCATGGGAGATCAAAGTCTAACCTCTATTACGAATTTTGCAATAATGAAAAAATCCAAAGCAAAAGTCAGTCTCTGGCTAATTGAAATAATTTACGTCATCGCCGTGTCGAACGGGGGATCTCATTTATTTGCGTTGATTGGAAACGATTCATGGCAAACGAACGACGATCGTTGTGCCTCGCTAATGAAAAAATACTGGACAATTTCTTTTGTTTATGTTCTAAACTTCAAACAAGGATCGTACGGCCAATATGTCTCCTTCAAATATTATACATTGACGTTCAAGATTCTTTCGTTAAAATATACACCTAACAACTGTCGACCTCGATCAACGAGATTGCTATAATCCTTCGATTTATCCGCATGTACTTCGAATTAATCCCTCACATCGTATTCGAATACGCTCCTGTTCGACGTTCTCGCTTTTCCGCGAACACTTTTTGCTCTCTCTCTCTCTCTCTCGTTTCCCAAGAGAATAACTAGACTCTTTTCCAGGTATGAGGACGCGCACATTAGACGCAAGGTACGATCTCCTACATAGCGCTTCGTCGCAACCCAATTACGACCTGAACTCCTTCAGTTACAAAAGTTCTTTTGATGATTCTGAAGTGTTTAATTATCGAGTCGACAAACGGAAAAGACATTTACCGGTGAATCGTGCTGGCGTGGCGGGACAGAAGGGGGAGGACACGTTGTACTTCGTAAGAGTGTATATATATGATCCGTTATACACGTTGAGGATAGCCATGTATTTACGCTATATATATATATATATATATATATGTATATATTTAAATCGATTTTCGTCGCCCTCTCGTTCGACGGGTTCCCGGGCATTTAACACTAATGAATATTCATGACTTTTGTTGCGGCGCATCGACCATCTTTTCGTTCTTCTTTCTCTTTTTTTGCCATCCCGCCCTCCGTACTACGAAAGGCGCACCATCAAACTCTTTATACATAGCGTATATCTATAATTTTAGATGAGAGGGCAAGAGAGAGAGGGAGAGAGTGAGAGAGGGAGGGAGCGGGAACGCTTAACAAGTTCCTTCATCGAATCTCTGCGGCATAGCATATAGCACGCTATATCGCCCGGATATAACTGCAATAATGCGAATATTTCCCGAGGCCCTTCACCCAGAGAGGGGAAAAAAAGTTCGTAATGAAAAGAAGAAGAAGAAGAAAAAAAAATAGAACACGTACAGTATCGAGTATTTGCATAACGCCGTTGGTTCTCGACCGGCGAAACAAGTAATTGCGCGCTACCGGAATTTACGAGCCGCTCGATCGCGCCGTTGAAAAGATTGTTATAAAAGTTTCGCGCGGCGAAATCTCGACATTGTCGCGTTCCCACACAGAATTCCGTGATTTCTCATCCTCGACGACTCCGCGTTTACGTTTTCAGAAGAACCCATTTCCATCAACGAAATGCGTTTAACATTTCTGCGAATGTTTATATTCGTGGACGTTACGCCGAAATCGTGAGTTTCCAATAGTTCATTAAAATTGTACTCGATCGTGGAATGACGTTTGACGATGATGAAAAGAAGAGATTTGGATGAAGATTTATCGTGAATAAATGAAAAAACTGTTGTAATTATCATTTAACGATTATTAATGTTATTTTTTTACTCGAAATAATTATTTACAATGATTCCGTGTTGTAGGAAATTTCGTTTATTGCTTTTGTTTCTTTCTTCTTTGGTTCGAACACGAGGCCCGTCTAGAATTACAAAAGGGACTATAATGGCGACCGGAGGATTAGGGCGGAACGAAAGAGCATGGTCTTAAGGGGTTGCCTTCTTTCTCACTTTGGACTCCGTTGCTGCCTCGTGGCTCGCCCGAGCGAGCAAACCAGGAGGCGACCAGACGTTGCGCACATACATACCGAGCATAAACAATAAAAGTCTGGTGAGAAAGACGAAAAAAAAGAAAGAGGAAAGTACGAGTATACTCGAAAGTCACCGCCCGCGGTGAGACAGAACAGAGAGAGAGAGAGAGAGGGAGAAAGTCGCAAAAGTTCAAGGATTTTGCAAACGACTTTTGCCCGCTTTTACGCGTCGCCTCGCACATTTCGGGGCGAGAGAATATGCTCTTTGAGGCGAAATATAAGAGAGGGGGGGAAGGAAGTGAAATAAAACGAAGGCTCGAGGGTAAAAATGCCGGAGAGAAGCTCGTTAACGCTCTTAACGCTTCTTGCCAACTCCTTTCAAGGTGTACGTGTACGCGCGTGTATGGGTTTGGACCACTCGCTGACTCGCCGCCTACCAATTAATGTCTGAATGCACTAATTTGCCGTAACGCTTTGTTTATCGAGAAAAGACTTTTTGATGACTTCGAAAAGCTTTCATCCTTATCGAGCATTCCTTTTTATAAAATCACCTGATTCGTTTCAGGGTTTTTCATTTTGATAAAAAATATCACGAATTAACAAAAAATCCGCTTAAACGTTCATTTCGAAGCTTAATCTGCGATTACTCTCATCCGTTTTTTCATACGTTGCGCAGCCTTTTTTATTTTAGTTCAATTATTTCGAATCGAATTTTTTTTTCCGGTTTCATGAACCGTATGCTAGTTTTTCACTCGGAATATTCGCTTTGACAAAATTTCATTAGTGAGCGAAAAAAAAACTGTGATATGACACGGCACGAAAACTCCCGTTTTTGGCGATCCACCAAAACGCTAGAGAAAAATATGAGTTAATTTTTAGCCTTTGATGGCTCGTAGTTCCATTTTTGCCGAACGCGTCCTGTGTTCGGAAAGCGTGGGTCACCTCACAGCTTGTCGTACTCAACACATTCACGATTGAGACGTGGGCTGCTCGACGCAAACGTCGTCAATGCGACCAAAGGCAAAAAAGCTTCGTTTTTAGATTCCTCTAAAGAAAGGCCCCCTGGCTCGTTTCCATTTTTTGCCATTGCGTGTGTCTGTATATCGAACGAGAAGATTCCCCAAAGGTAGAAGCGCCCCGGGGCAAAAGGGAACCGAAACGATGGCTCCCTCTTCGGTTCGATGCGCGAAAGGCGGAGATACCAAAACGCGAAGCGTCGCTCACCATTTTATGATAATGACACCGAACGTGTTCCGAACCACGAGCTTCCTGATAGTTCCAGCAAGGCAGAAGGTAGAAGGCAAGAAAAAAAATGCGACCGGAAAGTTTCGCTCATAAAATGAATTCCCCAATGGAAATGGCCAGCTTTTTTTTTTTTAACGTTATAGTTCACAAGACTTTTTCATAATGCTAATGATTGAATTCTCGTTTTATTTCTATACCAGATTCGTTCTTACAAAATATTTCAAGAATTACCGGAGCAACGATTATTCTCTTTTGTTCTACTCGATCAACGCGCTTTTCATTACGCCGGTGTATAGAAAACCCATACTTTCGATAATTCATAACCAATGCTTCATCTGCTTATTTTGATTATGTTTATACAGCCAGAGTATTATTAGTTAATGATATATCCGAGCGTTCGTGAATACGTAAACATATGTATGTATAAATCTGCTCGACGGACGCGGGAATATCGATAATTGGGTGGATTTTTGGGATAAATTCGACTGTCAGCATTGAAAGCGTAAAATTGGATACAAACGTAAATTGATGAATTAACAAATAGAGATTATTATTCTCGGTCGAAGTGCATTGAAGAGTTTTTGATTTTGCAATCATCTCTAACTGTTTGTTCATTAATCAAATTCACTCGTTGCTTTCCATAAGGATACCTCATTTTGTCGTTCACTGCGTATTAAACCGACCAGACTTCACTCGTGGTAGACCATCATCGATGTATCGCCATCGGATGATACGATCAGCTCGATCATCGATCTCGCTTGTTCGAGCTCGTTAGTAACAGGAGACGAAAAGCCGTGCACTATATACACACTTCGTATTGGTGTGCACGCACATATTATATATATATATATATCGGACAGGGGAAAAAAGGACGGCAGACATACAACTCTTATCTTCTTCTCTAGCTCTTACATCATGAGTCCATTTCTAACGGTTTCTAGCATGCCACCCGGCAGGCCTCACATGTCTTCTCTACACGAGCGTCCTCCTTCCCGTCTCTCCGCGGTCGCGTCAAATCCAGTTACTTTTTCGTTCTATGTGTCTCCATTCCTCTCGCATTCTCGATCCGTACCACCTTTCTCCCTCTTCGCACAGTCGATCTTTTCATAACGTCTTGGAAAATGTCGGGAAAAAACTGCCTGAAAAATGTATAGCCTTTTTTTTATATACGGTTTATAAATCGGTAAAGATTGAAACATTTTCTGAAAAAAGTCCCTTAAAAAACGGCAGCAAGTTTTAGTTAATGTTGATTCCAAATTAATTTTCATATTGTTCGTTCTTAACGACATTAGGAAAGTTCGTGTTAAATTGATTCTGTTGGCATTAATATTTAAGGGACTATTTCAATATAACTGGCTTGAAAATTCATGACTTTCATGATTTTTTTATTTTTTTATATTCGATAATCAGTCCGATTTTGTTTTGTTTATTCCAACGACTCGTGTACATTAAAATATTTTTTAACGTTTTAGTTTCATTTTTTATATAATTTTTTTACCCACTGCAAAAGGATGCGTATAAAAAAATTGCGCCTGACGGTGGAAAAATCAATTTTTCAAAAAATTGTCTGAAAGAACAAAATCAAAAAGATTATTAACCAGTATAAAAAACTATAAAGGCGTAGGGACGTTTTTTCGATGGAAATTAACAAAATTAGGTGTCAAATTGGGCACTTTTTGACAGTGTTTCGTTAATAAAAAAGTGAAATTTTCAAATAAACCAAACCCGTATTACGTTACTGAATCTAGTGAAGAATTATGTGTCAAAATTTGGAAAAGAGAACAAATTTGGGGACAAATTATCAAAGTATTTTTGGATATTGCAAAAAGAAAAAGACAGTCTGGCATGGTAACAACAAAAAAAATGGTGAATTATGAGAAATTCTACTGTACTTCTTTATCGCTGCTAATTCGTCTGGAATCGAGCAACTGTTGTATCGGATGTAACTTAATACACCGACGCATAACAAGATACGAGTCACGACGGGGCCAGCGAACCCAAAAATCGTGAATGAGTTTTCTATTCGATGCGTTTCCGTTCCCCCTTTATCTCATCCCCGCTCTCGCTTCTTCAACCCACACAACCCGGAGAGATCAATTTAATTTCTCGAAGCTCCACCCATCGTGCATACAACAATTGACCGTTTGTCGGCCACGAGGAATCGCCGTATTCAACCGCAACAGTCGTTTTGCTGCGTCAGTGTCTGAGAAAGGGAAAGAGAGAAAAAGAATGAGGGATAGGGAGAAGGGAGACTCGAGTGTATCTCATCCGTTCGATTCGTTGATAGACTCAAGATGCAAGTCGTATATTCCGTATTTCCGAGAAGTGCTGCAACCATGCTGGAAAAAGACGGCATCTCTCTTTCTCTCTTTCTCTCTTTCTCTCTCTATTTCTTTCTGTCTTGCTTCGAAGCAGTAAAATAACCATGTGCGTGCGGTAGCAATGCTTGTGCACGGTTCGCCGTTCGCTGCAGACAAGAAGAAGATAGTCCGTGTCTTGATTTCCTGAGTAGTCGATGCCATGAAGAGAGGCACTATCGTATGTGTGTATAAAAATAAAATGGAATGGTATTCGTTCGTCTGTAGCTTGGGTCTCTCTCTCTTTCTCTGTCTTTCCCTTTATACTCCTACTGGCTGTTCGTTTTAGCTGTACACATTTTTATACGATTGAAGAGAGTTGGTTGTTACTCACGTTACATATGGATTACCAGTTAACATGTAGTATCGCTAGGAGCGTCGGATTACAACGACTGACCAATTTCAAAGCGCATCCATCTGATCGGTACTCGGGGTTGTAAATTGAAAATGAAAACAGGGGCGAATTGTCGATGATTTATAGAGTGCATTGCGAATTCGTTTTTTCAACCGATACTTCTTGTCACGATCTACAAATTTATTTTGAAGACTTTGATAAAAGAGACTTTGACAAAAAAATGTTTGAAAGATTCTTGGGTGAAGAATTTGCATCGACGAGGAATAACATTGCTTTCAATAGACACGACAATCTTTGATCGAATCCCTCGTTTCTATTGGTTTTATACGATCCTTTTCTCTCTTTCTGATACCTGGAAGGTCTCCTTTAATCCGTTATACCTACGTATTGGAAACGGCACCGTAGACAGGTTTTGTTCTCATTCTCATAATCACTATGGGAAAACGTCATTGACCGCGGTTGTCAACAAGCCGCTAGTAGTTCGAGATTCGTAGCTACTCGTCGATCTTATCGAGCGTAAGAAAGAGATCAAGAGAGAGAGAGAGAGAGAGAGAGAGGGAAACAGAGAGAGATCGAAGAAAAAAAGCCATGACTATAAACCTGCAATGAGACTTTACTGCAGCTGTATAAGATACACAAGTCACGAACTGGAATTGAATTAAAAGTATCCCCATTCAGAGAGCAAGAAACGCACCAGATCCACGAGGATGTAGAGAGAGAGAAATAGAGAGAGAGAGAGAACGACCAGGGGAAAAGAGACCCGCCTTTCGAAGCGCCGAGTAGCAGGCGAGTCGGTGGAAAAAAAATGTGTAACTAATTAGCCGAGTCGTCCAGTAGTTTAACCTGAAGCGGTATTTTTATCCCTTTTTTTCTTCTGCGGAAGTCCGAGAGAAAAGAGAACGAAGCCGGAGATCACCGGCGTAGTTATACCGAGCTCTCGTGGATGAGTCGCACGCAAAACGAGCCTCGAGAGTTTTTCTTTAAAGAAAAATCGTCTAAAAGAGGACAATTTTTGGGCTGAAAGAGGAAAGAAAGGGCACTGGCAAGTTTTCATTTCCTCGACGCAGACAAAATTACCGAGAGACTCAGGTGGGCAAACTGTACAGAACTTGGGACGGTAGAAAAGTCAAGTGGAGAGAGTGAGAGAGAGGGCGGAAGAACCAGAGAGAGAGAGAGAGAGTGAGAGAGAAAGAAAGGACGTGGGAGAGAGAGAGGGAGAAAATTAAAGAGTGAAAAAGCAATGACGAGATATGCGACAACGATGAGTGCGAGAAGGAAAATGGATAAAGAGGGAGTGAGAAAGTGGGCAAGAGTGTGAGAGCGAGAGAGAGAGAGAGAGAAGGGAAGAGTGTGAGTGAACAGAAGTGCCTCGTGACGACGCGGGTACGTGCGCGGATGCGAATATCGGATATGTCGACGACCCGCTGGGTACCTACCCACTTACTCGGTTTCTCGTTTCTCGAGAATTTAAAATTCAGTCTAGCGCAACGTCCCCTTGCACCCAACATCCACTTCCACTTGCCACACTACTACCACCCCCCGCGTACACCCCTTTCACGCTGTTATACCCGCTGCGCCATTTCCACTTACATACGAAAAGCTCTCCACCAACTATATACCATGGCATACTGTCATATACACACGTATATATATATATATATAGTGCACACACAGTTACATAGATGTAGCTATAATTCGATAATACGAATTCGATTACATTATCGAATTTAGAATTTTCGAGATTTTCTTTAATCTTCTATGATTCCGGCATATTTTACGTGAATGTCACAAATCTTATGTTCGTCGGAAACCGTTGGGTTTGAAAAGTTTTAACTTCATAAATTATCAATTTAAAATTAAGATTAAGCCGCCTCAACTCCAATGCTTTGTGACAAGTTTATCATTAAACGTTTTTTTTTAGGTATAACGTACGTTCTTTTTAAACCATGGTTCAGCTTTATCATTTTCACGACTAGCCTAAAAACATTACCCAGAATCGCATTAATTCTTCTGAAAAAGTCAAAATTTACCTAAAAACAGGGTTTAGATGAAATTCGACTGGAGGGTATATTTTATATACCTACGAGGTTGATAACTTTGTGGAAAATATATTGCCAGTGCCGAGGGATAACGTTGGCAAGATAACGCAGGGTCATTAAATTAATTGAGCTACAAGGATTAACATGCACCTGTGACGAGGCTCTCGTTTTCGTACGGTGAATTTTCGTTCGCTGGAATATACTCAGTGGAATACACACACGGGTATACCCATAAGGACTCTTGCACGCACGCGCACTTTGTTTCCATCTCTCTTTTTCTCTCTCCCTCTCTCTGTCTCACTCTCTCTCGCTTTGTACGAGCAAAAAGCATTTCGAACACAGGAAAATTGAAAAAAATGATTTCAGCCAAAACCACCCCTTCGCTCTCTGTTGACTTGTCTCTGTTATTAAAGGGACCCCTTTCACATGTTCCACGAACGCTAACACCGCTTCGTCGAAAAATGTTATTTTTTACTCGGTTCCCTCGCACCTGGATGACGAAATAACTTATGCAAAGTCGAACATGACCGTTCTGCGAACAAAATGAAGCCAAACGTTAAGCCTAGATTACAGCGCGCGATTTCGCCCTCTCGCTCTCCCTAGCACTGTCTCTCTCTCTCTCTCTCTCTCTCGCTCTCTCTCACTCACTCACTCTCTCACATTTTCTCTTTCGGTGTGGCGTAAAAAAATCGCGATAAAATTAATCTTTTCCGCTTTTTGAATAAATTAGAAGGATAACGGAGTTTCGCCCCGCCCGATGCTGTTCTCCAAATCCCTCGCTGGTAGACGCGAGTGGCTTTTGACAAATAGACTACAAAATGTTCACGCACTCGAGTCATATATTATTCACGAAATAAAAGAAAAATGACGTCGAAAAACAAGCTGTCTGTACTGTGTGAAACAAAAAAAAAGCGAGAAATGAAATAAAATATCACCTTCACCCTGACGCTGATGTATTATGCGTCGCGCTGTTGGTGACGTCTCTCGCTCTTCGTGAAGCTCGTTTGATTCCATCTCGTTTTACATCGTGCGAAAAGCACTCGTGTCAGAATTTTCGAAATGACAGTAGCTAATAACCGAGAAGGAGGGAAAGAGAAAGAGAGAGAGAGAGAGAGAGAAAGCCAGAGCGAAGGAAAGTTGGCGAGCGAGTACGAGAGAAGAAATTCATGGCGCTCTTTTTGAGTGCGGTACCAACCCCATCGTATCGCTGCGCGTATGTTGAAGAGGGCGATCAACGGCGAAACGAAATCCACTCACCATCCTCCTCCTCCATCTCCATCCTCATTGGCGTTGGCCACTGGTCGTCCTGTTAAACGTTCGTGCAATGGAGCGTGTAAAAAGGGAGAGCGGAAGTGAGATAGAGGGTGCAAAAAAGCTATCTCGCTAATAGCCCTCGCGCTCTCTCGCACGAGCGGTCATGGCTCGACGCCGAATTGAATTTCGCGCGGTATTTATACACGACATTTCCTCCCGTGCATACTGCGTCGCAATTCTCCCCCCCCCCCCTCCCCTCTTCACCTCACAGATAAATCGAGTTACAAAGCTTGAATTAATGAACAATTAAATAGCGTGCGCGAGGCGTCATAATGTGATAGCGCGTTTGGCGCATCATTGAACATTCGATAAACTCGCCCGAGCATAGGCGCCATCAACTTTACGGCAGAACGTTCTCGACAATACACGATAGTTATATCCTTCGATTGGATCGGCACTGCCGCGTGCTTGAAACGTATTCGTCGATTAACGCCGACAAGCCGTCGATTCGATTAAATGTCAATGATATTCAAATATATATAGAACGGTGGAATCGATTGGAAAACTTGATTGGCGGCCTCTTATTGCTTAATCATCCAGCGACAAGGATAATTTTCCATTTCGTTCATAACGAAATGGCTTTATTTTTCGCTAGAAAAACTTCCAAAAGCCCGTAATGAACGTCGGAATAAGTTCCTTCCGGTTCTGTAATGAAGGACTCGACGTTGTTTTGACGAACGTGTTCGTTCGGGAGAAATTCTCGAGGCGGGCAGTCATGCGATGAACGTCTCGGAGGCTAACAGGGGGATGAATGTTGTCGGCGTCGGGGATGTCGAGGGTGGTGGGCTAGAAAGGATTGGAGGTTCTCCGGATGAGGTATCAGTGTGATTTATCGAGTGCGCCACTGCGGCGACCGTTTTCGAGGGCCATTGTGCCGACCGCATAATCCGGGCATTACTTCGGCCACACTGTTCGCTGCCCATCAACTAATTTGGGATTCACAAAAGGTCCATTATCCCCGCTTCTCGGCCCGCTCTTCCACTTTGTGAGCGGGGGGTGTTGCGTGTATTCTCATTCGTTCGGATGTTAATGACTGCTCGACATGATTGGTGGGAACGGGGAAAAGGGTTGATTAGAGGGGGGAGAGGATCGAGTGTTGCAAGTGGACAAGGGTTGTTCGACCACAGTCCTCGAAAATCTCTGTTCTTCGCGTAATCCGCGTAGCGGGTGAGCGTCGAGCCGATCGACAGCGACCAATCCCGTACAAACTTCGTACTTAACCCGCGGACGATGAAACAACGAGTGCGACGAACCAAAAAAAAGGGGGATAAAAGCTCGTCGTCGAGGCTAGAGACGGATCGGCCGAAGCGAGGCAAATATTAAATGACTTGCGTGTCGAATGGTCGAGATATCACAAGAGAACGTAATTTAATAGGTATGTAAATTTATCTGTGTTGCATGTTCAAGGTTTGATAACATTTTCGTACCAAAGGTATGATGCGAAATGCGCGGCAACGAGGGTACACATTCGCCCGCAACTACCGTTTCCATTTTCCGACAAAGTGAACCACGAGCACAGAGACATAGTCAGCAGTTTGTAGGTACCCGATGTCGTACGAGATCATCTCTATTACGGAACTAGCGTGTGCATATAGATATAGCTCCGATAAGTAGACGACATGCGCGAGGTAATATGCGTCAAAGGGTTACGAAGACCGTGTATCAACAAAGTCTGCTACTTCAGACCCTCTCTCTCTCTCTCTCTCTCTCTCTCTCTCTTTCTCTCTCTTTCTTCTCTCTCCCTCTTTCTCTCTCTCAACCCCATCCCTAGTCTTTTCCGAACACAAACGCATAGAAAATCAAAATAAACAATATCAGAAGCGTCGTGCTATCGACGTTACGTAGCATACGCATCTCGTGCCAAGGGGGTGATCCTGTATGAGGAAAGGACAGGATGTGCATAGCAAACGACGACAAAGCCTTTGGCTGCTATACGGCTCGATTTCGTTGCATTGTCCGAGATGTGGAACCTTTTGAGAGTGTCTCTCCTCACTCTGTGGTTCTCTCTCTCTCTCTCTCTCCCTCCCTCTCTCTCTCATTCTCTGAGCCCATATACTCGCACTGACATCGACAATCCGGAAACCTTTATCGGCGTCTGGTGAACGCGCTGCACGTAGAACAGAAACGTGACGAAGAGCCAATAGCAGCCTTCGCCAACAAGGCAACCACCGTTCGTATGAAGGCTAACCATCAAAGACGAAGTAAACGGAGGGATTTTCTCACGAAAAGGGTGGTTTTGCGTTTACTCTCGACCCATATGCCTATCGCGTGGGTGAAAAATCATTGACTATCCTATTTCGAAGGAAACTATTATTTCGGACAATCCCCGATACCACGAACTAGGGGGTGTTCCGTCGTTTTTATTTTCGTCATTTTTATCGTGATTGATCACGCCGTTTATATCGCTCGCAAAATAGAAACCTGGCGTGTAAGAGGCAGGTATAGGCGTGACGTATATATGGGAAGTGGATGATGTTGTCTGACGATGATGTCTCGCGCCATCATACTTTACTGTCCTCGTTCCGACGTCGGCTGAATTGCGGCAAGAGAGCTTTCTGCATCGTTTGAAATTCTTCGAAATCGTCTCTCTCTCTCTCTCTCTCTCATAGTCAACATCGCTCTACACGTCATTCTTGTATCGCCTCTCGTGAAACGTTCTACCAAATATATTTTTCGCGCCCGTACAACGCGCTTTCCACGAGCCGAAATTGAAATATTTCTGCGCCCCCGGGCGATATTCGTTCTCAGCGTAATCTGCCCCTTCCGTATACGGGCACGATTTCTCCCCCCCCCCCCCCCCCCATTGTCGCTCCACCTCTCACTCTCTCTCTCTCCCCCTCTTTCAGTGCAGCGGCTCACTCACGCCTGAGTTCTGAAACCGCGCGAAATACCTATGCGGAGAGAGAGAGAGAGAGAGAGAGAGAGAGAGAGAGAGAGGAATTTTCAAGATCCCGGTGTATGCACACTCTGGTAAAGTACGACTCGCTTTTCCGTCGGTTTCGTGATGCGAGAACGTGACGAATTTGAACCACAGTATTTTTTAATTCGTGTTACATATATACATGTCATAAAAAAATTATTACGAAAATCTAGAAATTACAAATGGGCAAATTGCTTCGTAAACTTCGTTCCAAAAGGTATGATAAGCTGTCCTATAATAGACGAAGATTCGGAGCAACGAGTCCCTTAACGAGTTATCCTCGATTGGAGCTTTAATTTCTGCCCGCTTCGATTTAACAATAGGCGAAATACAAGCTACGACCATAATACGTTGACCTCAAAAGCTCGACGAGACTTTTGGGAGTCGCGTGATACTTTCGAATTTAGATACTCGGTCCTCCATACGGCATTCGACTAACGGCAAGAATATAAATGCGACGGTCGCGTGTTACCAATAACCACAGAGTACACATCTTGTGCTTTCACTCGTCACTTTGCGCACCCTTTTTTTTACCCTCCGGTTGGCCTTTAATGCGATATAACTATGAGGTATGTCGTGTATCGGCAGCTAAAAGAGAAAAAGCCATTTCTCTTACCCGTTCAACGCGTTGAACGATGTAAAATATGTGTTTTCGACGGTCAAATAGCCGCTAGTTTTACGAAGACGAAGGCAGTTCGTCCCTGTACAGGTGAGGCTGTTGTAGGATTCTGTCGTAAGGGGAAGTGTATGTTCGTCGCGGCCTCGCCCACTTACCGAATCACTACCTGTCCAGTCTCGTACCTTCCCTCGTGTCTATGTTCGAGAAACAACGCGAGAGTCGAACCCTACCCGTCTGTTCCGTGCTCTCGGCATAGCTGTGAACAGACATCCCCTCCCTGCTCGATGACCCTTTGTGGCCGCTCCCATGTCCATCAAATAATTAAACCCTACCATCGTGGCCAATCCGAAGCCCCTGCAGACGATCGTTGGCTTATTGACGGCGAGCGACCCCTAGTCCTATTTTACCTTGGATATTCTATATATATATATATTTATATATGGTGTGCTCTTTGAATACGACGTCTCACGAGAGATGTTCAATCGAAGTCATCAGCGATGCACCTACTGATCGAACCTTGTATCTGACATGGAATATCGATTTTCAATTATACACCCCGTTGGACTAAGGCTGTCGATACTTCGACAAATTTATAGTCGAATGAATGCTAATGAAAAAATCATTAAGATTTGTGTAAAAAAAATTAATAATCTACGTAAATTGTCATCATTGTAAATTATAATGTCAAATTGTCACGATTGTTTAATATTCTATCGTTGTTATTCTCACCCTCATCTTTCTCTATTTCTTGCTTACTGTCTCCCTCTCTCTCATCATTTTATATTTCTTGCTTACCCTCTATCTCTCTCTTTCTCTCCCACCTCTTTCTCTCTCATGCCATTCGTAATACATTCCGAGCATGCACGCTCGAAATGCGTTCAAGAACCTCGAAGCGAGATTGGTATAAAGAGAAATTGAAATATTCCTCGGTAAAGCCAAAAGTTATTTCAAAACTCGCTCCGAGTATTGATCGAGTCCAGGGCTCTCTCCCGTCAAGGGCTAATTTGCACTTGGCTACCTCTCTCTCTCTCTCTCTCTCTCTCTCTCTCTCTCTCTCTCTCTCTCTCTCTCTCTCTCTCTCTCTCTCTCTCTCTCTCTCTCTCTCTCTCTCTCTCTCTCTCTCATTCTCGTTCTCTCGTCCGCTCTCGAAGCACGACCAGGATGCAGGAGTGTTCCGTGTGACGAGTACCTGCCGCGCACGGGTGACACACTAACACGCGATACGTCAGTAGGGGTGTAAAACGCGAAAATAGATTCACACCAATTTAATACGAATGGAAAGGAAAGAAAATCGTCACCTGTTCACTCGCTTATCGAGCACCTGGGAAAAGAGTTATTTCTGGAGGTTTTACATGGAATATGATCGAGCCACATTTATTGTAAAATCATATTTTAAAAAGATTTGTTCGTTTAATTGTCAGATAAGTCTTAAATAATACGTAAAAGTAGAAAGTTCAAATTAAGAAAAGTGAAATGTCATATTATTTTCTACACAATTAATGGATATCGAGGGTCGAAGGGATGCGGCAGGATAACATTTAAATCGATACTGTATTTAGATTTTGGATAATACGTTCGTATTACACGTCGAATAAACACGTACTACCGGAACCCGCGATAAATAATGACTCCACAAATAAATGGATTGATGGAGAAATTTATGCCGATGGCTAATTAGGGGTTGTTCGATCTCGTTCAAATTTCAGTAAGTACCAATGGTCCTGAACCCCATTGACAAATACATTGGATCGCCACTTCACGAGTGCTTCGCAAACCAAACAGATCAGCTGGGCTTCGCTTACCCCCCCCCCCCCCCCCCCCCAACCTTTGAATCATCCTGGCTTATAAAAACGACCTTAAAAAAATTTATATAAAGTGAATAAGTGATTATTATTCCCTTACTACGAATATTATTGAAATATTAGTTCACGTTAATATCAAGAATTCGTGTATGAATTGTTTCTATAAGTTTACGAATAATCGTGTCGTATTAATCTGACGAACCATCCACTACGTAGAAATCATAGCGTACCGAGCGTTGTATCGCTCGAGAAAGGCAAACTTCCGCGAGCCTGCGCAGTCTCAACAAACATCGAAATACTACCAGCAATTTCAAATTCCCCCCGTTGCATTTGAGCGCTTCTAATATATCCATGCGAGAATGTTACATATACGTACGAATATGAATTCTGTCGTTCTATATCTCACCGAAGTTTCCCTGATTAGTAGATACGCACAATGTAGCAAAGTTCTGTGTGCACGATCGAATTAACGTTTCTCGTGAATATACACGGATCATACGCGTATATCTCCATCCCCCCCCCCCCCCCCCCCCCCCCCCCCCGCCCTGTATTATTTCTCTCAACCGTGTACACATTATTCGAGATCAAGCTTGTACATTTTCCATACTGATCATATACGAAAGGATGATGAGGGAGAGAGAAATTCACCCTCGTGTGAGTTCCATACGTATATGCCAAGGGGGCTCTATCACTTCAACCGGTGGAAAATTGTCTGTATATATATATATACATATATATATTTATTCGAGTAAATATAGTTTATAGGTATACAGGACGATAGAGGATGAAGAGGGGTGTAGAGAAAATACATGAGATGCTTTTAGTGTGAGTTCTAGCGATTCACACACACATATATATATATATATATATATATATATATATATAGTATATTTAATGCACGCGAGCTTTCAATGTTCTCAGCAACCAAACGAGGTAAACGAGGTCCTACGAGTAGAGCCATAATTAATGGTCTTTTCATCACGGTCCAAATGGACTTTTAATTCAAGCGTGTAACAACCAGCTAACCCGATTTGTATTTACTAGTTGGAAGAACCTCTAGATTCTAGTATACCTATCGGATAGCTCTGGCGATCGCAAATTCTCTCGACGCGGGACAATTGTCGTAATGCGATTTATATGCGCGGATTGGCAATAGTTGAGGGAGATTAGAAAATCTGGATTAACGGATATTTTGTATTTCTTTGAATCGATTCGAGCCAATGCGTGTGTTTGAATGTTTTAATAAATACGATGATATTTTCTAAATGATATTTGATTTTGTTGCATGAATAAATGGTGGACATTGTCATTTGCTACATAAAATAATTTTTGAAGGAATAAAAAGAAATGGGAAGAAAAATATTAATTTTCTCCCTTAATTTAACTTAATACCAATACGATAAAACTCTCCGATCGTACGAATCCCATACGCTTGGTCTCTAGTTCGTCGGGTTCTGATTTTATCACGAAGCTTTCTGAAGTGGACTCGCCCGTGTAATTCATAGGTCGTCTGAAGAAAGAGGGACGCACAGGGACGAGTGAATTCTCTTATGTTTATGGACCAAACCTCAACACCCTCTTCATACGTAATATAAAAGGGAGGGCCTACCACTCAAATTCACTTACAAAACAGCCTCACCCTACTTAAAATTCAATCGACATAAATGGACATTTATATAAAAACATCATCTATTCCTCGTTCCCGTTATCCACTACTTTTATTTTCGTCATTCAGGATCAAGAAAATACATTTTTTTCTGTTGTTGCGGTTTGGCCATAAAACGAAGAAGAGTTGAATAATTGACGAACATTTCGTTGTATAACGATTGCAAGCAGCGGCTATCCAACTAACGATTTTAGTCCGATGAGTTACAGTAAGAGAGGGAGAGAGAGAGAGAGAGAGAGAGAGAGAGAGAGAGAGAGAGGCAGGGAGAGAGAGAGAGAGACAGAGAGAGAGCGAGAGAGAGAGAGGTAATCGACGCATTAACTAACGGGAGGTTCGACTAACTACTAGTCGCATATATCCATTAATTACGCAATGATTGGTCGTTGCGGAGACTGTTGCATACGAATTAGTTCAAGTCTCGAATTCGTGTAGTGATAATTGTATCACGCTCGAAATCGATGAAAACCCGCGTCTTAATTCATTCGTATCAAACGCTGAGTTCGATATATTAATCGCACCCTCGCATCAGTTTATAAAGTACAGAATAATGTATTGAAAAATAACAGAGAAATATCAACGGCTTTACAACTCGCTTTAAAAAATCGTTCGATCAATAGAGAGATGTAATGTGCGTTGTTTCATTATCGAAATATCTTGATCTAATCACGATTTTTTTTCTCGATATATCGATACAAATTTTGTTTCTTGAAATCCAATAATGGTGAGCTTTGCTTTCAAATTGTGAGCGCGGGACGAAAAAAGGAGCTAAATAATACAGAAACGAAAGGATGAAGAAATACCTATTAACGTAATCGGATCAATCTTGTTCATTCAATTTTAGAAATTTGCCCCAGGAAATGAAAGGATACCTTCTCTCGTGTAAGCGATATAAACAGCGAGTATTGCATCGCCTTCGTACGTCGATATACATGTATATATATATATAACTATATATATTTGCTCCGAGGAGCTCCGAGAAATTCCCTTGTCTCAACTCCCTCGGTGTCTTATTTCTTCCGTTCTTTACCTCGCTAGGTGTACCACCTGGCTTCGATGCAACCCCCGCGGTTCTCTCTCGATCCCTTCCCACTCCTTTTTCACCCACGTAAACGAAAACGGAAGGACAAATTTCCTCTATAAAATAGCAGGCGGCTTTCAGCATTTTATCATATATATATATATATATATGATAAAAGCAACAATATATATATATATATATATATATATATTGTTGCTTATTTCCACGCTCATGCTGTTTTTAGCTCCGCAACACATATTTTCCTTCTCCTTATCTTCGTCGAATTTTCGCTTCGCGAAATTTTCAACATTTACCTCAACCGAAAATTTGTCTCGATATGGCACGTTATATTTCCCTCGCTATTATTTGTCTCGCGGAATGTAGCGCTGGCTTTGAAAAAGCAAAAAAGAAAAGGGCGGGGTGCAAGAGGCGATTGAATTTCAACTTTCTGTAGAATCATCATAATAATCGGAGGCTAACTTTGCCCGAGCATCAAGAGCTCTAGCAACTAAAGCGTTCACAATCGACTACGGAATGTTTTTGAAGAAATATGTAAAGTTGAATTGAATATCTGCGAAAGGTCCAAGTTTCGTTATGCGTTCTACCTATTTAAAAACTTTGTGGAGCTGAGGAAATGTACTACAGTATATATATATATACTATGAAGTTTCTACGTTCATCACGAGTATTAATTTTGAATTGTTGGATTATCACGTACCAAATTAATTTTTCGTACTATTATCTCATCGTTTGTCGACGATATCGACAATACTCATAAATAGCACAAAAATCATGATCGAGTAATTAAGAACTAATGAATGAAAAGGCTAATATCGAGCGCAACGAAACATTTGATAAACTGTGAATAAAAAAAAACATGACAATACGCCTTTACAATAATCATTACACGATTTTATATTCAGCGATACGGCGTTTCGTTTTAAATGACTTTTTCGAAATTTAAATCTGACTCAAGCTAATAATTAATAACGCAATGTCTAAAACTGTATATTTTACGTCAATGCCCTTCATCTATTTTGCCAGATATTTGAGTCGGAATTTCGGATCGCGGCCATTTCATCCTGACGTTTCGGGTTCCCCCTTCCAACACGATTCTGGAGAGAACGCGTTTCTCTTTCTCACTCGGAGCAAACTGACAATGCTATCTAATATTAGCTCTTGTCGCCAGTCCTAAATATAATTCGGTATGGTGAAGTCACCCATTGGTAAATGAGAGAGAGCGAGAGAGAGAGAGAGCGAGACAGAGGGAGACAGCGAGAGGGAGAGAGAGAGGGAGACCTTCCCTCGCAGCTGTAATTTCCTTCGAGATCCACCTATACTTCTTAAACTGGTACGGTATATGAAATTTTCATTCTCGGTCGCGGAGTTGGGCCCGAGAGAGAGATCGCTCGCGGTTTCGGTGGCAGTTCCTCAGTGGCAAGCGTTTTGCCCGCTCAGGCGCGCGACACCCGCGGATCTCTCTCGCTGTCAGCCCTCCCGTTGACTTTTCAAATTCTCCTTTCCTCGTCACAAAATTTGCCATTTAATTTCTCCCACGTCGCCCGATCACGGTTTAACGTTTATTATAACAAATAAAAATCAACGAGAACGAATGTTAAAATAAATAAACAAAAAAAAAGACAAAGAAACGTTAATCGATAGTTAAAAAAGAAAAGGTGATAAAATAAGCCATCGGGGATACATATGGTATATATCTGTTTACGTGTACATTCGTAAATGTGCATTCGGCCCTTTTCGAGAGCATCGGCCAGCAAAAAACGGAAGATAAAAAAATGTACCTCTCTCAACTCGTCTCTCAAATCTAAATCGAATCTCTAAATCGAATTTAAATTACGTTTCTCACTGCGGGAACATCTCTGGGCAAGACTTCCGACTTCACCGAATCATCTACATATATGTATATAGTAGCGGGTTTATTGTGCTTCAAATCGTTGGCGAACGCGAGTCTCATTGAACGTATACATCCCTGTGGTATACGCCAAGCATAACAGGCAATATTGAATCGTCCTATATCCGGTTGAATGGTGAAAGGGCACGAATGAATATCGACAAATTTATCTTACGACGTACTTCTATGTAAATGAACTAATCGTTATAACTAATCGCATCATTTGCTTCAAGCTTTTTTATTTCAAGACTCCTCCCTCACCCTCTCATCTCCTTCCATATTCACAAAAAAGACACTTTATTCCATATTTATTTATTTTTTATATTTGCGAACTACTCATATAGAGAGGAAACTCTAGACTCACAATCAGTAAAATCGAAAAATATCGATACGCTACAATTCGATCAACGACGATTATACGTCGGTCTATGCGATATTGATGTTTTTTTTCAATAATTTTTTGAATAGAAACAAACACGCGTATTATCAAAGAAATATTGCCGTCAAATTCATAAAGCTGTTCTATAATGAAAAAACATAATAATCGACATTTTACCCCAGGGAAAATATTTATTTGATAAAAAAGAGAGGACAAAATACACGTTTCGTTATTGAAGTGCTCATTGAAAGTCGCCCGTTGTACGCGCGCTACGTCCTTCGTTGAACGGAAACGCCCGTCCATGAGCTAGCCTTTGTTCGGGATCGCGGTATTGACAGTTAACCATATTCCCGCATGTATGACATGCGTATGCGAAAATCAATCATGGATTATCTTTGTATCCGTAGATAGACCCGATCATTTTATCCGCGACGCTCGAACAATTCGAAACGACAAAATTTTTCTGATTTTCTAGCTCTATCTTCAAATCGTTTTTTTCTATCAGTATCCCACGAGAAAATGAAACTGCATTTGTCTAAAAATAAACATTGTTCGTCAGAGAAAATTATTAATTTCCTTTTTCTGATATCCGATAATAATATTAATATAATAATTCAAAGTATCAATTATTATGAATAATAAACAATAATTCATTCGAATAAAAACCATCAATGCTAAATACATTGGACTCGACATATAAATGATGAAAATAATAATACAGCAAAAATATCGACAATCATTTCGGTATGAAATCCTTTATGAAAAAAATGATTTTATTCACTCAAAGGCTAACACGGATGACAGGGACATCGACTTCACTTGGTTGATACATCAGCCCTTGCGATTTACGGTTGAACCGCCAAATAATGGAGTAATATGAGGATTGACATTTCGCCCCGAATCGCGTATAATTTTCACGTACCTTCAACACGTTTCACGGATAGAATTCCAATGAGAATTCGTCACAAAATGCCGATATGTTCGGGACGCTTATACAGTTAAATTTCGCAGTATCCCGACAGCTTCATTGGCATATCAAACAAACTTTATACACCTAGCCGTGTACGTATCGTTGCTTCGTTTGGCTTATATATCCGAGTCCGTCCAAAACGTATACGTTACATCAGTATCTACGAATCGCGCGGATAGCTACGGGCGTATATCGATACACGATAAACAGAATAGCTCTTGTAATGCAAGCGATTGCATGCGACGAGAGTTGACCACGACAGCGATAGAGACAGGTGGAGAGGGGCAATATGCAACAGTACCGATTCGTATTGTTCGGAATCCTCTAATTTGCGGTTTCGATAGTCGTATTCCATAATTGCAATCATTTATAGATATATATGTGGGTAGGATTGGGTTGAACATTAGACAACGTAGATTCCTCAAATAACAGCTCAGATAAACCCGTGGACTGACCTCACCCGCGGACGCACTATATTATACATTCCCTCATCATTGTTGATGTATCGATTATGGTCTATCAATAATGCATGATTACGCGTATACCAGGATTTGATACAGTTGATTTCCAACGAAGTTAAGGGAGGATAAGGAGAAATTACAAAATAGAACTAAATATGTTCGATGGGGGTTTTTTTAAAGGATTTGTGAAAAATCCCTTTACATCGACCTAACACGTTTTTTTCCAAGATTTATACATTTTTCTTGAAATTCTTAGAAACAGGTGGTATATTTTGAAAGTTATTTGGTCTTCAGCGGTACGGCGATTTAATTGAATTCCGCGATATCTTGGCGAAGTTTTCCGTGGAGAATGATATTTGCAGGGAAATCGTATATATTCGTGGACAATTTCTAACTCCTCGAATATATAAACGCAATTTTGGTACGTGTCGGTGCTAGCACTAGGATCGCTTTAAGCTTCTCACGAAGCTTCGGGTCTGGAAACTGGCAATGTGAGCACGAATCGAGAATCATCCCCGGTGGCTTTGCGACATCGTAACGACGATCCCGAAGGCGTAAAGCGTTCTCATGCTGCTCGATAGACGGAAGAGTATACACCGGCTATGGAGAATGTATAAACGCGTGGCAGGATGCGCGTCGTCTCGGTCTCGCACCTACAGGGATCAAACTCGAAATCGGCTACTAACTCCGGTGTAAATCCCCTTGGAAACGGAACAGTATGGGAATCGAGGAAATCTCTTGCGCCCCCTGCCGAATCGCATATATATTTATATGTCGTACTTTCATCCAGCATCGGCTGCAGCTGATGCTCTTTTCGTGACTTTCTGCCCTCCGGGTGTACGTCTGTGCTCTCCCCTTACATCGCTGCTCGGTTTTCTTTATCGATTTATCAAAGAAAATCGAACCTCGCTCGATGCCCCAAATAGATAACTGACTTTCCACACGTTGAAGTTGCAGGCCACCGATCGCAGAATTATTTGGATATTTCGATAGAACTCTACACTCCTGATGACCAGGAGATTGAATCATTTCTGGATTTAGCCAAATATTCTGCAAAATGATTTTCGATAAAAGTGTGAGAGGATGACAAGATCCGTGACATGGAGCTAGCTGGTCGGAATATTCGTTGCAATCTCTACGTTTAGAGAAAGGGATTTTGTTCCTGAATGAAAAAAAACTACTATATTCCTGATGCGGATCTTTGCAAAGCTGTGACTTATTGTTAAGCGGGGTTTTGCTCCACTTCGCTCACTCAGATTCCAACACGAACCTCGTGATAGAGCTTGTACGCTGTCTGGGCTTACTCGCGACTTTCGTACAATACTTGGGAATGGAATATGTGAAGGACGACCGCGTAGCTAGAAGTGTAGGATTATAATGAGCCGGAGAATTAGGGGTTGTTTGAACCATCCCCATAATACGCAAAAGAGCGAATCTAGAGGGAGAGAGAGAGAGAGAAAGAAAGTGAGAGGGAACAGAGGGTTCCATTCGGCGCAAATATGAATGCTGGAACCGTGCCCGCGGATTGGCTAGACAAACTTGATCCTTTGGATATAATACGATAGCAGGATCACTATGAGTGCCTGAACAAGAACATTCATAAAAGTATCTTGGAACTTAGCTGTTACAGGGGCTCTCTCTGGATCATCGTGTCTCGCGGGTGTTGGCAACGATCTAGCCCCTTTCTCGTTCTCTTTCGGTGCCGTTGAGGCTTGAGGGTTTAGGGTTGAAGTGTTGTACACGATATTTCACGTGTATGCATACGTCGGCGTCAAGATTACCTCTCTCTCTCGCTCTCTCTCTCTCTCTCGCTCTCCCCCTCGCCCGCTCATGGTAAATAGGGGTGAGGTTACGAGTACGTTAAAAAATCTCTCCTCTAGTCTGACGACCCCGTCACATTGCGAAAGTTCGTTGGCTTTACGGTTGCGGTGCTTCTTTTCTTTTATTTTTGAAGAATGAATCGAGGGAGAACAATGCCCATGCATTGTACTCTATTGTTGGCTCAATTGGCAAAAATCCCCCATTGACGCGAGACTGGGTAACCACGCATTTACCCGCGGGGGTGGGCTGCGATACTTCAATTACTCCCTTTAGCCTTTACGCTCTTTTGAATACTTTGTGCGGTGGTGTTGAGGGCCGGGGGGGGGGGGGGGTGGCGGCAGGGTGGAAGCGTATGCAGGATTATAATAAAAGTTTTTGACGATTTCGCGAACGAAAATCCGACTATGAATTTCGGCTCAAAATCAGCCAAACGAAATATCCAAATGAAAAGTTTATTCGATACAAAAATTTCCCTTAATCCAAGTTGAACTAGTTTTCGAACTAGGATTTTGAACTTTGCTTAATATTTTGCAATAACGATTTTTTGCAAAAAATAAAAACGAAATCTCACAACATTTCGGGCAAGATGGTTTTTTTTGTGGTAAAATAACAGTATTTCAGTAATACGAAGAATCGAGACGAAATCAATGCTCGGAACCGTTTCTTCTATCACGTTTTTTTCGACTTTGCTTCCAACCCTCCTCAACCAATTTCATTCTTCCCGCTTCTACTCGCGGTAAGAGCAGACGAGAGATCGGGTTAAGTGTCTTGTATGTGGTACGAGTCAAGCCATATAAATGACATGGAGCTCTATACGCGAGGGTGGAAGAATAAGAAACCCGAACAAATGTTTATGCTCGATTCCGTACAAACTTCTCTCTCTTTCTCCCTCTCTCGGTAGTGCTGTGTCAAGAAACGCTTTTGTTATGTTTCACGGTGTATCAACTTCGGGTGTAGTATACGTTGTTTCACTTCAATACTTTGAGATCACTGTTCGCTAGAGCCATCGACCAGTAGTATGCCGACGTTGTTTTTCCAGGCCAAGGCTGATCGGTTTCCCTCGACCGCGCCTGGCCCATCTTTTTCCATCCTTATTTGTCGCTCATATTGACACATGGGCACCCGTTTCGATGAGCTTTTATATTGATATTATTCCAGGATCGTATAAACCATCTTCATCTATATTCGGCCATACGCGATAGACCGTTACGTCCCCCCACCCACCACCACCACCACCAAGCATCCGCATCCATATAAGTTTTTGACACGTTGAAAAAGAATTAATCGCAAAAGAAGCTTCTTCGATCGAAACAAATATTCTATCGCGTGACAAATATGACGTTGGTATTGAATAATTATTATTCGATTAACAATCATTATTTTCGCGATATTCTTTCTTTGCTATGTCTTCCTCAATATCGTATATGTCATGTAGATGAAAATTTTCTACGTATTCTTTCGATCTGCTCGAATATTAACCGTGAAAAAAAAATGGAAATGGAATTGGGGCTGAACAAAATTGGAACTGAAAAATATCTAGTAGGTAGGCCGTCGCAATATTTACCGTATGCCGTATTTTGTTTCCAGTTATCCATTGCGCGTGAGTTCGTAACCGACGTGATCACTTTTATATTGCGAGCGTAGTAATTCGAGCAAAAGTTGCAGATATATTTTATGAACTAAAATCGGGGTCATGGAATGTGAAAACAAATATGGTACATTTTTATTCAAACGTGGAATGTGTTATTGACAATTCTCAGAAATATCTGTCTATTAATATCGCTGAGTGTTTACCAACGAATGTTATGAAACACGCGTTGTTGTTAGAAACGCTTGTATTACGGTGAATATTGACGTACCTATTTCAATTAATTGATTCGCCAATGGCCGTATTCGTCGCGTATATTGTTGTGGGGTAGGTATGATACCGAATAGAAACGAAACCGTGAAAAAGCGCAATATGAAACGTAAATCGCTAAACATTTTCCGTTGTTTTCCGATCGTTCGAAAAATAACGAAAAAAAGAGCAAAATTAAATAAATAAATAAAAGATTTCGCGAGAA
Organism: Netelia virgata; assembly: GCA_951802705.1. Lineage (NCBI taxonomy): Eukaryota > Metazoa > Arthropoda > Insecta > Hymenoptera > Ichneumonidae > Netelia > Netelia virgata. Next base: position 13,207,057 of record OX637865.1, on the reverse strand, counting down.
ATCAGCGGTAGCCGCGTATTTGAGCCGGTATGGATTCGCTAACACTTGTGAAATATTGGGATAATTGATTACGATCGTTTATCGCTGCTCGACTGCGCTTGTGTAATCCCCCAAACGTGGCCGAGCTCCTGCGTCGGGTCATTTTTTATTTATTCCCATAATCCTCTGGGTGCAGCGATAAAATTGATTACAAACACCACGCGCTCTTGGTGGTTTGAAACGCGAGTGTGTGAATATCGTCGAAGCAACGTTCCGGAATACATCGTGTCAAAAAAACAAAAAACAAATATCATACGGCGATGAACGAACTTTTCAAATCATTGATCGCTGCTGTGTCTCTGATGATGACGAGTCAAACGTTCGTGAGGTGCCAGGCACAGCATGTTCAAAGGGTCGATCCATTGGGTAATTATTCAATTCATTATTTTCGTACGAAGCAATTTTATTTCGTCAGACGAATACTTTTTCATCCCTTTGATCGAAAACCGCGGACTGTGTAAAGTTTGAGGATGTACGTACTTTGTTTTCTTTGAATAAAAGATTTTCCAGCTCGAGTTAAATATTGTTTACGTTTTTTTAAAACTTTAACTGGAATAATTATTTATAATTAAGTCGTAAGAGCGTTCATTAAAATGGTTCTGGGCGCTTACGTTTAAAATTACACAACAATGAAGCATCCCCTGTGCAACTAGCCGAAAGTAAAAATGTAATTTACATTCACGAATACATACCTACTGTTACCCGGGGCAAGCACGAATGCCGGGAATTTTCACAATTCAATTTTCCTCCCTCGCGTCCTCCCTTCGGCGCATAGAAATGTAGCGCGACACGCTTTTTGTTCGTTTCACGAAAGCGAATAAGTTCGAGAAACATCTTCCGTACCCAGACGGATACTTTGAGAAACTTTGAAGACTTTGATTGTTTCTTTGTGACTGTTACGCGCGACGCCACGGCGTACAGTTCTCCACCATACACGATGGTGCACGATCAATTTTCCATGAACGCGCAAATTCCTAATTTACGTATTTCATTAACTCACGATCTTTTCATTGTTAAAGATTTATAAATTTGTTACCTAACCACTGAATAAAAGTTTAATACATATTGACGATTATTGATTAACTAATTAACGATTGGTAATTAACAAAGAAAATATATAAATTCTTCGTTGAAAAAGTATTCATAAAACGTACAAAAAATTGGTCGTAAGTGCTGAGTAACGAATGTGTGAGTATTATTCAGCACAACTGTTCGTACGATGGCGACAGCACGAACCACAAGATCGAACGCCTTGTCAAGTGGCAAATGGCTCGTATTATATCCACCCCTAGCCTGCGCGAATCATTAGAAAAGCGACAAGCACGCGTTTGCTCTCTCGATCCTCCCACCAACATCCTCGTTGAGAAGTGTGCAAATTTTCAAAGCCACGAACTAATGTTGAACCGTGTGAAATACACATGAGGAATAGCAAGGTCCTCGACTGAGGCGACGTAGAGAAGTCGACGATAACCGGGCAACAGCGATCTCCACAGTTTGGTAAACTGTTCGAGGTTTCCTCTCTCGCCTACCGCTCGTCCCTTTCATCAACCACCCCGATGACGGCGAGCGACCAGCAGATTATTCCGTACATAAATATTCAGCCACGAGATGGCGTTGTTGAATGGTGTTGTACGAGAGCGAGAGAGATATATATATATATATATATATATATATATATATAGGAAGAGAGAGAAAGGCAGACATCGGCATTGATCCTGGACGAAGCGCTCAGAGACGGTGCAAAACGCGCGTGATGCGCTATATGCATGGCTTTTGTACGGTCGATCCCTCGAACGCACAGCAGAGTTTCCTCGCGCATATAGAACGTTTCACCGATTCGCGATATCAATATAACCGACCGACTGAAAATCCCGATGACAAATGGCGTTATCGCCGCGAGCGTGTCCCAGGAAATGAGAGAGGGAGACAGAATGAGAGAGAGAGAGAGCAAGAATGGGAAAGAGAGAGAGAGAGAGTGACAACAAGAGAGAGACAGAGGGTGTGAGAGCGGGTGGGAGGGAGGGAGAGGGGATGAAGGCATGGCGAGATGTGTAGCACACGATGCGGAATTCCGCAGACAATTCGAACCAGCCGATTTCACCGAGGCTTTGACGCTGCGGGATACAACGAGCACGCTTCTTCTCTCACTCTCTTCTACCCTCTTCTCTCGCACAACTATCTCCTTTCACTCCCTGTTATCATACAAATACCTACATGATTCATTCAATGTCACGAGAGTTGAAAGCAGGAAACTTCACCCCCGAAGAATTGCCAATATTTGAGTGTGTCGAACACACACTCCTTTATTACGCGCAACCCCCGATGCCTTTTGGTGGTTCGAATTTACACCATTGTTCGATCAGTTGAGAAAACTATTTGTTTGTCGTTAACGACAGTTGTTACTATTTGTTTTGTGGTTCTAATGTTATGACACATGATTTGTAATTATGATATTTGTCCGATAATCATAAAATCAATAATTAATATTAGTATCAAGGATAATTTCGATAATAGTATTACAGCTGTAATGAATTAAATAAACAGCTTTTTGCTACGTTGAATTTAAACAACGATCTGGATATAACGTGATTAATGTTTGAGTATCACCCTTCACATTATCATATCTCGTAATTAGCGGAAAGATAGCGCATAGCAGGCATAAGCGATGAGATTTTAGTCACATTAGTCGTAATGCATTCGATACGCACGATCAAATATATAAGCGAACACGAGTGAATTTATATCTCAACATTTCTTTTTTTTTCCCCTCGTGTGAAAATTTAAACAGCCATTAGTCTGTACGTACGTGATTACATCGTAACGGATGATTCACGAGAGAACGAAGCTATTCCGCGACGCACGTAGTATTTTCATCCCGAATGGAAAAATCTAGTCAAAGGAACGACGTGATTTCAAATTCTCCTTGAAATCGCCCCGATTCCTTTGCATTCGCGTATATAGCCGCGTATATAGTTCACGTAATAATGCTTCTTCGTTGAAATTGCATTCTCCATCGTTCGCACACGTGCCAGTCGTGTCGAGCCCGTGTAAGTCGTGCGCGCGCGTGTAAATAGAACCGGCTCGCCAGATTCTCCGGAAAGAGGGTGAGAAATAAAAGTAATTTGAATTTAGATGACGGGAAGTACGAGAGAGCGAGGAGAGAGACGATAAAAGTGCGATTTCTTGAGAAATACAAAAAAGTCGCGCACGCGCGAACCGACGTCGTTGTCGCTCACGGTGGCGTTAATACACGAACGAGGCAAGTATCTATGCGTACGTGTCGAAAAAGAAATTACCCTTTCGTCTTTTTCATCCCGCTGTAGTGTCTCTTCGACGGAGCTTTCTCGCAGCCGAGGATATTGCACCTGTGCCCAGAACTGACGCGAAACATGCGCGCACAGAGAAAATACAAAAGGTAGTCGATAACTTGGAGTCAAAGGCAATGTCGCGTGGCCGAGGGCGTAAAAGATAGTAAAAAAATCGTGAGAAAAAAAGATATCGTGCAACAACCGCACCACGATTGACACATCACGTCTTATGACGTCATGGGGCAATTAACGATAAATTATTGTTGGTTGTCTACTTTATTATATTTCGAGTTGATAGCCCTGCGCAAAAACGATCGAGGCGCCACTTATACCTACGCTGTTCATAATTAGTGCAGTAATACTTATTTCTCCTATCCACACGAAAACAATTATAGTCATCGATACGTGTGAATATTCGCGATGCCAGAGATCGATGGCGAAACCGATCACAGCCTATCGCGTGTGGTGCGAAAGCTGGCTTTATTTAGGATACGCAGGGAGCCACTCGTGATCACACTATCGTTATAGGATGAAGCATTTAAAGAATAGCAGATAAATTGTCCAGAGCAACGACGAGGGATGAAAAGGAATACTATTTTTTTTCTTCAACGTTTCTCGACTCGTGAACTAAAAATTATCACGAGATGAATAATTTAGGAACCCCCTACTCATTAAGCTTTTAAATGCTTCTCCGTACATATTTCAGGCAAATCTGTCAAAAAGCGAAATCACGAAGGACTCTTGCCGCTATAGACCATTGGTACAAATATATATGCATATCTATCATTTAACTACGCCCCAACCCTCAATCCTCTAGAGTCTCACTTTGATTCCCTCGACCTCCGTCGTCACGATTAATTACTTTAGATTAGGCATCTTAATATTGCTCAGCCCTCTCCCGCTAGACATTTTCCCTCCGGCGATTTCTCAACCCTCCGCTGTGTCCTCTATCCTCTGCTTGCGGGGCACTTCTGAAGCTTGAAAGTGTCTCTCTCTCTCTCTCTCTCTCTCTCTCTCTCTCTCTCTCTCAATCACTCACTTCTCTATCTCTCACTCCTCTTTCTCTCTCTCTCTCACTCTCTCTCTCTCTCTCTCTCTCACTCTCTCTCTCACTCACTCTTACACTCCCTCTCTCCGTCTCTTTCCCTCGGTCCTTCATTCTAGACTGTCCAACACTCGTATTACTCATTTACCTCCCTCCAATCCGGCGACAAGTTCCCCTGTGCCCTGCTTTGAGAATTGCTTGAGAGACCGGTTCTGTGTCCGAGGTTTAGCGTTCATGCGCGAACAGTCGCTCGAAACAGGAGGTGTCTCGTAACATCAGTTTTGGTAGTAACTATAGATATATACATATATAAATTCATATTGTACGAGAATATCTGCAGCTGACGTCGTAATATTTTCCGTTCAATAATACATGCCCGATTTCTCCCTTGGCATATATTCTCTTTGTGAACGATCAACTTCATGAGTAATTCATTTGTGGAAATACACTGTTAACAATATTGGAGTTTTATAGTTAAACGAAAAGCAAGGCCTCAAGAATTCCCCAATGAAATTTGTTGACGAGGCTCATCATAATATTCGCACGTACGAAATATTGAAATAGTCAATCTTTGAATCGTCGATTAATTAATTTATGCTCGATCGATTAATCGAAACGATGCAACGTCAATTTATTTCTGATCGTCAATATCATTCACGACATTTCGAAATATCACGACCATATAGCTTGGTTAATCGATCTTCCAGGCTTCGTTCTTGTTAATATAACGATGACGATTATTATTATTATTATCATCATCATCATACGAGAAAGGGACACTAATGCGATTTCGCCGGGTGTAGACAAGCGTACATAACGAGAATCCTCTGCGAGGGACCATATAGGTGTACCTATATAAGGCATATAGAATCTCTCGAGGATTGTGCGAGAAACGCAACGAGAGGTATATGGTGGAGGAATAGCCTCCCTCTCACTTCGGGCACTAGATATCGTCTCCAAGATGGGACCCACGCGAACAAGGGTGTGTTCCAACATCTCGAGTTTCTGAGAATATAATGTATACGTACAGCTTATCGGGTTCTTGGTGAAAGAGCGAGAGAGAGAGAGAGAGAGAGACCGAGAGAGACGAGGAAAGAGAGTAACAGTGGAAGGATGGTGAGAGGCGAAGAGCGGAGCAATTTCGTGCTAAAACCAAGATCGAGGCTTTTCCCGTTGTACGTTGTACCTACCACGGGCGTAGCAGAGCACGCGGACGGGTTAAAACTCCCTGGTTGGTGTGGTATGCCCTCTAGAAAGCTCACGAAGACTCAGGAGTGAGTAAACCGATGTAAGCTGCGGAAAAGCAGAGTGAGGGAGCGCGCGGGGCTGCACGGTGTGGGAGGGGTAGCAAGCGAGTGAAATAAAGAGAGATGGGAGAGGGAGGAAGGAGTAGGAGTCGTGGATTCGACCCCTCGGAAAAGACCCGGCAGAGTTACACACGACGTGCCGGCACGTGGATCGCCTTAATGCAAGCTTCTCGAACGAACCTGAAGCACGTAAGTGCAGCCTCGATAGTTATTCGATAGTCCCCCTCTCACTCTCTCTCTCTCACTCTCGTTCGCACATTCTCCGTTCTTCTCACGAACACCGTCAAGATGACCGGGTGCACTACATCCCCTTCTTAACCCACTTCGTAATAAAGACGCGAGAAAGGGTGATAGGGAGACGAATAAGCTCTCAGCTCGTTCGTCGTCGTGGGCGCAGTTGGAAAGTGGGCCGAAATGTACTTTCCGCACGATGGTGAATTTCGAGTTATAGGGCAGGCTGCTTCACGAACGAATTCATACGGGCTTGTGTCTGTGTGTGCTTATGGGCACGTCCTACGTTTAGGTGAGAAGAAAGAAATGCATAGTGTAGAGTTCGTTTTTGTACCGGCTCGAGAAAAGGAACATTCACAAACATTTTGGTGAATTTTCGTTTTTCTCGTACTTTATTTCGGTTTTTTTATTCGCCGAACACAAACGCCCACCGAGTTCACGTATATTTTGCAAACAGTTTTTCCGTCGGTGGCTCAGACCTTTGGCCAGGATGAGAAAGAGAGAGAGAGCGGAGAGAGAGGGCGTGATGGAAAGGGCGAAGGGGCGAGAGGGCGAGGGAGAGCGTAAGAGACGAAAAACCACCCCTCCGACGCCAACACCACAACGAAAAATGAGGTCGGCCGTCCACCCTTCTCTACAGCATCTCTTTTCCTACCTGCAGGCTACCTCTCGAGTTCTCTCGCCTCTGATGCTTTGAAATTCTCGTAATATTTCACGAACTACCTATTGACTCTTTGAGCACCCGCTCTCACCCTCGTCGCCGTCCCGTACTTCCTCCTTTCGTGAAAGAGGCTTTGCCACATGCATTTTTCGATGTAGGTGAAACGTGGACATCGATGTTGAAAAGTCCTTTCAACCCTCCCACCCCCTATCTCCATTTTTCTTCACACTATACTCAACGGCCTGACACACTCGCTTGTTAAACATTGATATTTGTTGTTAAATAATCCCTAAGAGTAGAAAAGCTCTCGCATGGATGAGTGCCCACGCCCTCAAGATTTTTCCCTCGAGATTTATTTTCACCCGCGGATTTTTCCTGGCATTATGCATTAGTGAGTATGACAAATCTGTGGTCAAACATGTCGTTGAGAGTGATCGATCGAACTCGTGAAAAGCCGACCCAAAACGCGTCAATCGCAAAAGTTTCCCCGTCATGCTACTGGGAAAAACCATTTCATCGCCCATATCCAGTATGGGCGATGAAATGGTTTTTTTTGTGTCCCGTGGCTCGACCGTATGGAACGATTTTTTCGTCGTTCGATTTTGTCGATGGCCAAATTTTATCATGCAAAATTTATCATCGTTTTTCTTTATTCTCGCGTACGTTAGAGGTCAACGCTAACGCGGCGTATCGGAGAACGCTAATTCGAAGCTTTTGGAACCGCTAACCACCGCTCAGGGGGATGAAGGCATCGAATTTGTTCCAATTCGATGAAGTTCCTCCACCGAAGGTTTCTGAACGGATAGCTCTGGCTGGATCGCTGCCTAACTTTAACCCTCTCCAACCTCTAGCTCTTTCTTTCTACTTCGTGTTCCTCTTCTTCTTCTTCTTCTTCTTCTTCTTCTTCTTCTTCTTCGTTTCTTTCTGATGCTGATGCTGCATTTGCAAAACGACTCTAAAGTTCTGTGTGATTAAAACAACCCAAAGAGTTATATTCGTCTTGCGGTGGTCGTGAAAAGCCTCTAGCCCGCACGGTCTAATCTTCGATTAATCATTGTTGCCGTCGTCGTCGGCGCTGTTTTCCCCTCTTTCTCGAATGTAGACTGCCTGAAAAGGGTCGAGGCTCTATCTTCCGCACGGGG